>OZ038476.1:6887245-7092245 GCA_964036315.1 Acanthosepion esculentum
AAGGATCTAAAAGAGAAGCGTGCCCATCAGGATTATTGAGGAAACGCGTGGTAGAATCCATCAATTGCGTGAGAGATTTTGAGGCTTTGGATGCCAGCGAGGTCAGTGATGGAATGTTTAAGCTACCTGGTATGGTGCCCATTCAAGTCACCTAACACAAATATATTTGCAAACAAGTGTAGGGAGATGCCCTTGTCTATATTATCAGAAATGGTATGGGGCACGCAACAGTGATGGGAAGAAGTGGAACAGTAGAGTAAAAGAGATAGCTGATTGTGCTTAGTAGAGTCAGATGGAGACACATGTAAGAATGGTCTGTAGATTCAAGAGAGAGCTCCCTTGCCAGCGGGAGATGTTCGTGGACATAAATTCCTAGGCTATGCATGTAGACATTAGATCCTTCCTAAAGAGAAGATAGCCACGAATCGAAAAATCAGAGAAGGGTATTTAAGAGGTATGATTAGTTTCGCAGAGATCTAGTATGCCCAGGAATTTTTCAAGAGGAACATTCCATACTGCAAAAGTTGTACTAACAAAAGTTGTACTAGGAAAAGGCTTAGGGTAGTAGTCTCAGTCGGTTCTCTAATGTAACACGTGTGCGAAGGGAACAGGCGCAGACTGCAACATAGCGTAGCCTCGGGGTTGCCAACCAGAGGCGCTTTCAGATACACGCTTCTATGCGACACATGGCACTGCAAGAACATTGGCATTATGCAACTGTTGATCATAGAAGCTTTCTCAAGACGCAATGCAAGAGTTCAGACCCCTAACTAAAAGTCGGATGCAACAACCAGAAAACTGCCAATACGGACCCCTCAGAATGGAGAGATATTGCCACCAGCCACGCATAGCACAAACAATTCGTGACAGCAACACTATTAAGGCCTGGGAACAGGAAAGGAACCGGAAACTCCTTACTAAAAAAGGAAAACAAAAAAGGATGAGCCTCTACTCTTGTTCGAGAGGGGTAGGATTATAGACGGTGTGAAGGAAAGTATATCTACTCCTATTAAAAAAAAGGGAAAAAGAAGTTACTAACTTTTAACTTACTTAAAGACGTGGTATTCATTAGTAATACAAGAAATTTAAAAATGTCAGAGACCTACCATTACAAGAAGACAATCTGTCCTCGGTAGACTTCCAGTTAAGTCATATCAAAGGATGAATTCTCAGATAACTTATTTGGAGAGTCGAACTGCCGACCACAGACATTTTAATCGTCTATTATCCCATGCTTTTACAATGAGAGGTGAAAACAGTCCCTAGTATTATGAGTGTGTTGCTCGTAGTTGCAGGGGAAAATGTAATATGAAAAACAATAAACAATTTATTTAATCTTCGTTTTACGTTCAATACTTAAATCAGATGTAGAATAATACGTTTATACTAAGTGTATATATCTATACGTTTTCTTTTGCACATTATATTATATATAGTTGTATTTGGGCATCAAGAATTCTGGTAAAAGTTTGTATTACCCTCTTCGTTCTGTAGAGGTCTTTTAGTTGACGGTCGTGAGGCGATCATAATAATATAGTCTTCCTCCCTTTCTTCTTTCTTCTCCTGGCTGGGTGATCACTAGTTGTTCTTTTAGTTCGGAGATAAAATGAGTGTTTCAACAAAAGTAATTTAAAAACTTATCTATTTTATTAACCGTCGGCGTGTACATTTGTAACTAGACAGTGGGGTCGCTTTATCAGCCCCACTGGGGAGCAAGTGCCTCGAGATACAAAATAACCACGTCTGATTTCGACGTGTAAAACTTAACTGCTCCAGAACACTTTCTAAATCTAAAATTCCCACGTTCAGGTCAGCCAATCAAAAACAAATTACTTTGTTTTGTCTACCAACTGACCCTAAAGCTCAGCATCAGAATGTGGGAGCCAAATACACTGCCACAAAAAGTAGTATGAATTATTTAACAAAACAAACATTTTATTATGATTTTCAAACATCTGACTACGTTGTTTTATGCCATAATATTAAAATTGGTTGAATTTCTAAAGTACATGTCTCTTAAAAACCGCAGTGTCAATATCAATCGTTATCAAAAATTGAGTCTTTACGATATGCTTGCCCAATTACGGCGTTTCTCAGGTTGCTGGAACCAATTTTAAGACACTTTAATTTTACGTAATTTACATCAGTGAAATTTTTACGTAACTTACATGTAATTTTTACGCAATATATATATATATATATATATATATATATATGTGTGTGTGTGTGTGTGTGTGTGTGTGTGTGTGTGTGTGTGTGTGTGTGTGTGTGTGTAATAAATACGTTGGTATATAATCCAAGAAAATCCCAGTAATGTAAAATATTAAAAATGATCCATAAAAAGTGCTTAATCTATTTATTATAACAGACCATATAAATTGCATTAAATTTAACTTTAACATCTTTCGAAAAGTTCTATCAATTTTCAACAGCAGTCAAAGGTAAATTTCTAATTCCGACACGAACTCAGTCTGTACACCCGGATTGAATAAGACTGACCTATTTTTCGTCGGTTGAAATAAATCAATCACCTCCATATGAGATAATTTGGGATTTTCTTGTGTAACATTATATATATATATATATATATATATATATATATATATATATATATATATATATATATATATATATATATATATATATATATACGAAAATGTGGAAAAAACAAAAGCAAAATAGGAATATGTGAGTTTATTTTTGTTTTTTGTTTTGCTGACAGCAAAATAAAAAAAACAAAATAAAAAACATTAAACTCACATATTCGGATTTTGCTTCGTCTTTTCCACATTTTCATCATAGCGTCGGATCTACATCCACATATTTGCTTATACATATATATATATATATATATATATATATTTTTGTCATCCACAGACAGACTGTTTCGCAGCTCATCAGTGTGGCTAGACGTCCGGTTGCCTCTAGCTACGATCGAAACCCGACTGAATTTGCGTCATTCGGAACTTCTACCCGCTAAGCCATCAGCGTACGGTACGGGATGGAAGTGAATTTTAGCGTGTTTATATTTAGATTCGGATAAATATATATATAAGAAAGAACAGTAAGATATATAATCCTGTGTTCTTATAAATATTTTTTATTTTCACAAAATAGTGCTCAATCTAAATTCACAGAGCATTAATATTATAAATTAACTCATTTAAAATATGTTTTTATCGCTACACAGTAATAACCATGTTTCAAAAATGGAAGCTTTTGCTTTGAATTTAATTTTGTAATTAAATTAAAAACATTAGTTCCATTTCATCCTCAAGCGAATTTTGGAGTTATTTATTTTTAAATTTACTGAATTTTAAAAGCACGGCAAAAATTCCTAATTCACTGTTTCCAATGATACAAAGAACCCAATCATCCAGACAAGGGGTGACGGCGTGTTCATCTTTATTAACTTTTGTTGTATCAGTTATTAGTTACGTTCGAAAAAGGGGTTATGTTTAGGGATAGGTAGGGATGTATTAAATAAATTTTACTTAAATAATATTTATATATAAATTTTTTTAAAATGTGACCTGGTAATATACATATTTATACTTGATATAAAAAAATAATTTTACGAACTGTAAGAATTTCTGATACATTTACTTGCTATTAAAAAGAAATATAGTCTATTAAAAATTAAAAGTGAAAATTTAAAAAAAAATTTAGTTAAATAAAACGCATTCTAACCTAAACATTCACCCAAAATTTTTAAGTATACAAATAGAAAAAATGCCATCAGAATTTTTTGCCGTTAACAATAAAATTTAAAAACAACTCTAGACGACATGCATTTAGCGGATCTCAGAATTCGTAGAAAAATACATCCCATGTTTTTTATTTAATTACAAAATTAAATTCGAAGCATTTAGCTTCCATTTTTGAAACATGGTTATTACTGTGTAGCGAAAAAACCTATTTTAAATCGGTTAATATATATATATATGTGTGTGTGTGTGTTTGTGTGTGCGTGTGTGTGTGCGTGCGTGTGCTTGAAATGGATTAAATCCGACACATTTTTAATTTATTAGTTTAAACGTTATTTTGAAATGGATGCTTTGTATTTATTTCCATTTACCTGCCTGAATATTTCGAGAAAACTTTTTTGAAATGCGTCCATCGGGTTTTGTTTGATCAAAGTTCTATGTATCCGAGTTGGTCTTAAGCACGTCAGACATAGAACACACAGGTTCGAATCCTGCCAGAAGACGTGTCTGTTTCTATCAATTTGTTTTTATATATTCAGGTCGGTAGATGTAATTAAATAAATATAATGTTTAATAAATAAATAAGATCAGAGTATCTACTCAAATATGAGAATCCATTTAAAAATAACGTTTAAACAAATAAATTACATATATCTATAAATATATGTGTGTGTGTGTGAATCAAGAATTATAGTTTTAAGGTGTGATATATTTATGGGATGAATATCAGAGATAGAGTAAATATAAATATAAAAATGATGATTGAAGTGAAGACTCAGAGGCGACAGGCTGTTTCATGCTGAACACAATTCGCGGCCTGTCGATTGCGTCAAGCATTAAACAGCCTGTCACCTCTGAGTGTTGACTTCAATGTTCACTTTTATATTTATTTAACCGATTCGGCCATTGAGTTTCATGGAAGATTGAAGTTTATAAGCAGTAAATTCCACTTTGCCAACCGAACGATCTGCAGTGGCCGAATCGGTTAAGGCGCCGTAAGAGTTCCGTATAGGATACAGGTTCGAATACTGACTGGGGACGAATATTTTCTATTAAAATTTCTCGGACATTCAGGCCGGTAAATGTTATTTAATAATGTTTATTATAAACAGAACATTTACTTAAATACTTCTATCTATAAAAAATGTCTTAATATATATATTGTCCGTGTTTTGAAACAAAAAAATGAAACATTTTATAAAACACATATGAAAAACTATTTCTAATAGTAACAGTTGAAATCTTTGAAAATGGCTAAATGTATAGCCGAAAGCGCTCGGATAAAAAGAACATTCGGACAGTTTTTGTATAATTTATCATCTGTAAAGAAAAACATTATTAGATCGCATGAGAAATTGTATAAAAAACTAAATAAAAAAACCTTGTCAGTCGTTTTTAATGAAATGTGCATGAAAGAAGGATTGCTGCCTAAATACACAAATTTTAAATACACAAATATATATATATATATATATATATATATATATATATATATATATATATATATATATATATATATATATATAATATATATATATATATATCAAAGTTTTAAAGTTAAAATATGTACTGTGAGATTTTCATTTTGCTCTTCATCACCACAAGACCTGTATACGATTAAATGTACCCAGTGACACTATAATTTGTTAATGTGTGTTCCTGTGGCGTGTATGTATGTATGTTGGTGAGTCAGTGTGTGTGCGCGTAAGTATCTCTATGCATGCGTACACGTGCGAATGCATATATTTGTTGGTATTAAGTCCTGCACAAGGGTGTGACTCATAAGGAACCATAAACGTGTGAAACTGATTTATTTGATTATTTAAGCGAAATGTTTAGTCTAGTTGGAGTTTTTCACACTTTTCAGTTATTTGCACTAGGTGAACTTTCAAAATCGTCTGGGAGACAAAGTCCCAAAACTGTTCTTAAATTATAAACGCCTGCAGATTTTCTGCTCACTTCTTGTTTTCCAACATAGATTTTCCACCATTTGATCATAGGTACGCATTAGTTATTTTGGGTTCCTAGGAGACCAGATTAATGGCAAGTCATCCGTGAAACACGCATTTCATTTTTGCCTTTTTTGAATAAGACTGACGTAGTTTTCGTCGGTTGAAATACTATATATATATATATATATATATATATATATATATATATATATATGTATATATGCTCCTGACAAATTTATTTCGGTTGAGCTCTCTGGGGAGGATGTGTGGGTTTGTAAACAGTGACTATTACGGCTAATAATGCAAGACTCTTCGGTATATCGAATCGAATTCTCTCGGTCACTGTGTGTTTGTTTAAAAATAAATACGCTTAAATTCACCTTCATCCTTGCTGTGCGCCAACGGCTTAGTCGTAAAACCCCAAATGGCGCCAATTCAGTCGGGGTTTGATCCTAGCTAAAGGCAACCGGATGTCTAACACACTGATGAGCTGTGATACAGTGAAAAAGTCAGTCTGTAGATGACTATATATATATATATATATATATATATATATATATATATATATATATATATATATATATATATATATATATATAATGAAATGGATTAAATGCGACTGATTTTGCAATTTATTAGTTTCAATATTATTTTTGCAATGGATACTCGTATTTGAATAGACGCTTTGTTCTTATTTATGAAACAGTATGTTTATTTAATTACATCTCCCGGCCTGAATATTTTGAGAAATCTTTTTAGAAAAATATGCGTCCGTAGGGCTTTCATTGATCAGGCGTTCCTACGTATCAGAGTTGGTCTTAGGAGTTATGAAAACTCGCACGCATAAACAAGCGCACCGAAATATTCATAACCCTGAGCATACACAAACACACACATACACACATATTTGAAAATGCAAAGGGAATCTTTAAGAATATTTATTTACAGTAACTTGTTTCACATTTTTATGATTTTCAAAGGTACTTGGATATGAAGAGGCATTTGGTTGTGTGTTGTTACGTCTCGCATCTAACTGGAATTCGTTTCCTAATTTGAGACGATTGTCCAAATATTTTATGATACATTAAATGGAATATTCGTCTTCTTGACTTTTTGACAGATTGTGTGGAATAGAAGATATTGTTTATGTTGTAGCAACCCCTCTACAGTAGAATGAATTCTTCATACTTTCATAAATACTAAAGTGTGAGAGAAGTGGAGACGGCAGTGTTAACCTACCGTTAGCCTGTTCAACTGTCGAACTCTCTGCCTCGAGCTGAGAGGAGCTCGGACGAGGCTTTGCCACAGGGCAAAGTTTCGTCCGGGGAGTTAGACAGTCCGTGAACCCGTTTATACGGGTTCTAATGGGCATATTTTTGCCCGGGCCTGCGGGCTCGGAAAGCCCACATTAAACTCGGCCTTGTGCCACATACATTCATTGTGGGGTGACTGGTAAATATGGCAGTGTTGACCTACCGTTCGGACGTACACCTGTATCTGCTTATTACTAACACTCTTGCTTTGTATATATCTGTATATACATTTGTTCAACCTACCTTCGTCTTCCGTGTCTTTCTTTCTGACCCCTAAACAGGCCATAACAATTTTGTTTGTGGTACATATCACTTTCCAAATTTCTGTCTCTTTTATAATTAGTATATCCCGGAATGTATTCCACAGTTAAATGGATAATGTTATTGATACGATTACTTATGGTCTTGGATTCACTGAATTTGTCGAATGTATCCGTCCATGGAAGAAGGCATTCATCTACGTAAAGTTTCCATTCGTCTACAAAATATCTTTTGACGTTCGAGCCGTATTTAAATTTGGAGTGTTTATATATTTAGGCCTCCAGGTATGCCCTGAGTAAATCAGAGTAAGTCAGAACAAATTTTGTACCTATCGCAGTCCCCAATATTTGCTTGTAAAGGCTGGCATCTAAATCACCTTAAATAAAATTGCCTTCTATCACTGTGGTTAATGCTACCATCCATTGGATCAACTCACTGCACCTTCTTGATCTCAACTTTTCTATTGATATGGATTTGAATGATTATAATGTTGTTACGCCTGTAGGTAGGAAAGTCAATTCGCTATGTTGTGCTATACAATATTTTTTTGTCAGGATCTCTTTTGTACATTCAAAAGTCAACTATTCATCCGTGAAACGAATATTGCAGTCGCATGCGCTTCGATGCTTCTGCTTTCATTCTAGAAATTCTTGTTACATTGATTAAAAATATTTTAAAAATTAAAATTGGGTAATTGCTCCTGTGAGCTGCTTTCGCTGGTTCCCAGACTTCATGATTTCAAGAGTCCTACGAGGTTTGCATCTCGATCTCACCCTTTCACTGTTGAAACTGTTAAATATAGCCGTCTCTTCTACTCCAATAGGTTCATATCTCGCACCTCTCTCCTGTGGAACTCCCTTCCTTTTCCTGTTTCCCTGATTGCTATAATCTCCATCTATTCAAATGTAACGTCAATCGACATCTTCAGTTGTCTTGATCTATCCACTATCCTTCTCCACATACTTTCCTCTATCACTCCTATCTGCTCTCACTCCAAATCTTCTGTAACCCCTTGCCTTGATTTATCCACTATCCTTCTCCATATCCTTTCCTCTATCACTCCTATCTGCTCTCGCTCCAAATCTTCTGTAACCCCTTGCCTTGATCTATCCACTATACTTCTCCACATACTTTCCTCTTTCACTCCTATCTGCTCTCACTCCAAATCTTCTGTAACCCCTTGCCTTGATCTATCCACTATCCTTCTCCACATCCTTTCCTCTTTCACTCCTATCTGCTCTCATTACAAATCTGCTGTAACCCCTTGCCTTGATCTATCCACTATCCTTCTAAACATCCTTTCCTCTTTCACTCCTATCTGCTGTCGCTCCAAATCTTCTTTAACCCTTAGCCTTGATCTATCCACTATACTTCTCCACATACTTTCCTCTATAACTGCTATCTGGCCTCGCTCCAAATCTTCCGTAACCCCTTGCCTTGATCTCTCCACTATCCTTCTCTTTATCCTTTCCTCTATCACTCCTATCTGCTCTCGCTTCAAATACTCTGTAACCCCTTGCGAGCTAGTGGCTTCCCGACTTGCTTGGGAGGGAAATGCTTAAAAAAATAATATATATCTATATCTATCTATATCTATATATATATATATATATATATATATATATATATATATATATATATATATATATATATATAGCCCATCAGTGAAGTAGTAAGACATGAAATAAAAAGCGAAAATGTAGCTACACATTTACATATTTAGCATAATTAAATCGTTATTTTAAAAAAATATTTGCTAAAAGCAACCGAGAAAGTCTCTCTGAGTTTTTTTTTTCCAATTATTGAATAAGGTGAAGATTTGTTTCGTGGTTTCTGTGTACCATAAGATTAATGTTGCAACCTTGTACACTCGTTGGCCCTCTTTTTTCCTAAACAGGAAAAACAACAAAGCCTTCGCGAGTGTGTTAGGATGGTGTAGCCAATGTGAAAGTTTAATATTGTTCTGTCAATATTTATGAGATGAATTATCGTAATGACTTATATTATTTACATTGTTCGGACTGTTGTCTTCTTTTTATCACCACCCTCTGTGGGATAAGTTTGAAATAACAGACAGATAACATCATTGGGAAATACGAAAACTTAAGGAATCAGCACATATGCTAGGTCTCAAAAATCACCTAACCCGGCAAGCATAGAAATAAATACCACATAGGAACCAGAAATACAGAGTGCTAGAGAAAATCAATGAATATCAACAAAATTTAAATATGAGCTCTGGTAAAACAACTGGTCACTGAGACATTAAAATTAAAGTCCCAAAAAATAATACATTGATGTCCTCAACGTTTCACCTGCGTGTTTTGTGGAGATATAGCCGATTGGACAAAAACGATGGACTGGATCCAGTGACTTGACCTAAAGTATTGTGAGTCAAATACCTGGCTACGATAGTGGTGAAAAAAAACAAACTTAGAGAGTTGAGTTAAAGGGAGATAACTGAGACATCCGGGGGAAGTATAGCACGTGAAACTAAAATAATTTTCACCGGTGGTCCGAAATTCCAATAACAATAAAGATGAAGACAACAATCCGAAATATGTAAATTATTAATGTTGTTCATTGAAAAGTTAATCTTCTAAAAAATGATCATTCATAAGTTCTTAGAGGAATATTCTTTAAAACTTTATATATTAACTGATGAATTTAAATTAGTGAATTCTATTTTTATTTTGTCAATGCCCATGGGGGTAAGGTACAAAGTAACCAAAACATTTCTGTCCATTTTTTTATTAGTCATTGAATAAAGTTGAAATATATACGAAATGCGTGTAACAATTGTTTTTAAATTCGGACAGCCGGAAGTAGGAACATCAGACATTATGAAAAACACGCGCATCATGCACGGCCATCAGTTATAAGCCGGACAGCTGTGAGAAGGATGGATGTGTCTAGAGATCTCGTTCGGGGCTGTTTGCTTTACGACTTCAAAGTGGACTTATCAGCAGCTGCCACAAGTCACTGCATATGTCAAGCGTTTGGATGAACGTACTTCAAGGCGTTGGTTTCGAAAGTTCAAGTCGGGAGATTTGTCTCTCCATGATGAGCCTTGCAGTAGACGTCCACATGTCTTGAATGACGGAGTACTGAAGGCGGCCATTGAAGAGGATAGTAGTCTAACGTTAGGTGAACTTGCAAGACAATTCAACGTTTCCGATGAAACAGTTAGACTTCACTTGCAGCGCCTACGTAAGACGTACAAACTGAGCAAGTGGGTTCCGCAAACGCTGTTGCAGGTCCGCATGGGACAACGAGTGGCAGCCTGCGTATCGCTGCTTTCTCGCCACCGTGCCGCTTTCTTATTCAATCGAGTGCTTACCAGTGATGAAAAGTGGGTTCTGTACGAAACTCCCAAGCGTTCCAGACATTGGTTGTCGCCTCAGGATGCTGTTCCTCACACCGCAAGACCGCCTATGCACCCACGCAAGATTATGCTTTGTGTCTGGTGGACAGGTCGTCAATTGGTTCATTATGAACTGCTACCAATGGGCCAAACGGTCACTGGAGACCTATACTCAAAGCAATTGAGACGTGTGCAACAGGCATTGCACCAGAAGAAGCCAGCACTGGTGAATCGCTTTTCCTCCATGACAACGCCAGGCTGCATGTCGCGCGTGTGGTCAGGGATACCATACAGCAACTTGGTTGGGAGACTTTGTGCCATCCACCTTATTCACCTGACCTTGCGCCATCCGATTACCACCTCCTCCACACCCTGGATAATCATCTTCGTGGGAAATCCTTCACCAATGAAGCAGAATTGCGCAAAGCACTCACAGATTCTTTGCGTCAACCTCCACCTCGAGTTCTACCGCAAGGGCATTGAACAGCTGGAGACATGTTGGCAGAAGGTACTGGATGCCGATGGCGATTACTTTGAAGACTAAATATAAGTTACACATACTGTGAAGCGTTTTCTTTTTTTTTCCTTTAAAAACGGACATAAATTTTTGGTTACCTTGGAGAATAAAATACATTTTTTTTTATTTACACCCTTGTGCAAATTAACTGAATCAACCGCATAAGATTCCTTTCTTTCGACATACGGTCAGTTTTAGACCCACTGGAATAAGTGGGTGTAATCGATTAATATATTTTCCACAGATTACGTTATTTGCTGTGGTCTCTATAAATCTATTTCCGGGGTATATGATAAAATGTATTTAGCCTTGAAAAATATTGCATCAGATTTTCATCACGCCCAAACACAATTGTCACGACTGTCGATCATTTGTCCTACAGCCATTGTCTTCGATGGATGTTACTCCAAGGAAGCGTACGAATAGTGTAACGCTGCACGAGCACAATGGCAAGCCTTACCAGCGAGCAAATCAAAGGACTATAGACTGGCCCGCTGATTTAAATCCAGTCGAGAATCTGTGGTCAATCTATAAGGATCGACTTCGTATAGGCATTGGACATAGGAAGCAGAAACATGTGCGCTGGGTCATGTTTCATTGACATAAAAAAATACGAAAAAAAAATAACGGAATTCGTTTTCTTTCAATTAATTTGCACAAAGGTGAATATTATGGCGATGGTATTTTATTCTAAAATTCCACATGATTAGGGAGATTATTGTCGACATTTATTTGTTTTATCCTGTTTGCGGGGAATCTGTCAAGTGAAGTCAGGTGTCGCTTTTGTTTATAACTCTAAGTTCTTTTATCGCCTTATATTCTTTATCTTTCTATATTCCTGAGATGAGGTATTATGTACACTATTTACATTATTCGGACTATTGTCCTCATCTTTATTGCCATATTTATTACAACGTTTCGGCCTTTCAGTATCTGTCTATATTTCTGAGATGAGGCATGATGTACCTTATTTACATTATTCGGACTATTGTCCTCATCTTTGTTGTCATATTTATTACAACGTTTCGGCCGTTGTAGGCTCCGGCCTTCTTCCGGTGATTGGAATGTCGAATTGAACCCTTTTTTTTGCTCACTGGGGTAGACTGTTGTAGTTCCATGTGCCATGTTTAATGGATGTCAGTTATCGCCAGTTAATTTCCCTTTGAAAGTTCTCCACTGCCTTAGGACCTGAAGAGTGTGAGTTCAATACACGGCTAAGACTAGATTGAACTGTCGAAGACCAGCTTGGACCAGCCGTCCGAATGAAAACACTCGGATCCCCACGTTAAAATCTATCCTTGTGTCAGGTTCAATGTATATAAAAGATTCGAGAGATTTTATTGATTCACCTAAGAATATTGCAGATTTGAGAATCTTGGTGATAAAATAAAACCTATATGATGATATCTGTCGAGGAGAAGTTATCAATACGTATTCAAGGGAGATAACAAAGAAAAATGGGTGAAAATGTGTTACCCTGAAGGAGTCCTGCTTTGATGTCAAAGAAGCTATCCGTCTGGGAATCTAACCAAAGATTGGTATTCTTGTATAGCATCATTATGACAACTACTGTCTGGTGGAGATACCATATGCCAGAATGATTTTCTCTATATTTCCGCTATGTACAGAACCAAACGCTGTAGAGAAATCTACAAAAGTAAGCCGGCCTGTAAATTTTTTGGCCTGTCACTCTGAATAATCCACCGAAAAGTCAGGATTTGTCTAACGGTTCATTTCCTTTTTCGAAAGCCATTTTAATTTTTTTTTGCGGGGGACCTTCTCTACTTCCGTCTGTATTGTGTTGAGACATTTTGAATTGTAAAATCTGCTGCAATTGAGGTATGGGTGAATCCTCTCGAATTTGTTTGCCAACTCGAGTTGTCTTTTCTTTTTGAAAGGAAGTCTGAAGCCTTCTGTTCATCTCTCGAGGACTTCTCCATTATATGTGGCGTTTTCAACGTCAATGTCGTTGGAATCCTAAGCCTTCCAGACCTCCGTACGAATGTTATCAATCTGTTGCGTTTCTGTTTTTGTTTTTGTTTTCTTAATTCTGAATCTGGAAAGTTACCATTTTTAATGTCAAAAGGATGTTCAATGATTTTCTCACTCTCAGGATCTAAAATATCATGTTTTTCGGGGGTATGCCAAATGCGAGAAGTTTATTCGTGATTTACTGTCTACTAACGATGCTGCACTTGTATCAAAACAATGGTTGGTAAAAGATTCCACAGATTTCATTGGATTTCCACGAGACAGTTTGTATTGAGCTTTATTGGTTGAAGTCTATGAGTTCAGTTTAGAGGCCAACATCATTGGCAACATTTTCTAGATGATGCAAGAGAAACGTGGGATCGGTAAGGAGGTCTGCAGTGATACCTTGGTCATTTGCATAATCAATATATGTCATCTTTTTTGCAGGATAACGGCTCGAGAGTCTGGTGATAAAGTAAAACCTAAATAATGGTGTTTATCTAGGGAAGGCCTCACTCCATAGTCAAGGGTGATAGCAAAGAGAAAAGGGGCAAAGGACGCCTGATTTGATATCAAAGAAGTTAGTGTCTCAGTCTGGGGATCTAACCAAAAATTTGATATTCTTGTATAGCATCATTTTCGCAGCTACTGTCTCGGGGGTATGCTATATGACAGAAAGATTTTATTTTGCCGATTGAAACCTATGAATTCAGTTTTAGAAGTATTCAAATGGTGTCCAACATCACTGTCAGCATTTTCTAGATGACGGAGGAGAAATGTGGTGATCGGCAAGGGGATCTGCAGTGATAACTTGATCATTTGCATAATCAATATATGTCAGCTTTTTTGCAAGATATTGGCTCGAGAGTCTTGGATATAAAGTAAAATCTAAATGATGGTATTTATCGAGGGAAAGGAAGGATATTGCAGACATAAGAATCTTGGTGATAAAAATTAACATAACGATGATATTTGTCGATGGAAGTTATAAATAAGTATTCGAGTGAGATAACAAAGAAAAAAGGGGGAAAGTATGTTACCCTGAAGGACTCCTGTTTTGATGTCAAAGAGCTATCCATCTGGGAATGTAACCAAAGATTAGTATTCTTGTATAGCATTATTATGACAGCTATTGTCTCGGAAGTATGCCATATGCAAGAAGTGTTATTACTAATTTACTGTCTACTAACGATGCTGCACTTGTACCAAAACAATGGTTGGTCAAAGATTCCACAGATTTCGTTTGATTTCCCTGAGAAATTTTGTATTGAGCTTTATTGGTTGAAGTCTATGAGTTCAGTTTCGGGGTCAACATCATTGGCAGCATTTTCTAGATGATGCAGGAGAAATGTGGGATCGGTAAGGAGGTCTGCAGTGATAAGTTAGTCATCTGCATAATCAATATATATCAGCATACGGAGGAAGAAAGAAAGCTAAGTGATTAATAACAGCGAAAGAGGGAAGAGAAATAAAAGGAAAAAGGCGAAGAAAAGGAAATAAAGGTTGAGACGAATATTCGACATTCTTCTATTTGTAAGAAGAACGTTGAGGGCAAAAGAGATAAGAAAATGTCTATAATCTATATAACAATGCATTTCGGTTTAAGACAAAAAGTGGAAGAAGGTTGAATGCGGAAATTTTACTCTTCGTTCTTTTACATACATACATAAATACACACACACACACACGCACACACGCGCGCACACACACACACACACACATATATATATATATATATATATATATATATATATTTGTAGCCTTGTTAGGGCAAGAAATAACGACACAAGAGAGGAATTGATTTAAATAAATATATTAACAGAAGCAGTAATACAAACATATACAAACGAGAGTGTTACAGCAAGAAAGTTCGGTCCGACTGTCAGAGCTGACTGTTGGAAACTTTACCCTGCGAAAGGCAGTACATGCTCCTATTTATAGCTGGGAGAGTCCATGCGTGCTCGGGTAAATTATAATAACACACACACACACACACACACACACACGCACACACACACACACACACACACACACACACACACATATATATATATATATATATATATATATATATATATATATAGAGAGAGAGAGAGAGAGAGAGAGAGAGAGAGAGAGAGAGAGAGAGAGAATGTTCGGAACACTTTGGTATTACAAATGATAGGAAGCAGTGGTTGTGTTATAATTGTGGCAAAACAATGGTGGGTAATTGTATTGAGTTTTGTTGGGTGAAGACGATGAATTCAGTTTAAAGGCCATAGAGGCCAACATCAATGGCAGCATTTTCTACATGATGTAGAAGAAATGTGGGATCGGTAAGGGTGTCTTTAGTGATAACTTCGTCATCTGCATAATCAATATTTATCAGCATTTTTGCAGGATATCAGCTCGAGAGTATGGTGATAAAGTAAAACGAAAATGATGGCGTTTATCGACGGAAGGCCTCACTACATAGTCAAGGGTGATAACAAAGAGAAAAGGTGCAAAGGACCCCTGATTTGATATCAAAGAAGTTAGTGTCTCAGTCTGGGGATCTAACCAAAAATTTGGTATTCTTCTATAGCGTCATTATCGTAGCTACTGTTTCGGATTTATGCTATATGCCAGAAAGATTTTATTAATTTATCTAAGAAAATTTGCTGGTTGACGCCTATGAATTCAGTTTTAAAAGGATTCAAATGGTGTCCAACTTTGGTAGTACCATTTTCTAGATGACGGAGAAGAACTATGATATTGATAATAATATCTGCAATAATAACTAGGCCATCTGCATAGTCAGTATCTGTCAACTTTTTTGTAGTATATTGCAGACTTGAGAATCTTGGTGATTAAGTAAAATCTGGAATGTGATATTTGTCGTGGGTAGGTCTCAATACTTATTCAAGGGAGATAAGAAAGAAAAAAGGGTGCAAATGTGTCACCCTGAAGGAATCCTGTTTGATGTCAAAGAAGCTATAGTCTACGTCTGGCGATCTAAACCAAGTTTGATATTGTCTTATAGCGTCATTATGGCAGATACTCTCGCAGGAGATATATGCCACAAGGAACTTCTCCATTTTCCCGTATGAACAGAATCGAAGACTTTAGAGAAATCTACAAAAATTAAGGCGGTCTGTAGATTAATCGTCCTGACGCCCTCAATAATCCGTCAGTCAGGATTTGGTGAACGGTTATATATATATATAAGAAATTGTTAGGGGGATTTGAGATGATAATAATCAAGTAATTCATCGAGTTTTTAGAAGAAACCTCAACAGAATGCAGAAAGGACTGGACAGCCGTTTCGTCCTATATTTCGGACTCATCAGCAGGAATTGAAACCTGGACAGTTGCGTTATTAAGCAAACGTCATAACAACTGTGCCACGGGGTAACGAATTAAACTCGACATAGCGCCGCTCATTCACATATTCCGTGGTGGAACTCATCCAAGTTCCTTAAACCAAGGATTGTGCCCCCGAGAGTCCATCCAGAGTATTAGAAGCAGGTTCAAGCAAGGATATACAAGAAATTGTTAGGTGGATTTGAGATAATCATACTTAAGTAATTCATCGAGTTTTTTAGAAGAAACCTCAACAGAATGCAGAAAGGATATATATATATAAGTTGTATGGATATGAGTTTGTGACCTTGTGTTTCACGCTTTCGCGATCATCAGACATACTGGTTTATTTTTTTTTAATTGGATGTTTTTATGCTTGTTTGACTGTGGTGGCGGAAGTGGGAAGCTACTTATGTGTTTCTTTGTGGTGGCACTATCATACGCATAGACACATACATACAGGTGTACGTATTTTAGTTCACACAGAAAAAACATCCACTTAAGCAGTTAGAGGCTAGGCGCAGATACATATCCGTGATATCCAAATGTTTGTCTGATGATCGCAAAAGCTTGAAACCCTGGGTAACAAACTCACCCATAAAATTATTATATTACTTTTATCACTGATATCGAGCACTTTCCACGAAGTACCGCGAATATAAAATATCTTTCTATCACTTATCTCTCTCTCACTCTCTCTCTCTCTCTCTCTCTCTCTCTCTATATATATATATATATATATATATATATATATATATATATATATATATATATATATATATATATATAGTATATATAAATATATATAATATATAAATATATATATATATAAATAAATAAATAAATTTCCAAGAGGATAGAATCCAGGTAGAACTCAATGTCCAGGACAGAGTAATATTCCAGTGAAATAAATTATAACCATGGAATATTAGTATTTGAGCTTTTATATATATATATATATATATATATATATATATATATATAAATATATATATATATATGTGTGTGTGTGTGTGTGTGTGTGTGTGTGTGTGTGTCTGTGTGAGAAATAGAGAGAGAAATTGTTTCATTTATATAACCTCTGTGTTAATAAAGGGAATAGCTTTGATTACGTAAGTCAGTATATACGTTGGTTTATTTTCTCTTAATCCTCACCAACTATATAATCCTACTTGTGGAGAGCCACTCTTGTCCTAATTGTAAATATATTAATTCCGAGAGATTCTTTAATCTTTTTTTTATTTTTCATCGTACAAACAAACCTCAGATTCGACATTTCCTTTTCGTCTTAAAATTTCGTCATTTCCGGCAGGCTCGTTGGCTTGCAATCAAAATAATTCTACTTCCTTTTATGATAAACAGTTTCTAATCGCCCTTGTCTGTTTTCATATCTTTTTTTTTTCACAGACTAACAAGATCTTAGAAGCAATTTGCAGATCGCTCCAGGGTCACACGGTTTCCTCATTGAATGAATTCTCTAAAGCGGAAGCGCTTATGTCCATGTTCTTACCTCCGGTTACAGAGAACATTAGTGTAAACCAATTAAGTCAATTTAAAACTTAAATAATTCATTGAAATTAATATTTTGTCTAACTGCAATTAGATAGAGGTAAATAATGCGTAATACAATTTTCTTTTAGAACTAGTATTAAGCCTAATTGAAATCAGAGTTTTAGATATTCCGATATTTTGTATGAAGCCTTGTGATTATTATATTGCGACCAATGTTATAATATTTGTCATTATTATTTTTTATTTTATTGATGACATCGGTGGTTTTTGAGTTTGTGTCCTGACCGTTCCATAACAAGTAACAGCAACAAGATGAAATAAGGTGCTAGCAATTTTTTTTTATTTTAATGCGCTGCTGTTGTATTTTACTTTGTTTCTAAATCTTTTATAGCGACATTTCACCATTGTACCCTATAGCCTTATTTTCGGATAACGTGCATTTTCTCATAAGGAACCTTATTCTGAATGGGCATGCATTTCCAATTCACATACACGTCACATCCGGGTCTTTTGTTTGCGTATTCTCTGAATAGTACCTCCCTGATGTACGCGTTGAACCCCTGACCTTACACTGAACTATTTTCACCATCCACTCGTATATTGCGTCATATGGTTGGAACTTCAAAATCATATTTTGTTCTTTCCTAATTAGCGGTTCCAATATGCTATTAACCTGATGATCGAAACATTTAAACTGAGTATGTCTATAGACTCTCTTATTATTCAGTTCAATACTTTGATTTTATTTACATACAGATATATATATATATATATATATATATATATATATATATATATATATATCATATTCTCTCTTCACACAACCACAGATCTGTTTGTAAATTCTATCATTATTTCAGATGATAGGATTTTCAAAAAATATGTCAGCAGAATATACTTTCTATTGATATTTTCAATTCTTTATTAATGCTTACGGCCTAATCACGCTGAAACACAGGTTCCCGTACAATCACCGAATTTAAGCAACATCAACCGCGTCAGTACGTAGATTGATGACCGTATGGGAATACCAGGAGCTGTAAGCTTGAATTCGCGCGAGAGGTTTAATGGATAATGGCTCAGAATTGTAAATCGGTTAGACGAGTTCCAATTCGCATTGCCTTCGTTATATTCACTTACGCAAAAATACTTCGGAAAGATAGGAAAGATAGGAACCCACCTCTTCTCCTTCCGGCTATGGGTTAATTAGTAAAACTTGTATCAGTAAACCATTATTGCCTCCAAACATTGTTATAATTTTAATATATTTTTTGGCATTAAATAACTTGGAAAGTGTTGATAAGCTGCAGAAAATCTATCAATCAATCAATTCTCTTCAAAAACTTGTTCAGTGAGGTCATCAATAAATGTAAGTGCTTTATGTCAAATTCAAGATTTCCTGAATAAGTTGGCCAACGACACATATTTTAAGTTGCATGAAAGAGCTTGGCGAGCCACGTTGGAAGAGGCCGTAAGCAAATATTTTCAGAACGGGAAGAAAGCAGCATAAATATAGAGTGATCACTAAGCAGTTATGATTGAAAAGGTTTCTCAGCTGACTTTAGGTAGAATTCTTGAAAAAAGGAGTCCTGAAAGTATGCCGTCCTACACGAAACCCTCTTTGCAACCTTCCTATTTTGAAAAATATAATTTGGAAGTATACTCAAGATCACACTGAGAGCCATGATGTATTTTGGAAGAAAATATAGTGTTTTTTTTTTTAATAATGTTTTCTTCGTAATAACGAATTGTTATATTTTGAGAGAAAAGGCTCATCTGCCGCAGAACACTGTCCTTACAGCGAAGGTCTGAAGTGGCATCTTTGACGGTTTGGATTTGTTTTGCAGCAAATATTGTTGCATATCTACGTAGGATTTATGGCCTCAAGGAAGGTAGTAATTGTGTTGATATTGTGGGCCACGTTATTAAGGAATATATTAAGGAATGAATACTAGACGTATTTGAATATTAATACATGATAATGGTCCAATTTATTAAACAAATATTTGCATATATACAGGATTAAACATTTACCGTGGCAAGCAAACTTCCCAGACATTCATACCATCGAAATCGGTGGAGGTACCTGAGAGTGACGGTAAAGCAAGGGAATCCATATAATCGGCAAGAATTGAAGGATATATGTCGAGCCGTTACGAAAATATATAGGTGAGGTTGTGTGTAAAGCTTCGTCACAAATTATAAGATTACAAATAGTTATTTCCTTAAAACACACTATTAAGATTCCAATAAAACATACACTATAAAATATGGCTATAATTTTGATCTTACCAATTTTTCTTCCATTGATCATTTGTTTTCATTTCAATTAATAAATAAATATGAGTGATGCATTCTATGAGAGATAAAAATCTGTTTTTTTTTCTTTTCTTTTACCATGTTAAAAAATAATTACATCCACAAACCCCCTATTAGTATTGTTTATAAGGCAACCATAATTTACCAGCTATTTCGTGCTAGGAACAATAAGACTTTCCTGTACATGAAGTACTAATATTAGCATTAGTGTAACCATAGTATACGCTATTAATGTTGTGGATATGGAAAGACATGATACACGCCCGTATTAAACAAAAGAAATTGATAAGGCAAATACAACTTACATACACATGTTAAAAAAGGTTATACGTAGCCCAAAACAAGTGATTATTCACACAGTTCAAATGACGAGAAGAAAAGAACAAAGAAATAAACATACTAGAGTTATGTACTTTGACCATCCTTAGCAAGGTGAATCAAAATGACTTTTCATTCTACGTTGGACTGTCTACGTATTGTTTCTTTTCCACGTGTGTGGACGTCCAAGCGGTTAGGAATGTATGAAGCGTTCCCCAAACGGAAGCAAAATAGGGAAGAATTATTCTCCTCTCTAAAGGGCCTGAATTCCCATGCGTTCAACCCAAGTGAAAGCAGCTGTTGTCTCCCGAAACCCATTTCTTTTGAATCGTTCTGATAATTTTTACAATCACTGCAAAAATGATACAGAAAGGTAAATTTCAACAAAAAGAAACAGAACGTAACAACAATGCAAAAGAACTTCTGCCATGGGAGAATAAAAATGTGCAAAAGCGATATTTTGTGACGAATGTAACATTGAAATATAGTTAGTTATTTAAAAATGAAAATACATTTTCGTAGCCCAACAAATTTGTGATATATAGCAGTGGTTAAGACATTTTATAATTCAGCGTGTACATCAAATATCTTTCTCCAAATGAAAGCCCTGCAGTTATTATGAATAAATCATGAATTAGGATTCCTAAACTTCACTTCAAGTTGAACCTGTTATTCGTCTTAATGGAAACCATATCATGTCATTATAGCTTTTATTATCGCTAAAGATATGAATTAAT
This sequence comes from Acanthosepion esculentum, assembly GCA_964036315.1. NCBI lineage: Eukaryota > Metazoa > Mollusca > Cephalopoda > Sepiida > Sepiidae > Acanthosepion > Acanthosepion esculentum. The sequence goes on from OZ038476.1 coordinate 6,908,538, forward strand.
TATATTTAATGTTGCGGATCATAATTGAATGCACCATTTTAAGCATCAACAAAGTCTGTCAAATTTTATGCGACATCTTTCAAAACAATCGTTAATGCCCGCATATACGATGACTGAAATCAATGAAATGAAGAAAGAAACTGCTTATTACAGAGCTGGCATTATTATTGGTTACCCAAGAGTTACTTTTTAAAGATTAGAATTCCTGGTAAATTTTGCATGTCAATAGAATATTTTATTATTATGATGTTGGAAGATCAAACATTGTCGACATTCCTACGTATAGCAGGTCGATTTTGGAAGTGTGGTATTGCACTCAATTTGAAAGTTGGCGTTTGACATAATAAATAGCGATGCGAAATATTTTTTTCAGATCGCTACTATTTTTTAGAAGACGACTTTAAAGACAAAGTTTAACTTCGAAATTTAGCGATAGAATTTCATTCTGGTGATCAAAGAAAGCCTTATAGCACAACCTTATAAAATTAATAATTTACTGAAAACTTACAAATTGAATATGGACAAGATGTATGACACAAGCATATTATTACTAAACCATTGTGCCATTAACTAAGACCTTCATTTACTTCAAAGGGAATTATACTGACCAATTTAGCTGTATTATGACGTAATATATTATACAGGGCAAGAGGTTCAGGTTGATTTTCAATACGCAGTGCATATTTAATACATTTTATATTATATTGTGTGCTCAGAAATATTATGCACTTTTATATATAATATTTTTGTTTTTATTAATATGATCTAACAAATGATCTTATACATTAAGCAGTGTTTTTTTATCTTATACATTGTTTTTAAACATTTTGCTTGTGGTGATTCATAATTAGAATTCTGCTTTGAATACACAGGCTGTCCATAAAGTTTGTGTGCACTTTAAAAAATTTATAACTTTATTTGTATTTGCGATAGAAATAATTTGACATTTATACTTTTATATATTTGCTTCTTACTGTATCTGTCTATATTTCAGGGATGAGGTATTATGTAGCTTATTTACATTATTCGGACAATTGTCCTCATCTTTGTTGCCATATTTATTACAACGTTTCGACCATTCAGTACCTGTCTATATTTCTGAGATGAGGTATTATGTAGATTATTTACATTATTCGGACTATTGTCCTCATCTTTGTCGCCATATTTATTACAACGTTTCGGCCGTTGTACGCTCCGGCCTTCTTCAGGTGGTTGAAATGTCGAACTGATCCCTCTTTTATGATATATTAATTACCTGTGATTTTCAAAATTTGTCTGTAAAACCAGATTCCAATTGCCTCAAGTTTCTTCTTCACCTGTAAGAAAATTTTCAGAATTCAATACCATGGAGATGGACGTAGTTTACATAACAATTAATTGCACATTTCTTTGTTTCCAACGAAACTTTCCAGATTCTTAATCCTGTTCGTTTTTTAGGAAGATATATTTCACTATTCCAATGCGCCTCCGAATTTTGGTGCCGCATTTTGTGTAGTTACTAAGAAGATTTAACATGAAATTCGTATAATAGTATTGAGTTAATTCTTAAAACCTTTGTATATCGTTTAAATTTATAAGTTAATTGTTATATACCGTACCTATGAAAATGTCCGAAACCTCATAAATACATTGGACATTATAAGTGTGTGTGGGGTGGTGGTAATATGGTGTCTAAGTAGTTCACCACTAACAGTTGTTTACCTACTTCACGCCGCTGGCGAGTGTTGTATTTCGTTGATGCTATAAAAATTACCATTTCATTTCCAACCTCCGTTTTGGTTATTCCTCATTTAGTAACATTTCCTAGGTTACAACATTAAAAAAAAAATCCTTGCCATTTTTTTTTTTTACATCGTGTCGGAAGAAATGATCTCTGATACGAAAATGAGTACGTCACGTGCCAGGAAAGCGATGGGGTTGGCATATTTGTTCTTTATCACTGCAGGTGCGTTGCGCACGCACATCGACCACAACTCGAGCAGTGGCTCGGAAATATCGCGGGGTGTCGAGGCAGCTCGTTCGGAGTTGTCTGCTATAGGAATATAAGTTCTGCTTGTCCGCAACAAACATAAAGTAATCGCCGAATACGTCAATCATTTAGGGAAAATGGTGTGAGTGAACGCACCGACAGGCATTGGTTTCAGAATTTCAGGTCTTGAGATTTGTTCCTTTGTGATGAACGCCGCAGTGATGAGGCCCTGAAGGCCACCTTAGAGGAGAACAACGGCAAAATGTATGTTGAACTTTCCGAATGCTTGCAGGTTTCTTTTGCACTGCATAGGGGAGGCATACGAAATGAGCAAAAGTGGATACTTCGTAAAGTGTCGAAATCAAACCAGCGATAACGTGTATCAGTCTGTGTCTCTAGTTGTTTTCGCGGCACCTCTTTTTTAATCGAGTTACTACTACTGAGGAAATGTGGGGGGGGCTGTATGACACTACAAAGTCTTCCAGACATTTGTCGTCACTACACCACACATCCGATGACCAACTATACACATACACAATATCATGCTCTGTATCTGGTGGACTAGTCGACAAGTGATGGTCTTATGTGCTGCTATCAATGAGCCAAACCATTACTGCGCATCTGTACCCGCATCAGTTGGAACGTGTACAACAGGCACTGAAGCAGAAGGAGATAGAATTAGTTATTCGAAAGTACCTTTATTAATTACTATTTCTCCACGACAATGCTACTACCCATGTGTCGCGAGTGGTCATGAATGCCATACGGCGACTTGGCTGGTAGACGTTGAGATATCCCCCTAATTCCGCACACCTTGCACCAACAATTTACTACCTCTTCCTTTACGTGGAAAACCTTTCGCAAATGAGGGCAGATTGATAGCCGGCACTCACACTTCTTTGGGTCCAAAACATCTTACCTTTACCGGCAATGTGCGCCTGGAAGAATGTTGGCAAAATATTCTGGACGCCGATAGGTAGTATTTTGTGGACTCATCTTGGCAAAGTTTCTGTGTACTTTTTCCTTATAATAATTTTTGGTTACCTTGTATTTTCTGTCTACCTCTTGCTATTGTAATTATTATCAAATCGTCAGTATATCACGCGTGAATGATTAATCAAACTCAAATATAAAATTTTCGAAAATTATCTGAGTTATTTTGACTAATTGTTAAAATAATCATGTACTTTTCGCACATGCTTGTTAACCTCACCTAAAAATGTGTTAAAGACCACGATTTAAATTGGAAAAACAGTTTGCCTGCAAGTTCAAAGATCAGGAAGAGAAGCGTTCCGTATTGGATGGTATGTTTTAAAGTTGATTCAGACAAATAATGGAATTTTTATTCGAATTTCATGTTAATTGACTGTATATTGTCTGAAATGAATTTTCTGCTAAAATTAATTTTTTAAAATTTTCCTATTAAATTACAAAATCGTGACCAGAAATATAAACAGTTTTAAATTATATTATCTCTCTAGATCTATATATATGATTCTAGCTGTTAATACACGTTTAATTGTTCTAGGCACACGTTCAATCATTCAGTTTCTTTTCGGATGGTAAATAGTCGTGTGTAATCTTCAGAAGCCAAATATTAAGGCAATTTCTGAAGCACGTTTCACATTCAATACACATTTCATTTATTTTTTGTCAACAGAAGGCTCAAAAAAATTTAATTTGATCAGTTTGCATGAAGTTTTAATTCCTAGGTGTAATATTGTGTGGATAATATCGAAAATTATTTTCCCTAATTCACCTAGTATATATTGTCTAGGAACACCAGTAGGGTTATCACTATAGATGGCACTATACTGTACTGTACTAAAATTGATTTGTTTAATTCAGGGAATTTTTGGAACTCAGTGTCCTTGAGTTGTTCAGTAGCTATCTCGAGCAAGTGACACCGATCGACAATAACTGTTAGGTTGGTCTCGACAAGCATTTAGCTATAATGCTTTGATCTCCCTTTATGTGGCCTGTACCTGATATATATTCTGTGTGAATTGCTAACTACCGCTGCAGTCTATATGTCTTAGCAGAGTTTAAACTATGGAATGCGATGCATTAAGGCTTATAGTCAGTAAGAAGTAAGGTTTTTTCTTTCGACAATGTGTTTAAAGTATAATGTAGCTTAATCAACTGCAAAAACTTCCTCATAAAATGTTGAATACCTCGTTTGAGGTATTCTTTTGAGAAAAAGAATATTGAATTAGCTCTGCTTCTATTATTTGATGTAGTGTTGCACTAATTGCATAATTAACTCTATCAGTAATCAACTGATATTAATTACCGCCAGAAAGGTAGTGAACTAAAGTCGAAAATTCACTGCTTTTATTTTTAATATCTTTAAATGTTTGTAATTCCAAGTCATTTAATACGTATTTTTGCTGTTAATGGCGTGACTATGTCTACAAAGTTTGAGATTAATTTTCTATAAAAATTTACCATGCTTAACAAACGATGAAGATTCTTAATGTCCTTGGTGGGGTTCTATAATGCACTAACATTATTTTGTGTATGTCTAATAGCGTCAGAGCTAATATCATAATCTAAAAAATGTTAACTTTGCTATTGAACTTTTTAGATTATCATCATGCAAGATTTTAGAAGAATTTCAACGTCTTGTATGTGCCATGAAGAATCATCGCTGAAGATCAGAATATCGTCAATGTATGTAAATATACAATCAACGTGCTGAAAAGACCATGTCTTTCTAAAAAGTGGATGCTGCATTCTTTAGACCAGACGACATGTATTTGTATTCAGGAAATCCAAGAGGAGAAATAAGTTATCTCTTTTTTTATAGCATCCGGATGTATTTTGATTTGGTGGTATGCTGATACCAGCTTGAATTTGTTGAATATTGGTGTTTGGTTACTTTATCAGCAAATCAATTAATGTTTGGGGTGGGGTATTTATCACATTTTGTGATGCTGTTTAATGACGGCAATCGCCGCATCATCTAAAATTTGCATCTCGCTTTTTAAGAACGTGTAGGTTTTCAGGCACATTCACTGTTAGTATTGTAGTGACACCATTGTTCTGCAATTTTAAAACTTCTTTCTTTACTGCCTGGGTTTCCTTTTCTGAAAGGCGTTTAGCCTTAGCAATTGTAGGAGCATGGCTGCTTGTATCAATTCTACTGAATAACCTTGTGCATGTGCTTGCTGGATTTGTATGTGGGGATACAATATTGGGATATATTTATACAAAGTCTTTAATTAAATTAGGCATATTATTATTAACGACTAAGTTGATAGACTCGTTGAATGTTTTAAACTTATTCGAACACGATGTTAAGGGATCGATTATAATTCTCTGTTGGGCAATCTATTAATAAACCAAAATAGTTTAAGTCATATTATAGTATTGAATGTCCGCTACTACAAACGTCCCATGAAAAACCCGTCGAGCGGTTGGTAGGCTTATCTCTGGTTAATTTGCCCGTAACAGCGTAATATCAGAACCAGTAGCTGTCGCCAGAGTGACTGGTGTAGGTTCCGTTCATAAATTCTTAACGTTGCCATGTGGAATAATAGATAAGCTGGCGCCGGTATCTATAATGAACGAAAATTTGCATCTCTCTAATATTCCTGGGATCTGTAAAAGTGGCAGACTCGTGAGGCGGAGGGAGTCGTCAACCACCAGATTAGTTTCCCGCTTGATTTGGAGCTGGGGAAGATGGAAACGAACTTCGCTGTTTTATTACGTATTTATATTTTTTGTTCGGCTATTTGCACCAGTGTTTACACTAACTCGCCGCGTCCGCTTAGTATGCGTATACTCTACTTATTTTCTGTGACTCTCCTTGCGTTGTAGCTGAGCTTCTAGGACGCACTCCTTTTGTCTTTATTTGGTAGCACGTGCTCGTTTTAGCAGTAGCTTGTATTAAGTGCATTAATTCATCTGCTAATTGACCCAGCCTGGTCGAGCTTAAAACTTTTTGCGTAGCTAACACCGTGCTTATTAATAATGGTGACGTTTGTAGAAATCTCTAATCTTGCTGAAATTGACAGCATTTCCTGAAGATAAATTGATGGTCGGCCTATAATGACGGAGGTGGACATTAATTTGTCTAGCAATTCTGGCTTCGTTTGTTCCTGTGCTTCTATTAGAGATTTTCAAATCATAGTTGTGAATATGTATAACGTTGCCAGGTATCTTCGCCACTATTCCCGAGGGTAGAGATGCAATAACTTTGTAAAATTTTGTGGTTTGGGAAGCCATGATTCTCAGATAAAACTGAGACTCAATAATTATGAACCAACTGGTAATGTTAGCTTGAATAAATTCCGGGTTTTAATTATTTTCTGCTGGACCATTTTTGCTATTATCTCTGTAACATATTTATACACAAGTTTTTTTAAATTCACCAAATGTGTTTTTTGTGTGTTACCAAATATGGTGACTATTAAAATGTATCTTTGTTCGTTGTGGTCACCAAATAAGGTAACTTTTAAATTGTTTTTTTTTTTTTTTGTGGGAGGGGTTGTTCTTTGTTGTCACCAAATATGGTGACAGTTAAATTGTTTTTTTGGGGGGGGGGTGTTCGTCGTGGTCACCAAATATGGTGACTGTTCAATTGTTGTTTTTTTTGGTGGGGGGTGTTCGTTATGGTCACCAAATATGGTGATTGTTCAATTGTTTTTTTTCTTGTGGGTGTGTTCGTCGTTGTCACCAAGTATGGTGATTGTTAAATAGTTTTTTTTTTTATGTGGGGAGGTTTTTGTCGATCTCACCAAATATAGTGACTGTTAAATTGTTTCATTTGGGGGAAGTGTTCGTCGTGGTCACCAAATATGGTGAGTGTTAAATTGTTTTTTTTTTTGGGGGGGGGTAGTCGTAGTCACCAAATATGGTGACTGTTAAATTGCTTTTTTTTTTAAGGAGGTGTTCGTCGTGGTCACCAAATATAGTGACAGTTAAATTGTTTTTGTTTTTTTGGAATTCGTCATGGTCCCCAAATATATAGTTGTTTTTTTTTTAATTCGCGTCGGTGTTCACGATATATGTTGTGCCTGGTTATACCCCTCTAGACTTCATGTGCAAAGTTAATGCATATACGTCAACATAAGAAAGACAGTTTAAATAAAACACAAAAAGTATTTGTATAAAAACCATTCAATGTATCTCTATTTATAGTTGGCATTGTTACTACAAAGTTGGCATGTAGTTAATTACAATTGATTGTCTGGCAAAAGAACAATGTGCAGTTTTTGTACTTATCTTTGTGGAGAGTTCACGAGCACAAAAGGCACACGTCCGCTTACTTTGCTGGTCGGAGCTAAATGAGGCTCTTCATTTTACACACCTAGCAATGTCTCGTGCAGTTCTCGTCAGATTATCTATATTTAGCGTTTTTACTTCCTCAAGGAGAGATAACAATTTGTCTCTCACAAGGCATCCAACCTCACCGAACCCACATAAAATCCAAACTTCAACAGTGAGTAAATGAAACGATTTCTGCAACTCGTGTACTTCATACCAAACAATTAGACAATTTACCGTTACCAGTATGAACGTGTCAGTGTCAGGGACGTATTTATCAAAAGAAAGCGAACAGGACGTTTTCCTAGGGTCGTTAAGCTTCTGCAAAACTACGCTATCCAACCAAAGAAAAATCTAAATGGCTCCAGGGATAGGGTTTGAAATTTTTTGCGAATCCATTGCTTTGTTCTTCAGATTCATCCCCCTTATACTATATTTATTGACGGAATAATTTAACAAAGTTACAGAGTTGCAAGTTTTGTTTCAGTAGGTTGACACCGCATTATTCGAGAATTATATACATTAACTAGTCGTGCAATTGCATCATTATTGTAGAAATACGTGTACTATAAACAAAATTTTATTTCCAGAAAATAATCATGCTGCTGTCGTAGATGTTGATAAAATGTCCGCTTGTTAGAAGCAGTTAACTACAAGGGTAAATGACTGTCCCCGAAAGAAAAAGAACTTTGCCCGTAGGTTTCTTTTGTTTTTATATCGTTAATTTTCGTTAGTCCTTGTATTGGTCAAAAGACCTCTTTCAGGTTCATTTAAGGAAAGGCTGGGAGGTTCATGAGTCTCCGATTTACCTCTTTAGTTCTTCTGACAGTTTAATTGGTTGCTGGGTAGGGAATGGGAAGCAAGCTATCTTTTAGTTTTTTGGGGTATGTGTGTGTTGTGTGTATATGTATATATTTGTATTAGTCTTCTGTTAAAACCGTCCGAACAAAGTGTTTTGAGACACAAAATCCATTTTCTTCATATTCTTCTAATTGTTTACTAAGTTTATCTTTTGTGGTTATTTCTATTCTTTCAATAATAATGAATTTTGCATAGTTGTTAAAAATCAAGTTTTTTCTAGTTGGTAATGTTCTTCTACAGGTAATAATCTTTCGTGGGGATTCGACTTAATCTGATTCCGATAATTATTAATTCTGTAGTTAAAGGGCCATTCAGATTTTCACACATATTATTTCTGGTATAGTGTACATTCTAATCAGTACATTATGCTGTGAGTGTGTGTGTTTATCACAACCGCTCTTCACAATACATTGATGAAACTTGTAGAAATACAAAAAAGACTTTATTAACATAAAAAGGATCTCATACACCATACTTTATCAAACGGATGAATCATACATACAGATACAGTGTGCGATGCATACATTCTGGTTTAAATTAAACATGACTACTAGACATTTCTATTTTTTAAATATCCAGATTCAGAAATAGAAGAGAAAGTGTAAATGCTTGAATTTATTGATCAAATAAATGCAAAAAATATATAATAGTATAAGAAAAATAATTGAAACAAGTTCTTTTTTCGCCTGATGACAGCAAGAATTTATAAAAAGGAAATGTGCATGAGACAAGAGATGGAGTAAATCTCGTGGAAAAATCATCGAAAGTAAAAGCAAGATACCCAATAAGGATGTTAGTGAAAATTAAATGAATATCCGTACATGATAGACCGAAGATCATTTCTTTAGCGAAGAAAACTAATTTACTTCTATTGACCAACATAAATGCACACATAGATCTGTTAATGCCAACATATATACATGTTGCCTGTAAATGCGTGAAAATTGAATTTTCCTGACATAGATTTTTTATACGTATATATCTGCGTGTGTCTGAGAGAGAAAGAGAGAGATATATAGAAAGGCAGAGAGATTAAATAATTGACAAGGGAAGAAACGGTGTTTATGTGGCGTTTCGTTCAGACGAAGATTTTATTGATCGAATTGATCTTATATACAGAAAGTGAAAAAAAAAAAAGCATCCGCTACGTTAAATATATAGTGATGCTTAATAATCAAATTTAAATTTTGACGTCTGATGTGTCCAAAATTTTGAGCTTGATCTATCTGTTTCAACATTTTATTTCAATTTTTTTTTTCATGGTCTCACAACATTTTCATTATCTTCCAATAGGAATTTTGTGTGGAAAGGAAATATGATGTCTGATAATGAAAGACAATAACAAGAAAACTGAACAGAATAATTGAAGCAAAATTTAAAATATGCTTATATCGGATATAAAAAATAATATTAACCGTTTCTGTATCTATGCCTTTTGATGTAAAATTGAAGTGGCGTTTGTAATTTCTCCTTTTATATAAGACATAGAAATCCAGATATTCTTTGTTAGGCGATATGCTTGGCAAAACAGTTTATTTACTCACTATTCTTCCGATGCACAGTTTATATTTTCCATCTATCTACACAGTCTATTCATATCTATCTATCTATCTATCTATCTATCTATCTATCTATCTATCTATCTATCTATCTATCTATCTATCTATAGAGAGAGAGAGAGAGACAATAGTAGTGGTCAATATATATATATATAGAAAGATAGTAGTGGCCAATATATATAGAGAGAGATAGCTAATAGTAGTGGACAATTCATATATATATATAAAGATAGATAGATATATAGATAATACTAGTGGTCAATATATATATATATAGAGGTATAGATAGATAGATAGATAATAGTAGTGGTCAATATATATAGAGAGAGATAGATAGATAGTAGTGGTCAGTATATATATATATATATATATATATATATATATATATATATATAGATAGATAGATAGATAGATAAATAGATATTAGTGGTTAGTATATATATATGATGTCTGATAATGAAAGACAATAACAAGAAAACTGAACAGAATGATTGAAGCAAAATTTAAAATATGCTTATATCGGATATAAAAAATAATATATATATATATATATATATATATATATATATATATATATATATATATATATATATATATATATATATATTGAATATTAACCAAATATTAATCTACGCCCAGGCTTTTTCCCTATTTCAAATTTCTTAACAGAATCACTGCTCTCCCAAACAATACACAACAGTATCGTGAAATCATAAGAAAATAGTTGAATCCGTCAACACAGCAATAATAACAATATCTCCTCACGTGACAGTTTTCCTATTGTCATTTATATTTCTTTTTCTACAGGTTAACTTTGAGAAATTTTGACATATATATATATATTTGAAAGAGGATCTAATCCAGGTAGAGCTTTGTCATAGACAGAACAGGAATATAATATAAACGGCCCATAGACTAATATTTCATGGTTATAATAAAACAAATTTTGTATCTAATGTAACCACAAATGTATTGATACTTTTCTGTTGTCTGTTTATTTTTAATTAAGGTCAAAGAATCGGAAGTCAATTTATGCAAATGTCGATAACACGTATTGGTCGAAATCTTTTTTTTTTCAATTTTAAGGTCTGATGCATTGGGTCGTTATTACGAATCCAATTAAATAAATTGTAACCATTACATATTAATGTTTGTATACATTAGTTGTGTTTCAATCCTGGCTTGAGGCATTCGAAAGTCTAGTCGCACTGAGGAGCTGTGATACAGCGAAACAGTACTGTCTATGAATGACATAATTTAGCTCTTGAAAATACATTTCAATCGAGCACTGTTGAGTGATAAGCTAATTCTATAAACAACAGCCACCTGCACTAATGCAATGCTCTTCAGTAAAATGAATGGAGCGCTTTGGCTGATTGACATTTGTTTACATTTGGAAAAACAATACGCTAGATTTAGTTGGGTAATTCTACCGAGTGAAGATAGCTCTGGCTGACACCAAATTAGTTGTGTTTCAATCCTGGCTTGAGTCATTCGGAAGTCTAGTCGCACTGAGGAGCTGTGATACAGTGAAACAGTACTGTCTGTGAATGACATATATATATATATATATATATGTGTGTGTGTATATATATATAAATTTGGTCACTGAGGTCACACCGAGTTCCTATAATCTGTTTCACTCTTAAACACACTCTTCAGGCCATGTGCTTTTATATGTTGGCTCGACTATTTATATATTCTGGCCAATGCTACATTATTGAGAGCTAGTTCTATTTTATTATACCAACGGTTATTGAGTAGGCAATAACACTTCAGATTATTCTGGATGTTTTTGAGTTGGAATAATTGTGGATCCAAATGCAGTTATATTGTAGAGTGTTGTTGTTGTTTTTAGCATTTTACTCGTTATCTATTTTTGCTGTTGATTATTATTATTATTATTATTATTATTATTATTATTATTATTATTATTGCATTTACTTGTGTTCATGCGTGCATTTGTAGTTTGTTAATTTGTTTCTTTATTTTTATTTTTCATTTCTTATATTTTTTCCGGGATTGGTTGTCTTATTTGTTCATTTAAATTGTTGTATTTATATAAAGTATTTTAAATTATCTGTCTTATATAGAATGATTATATATGTATTTTCCCCGGTGATACTTTAAAAGGTATCCATTCGATTTTTCGATATTTTAGTAATGTTGTACAGGCAAGGCGAAGTAATGCATAGTTACTCTGATTAAAGAATCGGAGAGCCGAGTTTGAATTCCAATCGAATCTATTAAATTCACTTACGTGCTAATACTCTTGGGAAAGATATGAATCCTCCAGCTATGGGTTAATAGCAGGACAGACTGGGTTCTATAGCCTTGAATGGCAACTGGTGAACCGCAGAAATTAATGACAACCTAGTGCGGGAAAAGCTTCCCCTGTTTTCCAAAGTCTAGTAGAAGCCATCTCGTGTCGACGTTGAAACACATGAATAAACTGGAAGGGTTTCGTTCGTGATTTTTCAACAACAGGATCACTTTTCGATCACACACCATTTTCCCAGTATCCAGCCGCAGTAATCGCCTAAGAAAAACAATCTGCCTCGTCAGTCATATATCGAAAATACATAATCGCCTAAACGTGTATCATGCATGGCACATAACCGAAGTAACATTATACAAATTTGTTTTCGTGTCTGAAATTTGAGATAAATTCTGATCGTTTATTTAGTAATTTTTTGTTGGTCTCTAAAGGTGATTTGAGATCCGAAGATGGATTGGGATGGCCAAGGATGCATTTCAAAAGCTGAGCAGAGTACTGCGAGCCAGGAGGATTTCTTTGGTGACAAAGTAAAGAGTACTGAACTGATACGTGATATATGTCCTCCTATACGGCAGCGAATGGTGGACGGTCTCCTCAAAGATGAAGAAGTGACTTGAGGCATTGGAGATATAGTTCTGAAGAAGGCTAAAGTTATAAAAGGACCGAGCGTGTGAGCAACGATGAGGTCTTGGAGAGGATGCAAACAAGGGGGAAGCTTATATTGTCTGTTTCATATCATAAGCAAGAGGTAGATGCAATTCTTGGGACACGAAATGTGAAAGGAGGGCCTGGAGAATCTGACACTCGCATGTCGATTAGAGGGAACAAGTGACAGGGGAAAGCAACGCAGGAGACACCTGGCGGGCTTAAACAAGTGGATGACAGAACGTGGTCTGCGGGAGTTGGCAGAAGCACTAAACCTATTGAGAACTACAAGGGATAGCGGGAAGTGGAGAGCCATGATCACCCACGTCCTGAATGTACATGGCACATAAAACAAAATGCAAATTTATTTTCTCCTCCTGCAGCGGTCACAGTTTTTGGATTTATTGCTGTAGGCTGATTCTACACATAAGTTATAAAAACTGATGAACTATTTTAATTTGTCAATGTGCTGTAGTCGGCATCACTGCGAGTTTTTGGTATATCGTTTTATTTCAGACATGAAAATACGAAGTAAAATTAAATTAAAAATCGTACATATCTACAGTATTTCTTAATAAAAAATATCTCTAACGAAAAAGTTAACATAATATGATATAACTACTTCATAGCTTCAAAATAATACTTGACATAATTTTTTTTCATTTTGAGATGGCAGTTCTTTTCTTCCGTATAAACCTGGTTTAACTTTTCTTCTTTAATGTGCCGTGACGATCATTGCTTACAAAAATTTCCTATCTGTCAAATCAATTAGTAAAGTTTGATTTTTGTTACATCTCCTGTTAATCCCTCCTTAGTTAGCTCAAGTGTTGCTGTCCTCTGTCATTCTTGCCAGAAATATAACACGTGAGTTTCAAATGTTCCAAGCCATCTTTCCTCATGCACCCTAGAAATTTGATGTATATCTTTCTGGCGTTACGCATAAATATATTTTGTTTATATTTTCTTTAAATCTTCGTCGTTGCTCACGTGTTCAGTCCTTGATATTCTCAGCATCTTACTGAAGAACCACATTACTGTTGTCTTAAGTAACTGCTGCATTTGAGATGAAATTGTCCAGCATTCATTGCCATATAGAAGGAACGATATTGCATAACAAAAGCATTCTCTTTTCTTTGTTTCAAAGGAACTTTTCATGTCTCTTAATACTTTTGGAAGCAACTTTCGTTATCGCATTGCACCTTGGGACAGCGGTGTCACATTTTCTATCCTCTGTTAAAACAATTCCAAGATATTTCAATATTGTCTAATTTTGGTTGGTTTGTTTTGTTTTATGGGATATCAACCTCAATGGGCTATTTAATGTTGACATGATATTTATTGCTGGTAATATTTTTATCAAAAATATATTGTTGGTAATATCTTTTTCCAAAAATACATTGCTGGTAATATTTTAAAAAAAAACGTATTACTGGGATTACAAACAATTTTTAATAATTTCATAATGTGTTGATCCATTTGGGAAATAAGAATTTGTCCATAGCTGGCACCCTACTGGTACTACGATACCTGGTTAGGGTGGACCTGGTAACACCAGTAATTAAGAGGTGGTTTCATGCTCCTGAAAAACTCCTGATCAGAGGCCTTGCTGTCGGATGTAGTTTATCGTCTTACCCAGGACGGCTCATTTGCAGATGGGGTTACCCCTCTGCAGAGGTGCAGTCGGCATATTCTGAACCCCCAGCCGACACGGCGTTTTAAATTTGGTATTCCTAATTTATAATTCGCATGGTGGTCTGTTTCTTTTGCCGATAAACTAATTCTGTCTTCTTACAATTGATGTTTTCTCCATTCTTCTGACTTTGCTTTAAGACCATATATCGTACGTCCGTTTTGTACCTGCTATCAAGATTGTGTCATCTACATACCTAATATTGATAAACTCCTCAAATTGAAATATTGTGTGTTGCCAGTGTTCAAATCTCTTGCTATCATTCCCTAAGAATTTTCTTTGGGATTAAAATTTGAAGAGTAAGGTTGGCTACTTTATTCTAGATCAAATGTACGGCACAATTGCCTTTTCAGAATGGTACGTTATATTGTTATGTTGAATGATGGTTTTTTCTTTGCCGTCCTATTCATTGGTAGTTTTGTTATTAAAATGTGTTATAATATCTCTTGGTAATTGTGTATTGCCAGAGTGTCGGAAACAGTAGCTAGAGAGGCTAGCCCATAGACATTCAAATATTTTAAGACCATAATTCTTTCACTAGCAGAAGTTCAAGCAACTCTTTCCGGTGCTTAGTTTTTCTCATCGAAGTAGTTTGGTCTGTGCTGAATGAAACACTCTCACTTGTGCAAATCACAATCTAGAGGTCAGGGCGTTTTCTGTGAATCTTCTTTGCTCATTAGCACATGAAAATTTCAGGAAATTTCCCTCTCAAAATTCAATTTTGCGATGCTTTCACTTACTGGCTTATTTGGTATAATTTTACTAATTTTGAAAAAAGATTTATAAAAAAACTTGATCTTTTGCACATTTTTCCGAAAAGCCTATGAACGATTTTCAACATATTTTATTACATTTCATAATTTAGTCTATTTTAGAATGTTCATAATAATAACAACCTCTTTCTGTGCTTCGTCATGAGATGCTAAGAATCCTGCGACATTTCCAGATATCAGTAATAAACCGATATTCAGATAAGAATGCCATTTGTTCACTCCCCAATGCATGCAGGGAACGTTGAAAGTTGTTTGGAGAGCACTCCAAAATTACAATTCTGGAAATCATGACATTTACTGTTTTTAATAATTTATTTACATCGAGGAATCACATTTACTTAAAAATGAAGCCATATAACAATTAAGGTTGAGAGAAAACACCTGCTAAACATATATTCAGTAGACTCACATCCATAATATCATATTTAAAAAGATTAAAACCGAGCAAGTCATTTTAGAGAAAAATTGTCATTACAAAGGATTTTCCCCTGTGTCATCCATTTGCCTAATATCTATCTATCTATCTATCTATCTATCTATCTATCTATCTATCTATCTATCACATTCTGAAAACATCTAATACACACACACACAAATACATACATACATACATATATATATATATATATATATATATATATATATATATATATATATATATATAACATTCTGAAGGCAACTAATATATATATATATATATATATATGTATCATTCTGAAAACATCTAATATGCATATTGTGTATATATATATATAACATTCTGGAAACATCTAATACGCATATCATGTGTATATATATATATATATATATATGTATATATATATATATATATATATACATATATATAACATTCTGGAAACATCTAATACGCATATCATGTATATATATATATATATATATACATATATATATATACATATATATAACATTCTGGAAACATCTAATACGCATATCATGTGTGTATATATATATATATATATATATATATATATATATATATATATATACATATATATATACATATATATATAACATTCTGGAAACATCTAATACGCATATCATGTATATACATATATATATATAACATTCTGGAAACATATAATATATATATATATACGTATATATATATATATATATATATATAACATTCTGGAAACATAATATATATATATATATACGTATATATATATATATATATATATATATATATATATATATATATATATATATATATAACATTCTGGAAACATATAATATATATATATATATACGTATATATATATATATATATATATATATATATATATATATATATATATATATATATATATATTACACGTTCAGTGTTTATAATGCTTATTGTCATTTATATAAACTGTTATCGGTGACTGAGTGACAAAATTCAAAAGGAGATCAATCTTTCACGCGCTGAACAAATTCCTTCGAAGAATCACTCAGGAATGGATCGGGGCTTTTTAATTTATGCATGGAAATTGCATTTCTTCTCGCATTCTAGGTATTCTTTATAGGTTTTGAGAAGAAAATGCATTAAAATATGCTATGTACCACGTGCTCATATAGAGCATTACATGTTTAAATTTAAAAAAATGTAGCCAAATAAATTAAAAAAACAAAACTATAATTCTTGTCACTTTTTGGCTTCGGCAATTCA
Organism: Acanthosepion esculentum; assembly: GCA_964036315.1. Lineage (NCBI taxonomy): Eukaryota > Metazoa > Mollusca > Cephalopoda > Sepiida > Sepiidae > Acanthosepion > Acanthosepion esculentum. Next base: position 6,925,256 of record OZ038476.1, read on the forward strand.
GAGAGAGATTTCGTTCGCTAATGTGTAAAATTACAAACAGATCCAAAAAATTGTTCTCTAAATATTAAATTAAATTGATACTCTAAATCGAATATCGTGAGAGATCAGTGAAGAAAGACTGAAAATATAAAGAATTAAACCGAACAACCGAATGTTGAGAGAAGCGAGAGGAAACATTAAATGAAATTATTTTAGCAAATGTTTCAGTGTCGTGCTGTTCTGGGATATGAATGAAAACTATTGATCAGTCGATACTCTATAAAACCAGTGGTTGAACAAATCATGATAGAAAATATTCAAGTAACAGAATAATAAATTAGAACAAAATACCAGATTGCCTTAATTATCAATTGTAATGGATGAATTCATTGAATGAGAAATCGCAATCAAGTGTTCGATTTCTAGTCGATTTTGTTACATACACGAAAATACCATGAAATTTTAAGACGTATGTGACCCTGGAATCAAATCACTTTTTGCCGTTTGGCAAAGCATAGTACCCGGTAGCCACCTCTGCTGGGGTTACAATGAAAACACCGGCCATAGGATATTGGATGGGGTAAGAATCTGACATTGAACTGTTATGTTTTTAAGAAAAAATAATCTTTCATACACTGGACGTGGCATAGTTATTCCGTGTCAGATGGAAATCAGGGGACGAATTGTGTATCTTGTGTATCACCTTGTGACATTTTGTATATGCGCAACCAAAACCCACGGGAGGACACTTGGGGTCATGCCAACGGACGACATAGTTAGTTGGCTATCGATTTAAATCGAACTCCTTAGATCACTATGAATATAAAATGAAAGAATAATGAAGACCCCTTCTCCATTTGAAATTTTTTAATGTAATTATTTATGAAACTAGAGACTTATTGTTTATTGATTTTCTATCGTCAGCCAAGTGATGCACGTTCAGAAAGCATCAACCGTTTAGTTTAACACGAATAGCGTAACTTCAAGTGTCAATAATAGGAAAGCTACATCTACTAATGAAAAATATTTAATCAAATAAATTCGGCCAGACAAGTAAATGCGTGGTTGATTTGACAAAAATAGAGAGAAATCAATACTGAATCATCGTTGAATGAAATCAATAGTGAAGCATCAAATGGAACGATGCAAAGAACATTGAAGTTTATCGGAGATGAGCGATCATGTCGCTTCCAAGTAGACATTTTTATCTTTATATTGCTTGAAGCTGAAACGCACTAAATAATTTCTAAAATATATCACGGTAGTTTTCAGTCGACACGTGTTTAGCATCACGTAAAATGGAATTGACGAACCGAATTAAACCTCCAGCTGGAATAAAATACTTTAACAAACCCGCATGAAGATTGAATGAATAAAAATTACGGATGCAAGAGAAATTTGAAGATTCCTTGATTCAAAATAATTCGTAACACAGTAATTATATGATTTTTATTAATAAAAAGATAATTTTAGGTTGTAAGATCTAGATTCCGGATTGTCCCACTGAACAATAACATAACGGATTAAAGCTATGGTTTGTCGATCTGGTACTTGTGTGTTCAATCCCTGGGTAGGGTAATACAGGCTTATACTCAGTGGAAACAGCTCTAGTGTCAATAGCTTTACTAAATAAGCCATGGACAGATTACCAGGACGTTACCTCATCCTACAGACATCTGAAGAAGCCCGGATATCACAATTTCAGAAATTTTTGTCATAGTAACAACAAAGATAAGGACATTAATATAAATACACTAATTGATCCAAAATAACATCAATGATATGAAACATAATTTCATTTTTGGTGCAGTAAATATTCATTGATTTTTATGCCTTTGCATAAATTATTTCTCACTGTGCCATGTGTCCTCAAGGTCAGATGGAACAGTGGATAAAGGCGTTAGTTAGATCCAGTGGCAGGACCCAAAGAGTGTGAGTTCAATACCTGGTTAAGGCAGTGGAGAACTTGGAGAGGGGAATTAACAGGAGATAACTGATAACTGACATCCATTAGACATGGCACGTGGAATTAGAACAGTCTACCCCAGTGAGCGAAATAAAGGGTTCAGTTCGACATTCCAACCACTTGAAGGAGGCCGGGCAAAAACGTTGTGATAAATATGGCAAAAAAATGAGAAAAATAGTCCGAATAATGTAAATAGTGAACATAACTCCTCATCTCAGAAATATAGACAGATACAAAATTATTTCTATTTTACATAAATAAAAATAATTTCATATTTTAAAACAACATTTCTAAGAGAACCTACCTAGTGTCATGTATTATTTTAATTGTGTCAGCATCTTTTTAAAATCAGTTGACAGAAAGTTTTATTATAATAACATTCAACAAATTCAATGCTCGAGAGCAACTCACGGTAGAGAGTTGATGTTAAAGTAATAATCAATGAGATGAGGTTTGGTTTGGTTTATTTTGTTTTACCGCATATCAGCCTCAATGGGTTATTTAATGCCGACAAGGATAGATTCGATTTTTGTAATGCTGCTTTCTGTGGAGAGTCAAATGTATTGCTAGTATTCTTTTCGAAAACGTATTGCTGATACTGTAAAAATCTATTTCTATACTTTCATAGTGTTTTTAACCCAGTTTGGGGGTTAACTATATGCCAATGTCTGGCACCCTAACTAATTTTGAATCTACATGTTTCATATACACATGTCGTCATCTTGGTAATTATATGTAAGAGAAATTCATTTTATATTTTGGCAAATTCGATCGTAAACATTGAAACCGTCTTGGGTATGACGATAAACTACATCCGCGTCCTGGGTATGACGATAAACTACGTCCAACAGCAAGGTCTCTGATCAGAAGGTTTTGAGGAGCGTGGAACCACCTCTTAATTGCTAGTGTTCTCAGGTGGTAGCGCCTGTTAGGGTCCCAGCTATGGGCAAATAGCTAACCTCCAACCTGGGGTCAAAACACTATGAATGTGCAAAAATAGGTTTTAATACCAGAAATACTTTGTAAAACAAAATAATACCAGCAATACATTTTTGAAAAAAAGATATTACCAGCTATACTTTTTTGAAAAAAGAAATTATAAGCGATAAATTTTTGACGAAAAATATTAACAGAAATACATTTTTGAAGGGAAAAAATTATCAGCCGTAATATGCCGTAAAACAAACCAAACGAAACCAAACATTGACAAAGTTTGATATTATCTGAAGACTTTCATTTTGCTTTTAATACTAACTAAAGAAACATTTTCGATTTCGTTGAAAACTGTTTGAATACAATTCTTGCTGCTTGAGTATAAGTTAAAACATTTATATAGCTTTGCGACATTAAACTAACTGTCGCCATGTAGCGTTTATGCCTATGTCCTTATATTTTCAATCCCCGATTTTGAGCAGAACTAACCTTTTTTATATAAGAGGTGTATTTTGGGAGCGAGTATTCTTTCAAATATGTTTGGTTGAATAATATCCACAAGTTCTGCGTATTCATTTTTATTAACTTTTTAACATTTACAAATTATTTTATATAATCGGTACATTTATTAAAGATCATTTTTCTCTCATCCAATAAACAAGAGATCTATCGACATAAGGAATCATACACTGAAATGTGTATGAAAGCAAACACACTTAAAAATGCAATTTGATCGTGTAAATTATGCCACCTTGAGTGACTACAAATTGTTTCTAGCAAACGAAGGAACGCCAGAATTAAACAAAACGGTAAGAAAATAAAAAAGAATGATACATCTACCGGCGACAGAACTACAAACTTTGCTGAAATTCTACCAGGTTTGTCGATTTATTTTCCGTATAAATAGCGCTGCACATCGAATCAAGTATCAAAATCTGGAATCACGGAGGCAATAAGCGGGCACTATATGCACTGCATCCGTGGAAGTAGCTCGTGTATCTAAGGCAAGATAACCAAACAAAACATTAGTGTCCAGCAATATTTCGTGCTAAAGGTCATTCAATGCGAAGCTTGAGAGCAACAAATGGTAGAGGGTTAATGGATAAAATTAATGATAAATGGGATGTGATATAATTGAAAGAGGAGGTGGTAGGGATTAAAGATTAAGTATAAAGGGAACAGATAACAATTATCCCTTGGCTTGAAGAAGTTAGGAGTGTTAAGTGAAGCATCCAAGAAAGTAGAATATTTCACAAAGTATCAGTTTTTTTGTTGTGGAATTTCCTTCTCACATTTGGAATATGTGAAATATTAGGGCGGTTCGAGGCTGAGGGAATAGGTTGCCTGCCCTTGATATAAAAGAGTGGAATGGTCGAACTAAAGAATATAGTTCATCTGGTTATTGACCATGGGAATAGTGACTGATTAGCGGGAAAATTGCCATGTTTAATTTTGTAAATACGCAAAGGTGTGAGGGAAAGGTGTGCGTGTTCTCGTAACGCAGAGTAAACGGTTTTGAACTCAAGATTGGAAAGTTAAGATACAGTCGGTCCATACTAGATATGTCAGCAATACTCCATTTCTTATTCATCTGCCATTTAACCCATAAGTTAACAAAGACGGATTCATGACTTTTCAAAGAGTTCTAAGTGAATGAGACAGAAATACCGATTTGAATTCTGTAGAACTTCGATCCCGTCTCTGAACATGAACAAGAAGAAACCGAATTAGATTTTACTCAAACAAGAAAAATATTCTTAATCGTAAGCAATATTAATGCTGTAACCTGTGATTGACTGAAGACGGCGCACCGAAGTTTAAAAATATTTTGTAAAAATTAATTATTGGCTGAGAAGCAGAAATACTTTTTTTTTCTAATATTTCGTTTATTTTAACTGCGAATGTCAGTTAATTTATTTCACAGTCATTTTATACTAGGGAAAGAAAAAAGAAGCGAGAAAAAATATTCTTCATAAAATTCAAAATTTCTAGATGCAGAAAAAAAAGAACTGATTCTCTCTATGTATGCACATGCTTAATATCAACCTGAGATTATCTTTTAACAAATCTTCACCCAATACAAATCTCAAGAGTCACTCAAGCTAGAGATTCATTGAATAACATTGTTACATGGATGTAAGAGTTAATGCATATTAAAATGATATGTAGGATAGATAATTAAAACTTGAAAAAATGAAGCTTAGACTATCTTTTCCCCAAAGGATCTGTTCTCAAGAAGAAGCTGTCTGAATAGGACATCCTACTTAACAATGGAATACAAGCGGGAGAGTATCATTCAACCCTATGTACGCGAAATATCGGATCCTAACTTCAAAGGTCTGAACAATTGGCACAAAGGAATATAACACGTCTGACCATTTACCATTCAGATTGTGATATACTAGCGATAGGCTTCCACTGTTCGTATGGGAAAATGGGTTGTAGGGTTGAAAATAATTTTATCTATGACAAGGCCGCGTAAAATCTTTTGTATTCTATGAAGACAGGCAAGTGAAGGCTGCGCAGATCCCGTCTAGGGATATCAGCAATATCCCATTTTCTAAATGGATTAATAGTTGCAAATATATTGTAGAGAATGTTATAAATGTGATATAGAGAAATATATTTTTCCCGTTATAAATTCATGTTTATTAATTCCTCTACTAATACCGCATTGTCACAACTGGTGTTTGGCTTCGAGGTGGGCCACATCAGCCAAGAGGCCAGAGTTACACCATCTCGATTTGTCACCGAAAAATCAAAAAACATCATTTCACCAAGTAGAATGTTTGCTTGTAATAATAAATGACACGATGCGTGTGGTCTGTATCGAACAAATGTTATTGTCTCCAGCAGGGAAATATTGCCGACAACACGCCAGTGACAGAGATGGCAAAATTAAGTGTGGAAAACTCTTCAATCCATCCATTTTTTCAGGCCATCTGTAAGCTACCAATACGAAAACCTAACTGAAAAAGATTGTGGAAGGAACTCGTTTACTCACTCTTTCTTGCTCATTACTGATTAGTCAATTCAACGACCGATGAACAAAACTTTTTTTCTGATTCAAATATCAATAAACACCATGCCTGACACGGGACCGTCCAATGGCCATAACAAACATATCGTATTTCAGAAATGCGAATTATTTTAACTACGTTCTGTGGATTCTCATTAGTTAGGCCCTGATATTCTATCCTTAAATATGCTTTATTCTACAACTACGTTACACTAATAGTAAATACGTCTTTACGTCATCCCATGTTTTTTTAATATTTGCCTTGTATAACAGTAAAGCTTCATGTAAAATTAAGTAAAATTAAAATCAGTTATGTTAGATAGTCAACTCCACATAACCTTGACTATCAAACCAGAAAATAAAAACGGCTGGAGAAGTTGTAATTCATAATACAACAAATAGTAGATAGCCAATGAAAACATGGAGTCATTTTAAGGCAGCGAGCCAACTAGATATGAAGGTGAACAGCATGACCTGCGCATGTGCGAAACTAAATTCGCTGTAGTTTCAGTCGTAAAGAATAGGGAAGGGACATAATCGAGTAAAGGAAAATTAATAGCAGATTAAGATGAATAAAGAAGAGAGTTTGAAAGTTATGAACGAAAAACACACGTAAACGTTGCAGAAATAAAGGTATGAGAGAAGCTTGTGAAAGAAGAGGTAACTGGAAAGGGTAGAAAGGAAGGAAAGAGACAAGAAAAGAAAATAATTTTGAAGAAGAAAGAACTTAATTTTAATGAAAAAGAAACAAAACCACAAAGTAAGATATATGAACAAAATGATAAGAATAAATGAAGTATGTGATATTAAATTATGAATACAGAATCGGATTGAACTAAAGAATGAGATTAGGGAAAAAAGAACGGGCAGAAATATTGGAATAATGTTTTATTAAAGAAAATAAGATTCTGTAATTAAAAGAAAATAAAACAAAATTGTAAATTTTTCTCGAAGAAAAAAACCCAAAGGAAAGTAAGAGATATTTGTTCGAAAATGTCACGTCTTAAAAAGCTAAAAATAAAGAATTATATGTAACGCAGTATAAACAGAAAATAATTCAAAAAATGAGAATGTATCAGATGAGGAAGGAAGCAAACCGGAAAGAGAAAAAAATATTGAGGAAAAGGAAAACAATGTAAGGAACAAGGCTCTACTAAAACGAAAAATATTAGAAAGAAAAGTTGGGAGTAAAGACAGATGAAAGTATATATAGCTGGAAGAATAAGAGATGTGATTTTGTTCGAAATCAAATATAGAAACTTGTGTTGCAGTGGCGAGAAAAAGATGGATGATTCTTGTTGGACTGTTTCTTCTGCAGATTATTCAATCGACATCTTCACAAGTAAGATAATATGATCTATAGGAAAGACGTAAAAAAGGATTAATAACATATATCTTTATTTTAAGACATTTTTATGTTTCTACATTCTTTTTATAGATACAAATATTTAAGTAAATGGTGTGTTTTATAATAAACAGTATTAAACAACATTTACCGGCTTAAATGTCCGAGAAATTTTCATAGAAAATTTTCGTCCTCCGACAGGAATCGAACCTGCATCCTATAAGGAACCATCATATAGCCTGACGTGCGTTATATGCTATATGGCGGTTCCGTATGCTATATGCTATGACGTTTTACAGAGTATTTACTTAAATATTTATATCTATAAAAAGAATGTATAAATATAAAAATGTCTTAAAATAATTGTCGTTTCATAATATATATATATATATATATATATATATATATATATAAAATGTAGAGGAATATATGCATATATATATGCATATAGGTCAATGAGTGCAACAGAAGAAAACAGGATTTCTAACAATACATATGCACGTGTACAAATTGTTATTTCTATAATGACGTATTTGAAACGAACGGATTTACGGTCGATAGAAAATATGTAACGAAATATTCATATAATAGCATAATGGTCTTACATATCTATCTATCTATCTATCTATCTATCTATCTATCTATCTATCTATATATCTATCTATCTATTTTATATATATATATATATATATATATATATATATATATATATATATATATATATATATATATATATATAGGCGACAGGCTGTTTCATGCTGGACACAATCGTCAGGACACCTATATATAATATATATATATATATATTATATATATATATATATATATATATATATATATATATATATATATATATATATATACATATATATGTATACATGTACATATATATATAACAAATATATACGTATATATATATATATATATATATATGCGGGTTTTGTATATATATATATATATACACACATATATATATGTACATATATATACCAAATATATACGCATATATATATATATATATATATATATATATATATATATATATATATATATATATATATATATATATATATATATATATGTAGGTTTTAGGGATTATTCCATAGAAGTATTTTTAATAAAAATATTAAAAAGTTAAATCCATGATGAAAGCTCAATTTATAAATTTAAACACAGAGAAATATACAAACTAATAAGGAAAAGACTTAAATATTCATCATATAATCGGTTATAAATTTACTTCAACAGATATACATATCTATACCTGCCTTATCAGACCGACTACATTTAATAAAATGTTATCTTTATTATATATATATATATATATATATATATATATATATATATATATATATATATATATATATATATATATATATATAAAATATATATATATATCAAATATATGTGTGTTTATGTGTGTGTGCATGTATTTCATTGAAAACGACCGACAAGGAAGATTTCATTCTAGCCATCAGTTTACGGTACGAGATGAAGGTGAATTTTTAGATACAGTTAAAAACACAGAGTGACTCAATTCTGTCGAAGAGTAAAGTATACATATATACAACTATATATATACATATATATATATTAAAGTATACATATATACAACTATATATATACATATATATATATATTAAAGTATACATATATACAAATATATATATATACATATATATATATTAAAGTATACATATATACAACTATATATATACATATATATATATTAAAGTATACATATATACAACTATATATATACATATATATATATTAAAGTATACATATATACAACTATATATATACATATATATATATATTAAAGTATACATATATACAACTGTAGATATACATATATATATATTAAAGTATACATATATACAACTATATAGATACATATATATATTAAAGTATACATATATACAACTATATATATACATATATATATATATTAAAGTATACATATATACAACTATATATATACATATATATATATTAAAGTATACATATATACAACTATATATATACATATATATATATTAAAGTATACATATATGCAACTATATATATACATATATATATATTAAAGTATACATATATACAACTATATATATATACATATATATATTAAAGCATACATATATACAACTATATATATACATATATATATATTAAAGTATACATATATACAACTATATATATACATATATATATATTAAAGCATACATATATACAACTCTATATATACATATATATTTATATTAAAGTATACATGTATACAACTATATATATATACATATATATATAAGTATACATATATACAACTATATATTTATATATATATATATATATATATATATACGCACACTCACACACATCTGCATATATATATATATATATATATGAATCTGTAATATGGATAAATGAACCGGCCAAATATAAGCAGGCGTGTACACGTATGCTAATGTGTATACGCAGGCAAACAAATAAATAATCGTTAAATTTGTGCATGAGGTGTAAACGTTAGTGTGCACAATGCGGTTACAAAAAATAAAAATAGTGCGCAAAAGTAGAGTCAGGTCAATATAATGTATATCTTTTTTAATAGGGCTAAATACGCAATTGATAAAAATTAATTTCTAGAGCTGCTATAAATCATAACATTAGGAAAAATCCACGCGCATCCATAACTAACTGACTTGACAAGACCGTATGGACGAAACCTGGTTATTGAGTTGCCTGTGGATTTTTCCTAATCTTGTATTTTGTATATATATATATATATATATATATATATATATATGTGTGTGTGTGTGTGTGTGTGTGTGTGTGTGTGTGTGTGTGTGTGTGTGTGTGTGTGTGTGTTCTTTTGCATACATGGAGAGTACTTCTACTGATAGGCACGAGTTTCTAAGATTAACGAAAACCGTGGCTATATTTTTTCGACTGCTTTTCACTTAAGTCATTGATCATATCGAAGAAGTACATCGGTGTTGCTAGGTGAAACGGAAGCCCGCAGACAACTCCACTTATATCAGTTGGATAACTTCTTCTGTAGCCGAAGGGGCTAACCACGTCATTTACAGCGACTGAGTATCTGAGAAATAACCTTTCCGAAAATATGAAAAAAAAAAAAAACGGTGGGAAAAAACAAATTGTTATTAATGATGTCAGTAAACAGCCTCTTGGTAAGTGAAAAAGACAGGTGTAATGTTTTAGATACCTTATGGAAACAACAATATATACAGTTACACCTTTAAGCTCTCGCGATACAAATAAGTGTCTGTCTATATTTCTGAGATGAAGTATTATGTACACTCTTTATATTATTGAGACTATTATCCTCATCTTTTTCGCCATATTTATTACAACGTTTCGGCCGTTGTACGCTCCAGCCTTCTTCAGGTCGTTGGAATGTCGAACTGAACCCTTTATTTCGCACAATGGGTAGACTGTTCTAGTTCCACGTGTCATGTTTATTGGATGTCAGTTATCTCCTGTTAATTTCTTCAAGGACACCTGGCCCAGCGGATAAAGGCGTTGGTCAGATCCTGTGACAGGACCCAAAGGGTGTGAGTTAACTGCATCTTTAGCGATGTATCGTATAGATGAATTCCCCTTGAGGTCGGCTGTGAGATAGAGGCCCGATATCCTTTCTAGGCACGGTGCCTCCTCGAGGGGACATCCGTTCATTGTGACTGGCAGTAGTTCGGGGTGTGATCGGTGGTGATGGAATGTAATCCAGTTTGGTTTTTGAGGAAGTGTAAATAGCAAGTTTTTTTCCTGCCACTGGGACATTCGTTATAGATCCTAAGAGTGATCGGCTGCCAATGGCCGACCTTCTAAGACTTTTAGAGGTGCGTCCATATATCGTGTCATTGGCATAGACGTTTATAAATGATCGGAGTATATTCTTAGTTAGATCATTTATGTAAATCAGAAAGAGGGTTAATCCGAGAAGTGACCCATGGGGACGACTGCGTTGACCGCTAGGGACGTGTAGGACTGGATGTTTATTCCTAACTTTAAGGATCTACCTGTTAGCAAGTATTTTATAATAGAAAAAAGAACTTAGTGATTCCATAGCTGGAGAGCTTGTGTAGCATACCTTTGTGCCACACGTTGTCGAAGGCCTTCGAGATCTCTAATGTTATGGTCATTGCGATATGTGTGTCGTCTAGGGCCTCACTAATTCTGTGTATAGTGGTAGTTAGAACGTCAGCAGTGGATCGGTCTGATCGAAACCCAAACTGCTCGTCACACACGAGGTTGTTCTTACCCAAGTGCTCGGCGACCTTCTTGTTGATTAAGGCATCAAAAAGCTTACTGATGATACTGCGTAGACTAATGTGTTCTTACTGGCAGGGGAAAGATCGGTTGCCTGCGTTCTTGAAGACCGTACGTATGCTTGCCACGTTCCACATGGTTAAGAAAGGTTTTGCGTTCAAACAGCAATTAAATAACATTGCTAGGTCCGAGATAATTAGAGTTGATATTCTTAAGGACGACCACTGTAATTTTTGTCTGGGCCAGTTGCTTTTTGGGGGTCGAGAGATTTCTCTTACTGAAATGATTATATTATTGAGATTGTGCTCAGTCAGACGAGGGAAGATGGGAACATTATGACCTTTGTCGTCTAATGTTGAATTTGATGCAATGATCGAGGGGAAATGCTTCAACCTGTCTGTCGAGGATGATATGAACTCGTGGCCATTATTATTAGTGGACTCTGCCGTTTTTATTCTGTTCACAATTTGGTTGCTGATCTTCCAGAATTCTCCTGATCCAGTTTATTTTTAACCTTAGCCTAGACAGACCGCACATTGGATTTTCTAGGACTATCTTACAGCGATATCGGGCTGTTCTGAATGTAGTAAGGGTCAGATTCCACAGCTCCTTGCGATAGATTTTGAAGTAGTGGTTCAAGAGAGCTATGGCTGCAACACATTCAGGGGTGAACCAGGGCTTATTTTTTTGCTTCTTTTTGCTGGAATATTTTTGGTGTATGTGTGTGTGGGAAATGAAAAACTCCATTCCAGAAAATATCCATTCGAAGATTATAGGAGCAGTTTTGGGGGGCCGCATTAAAGATATTTGGGAGAAGAGATCCCGTCATGTAGGTCCGAACTCTGTCCCAGTCTAATTCTGCATAGAGAAAAAAACTATGAAACGGTAACTCAGGAGATGGCATGGTTTGGAGTCAACCTGGACAATGGTGGCTAAAACATTTTCTAAGCATTTATCAGGGTAGAATGTTATAAAAAGATCGAGGCGGTTCATCTGCTGTCTCGTCGCATCCGGGTCTCGGCGTGGAGGGGAGGTCTTCAATGATCTGAGTTACTTTATATACGGTGGAGAAGTCTCTACAATATCTGTCTTACTCGTCGGTTTTGTTAGAGTTGACTAATCACTCTTTGTCGTGAACATTGAAGTCACCACATATGCGAAAGCTGGCCGAGGAAAATTCTGTAAAAATTCTCTCTGACATTCGATCGAAGATTACCGACCCTTCATCCTGAGGACGATACAGAGCAAAGACTAATGCCATACTATGGATAAGGGCCACGCGGTAATACATCAAGGTCCTCGATTTCTGTGTCCCTGCCACAGGGAAAACTGTCCTTGATGTAGACACCGAGTCCGTAACCGTGGCGATTTAGATGGTCGTATTTTGTTATAATGGGTGATTGTGAGCTCCTGCAATGTTATTGAGGCATTGATACCTGTTTCAGAGAGGAACAGAGGGACAGATCTAGAATAAAGAAGATGGCGTTCCACTTCTCGAAAGTTAAATCATAGACCCCTTACGTTGGTTTAATGAGATGGTATATCTGGGGTCTAATTTTCGGTTTTTTAGTTTTGTTCATTTTAAATTTCTTTTTGGTTCGTTTAGTGGATGACTAGTAGACGGTGAAACAGGCACACATTGTAGATTCACATATAAATAACCTGGGTGGACTCACTTGGAGGTGCCCCCGAAACAGCATCCATCCTCATGGTTCATTTTGTCTTTCTATTTCTGTGTACCGTGTCTCAAAAGACGTGGGCTAACATCGCTCTCCGCATCTTTCATATCCTTTTAGTAAGGTGTGTGTTTTCCCTTTACCCAAATCCTTGTTCTTCCTTTCATTTACACAATTTCGTTAAGCAGGTTACTCGCTTTTTTCCTGTATCCCTCTTACTTTCAGTATGTCTCATGTGTATCAATTTCTCCAAGCCCTCTCTCCTCAGTATATGTCCTAGAATTTTCAGATGTCTTTTTCTGAGGCTTACTCCAAGCGTATTCACGAATTATCAGCCTAGAAAATTTATTTTGATTATTATTTGTTTATGTAAATCATGGCAGGCGGTACGCGTAGGTTAACATTTATTTGCTTGCAAAGGGAAATAACTGTGCCAAGTTCACATTTTGATAAAATCTTTTTGGTTCAATGCGCATTCTGAAAAAAAACAAAAATCTTATTTTCTTCCAGTTTTGATTAAAAGATGCAGAGAAAATATAAAAAAAAAAAGGCCCTCTAAATTTATACTGCTTAAGGATTTGGGGTATCTTCTAGAGGAAATGTATCTAAATAATAAACCTTGCTCAAATCTGGAGTTGAGCCTCTGAACGAGTTTTATGATATACGATATTGCTTTCTAGCAACTACTCCAACTGCTAGATTTACCGGCAACGCTGAGAGGGAAATCATGGCGTAAAGGTAGCCCAATATCTCCATAACCCTGGCCTGATGCTCTAGAAGCTAAATCATCTCCTGGGACGGGCAGATTCGAGCGCCACACAACGGAAACCATGATATCACAGACAGGATTTATTAATCAAATTTATCAGCATTTTTATTCAATTTGATGATTGCATATATGCTGAGACAGCAAATGTTTAAAGCCCATCAGTTTTATTATTCAGTTATCACTGCATTCGCATAACGTAGTTTAAACGGTTGCTTAACAATTACCGTGAAGTCATTGCGGTGTCTCTCGGGTAGTTTTATGAAAGGGACTCCAATCTACTCATATCACAGATTCTGATCAACCAGACCGAGGGCGGTGTTATGATAATAAAATCTACATAGGAAGTAAGCACACGCCTACATTTTCACATTACTTTTACTACATGGACTAATATAGCGACTATAAGAGACACACAAAAGTAATGCGGCCGAGTTATTCCTACGGATAATAAAACAGATAAATTGGATTGATCATTTTTTTTTTCAGCTAGAAAAAGCATCTAGTCCTTACCATTGGCGATACAGTTTCATTTGAGATGCACAAAAGACTTAAATCTCAAACAGAACATTGGTTTTTAAATACATCATTAACCCCCTTTCTAAAATGAATTTCCTCTGCACTTACTATTCCGTATCTATAAACATTCAACACGCCCCAGTAAGAGCTGATTGATGAAGTGTTTTTCCGTATAATAAATTCTGATTCATGCTCACTTTCATGTCTGACGACATTTTACCAGACTGCTGCTCAGATGTTTTCTGTAACAAGGCAAAAATAATTTAGGTTCACTTTCTTCATCTGTACAGCAATTAACCACCTCTGAGATTTTTGGCTTAGGCTAAGGCTACCAAAAAACGATGTATTATTTTCGGAACATCCCTAAAAATTAATCAATTAATTGTTAATCAACAATGTTAGTCAATTAATCTTCTAATTTAAGAGGCTGACATTAAGAATATTTAGTCCCTCTTACAAAAGAATTGCAAGAGATGAATGTCCTGCATGGGACGATATACATCCTTGTCCAAATTAATCTAAACAAAACTAATAATTCAGTTATTTACTTTTTTCAGTATTTTTCCAGTGAAACATTACCCAGTGCACATTCCATGTCCATTCCACGAAGTCGTTCATTCCATATTGGTGACAGATTCTCGATTGGATTTAAGTCAGGAGAGCTTCCGGGCCAGTCTATTGTAATTTTGATTTACTCACTGGTAAGACTTGTCAGTGTGTTCGTGCAGCGGGACAATTTTCGTACGCTTCCTCGGAGTAACGTCTATCACAGACAATGGTCGTAGGACAACTAATCAACAGCCGAAACTATAGTGTTTGAGCGTGATAAAAATCTGATGCAATCACAGATGACGCAATATTTTTCAAGGCCTAACAAATTTCAGCATACGCCCCAAAAAATAGAAATATATTATTGCACACCACTGCAAATGACCTAATCTGAGGTAAAAATAGAAATCAATTACGAACTTTCATCTATTAGGTCTAAAACTAACCAAATGGTGAAAGAAAGGAGACTGAAGTGGTTGTTTCCATTAATTCACCCAAGGGTGTATAAAGAAAACATTATCCTAATAAATGTGGAATCAAAAGATTTAAGCGTAACATTTTGCTATTATTATTCTTTTGGGCAATTTAAAACACGCTGTATATTTTACCAGGATGCATTACTATGAGAACAATTTGGTGTTGAAAACTTCTCAACCTGACCCATTTCCAGAAATCTGAGTAAATTACTCAATATCAGAATATCTTCTGAAAACTTGCGTCATGTTCTTAAATAGCCTAGTCAGATCGAAACTTTCATATGGAGAGCATGCATGGCACAAAAACCGTTCAGAAATATCTAAGCTTTCAGCTGTATACAAGCATTTTCTCGTTAAAAATGGCTTTGAGCAAGGAAATCTGTGGGTCTTGGCAAATACCGTCCTCATTGTAGACTGGCGCTAGAGAAACACAAATAACTATCTCAAATAACAGAAACCACAACACTTACGAATTACCAACAGCCACAACAACTAAACTGGATAGCACATGTAACTCAAAGAGAAAATAATAACAGGAATTAAGATGCACACTTTCCACATTATTTCGCATAAAAGGCGAGGAAGGAAACCCCATCAACGATGGAAAAAGCGAGAAAAATATTTTCCTGAATTTTATTTTTAAGCGAAAGATTTTATAAATTCCAACCGGAAGCAATACTGGCTGCTCAGTCAATGAATGCTAAATGTCTACAATGAAGATGCTATTTGCCAACGCCCACCGTCTTCCCTTGCTCAAAGCCATTTTTAGCCAGGAAAATACAGCTGACAGCATAGATATTTCTGAACGGTTTTTGTGCCATGCATGACATCCTTATGAAAGTTTCGATCTGGCGTTGTTATTTAAGAACATGACGCAAGTTTTCAGAATAGATTCTGATATTGAGTAATTGTTAGGAAATGGCTAATATTAGTGTTACAATCACCATTTTCGGACAAGCCGAGAAATATTCAGTACCTCCTTCTTTACTGGTCTCTGCTAAATCGGTAACACTTATTTTTCCATGACATAGTTTAGAAAATAACATCTTGTTTCTTGTTCGCATATGTTAGTTCTAATTATATGCTATCGATGTAAAATTGTTCATCTTATGTTTCAGACAGTTGATTTACATCGCTTTTAGCGTGTGCTTGAAGAGTCACATAAATATAAAGACTGTCATCAATGTAATTTATGCACTTAACTGAGTGATAATGTTTGTATTAATAGTAACGTGGAAAAAAAAGAAGAAATTGGATGATACCAGTCTAACATTATCGCGTCCTGGGTATGACGATAAACTACATCCGTGTCCTGGGTAAGACGATAAACTACGTCCAACAGCAAGGCATCGGATCAGGAGGATTTGGAGAGCGTGGAACCACCTCTTAATTACTGGTGTTCCCAGGTTCACCCTGACCCGTGGTGGTAGCACCTTTTAGGGTCCCATATATGGGCAAATAGTTAACAACCAGACTACATCCGCGTCCTGGGTATGACGATAAACTACGTCCAACAGCAACGCCTCTGATAATACGTTTTTGGAAAAATAATATTACCAGCTATACATTTTTGAAAGAATAGTGTTGCCGGCTATACGTTTTTGGAAAAATAATATTACCAGCTATACATTTTTGAAAGAATAGTGTTGCCGGCTACACGTTTTGGGGAAAATAATATTACCAGCTATACATTTTTGAAAGAATAGTGTTGCCGGCTATACGTTTTTGGAAAAATATTACCAGCTATACATTTTTGAAAGAATAGTGTTGCCGGCTATACGTTTTTGGAAAAATAATATTACCAGCTATACATTTTTGAAAGAATAGTGTTGCCGGCTATACGTTTTTGGAAAAATATTACCAGCTATACATTTTTGAAAGAATAGTGTTGCCGGCTATACGTGTTTGAAAAATAATATTACCAGCTATACATTTTTGAAAGAATAGTGTTGCCGGCTATACGTTTTTGGAAAAATAATATTACCAGCTATATATTTTTGAAAGAATAGTGTTGCCGGCTACACGTTTTTGGAAAAATAATATTACCAGCTATACATTTTTGAAAGAATAATGTTGCCGGATATACGTTTTTCGAAAAATAATATTACCAGCTATACATTTTTGAAAGAATAGTGTTGCCGGCTATACGTTTTTGGAAAAATAATATTACCAGCTATACATTTTCTAAAGAATAATGTTGCCGGATATACGTTTTTGGAAAAATAATATTACCAGCTATACATTTTTGAAAGAATAGTGTTGCCGGCTATACGTTTTTGGAAAAATAATATTACCAGCTATACATTTTTGAAAGAATAGTGTTGCCGGCTATACGTTTTTGGAAAAATAATATTACCAGCTATACATTTTTGAAAGAATAGTGATGCCGGCTATAAGTTTTGGGGAAAATAATATTACCAGCTATACATTTTTGAAAGAATAGTTTTGCCGGCTATACGTTTTTGGAAAAATAATATTACCAGCTTTACATTTTTGAAAGAATAGTGTTGCCGGCTATACGTTTTTGGAAAAATAATATTACCAGCTATACATTTTTGAAAGAATAGTGTTGGCGGCTATACGATTTGGGGAAAATAATATTACCAGCTATACATTTTTGAAAGAATAGTGTTGCCGGCTATACGTTTTTGGAAAAATAATATTACCAGCTATACATTTTTGAAAGAATAGTGTTGCCGGCTATACGTTTTTGGAAAATAATATTACCGGCTATACCTTTTTGAAAGGATAGTGTTGCCGGATATACGTTTTTGGAAAAATAATATTACCAGCTATACATTTTTGAAAGAATAGTGTTGCCGGCTATACGTTTTTGGAAAAATAATATTACCAGCTATACATTTTTGAAAGAATAGTGTTGCCAGTTATACGTTTTTGGAAAAATAATATTACCAGCTATACATTTTTGAAAGAATAGTGTTGCCGGCTATACGTTTTGCGGAAAATAATATTACCAGCTATACATTTTTGAAAGAATAATGTTGCCGGGTATATGTTTTTGGAAAAATAATATTATCAGCTATACCTTTTTGAAAGAATAGTGTTGCAGGCTATACGTGTTTGGAAAAATAATATTACTAGCTATATATTTTTGAAAGAATAGTGTTGCCGGCTATACGTTTTTGGAAAAATAATATTACCAGCTATACATTTTGAAAGAATAGTGCTGCCGGCCATACGTTTTGGGGAAAATAATATTACCAGCTATACATTTTTGAAAGAATAGTGTTGCCGGCTATACGTTTTTGGAAAAATAATATTACCAGCTATACATTTTTGAAAGAATAGTGTTGCCGGCTATACGTTTTTAGAAAAATAATATTACCAGCTATACATTTTTGAAAGAATAGTGTTGCCGGCTATACGTTTTGCGGAAAATAATATTACCAGCTATACATTTTTGAAAGAATAGTGTTGCCGGCTATACGTTTTTGGAAAAATAATATTACCAGCTATACATTTTTGAAAGAATAGTGTTGCCGGCTATACGTTTTGCGGAAAATAATATTACCAGCTATACATTTTTGAAAGAATAGTGTTGCCGGCTATACGTTTGTGGAAAAATAATATTACCAGCTATACATTTTTGAAAGAATAATGTTGCCGGATATACGTTTTTGGAAAAATAATATTACCAGCTATACATTTTTGAAAGAATAGTGTTGCCGGCTATACGTTTTTGGAAAAATAATATTACCAGCTATACATTTTTGAAAGAATAGTGTTGCCGGCTATACGTTTTGCGGAAAATAATATTACCAGCTATACATTTTTGAAAGAATAGTGTTGCCGGCTATACGTTTTTGGAAAAATAATATTACCAGCTATACATTTTTGAAAGAATAATGTTGCCGGATATACGTTTTTGGAAAAATAATATTACCAGCTATACATTTTTGAAAGAATAGTGTTGCCGGCTATAAGTTTTTGGAAAAAATAATATTCCAGCTATACATTTTTGAAAGAATAGTGTTGCCGGCTATACGTTTTTGGAAAAATAATATTACCAGCTATACATTTTTGAAAGAATAGTGTTGCCGGCTATACGTTTTTGGAAAAATAATATTACCAGCTATACATTTTTGAAAGAATATTTGCCGGATATACGTTTTTGGAAAAATAATATTACCAGCTATACATTTTTGAAAGAATAGTGTTGCCGGCTATACGTTTTTGGAAAAATAATATTACCAGCTATACATTTTTGAAAGAATAGTGTTGCCGGCTATACGTTTTTGGAAAAATAATATTACCAGCTATACATTTTTGAAAGAATAGTGTTGCCGGCTATACGTTTTTGGAAAAATAATATTACCAGCTATACATTTTTGAAAGAATAATGTTGCCGGATATACGTTTTTGGAAAAATAATATTACCAGCTATACATTTTTGAAAGAATAGTGTTGCCGGCTATACGTTTTGCGGAAAATAATATTACCAGCTATACATTTTTGAAAGAATAGTGTTGCCGGCTATACGTTTTTGGAAAAATAATATTACCAGCTATACATTTTTGAAAGAATAATGTTGCCGGATATACGTTTTTGGAAAAATAATATTACCAGCTATACATTTTTGAAAGAATAGTGTTGCCGGCTATAAGTTTTTGGAAAAAATAATATTCCAGCTATACATTTTTGAAAGAATAGTGTTGCCGCCTATACGTTTTTGGAAAAATAATATTACCAGCTATACATTTTTGAAAGAATAGTGTTGCCGGCTATACGTTTTGCGGAAAATAATATTACCAGCTATACATTTTTGAAAGAATAATGTTGCCGGATATACGTTTTTGGAAAAATAATATTACCAGCTATACATTTTTGAAAGAATAGTGTTGCCGGCTATACGTTTTTGGAAAAATAATATTACTAGCTATACATTTTTGAAAGAATAGTGTTGCCTGCTATAAGTTTTTGGAAAAAATAATATTCCAGCTATACATTTTTGAAAGAATAGTGTTGCCGGCTATACCTTTTTGGAAAAATAATATTACCAGCTATACATTTTTGAAAGAATAGTGTTGCCGGCTATACGTTTTTGGAAAAATAATATTACCAGCTATACATTTTTGAAAGAATAATGTTGCCGGATATACGTTTTTGGAAAAATAATATTACCAGCTATACATTTTTGAAAGAATAGTGTTGCCGGCTATACGTTTTTGGAAAAATAATATTACCAGCTATACATTTTTGAAAGAATAATGTTGCCGGATATACGTTTTTGGAAAAATAATATTACCAGCTATACATTTTTGAAAGAATAGTGTTGCCGGCTATACGTTTTTGGAAAAATAATATTACCAGCTATACATTTTTGAAAGAATAATGTTGCCGGATATACGTTTTTGGAAAAATAATATTACCAGCTATACATTTTTGAAAGAATTGTGTTGCCGGCTATACGTTTTTGGAAAAATAATATTCCAGCTATACATTTTTGAAAGAATAGTGTTGCCGGCTATACGTTTTGCGGAAAATAATATTACCAGCTATACATTTTTGAAAGAATAATGTTGCCGGATATACGTTTTTGGAAAAATAATATTACCAGCTATACATTTTTGAAAGAATAATGTTGCCGGCTATACGTTTTTGGAAAAATAATATTACTAGCTATACATTTTTGAAAGAATAGTGTTGCCGGCTATAAGTTTTTGGAAAAAATAATATTCCAGCTATACATTTTTGAAAGAATAGTGTTGCCGGCTATACGTTTTTGAAAAAATAATATTACCAGCTATACATTTTTGAGGAAAAAGTTTTAACAGAAATAGATTTTTGACAAAACAAAAATATTACCAGGAAAAAAAAAGTTGTCGGCATTAAATGACCCATTGGGGTTTTGATATGCCGTAAAACAAAACAAATCAAATCAAATCTAACATTATCAATGAATTGGCCTTTTACTGATTCTTAATATCGGCGTCTTACACATTAAGAAATTTTCAATTAAACTGTAAAGTTTAAGTTAATGAAGATAAACTATTAACCAAGGGACTTCAAAGATCAGAGTGCGAAAAATATATTAGTGGTACCAAATTATCTGCAAGAATCTAATTACTTACATTAAAGTTTCAGGAAACCTAAAATTTTACGTGTCAAATTTTAGAAATAAATTATCTTCAATTATTAAGATTTCTCTTTTACGCTTTCTCCAGTATTTCACCCTGACATACATACATGCATGCATGCATGCATGCATGCACACACACACACACACACACACACACACACACACACACACACACACACACACACACACATATATATATATATATATATATATATATATATATATATATATATATACAAAGTGGCTGCAATGGATAAATTGTTGTCTGAATTATGCAACAATGAAAATAACACTGACATCTCATTTCAAGAGATATATTTACCAAAATTACACAAGATTACCATGAAATACTACGGAGTACATTCATTTCATAAAATCTCCATAGGTTTCAACCACGGCCTCCAGACGACTTCAGACTCTCTTCCAACTCTTCTGGAAGATCTCATTTCATTTTTTGAATAATGCCATAATCCTTGTCTTAAGTTCATCTATGGTGTTACAGGGAATTTTGGTGGTATCTCCCTCAAGTGCGCCCCACACATAATAATCAAGAGGTTGCTGTCTGGCGAATTATGTGGCCAGATGTGAAGAGTGATGAGGTCGCAGTAATAGTCTGCCATCCATTCTCCTGCTTGTGTTGTGTGTTGCGAAATCTAGGGTCTTCCAGCGGCCACCTATTTAATCTAGGGCAGCACTACCTCAAGGCACTTGATGTCGGTCTCTGTGTTGATTATGAGGCCATGTAGGAAGATGAATGGAGACATAACGTCGCCATCACGCGTGATCACTCCAAACACCATTGTGCTGACTTGATATATCATCTAACTCTTTCCAAATTCTCTGCACTGTCCTCAGATTTGCACCCAACCACCCTGAAATATTTTTATTGGAGATTCCGGCGGGAATACCAAGCAGTACAGCCTGTCGTTTCCAATTTTGTGGTGGAGTGAATTGCGTCATGGTGCTTTTTTCTCATAAACGGTGCCCAACTGACCCTAATATACTGTGCTGTCGACAAAATCAAAAACAAGCAAGACGCATGCGCGAAATTAAATATATAAAATAGCAGCAATTTACCTATCGCGCCCTGTATAGATATATGTGTGGGTGGGTTTTCCATATTATTTGGGAAAATTTCTCCATGTCACAGATAAAATCAGTGTGGATGCAGAAAGAAACATGATGACTATGAGTTTCACACATCAGTTGATCTTCTGACCATATCTGTATACGCATTTTGCGAGCTTTATATAGAGGTCATCGGGTGGGGGGAAATGAGAGGAAGGAGGAAAAACGACTTCCCCAAATTTGGTTTCAAACTACTCCACCACTGTTCTTATTCTCATTGTGCCATCTATATAAAATACCGAAAATAGTATTAACTCATGATTTGAAGATCTTCAGACATGCAACAGGCAGTCATCATGCAGTTTTTATTTCTCTATCCAGTCCCCCTCTTATCCACCTAGGAGAAACTAAATTCCCTAAATATTTACTATTCTTAAAGTCTTTGTTCAGGAGTTAAAGCATCTTGAAATTTATTGTCAATTTTTGCCGATTTCAAAATTTGGAATATACTAAATCAATATTTGCTAGAACTATGTAGTAAACACTTTTTAACTTTTATTTTATTTCTAATTTCTATCGTGTGGTACACTGCTAAAAATGGCGGCAATGTCTATTTTACGGGGTTTTGCACGTGGAACTAGAACAGTCTACTACAGTGAGCGAAATAAAGGGTTCAGTTCGACATTCCAACCATCTGAAGAAGGCCGGAGCGTAAAACGGCCGAAACGTTGTAATAAATATGGCGACAAAGATGAGGACAATAGTCCGAATAATGTACATAGTGTACATAATACCTCATCTTAGAAATATAGACTAATACGCGGGCTCTAACTACAGTTGAATTTATTGGTCCTCATGTGCACATTTTTGAGATTTCCACTTTAACATCCTAGTATATTTATATCTTCAAATATATTATTATTATTATTATTATTATTATTATTATTATTATTATTATTATTATTCCTTTGAAATTTGGTGTGTACACATTTCTTTTCGGGTCCCGCTCAGAGACCTAAGGTTAGAAATGGCATCATGGCATTTTCAACTGACCAATTAAAAAAAAAACAACAACCACAAAAAACAAACATATTTTACATTTATTGTATTTCTTTAAGGCATGGGCTTCTAGGACTCTCTTCAATGAGTCTACTGGAATCTTTTCCAATCAATGCGAGAGCTCCAACTACAACAGGGATTGTTGATGTTCTTATGTGCCACATTTTTGAGATTTCGATTTCAAGATCAATAAGGAGGTACTTTTTTTGTTTGTGGAATGTAATAACAATGTCTGGGCGGTTAACTTTGATTGTTCTGTCTGTGTGTATTGTGTAGTCTTATAACATTATAACAGATTCTATCCCCGTAACCTGTCCTGGGTGGTGTTCATACCAATTTCTTGCAGCTTCCTTTCCGTAAAAGATACAGATTTTCCAGCGCAGATAATGGCCCACTCTGTCATGCCAATTCTTATACTCAGTGGGTGCCAATACCCTGTAATCTGATACAAGATGATCAATTATTTCTTAATATTTACCACAGAACTTTCATCTTGGGCTAATACAGTATTTTATTATGCGTGCTTGATAATTTCTAAATAACAAGGACTGATTCTGTGTAGCAAAGATAAAACCTTCAGTTTCAGTTTTTAGCCCTGCAGTACGTAGCCAATGATGGGTACGGGTTTTGTCTACGTCAGTTTGTTTGGTACGGGCAGAGTATTCAGCGTGAAGATGTTTATCTTGCCATCGTTTCTGTATCTGGTCGGTTGCGTTTCTCTTTGCTTTCTTTTTTCATGTATTTTTCAGCTTCAGTCGGTGTCTTGTACTTGACTTGTATTTCTGCATCCAATTGAAACTCTACGAGGTCCAGAGCTCCGATTACTGTTGGTAACCTCTCAGTTTTCATCGTTGTAATCTCGATCTTTAGGTCCCTGGGACAATTTCTTCATAATCTTCATGGAGGTGTTTCTTTCAGATGGTACTCTTATGTCAATAAGTATACTCTTCATAGATTTTTTGTTTTTACGTTGATATTAGTTCTGTTGGCATTTAATTCCATGTCACTTTGAATTAATAGTGACATTGTTATTTTGGTTAATTCTGTTTTGTTGGTGCTCATATCATCTATCAATAGTTTCAATTTTGTGCTTCTTGCATATCTTTCAGTGCTCATATGTCGCAAACCTGTTGTGACTGTAGTAATATTCCTTTTTTTTCTAGTTTCGGACATCCTGAGATAATATGGTCGACAGTTTCATCATATTTTCCGCAGATTCTGCATTTCGGTTTAGTTCCATCCTTGATTAAGTGACAATGACAGGATCTGATTGCGAGGCGTTGGTCCCGATTTGCAATAATTAAGCCTTCTGTCTCAGCTTTCAATCCGGTGTTTATCTGTTATATGTTTTCTGTTGGTCCACATCTACTTCTTTCGTTCATATTACGTATTTACCATGCTACGCCTTGTCTTCCCAGTTTTTTAGTAATTTCCTTTGGCCAAGTTGTTTTGCTTTCTTTTTACTCGTTTGGCGTAGATCTTGTTCGCCTCGTTTTTTGTTGGTAGGTTTTCAGGTACATTAGGTAGTTTATTATTATTATTGTTGTTTTTATTATTATTATTAATAATAATATTAATCGCTCATTTCTCCTTTATTTTCTGTATAGAATGCACTGTATCACCATTGCTGTGATTTTCATTCCAAGCCAACAGTCAAGCTTTCTGCTTTACCTCGAAAAGAAAACAAAGAAAATGGCGATAATAGTCCACCCAGAAAAAAAAATCTGATCGTAAACGAAGATAAAATATAGTTTTAAGGGATGCTGTAATTTATATGTTGAAGTTCTCGATATTAGGGATAGAGCGTATGTAAATAGAAAAGTAGACACTGAAGTCAATACCCAGAGGGGACAATCTGTTTCATGCTAAATGGAATCGTCAGGCCATGTGCGTTGTGTTTTTGTTCGATGATATATTTTATAAATATATTATATAAATATATTATATTTATATACTTTTATGTGTAGTCTATTGTATTGCATTACATAGTGGGTAGTCAATTGAATTATTCTAACGGTTGTTTTGATAGGCGTTAACGGATGTATTTGAATTATTCCAGAGGCTACTGAGTGGGAATAATTGTAGAACCGAACGCAGTTTTTGGCTCTTTATGGTGCTACGTTTTCTTGTGTTTATCATTGCGTGCGTGATTAATTTGTATATTATTTACTTAGTTTATTTATTTTTTGAATTAATTCATTTTACTTGTTTTTGTTTATTAATTTCATTTTTTTTCATTTATTTTTTAGTTTACGGTTTTCGAATTTTAAGTACCTTGTTAAAAGCTTGTTTTCGTCTGGGCTTTTGAATTGAGTTCTGATGGATTATTTAGTAGTTTGTTTTGGTTCGGGAAGATAATTATAGCTATTTCTTCCGCCAGATACAGTTTTTGGATTGATTATTGTAGGCCTATTTTGTTTTCCTTATTTTCTCATAATATTGTTGGTGCGATTTGTTTTTAATATACCAGACAGGTTTAGAAAGCATTGTGCTGGTCGCGTATTTACTATTTTAAAATATATTTTATGTGCGAAGTTTCTTTGTTTCCGTGATCATCCAGTTACTCGTATATGTATATTTTCTTCATTACCTGCTGATTTTTCAGTGGCTTGATGTATTAGATTGCCCTGTAAGCAATTGACGTTTAAGAGATATACTTTATTTGTTCTACAGTTACACGTGGATTTGATTTATTCAGGAGGTTTGCTGATTGTTTTCCAGTTTGATTTCTATTATTTCTTATTGTTTTTTGCTTTATTATTTTGTTGTTTTTTATGTGTCATGTTTTCGGTGCAACTGTAGCTGACTTTTACTGTGTTTTTGTTGAATATCTTGCGGACTGTGCATGATGCGTTGGTGTGTTTGTGTATGATAACATTTCCTAGCAACACATTACACAAATAATTTAATAACATATTCGTAATATTTATGCATGCGCTTCTACCATCGCATTTATAGCAAAGAAAGGTTTAAAATTAAAATTAGCAATCAAGATATCAATAATGGTAATTTAATTCGGCATTATGTAATGAACCCTTCAAATTACGTTTCCTATTCTACAATCATAAACATAATGATTTAATGCCACTACCTAAGACATTTTAACTAAAAAGAAAATTCAAAATTAGAATTTAATAATCAACTTATTTATTAACGTCAGAAATATTTATTTTGTCTGTGCGGTAAATATCAAATAAAATTGTGCAATCGTAGAGCAGGTCTTAATAGACAGCGATGAGAAATGCAGAACATACACCGGAAGTGAACTGACACTTAAATACAAATAGCACTTTCGTTTCATTTTTCATAAAAAAAGAATAGTTTATATTGTGACTCCCACTCCTCCAATGTCCTGGTCAGGGCACCGTTTGTGACACCCAACTCCTTTTTCCTGGTCAGGGCACCATTTGTGACACCCGTACTGGTCGCGGCGCACTTGTGACACCCGACTTCTTTTTCAGTCACGACGCCAAAATGTGACGTCGGTCCTTTGTGACGGGCTAACCCTGGGACATCGGTTGAAGTCTTGCTGGGTTCTAGCACCAACTTGTCGTACTCGGCTCGCTTCCAACGCCTGGTCACCGAAGCAACTGCTTTGATCTCGATTCAACCTACCCACGTCGGGCCGTAGTGCCAGCCGAATCCGGGTCAAGGTGATACTGCACAATAAATGTAGACAAAAAAAAACAAAAGCAAAAACAACAACTTCAAGGCGAGCGACTGGTTAGGAATAGTAATTAATTTTATGTCGGTTTGTTGAGTTACAGGAGTGCGTCTCTCTCTTTCTCTCCCAGCCCGAAGAAAAAAAATGTGGATTGTAACACTTTTGCGTTCCTTAACTAGTTCTGGATATCTGGATGGCGATTATCAGTCAGACTTCTATAATTTGTTCTTGGTTAGAAGTCTAAGTCGGAAGGCATGGAATCGTGCGGTCACCTGTGCGAGGCGCGTCTATCTCTTACTGTACTGGCTGTACTCTTCACTCACTGACTGGACTCTCTCTGTCTCGACTTCTGACTCACTGTCTGGACTCGACCCGACTCTCCTCGACTCTACTCGACTCGACTCTCTCGACTCTGCCTGAAACACCCGTAGATGTTTGCTTATATGGACGCCGATCAAAACCTGGCGTGGGGTCGGACGTGGTGTGGCCACCACGTTGATTTCAAATCCCCAATAAGGATTTTCTTTGTTTTCGGCCAAAAATAATTATCATTTTCCGTATTTGGAAATCTTATTCCACTCCCACCCTCTTCTGCTCTCATATGGATATCTCACCATACTTTAGCGGGCGTCAACGGTTTTCCCACTTCCTCGCAGTAACATCTCATACCTATCCTCTCAATGGGCGGTGGCAGGCCTCCTCTCTGCGTCACATGATCATCTCCGCCTGGCTATTCGGCCAATAGGCGTCAACTGATAATCTCAATTTTTATCCAACTTCACGGGATATGTTTTTTCTCAACCAGGTTTATCCGTCAACATTAAGTGGACGATTCTTTTTTGGCGAAATTGGGTTAATTAAAATACCCTAACATAGCCTTCGTTATCACAAACGAACTTAAACAAAATGCAGATGTCCTGTCCAGGCGACATCTCGATCCAGGGCTCTCTGTGCGGTCGGCAGACGACCCATCAACTACTGATAACACAAGTTCGTCATCCTGACACAGCCAATGTTTTATCTGCCCAGAAGCTCTGGTATCCCTCAAAAAATGACCATCAGAATTTTCCTCATGCCACCACCCAAAACAACATCGCTTTTGTGGGTGGCATTCTTTCCTTCTCTTATCATCTAAGTTGTTAAGTCTTGTCCCTCTGTTTCTTTCTCTTCTTTCTCTCTTTCCTTCTTTTGTCCTCGCAGATAATTTGGCATATCTCAGCATCACACTTCCGCGAGAAAGTAAAGTGGTTATCTTGAATCGCACTTGAAAATAACAAAACAAAAAATCTTTTTTTTTTCACCGATACTCTGTTTGGGAAAATAACAAAACAAAAAGAATATCGCTCAGTATGTCTTTCGTTATATCTATCGGTGTAAGTAATCGCTCAGTATGTCTTTCGTTATATCTATCAGTGTAAGTAATCGCTCAGTATGTCTTTCGTTATATCTATCGGTTTAAGTATCCCCGTAATTAACTTCTGTGGTTAATTAATTGATTAATTAACCTGCCGTTCCTAAATAGTGTTACAATATGTTTAGGGGATTTATATGTGAATGAAAAATTCTGATCCAATAAGTCTAACCCTTTATATTAAAACTGGTAGATATAAGAATAATAATGATGAAAATCGTATATAATGTTGATCGTCTGTATATGCTCAGAGCCGAATGAGGCAGAGAATTAGTTCTACTAGAACTGTCTTTCAAAACCACGAAAATCCGTCTTCAATGATAACTAGAAAATATTGAATGGGTGGATAATGATCTGTTTCAAAAAGCACGAAAGGAATATGAAACTTAATTCAGTAATAAACGAAGCCAAAAAATGCAAATAAATCATGATAAACCTAGTTCAGCGACAAAGAACCTAAAAAAGAAAGCATAAGCAAAAACGATGAGAAGATATGCCTCTTCATATACTCTCCCCGTACCAAATAAGCTGATGTAGACAAACCCCGTATCCATCAGTGATTACGTAGTGAAAGCTTAAAATCTTAAGCCGATGGTTTTATTCTTGCTACACAAGACCAAAGCTTGCTAACTAGAAATTACCAAGCACACATACTGAAAATTGTGTTCGCCCAAAATTCAGATTCTGTTATAAATATCCAGAAATAATCGACAGTTTTTGTATCAGTTTTGACGGTATGGCACCCACTCGGTATGACAGAGTGGGTCAATATCTGCACTGGAAAATCTGCATCTTTTACGGAAAGTAAGCTGTAATAAATTGGTATGAACAGCACCGAGACCTATCACAATTTGTGGGACTTTCTAATACATACAGATAGAGCAATCAAATTTTTCGCCCAGATTCTGTGAACAGAGACGACAAAAACAGATTGTGTCTTCCTATTGACATGTAAGTCTCTGGAGATGGTAATGCACCTTGGAAGATCTTAAAAAAACAATCAAAATGCAAGGATCCTGAAGTGGTAATCTAAAAGAATTGTGGCACATGAGGATATCAATAATTATAGTTGTAGTTGGGGTCCTCAGATTCATTGGAATATTTTATGATACACTCATTGAAGGGATTGATTGTAGACCATGACTTACATAAATACAAATAAAATTATACTCACAAGTACAGCTCACACCTTACGAAGGTCTTTATCAATGTAAGATGCGTGTGATCATATTTCTTTTTTTTTAAATGCTAAGTGGAAAATGTAATGATTACATTTCTGACTTAAATCTCTGTCCTCTGATTGGGACCTGGAAGGAAATGTGTTTACAACAGAAATCAAAGGAAATATACTACTACTACTACTACTACTACTACTACTACTACTACTAAAAACAACAACAACAACAAAAACAATAATAATAATAATAATAATAATAATAATAATAATAATAATAATAAGAAGAAGAAGAAGAAGAAGAAGAAGATGAAAATGTAGTAGTAGCAGAAGAAGAGTAGCAGTATTAAAATAGTAGAAGTAATAGGAGAAGAATAAGATGTAAAGACGAAAGAGTAGAAATTGTGAATAATAATAATAATAATAGTAGTAGTAGTAGTAGTAGTAGAAGAAGAAGAAGAAGAAGAAGAAGAAGAGGAAGAAGAAGAAGAACAACAACAACAACAACAAGAATTTAAAATAAAACCAGTTAAAGTATAAGCAGTGTGTAAAATACAATAGACATACGTAAAATAATAAAATAATTTCCATCTAGAGAGAATGTCTTGTGTGATCCAATGACAGAAAATTTAGGCGAAAATGAAAAGTAAAGATCACGATGAAAAAATAATAAAACCAATAAAAGAAGTGGGAAGCAAAGGAACGGATGAAGACCAACGAAGATTATGGCATATAATCTCCGTCCGTGATGAGTGCTGACTTGTGCATGCCACTGTATGAACATGAAGTAAATTGTAGCAATTTCAAAGCACACACGAGGATAAAGGAAGAACAACAAAAGGCGAAAACCAACAGTGAATGGCTCAGAGTGTGCAATTCAGTTTCAACTTCCGCTTGCTATTTCCTGTTTCTTTTGCAATTCAGTTTCAACTTCCGGTTGCTATTTTCCTGTTTCTTTTGCAGCCTTTTGAAATTTTATAGATATCGATAGATTAGACAATTAGAAGGAAAACATGATGAATAACAAAACTAATAAAGGAATGACTAATAATGGCAAACAAATGAAAAATACACTGAAAGAAAGATGCATGAATTGTTTCAGTTATACACAATGCATAGAGTAGCAAAACGAAAAAAAAATACTTAATGAAATTCATTAGGAGAAGATGAATGAAAAATAAGAAGAAAGAACGAAAGTAAAGAGATAGAATTTGAAAACGTGAGAGAAAAGAATAAATAGGGAAGAGACAGTAGAAGAAAGCGTAACACATGCCAATGATTTAAGAAAAGGAAAACCATGAAATTTGAAGGATAACAAAAAAAGAGAATATATGAAAAAGAAAGAAAAGACAGAAAATAAAAAAGACGAATGTAAATAATCAGTAGAGGATGTAAAAAGGAATCAAAAATAAATCAAAGAAATTCTTTATTTCTGTCTAAGGGACGAGATTTAAGTTTGCTTTAGTTTGTTTGTTTTAACAACCTCAATGGCTTATTTAATGCCGACAAGTTTTTATTGCTGGTAATATTTTTTTCAAATATATACAGCGGATATTTTTTTCAAAAATTTATTGCTGGTAAAAAATTTTCTAAAAAGTATTGCTGTTATTAAAACCTATTTTTACACTTTCATAGTGTTTTGACCCTTTCAGAGGAAACTATTTGCCCAAAGTGGGGTCCCCGACAGGTGCTACCACACCAGCAATGAAAAAGTGGTTCTACGCTCCTCAAAACCTCCTGATCAGAGGCCTTGATGTCGGATGTAGTTTATAGTCATACCCATAAAGGAGATAATTATGAAAGTGAAAGAATAGACAGTATAATTAATCAATAACAAATTGACATAAATAGTAATAAGTCTAAGAAGGGAATAAAATTTGAGATTACGATCATAAAAGAATTATGATGACCTTAGCTTGTGGCGCATAAAACTTTGTGGAAATAAAAGCATATTCTTGTCAAAATTAAAATAACATAACCTTATCTCTGGCTGAAAGAAAAAGACTCACAAGATTAACTGAAAAAGAAGTGAAGAAAGATATTGCTAAAGGAAAAAAAACTCATTTATAGAAATATATTTTTTGCAAAGTTAATTAAAATAAAATACGTTTTATATTATTTAATTTGCTAAGGAGACCATATAAGTGAGAGAGAGAGAGAGAGAGAGAGAGAGAGAGAGAGAGAGATAGAGAGAGAGAGAGAGAGAGAAAGAGAGTGAGTGAGTGAGAGAAAGATTGAGAGAGAAAAAGAAAGAGAGTAAGAAAAAACAAAAGGTAAATATTTGTTCAATAAAATCTATCAAAATCAAAAAAATTATTTTAAATGTACTTAACCCTAGAACACTAACCATGGGTATATAGTACCAAGCGCAAATTTTCCTATTTTTAATTACAATTTTCAGTACCTGATTTTCTTACCTAAATAATATGATTTTCAGTTCCTATTAATGTTAACTCAAAGTACAAAGTTTGAAGTGCCTGCATGTAAAAAATGTCAAATAAAGATTTATATTTAATATTTTTTTTGATATTTTCAAAATCGGGTATGATTTACCCATGGTTAGTAGTGGTGTAACTTTAATTGATGGTTAGTGTTCTCGGGTTAAAGAAGGCAAAATAAATGATTAAAAATGAAGATTTTAATATGAATTAGTCTAACAAATAAATTAAATTGAAAGGAAGAGAGAACGGATATTAGAGGAAGTTAACAGTGAATGGTTTAGATGCTGTAAGGGGAACGATAGAAACATTGAACTATATATTCTTAAAATTTAATGTAGCAAATTACTAGTCTGTAGCTAAACGGGAATGGTAGAATTCAAAGAGAAATTAGAGACCAACGGAAGGAAGAAATAAAAACATGATTGTTCCTTTTATTATCTGAAGATCAAAATGAAAAAGATTAGAGAATTGATGAACGCTGAAAGAGAAAAGATTTTAAAAGAAATTTTAAAATATCTCAAAAAGAGGCTATTAAAAAATGTGCCATATTGGAAATTAGAAAAAATAACAATAGATTCTCGGGAAGATTAAAATTTGAATATTCCCCATTGATTGTAATCGTGTTTATGAAATATGACAAGTGGGACTGGGTCGGGTAAATTAAAAATAAAAATAATATGAAATAATATTTTCCCATTATAAATTTGAAGGTCGACGCAACTTTCCCCATAAGCTTTTTAATATTTTATCTCTAAAATTTGGGATCGGTAATTAGTGGCTGAGCTCATCGGCAACTTCTTGTGGGCATATAGGAAAAAACAGAAAGACAGAAAGATATAACGTGTAACTTGCGAGTATGAATATATATATATATATATATATATATATATATATATATATATAAAGGGAAAACACGATGGTCAATAATGCATTTGAGTGCAATTAAAACAGCTTGTGTTTCGAGGCGAGTGTCGAAAAGATGTCATATCGTGATTGACAGAGATAAGACAGAAAGAGGAAGAGCCCAATAAGGGAAATAAAACAAATGAAAAAAACAAAAAACAACCAAAAAAAACAGCAAGATGAAAATGTTTAAATAATGAGAAATATTTAAGATGAAGACGTTTTTGATGGACTATCTTAGAAAATTGATTATTATTGAGGAGATAATTTAACTTTTTTTCCCTATTATTACACGCACGCACACACACGCTTATACACATACACACACGCACATACACACACATATCTGTGAGTGTATATAAGCGTGTGTATGCGTATGATAAAAGATATACAGTGAGGGGGGAACAAATATTCGTACACAAAATTTTTAATGTATTATATTTTCAAATAATGAATAAACAGATTTTTCATATAAATAACGCAAAACAGATGCATAATAACTAAATATGTATGGAAAACAGAACAAAATTTTTTTAATAAAATAAATCCCTTTTAATGGCTGAAAAATTTTTCGTACAATAGAGAATAGAACACGTAATATAATAGATAAGCCATTATTCACTTCTACAACAACCAAGCTTCTCTTGTAGTTCTCAATGAATCATTGGTAATTTTTAGTTGGTATTTTCTTCCATTCTTCTTCTAATGACTATTTTACAAAGTATGAAGTGAAGATTATGTATTCTTTGCGAAAACATATTTTCAAACAATAAAATGGATAAATGGGGGTTATTTCATACTTTTGTCAGTTTTCTATCTATATTTAGTTACCATACTTCCTTGCAGAGTTAATTATAATGAAAAAGATGAAAAGTATGTTTATTCATTAGTTGGAAATGCAATAGATTTAAAAAAAATTATGTGTACGAATATTAGTTTCCCCCACTGTACATATACGCACATATATTGCAAAATAATCAACACCGTGAAAACGCGAAGTCTATAACTATCAGAATAAACTCAGCACCTGATAATTGCTACCTACGTTGGATATTATGTATCTGAAATCTTTATATATATATACATATATATATATATATATATATATATATATATATATATATATATATATATATATATATATATATGAAGAAATATAGTCTTAAAGTGTGCTATATTTATGGGATAATGTGCTCAATATCAGAGATAGAGCGTGTCTAAATATAAAAGTGAACATAGAATATATATATATATATATATATATATATATATATATATATATATATATATATAAATATAAAAGTGAACATAGAAGTCAATACTTAGAGGTGACAGTCTGTTTCATACTAGATGCAATCGTCAGGCAACTAAAAGCTTCGAATTTAATTTTGTTATTAAATTAAAGACATTAGTTCCATTTCCACGTCAAGCGAATTTTTCTTGACAAGGAAATGGAATTAATGTTTTTAATTTAATAACAAAATTAAATTCGAAGCTTTTAGCTTCCATTTCTTAAACATGGTTATTACTGTGTAGCGAAAAAAACATATTTTAAATCAATTAATTTATAATATATATATATATATATATATATATATATATATATATATATATATATATATATATATATGTATATATGTATATATATATATATATATATATATATATATATATATATATATATATATATATATATATGTATATATATATATATATATATATATATATATATATATATATATATATATATATATATGTTTACTTCGGCTTGATTTCTTATTTCCTTTGTGCATTTTATTTCTAGGTGAAAATATGTACTGATGTTTTTTATGACAATAAATAACATGTAGTAATGCCTACCAATATGATAAAAAGAAGAGCCCATTTCATACAGTTACATGTTTAGTTATTTATCTGCCTGGAGTCAGTTTCTTTCTTTTCTATATTCTATAAGCATTGTGATGAAAATTAGTATGTTCTCGATTTCAGGTAAAAACCTGAGATTTTTCCAACATATTTCACTACCAGCTATACAATATTCATGTAGGAAAGCAGATTTTCATCAAAAGTTTCCTAGATCTTTAACTATACTTCCACACTCACAAACAAGAAAAAACAAGATATTTTGGCTTCATTGCTCTGTCTCTATGACTGGGTTGGTCCAACTGCCCTGCTATTTTACGCATAAAGTGATGGCTGAAGAGTTTTATGACTTTCCTATGACCTGTCCTATTCAGAGGTTATAATTAGATTCAAGATTTTCATTTTCATTGGATTTAGCACTTAGGGCACTCATGCCATCCCGCATACAAATATATGTGGGCTTTTGTTTTAGAGAGATAGACATCGATATGATGTGTTTTCATATGTTTGATTTTTGCCTCTAGGTTTAACTCTGATCCCAGTAGAAATGAGATTTACACGTTCAAAGGAATATATATTTTTTCATCTCCCTTTAGGATTGCAATATACAGACACTGATTTCCACTTTCCGTTCATCAACTTTTTGTAAGCAATTTCCCATAAGCAATAGTCATTTCTAAAAACTTCTGGTTGGAACTTTCCAGGTCCATAACTGTTAATTTTATTTTTGCATCCAAAACGTAAGCAGAGTAAGTGTAAGCAAATACAGACTCTTAAAGAATCCCGAAATAAATTTGTATTACTATAAAAGTTAGATTTAGTGTATGCTGGTGTTTATGTGGAAATTTGTAATTATAGATAAATAGAGAGATAGATAGATATGAAGAGACTGAAACATATAGATGGATACGAATATATATATATATATACATATATATATATATATATATATATATATATATATATATATATATATATATATATATACATATATATATATATATATACACACACATATAATATATATATATATATATATATATATATATATATATATATATATCCTTCTTGGGATTATCCATACGGATTACCAAACTTTTCATTATATATGGGGTAATTACCTCGGAACTTTACCAATATATATATATATATATATATATATATATATATATATATATATATATATATATATATATATATATATATATATATATATATATATATCTATATATGGGTAAAAATCCATGGTAATTATTCCAGGTGAATCCTAGTAATACAGAATATTAAAACTGATTCACAGACAAGAGCACAATATATTCCAGATTAATTATGAATTACTGATAGAAGAAAATCACTCCCACAAGAATGGACATTTGAACCTTCCAACGGGCTTAACAACAGAGTGGGGAGAGTGATTTTCATCTATCGGTAATATATATATATATATATATATATATGAAGAAAGACGTGCGCATGTGTGTCTGTGTGTATCGGACGCGCCTTAGACAACCTTAAAAAATAACTTTAGATAGATAGATATATAGATAGAATAAAAAAAATGGGGAGTTGAGTTAAATGGATATAACTTATACTGAGACACCCGGAAGACGCATACCACGTGGAACTAGAACAATCCATTCCGGTGGTCGTAATAAAGTGTTCACTTCGAAATTCCAATCACCTGAAGAAGGCTGAAGCGTTCTACGTCTGAAACGTTGCGAATATGGCAACGATGATGAGGACAACAGTCCGAACGATGTAAATAGTGTAAATAATTACCTAATTCATCTCATAAATACAAGTATATATTAGTTTGTATAAGTCTTCTAAAATATTAGTTTGCATAAGTCTTCTAAATTTAGTTAATGTTACAGAAATTCACCTGTAACAATTAGCTTGTTACAGGTGAATTTCTGTAACATTAACTAAATTTAAACATGTTTTGCGGCATTACTTCTGCAAATACCTCTCAGATTTTTACATGTATATTCGAATCTTTTCTCAGCTCTCCTCCTCCCTTTTGGTTAATTTTGTTTTCGTTGAGATAATTAAAATCTCACAAGAAATTCTGTATCCTTATTGTATAATTCGTTGAAATTCTCTTCTTCCTCTCTTCGTCTTTTGTTTAAATCTGTTTCGATAATTATCAATCTTGAATCTTCACAATAAAAGCAACTACGACCATGATTATAAACTCAGACATGTACAAAATGAGAACACAGATATCCCTACATAAAAGGAATAAAAACACATATATATATATGCGTACCTGCTGATGCTTAATGATAATATTATATTACACAAAAAATAGTTATTGTTCAATTATATTTCTTCACTAGAGTGGCGAATGTTAATCAGATGGAACGAACATTTTAGTGTGAATATTTCGAATCAAATTTCAGTTGAAATTGATATATATATATATATATATATATATATATATATATATATGTATATGAAGAAATATAGTCTTAAACTGTGCTATATTTATGGGATAAAGTGCTCAATATCAGAGGTAGAGCGTGTGTAAATATTAAAGTGAACATAGAAGTCAACACTTAGAGGCGACAGTCTGTTTCATGCTAGATGCAATCATCTGTCCACCGTGGCCCGATGATTGCATCTAGCATGAAACAGACTGTCGCCTCTAAGTGTTGATTTCTATGTTCACTTATATATATATATATATATATATATATATATATATATATATATATATATATATATATATATATATATATATTTATATGTATATATATATATAATTTTAACAGGGTCAAGGCTAGGGTTAACAGTCATGTACATATATATATATATATGTTACATATACATATATATATATTATATATATATATGTTACATATATATATATATATATATATATATATATATAGAGAGAGAGAGAGAGAGAGAGATAGATAGATAGATATTATATATGTTACATATATATATATATATTATATATATAACATATATATAACATATATTATATAACATATATATTATATATATGCTATATATATATATATATATATATATATATATATATACTATATATTATATATTATATGTATATATATATATATATATATATATATATATATATATATATATATATATATATATATATATATATATATATATATGTGTGTGTGTATTATATAATTTTAACAGGTTCAAGGCTAGGGTTAACCATAATGTTACAATCCTATCGTAAATTGCCTCCCAATGTAAACCTCTACCTCGACTGGTTCCCGGCATTCTAAAGTATGGTGAATATTACTGTATCATATATATATATATATATATATATATATATATATATATATATATATATATATATGTATAGGGATCAGGTGTATTTATACTTTAAGTATTCATCCGAACAAGTTTGATTAAAATGAATCGCCATTATTGTTTTTGTGCCAATCTTTGAATAAGGTGTTTTATATTGGAATAACAATTCTATATAAAAGTCTGAATTTAAAGTACATTTTGTTTCTCGTTGAAGTACTTTCGATTGTTTCAATCATTTTTAAGTACCAATATAGCGTCTGTTTTGTAGACAGAATTCAATTGATTCTGCGCATATTATAGATATCGCATCCTATTCAAGATACTGTATCCGGTGGTGAATGATGTTATTTTATTTAATGTGCGTTTTTTTTTATTTTGTATATTAACAGCTTCTAGACTTTCTAATCTTTCTTAGCATTGACTACTTTTCAAATAATGCCTGGATGGAAATAAAGAAATATTGCTTACTGCACAGACACCATATTGGTTCTTGAAAAAGACTGAGACGTTCGAATATACTTAACAAAATAACAGCACAAAAGGGCGTATGTTACCCCGTTTTGCAATATATATGTGTCAATATATATATATATATATATATATATATATATATATATATATATATATATATACATATATATATAAGTGAAAATTGAAGTCTAAATTCAGGCTGTTTCATGATAGACGCAATCGTGTCTATAATGAAACAGGCTGTCGCCTCTGAGTGTTGACTTCAATGTTCACTTTTATATTTATATTTATATTATAGATATTTTATATTTATATTTAAATACGCTCTATCTCTGATATTGAGCACTTTATGCCATAAATATAGCACACCTTAAAACTATATTTCTCCATATATATATAATATATATATATATATATATATATATATATATATATATATATATATATATATATATATATATATATGTATATATATATATATATATATATATATATATATATATATATATATATATATATATATATATACATAATTATTGTCTTATTATAATGAATTCTGATTGGTTATTCGTCTGGGATATTAACATAAAAATCACACCAAAAATAAAATGGAAAATAGCATCAGCCTAGAACAATAAATTCCCAAACTGTTAACGTTGTCTGGAAAAAAATGGTATAATCTCCGCCACAGAGCAACACACAACTAAATAAACGATCAGAATTAATTTCTTAATGCAGACACGAGAACAAATTTTTACTACATTACTTAAGGTCGAAAATTAAAAATGAGCAAGAATAAGTAAATACAAAAGAACAACAACAATAAATAAAATAAATTAATCAAACCCAACAAATAAATTAAGGAAATAAGAAACAAATTAACAAACCACTAACAGACACAGGTTAACTTAATCATAACAACTAACAATAAAATAGTCAATAATAAACAAATAAGTTAACAAACAACAATAGAACTAGCATCTGAATCCAAAATTATTTCCACTCAATAGACTCTTGAATAATTCTAAATTTTACTGTTACCCTCTAACAAAAGAACCGTTAGAATAATACAATAGACTACCAACAATGCACCACTAACCTTTATATACAGTCTGGGACAGAATTATTCACCACCTTCCATAATTGCAAATAAAGCTGTAATACCTCAAATTTTCACGGTAACTTCATATCCATTTTTTTCACAAATGGTTAAATAATGAATTTGAAAGAATATTCAGTGATGCAGACAATTTTTTTATTTTAATGTAAATAGGGCACAATTATTACCCCTCGTAGCTCAAAATTCAAGTGTGCAGCCTTTATTCTTAATTAATGCCTTTAATCAATTTTGATAGTTCCTTAAAAAATTGCTGCAAGATAGTTCGTTAACAATATCAGTACACACAATGATAGGTATTTTGTTCCAAGTTTTGTTGAAATTTATCTTACGATTCTTTGAACAAAATGAATACCAACGCGTATACAGACCAGCAAATGTAGAATTCCTCTACACTGAGGTCAAAAACAATATTGAAGTACGTTTCACCAATGCCTCGAAAAAAAGCAAGTTGGAAATTGAACTCTTTCTCGACCGTTAAACCTCAAAACAGGAAGAAGACTAGTGAGAGAGGAGAGAAATTGATCCACTTTAGCTTCCTTATTAAATAAACAAAAAGTATCGTCCACATACCGACAATAGAGGACGAACTGAACTACAAAGCAATCCTCTCCTCATGAAAACCGACAAATATATTTGCCAGTACAGGGCCTAAATGGGAACCCATGGTAAAACAATCAATCTATTGATACAAAATTTTATCAATGTGGAAGATTAACCTCATCAAAATTGATTTGTTCTGAAGTTTTCCTTGACAGTGAAATCGATTTTGTAACGAGGAATCTATATAGCAATGGGTATCGGCCTTGTTCATTCTGTCATTCGTAACAAGATCGCTAATTACAAAAAATGTTAAGCCCACTACGGTAGAAAGGTACCCTGTATATTTGCGACTTCTTAGGATTGGAGCTGGATGGGAAAAAATAATCAAGGAAAAATTTCATCTCGTGTCCGTGATTGCTATTTTTAGGCTGATATTCGTGTCTAATTAAATATCAGGTCATTCCTCTCAACTATCCGTAAGGATGTTCTCCCCGTCATCAACATAACTCTGTGGTGTATAAATATAATTCAAATGAGCTAATCCAAAATAGATACGGATCCTCATTTCCTAAGAAACTTTAAAAAAAATATCTGTGTGGCTGAATTCATTGACTGGTTTACTGTTTCGTCCAAGTCATACTATTTATTTCATCTTAAAGTACTAGAGTCTCTGTATATCAAACTGCCTCTCTGTAATCAGCGTGAGTGTTTGTTGGGGCTTGCCATCATTAGTCTTTAGTACTACACCCTCTTTTTCTTCTTCCCTTCTCTATCCTCTCATCAATCACTTGTTAATCAGATTTATTCGATTTGACTCTTTTTCTCCCGATTCAAAATTTGGAAAACTGGAGTAAAACCGGTTAGTTTTCCTCTTTTATTATTATTTTTTTAACAACACTTTTTAATTATGCCAAATAATATACAGTATAACGTTTTTGCAGCAATACATATATATATATATATATATATATATATATATATATATATATATATATATATATATATATATATATATTGTTACGCTATGTTAGACTCTTCCGCCTACTATAAGATTAGTAGGAGAGAAGGCTTCGGGGAACAGTTAATAGATTGAGCGCTAGTTCATTCGATACACTCTCACTAGTAAATACTCTTCTGGTGTACTTACTGCTTAATATGATATATCTACAAACCTGGATTTTGCTATTACTTTTAACTATTTACTTGGTCACAGAATATATATATATATATATATATATATATATATATATATATATATATATATATATCAACACACAGAAGTAAGTAACTACGGACGGACCACGCTAAATTGTCACACCGGCTGTGCGTCGCATTAGCAGAAAATTTACATTTATATATTAATCATTAACATCTGGTGTATATCCGAGTAACATCGACAGACCATACACTCCGTCGTCAGGTAGACAGCAATAGTCTGTTCAGTAGTATGAACACATATACCCACCTGGCTTAATTAAATGTGATATAATGGTTGTAGCATATACATACATAACAACTAATTTAACCAAGACAGAAATACCAATAAGACAGAAAATCAGTTATTCGTAAAACCAAACTGACACCAAACATAAAAATATATTTACATTTGAGCCAAAAAGTGCTCAATGTCAGAAGAACAATTGGACCACGTCACTTTGTGTAGAATGGAAAAATAAAAACATACCCGAAAACACCAATACCAAGACTCACCGTATTAAAGCATAATGCTTATTAACACATCAACTATTTCCTCAGTATTTCCTCATCCGTGATTTCCCCATCTGTTATTCTCTAGCTCACCGCCCCATTTTAAAAGCCATGAAGGGTTATTGGTACACATTTCACTGGACAAAACTCTCTCTCTATCTGTCTGTCTGTCATTCCCCCTCCCTCTCTCTATCTCTATCTCTCTCTCTCTCTCTCTCTCTCTCTCTCTCTCTCTCTATATATATATATATATATATATATATTTCATTAAAAACGACTGACAAGGTGCTTTTATTTAGTTTTTTATATAATTTCTCGTGCGATCTAATAAAGTTTTTCTTTTCAGAGGATAAATTATATAAAAATTGTCCGAATGTTCTTTTCCGAGCGCTTTCGTCTATACTTTAGCCATTATCAAGGATTGTATTTCAACTGTTAGAATTAGAAATAGTTTGTGTGTGTTTTATAAAGTGATTCATTTTTTTGTTTCAAAACACGGTCAAGATATTATGTCCATGTTCAAAGTTAATATTATTAAGGGTTGGTTTGTTTAATTTTATAAGTAAGGCTTCCATTATTTTTAGCCTTTTTTTGCAAGTGGATGATGCTATTATATTAGTGTTGTCGAACATGGACATAATATCTTGACCGTGTTTTGAAACAAAAAAATGAATCACTTTATAAAACACACACAAACTATTTCTAATTCTAACAGTTGAAATACAATCCTTGATAATGGCTAAAAGTATAGCCGAAAGCGCTCGGAAAAGAACATTCGGACAATTTTTATATAATTTATCCTCTGAAAAGAAAAACTTTATTAGATCGCACGAGAAATTATATAAAAAACTAAATAAAAGCACCTTGTCAGTCGTTTTTAATGAAATGTGCTTGAAAGAAGGATTGCTGCCTAAATACACAAATATATATATATATATATATATACATATATATATATATATATATATATATATACATATATATATATATATATATATATATATATATATATATATATATATATATATATAAAGTGATTTGTACCCTCAGGAATGAAACACAGATTTAAACAACACGGACGTCATAAAAGCTGTTCAATTTTAATCGTGTGTAATTAAAAGTTTTCTTTTACAACATCCTGCCCTGTGTAAGCAGAGAGAATTCAAGCATAAGTTGGCCTTATTCCGGGGACCATCCGTCAATTCAATGTCTAACTATAAAAATGGTGTTTTCCCTCTCCTATATATTCTGAAATTTAAAAAAAATCTTAATAAACCAATGACATCCATGATTTTGTATAAAGACAGTTGTAACAAAATAAATCCTACATTTGCCTTGATAAAGTCATTATCATTATATATATATATATATATATATATATATATATATATATATATATATATATATATATATATATATATTAATCATGTGTAATTAAAATTTCTCTTTTTAATCGCGTTCCACCTTTCCCTCCTCATTTATTTATTTTATCGAGTGTGTCTTCATTTGTATTCCAAATCTCCAACGAATACCTTTGAAAAAGTGTTGGACGAAACGTACCTAAGATATATAATGCCGTCCGTGTTGCTTAAATCTCTCTCTCTCTCTCTCTCCATATATATATATATATATATATATATATATATATATATATATATATATATATATATATATATATATATATATATATATATATCCATCCGTTGGTATATGATCCAAGTGAATCCTAGTAATATTAAATATTAAAACTGATCCACAAAAAGAACTGAATGTACTTATTATACCTGAAAATACAAATAAAATTTCTTTCTTCATAGAACTCCAATTTAATATCATATGGTCAATATTAGGGTTAATTTTATAAAACCTGTTCCCTTTAAGGCTACTACCTTCAACACTCCTCTTACAACTGACTCGGGCATCTTGTCGGACTGAAACATCGAAATGGATAAAATCTGTATCAATGTTTCGACTTCTGTCAAGGTTAAATTTAAAATTTCTAAGTCCGGTACGAACAGTCTACACTGGAGTTGAATAAAACTAACGTACTTTTCGTTAGTTGACATAGAGCTATACCCCCCATATGAGGTAATTTTTGATTTTGTCGTGTAATACACACACACACACACACACACATATATGAACAAATATATTTTTACGGTATGGTAAATTTATGGGATATAGTGCTCAATATCAGAGATAGAGCGTAAAATGAACATTGAAGTCAACACTCAGAGGCGACAGTCTGTTTCATGCTTAAAAAATCATCAGGCCTGATGATTGCTTTTAGCAGGAAACTGTCGCCTCTGAGTGTTGACTTCAATGTTCACTTATATACATATATATATATATATATATATATATGTGTGTGTGTGTGTGTGTGTGTGTGTGTGTGTGTGTGTGTGTGTGTGTGTGCATTTATGGGATTGCAGCGATTTCTCGGCCTGTGTGAAAAAATCATCTAAAATAAATCCTTATGTTTGTCACTTGGTTAGATTAAGGGCAGTCGGCCATGCGATAAATTCTCAGTATCTCCTCATATATAAATGTCCGCGATAAATATCGCTTTTAAAATGAATTGTTCTTTGTTTTCGCAATTCCTTAACCTGCATTTCTTTGCTTTTCCCCCCTTCATTTTATTGATTCCGAAATGAAA
Organism: Acanthosepion esculentum; assembly: GCA_964036315.1. Classification (NCBI taxonomy): domain Eukaryota; kingdom Metazoa; phylum Mollusca; class Cephalopoda; order Sepiida; family Sepiidae; genus Acanthosepion; species Acanthosepion esculentum. The sequence continues at coordinate 6,970,245 of OZ038476.1, forward strand.
ATAAGATTTTTTGAAAATAATTGCTGTTGTTCTTTCGTGATTCCTCATCAGTTTTGCTTTTTCTAACCTTATCAACGTTTCCTTTACTCATTTCTTCATGTTATCGAATCCTACGCCTCAAATCCTGACATATTTATTACCATGTTCCCCTCCTCAGTTGCTTTCGTTTTTCAGAAGGAAAATCTTTACTGTCTCGTTAGTCACCATGTACGCGCATGTTCTTTTTAAAATACAATTATCCTTTCTACACGTTTTAGGACGATATATATATATATATATATATATATATATATATATATATATATATATATATATATATATATATATATATATATATATGTATGTATTTATTCATATATCAAATCGCAATAAAAGCCGTTTTGTTGAACATTTGACAAGTGACGGTGAAAAACCACGCCTCGAATGTCATATTATACATACTTTTTTCCTAACGAATAATTTATTTACCCCGAAATGGAATTTTATGTCTTCTTATCTATCGTATATTTTTCATAATACTACTGTTTCTATGCGTGTTCTTTTGGGTCTTATTGTGAAACTGGAATTATTAATTTTCTCGTGAATTGTTTTATAATGGTATTCCTTTATTCTAGCACATGACGATACGTGTGGTCACTCACTGACAGTGAAACGCTTTAATATTATTAAACGAAGCGATATTTTTACCAGATACTGTTTGGCATCGAATTGCTTTGCTCAGGTTGATTGTATTAGCCCCCCAAAGCGCGAAAACAATAGAATATTGCGACAAACATCATACTTGCAATGATAGAAGAACTTGCTATATTTTTAAAGACATTTCCAGAGTGATTCGCGAAATTATAAATTGCAGATTGAATGATTTTAAAGGTAGCGTTTTCTTTTGCAAATACTTGTAAGGTGAAATTTCTTCTGTTTGTCTCAAACTAATGGAGATTGCGTATATAAAGGACAATTATTTAAAGACATTTTTTATCTTTAACGTTCTTTTTATAAATAAAGTATTTCAGTAAATGCTCTGTTTTATAATAAACAGTATTAAACAACATTTACCGGCCTGAATGTCCGAGAAACTTTCATAGAAAATATTCGTCCTCCGACAGCATTCGAACCTGCATCCTATGCGGAACCGCCATTTAGCTTGGCGTGCCTTAACCGTTTCGGCTACTAAGCATCGTTCGTTTGGCAAGGTCGAATTTACTGCTTATAAACTTCAATCGTCCATGAATCTCTCGCGTACATTCATAACTGCTCAATGGGTATCCAAATGTAAACAAATGACGTCACACATTATGAAATGGACAAAGTCCGACAATTATTTAAAGACATTTTTATGTTTAACATTCTTAAATGATAATTCCGATATCAGCCTTTTAATATAAATTACTATGATATTGCACTTACAACATAAACTGTAAAATTTAATTTGAATTATAATTTTTACAAGCATATATTAATAAATACTTAATGTGTTACGTCTTATCAACATTTTGCGGGTTATTTAAAGCCAACAAACATTTTTAGACTGTATGCATTTTTGGAGATAACAATGTTTGAACTGATACAGGTCCTACTAATTAACCCATAGCCGGGTGGATAAGAAGGAAATTCATAACTCTTCCTTGGATATTTGCGGGTAAGTGAATATAACACACCCGACTGCGATTGCTATTCTGATTCCAAGTATACCTAATTAAAAGTACTATTTATTTACATTATTTACATTATTCGGACTTATCATAATCCTCAATGCCATAATCACAACGATTCGGCCGTTGTAAGCTCCGGCCTTCTTCAGGTGATTGGAATTTCGAACCGAACGCTTTATTTCGTGCACCGGGTAGATTGTTCTAGTTCCACGTACCATGCATCTTCCGGATGCTTCAGTTGTTTCCCTTTAAAATTCAATATAATTCCAACCACCTGAAGAAGGCCGGAGCGTAGAACGGCCGAAACGTTGTTTATATGAAAATGAAGATGATGATAACAGTCCGCATAATGTAAATAATGTAAATAATCATAATACCTCATCTCAGAGATACGGACAAATATACAGAGAGACTTAGACTTAAAGGCCGGAGCGTTGTTTTGTATGACAATGAAGATGAGGATAACAGTCCGAATAATGTAAATAATGTAAATAATCATAATACATCATATCAGAGATATAGGCAGATATTTTCTCTTTGTTTTTGCCTGAATTTCAGTTATGAAGATTTATCATTATTTGCATTATTTATATTCGGACTAATGTCTTTCTCTTTCATCTTTCCCCTTTCGAAACTAAACAGTTTACTTCATCCGTTCCCGTTCACTTCTTTTCTTCCTTAAAAGAATTTTTTCTCTTTTTTATTTATATTTAGTTTTTCCCGGATTTTTCAAGGCGAATTCGCTGATCCCTTTACTTATTCTACAGAAAAAAGCCTTCATATGTGCTTCGTATTCTATTAATTGGACCCATATCTATTTCTCATCATTCTAGGATATCTACTTTTTTCTTTCATTTTTTAAAAATGTGTTCATTGTTAAGTTGTTTTTTTTTTCAGTTTCTTTTTCCAGTGATTTCTTTCTCTATTCGTTATCACCGCGCAAATCTGACTTGCTTTGAGAAAACGGTTCGTTCTTCATGATGTCCACACTGTAATTGCGCTACGTATGACCGACCAGAATTTCCTATGAGCTCGAGCGGACTAACCTTCAGTCTGTCATCTTGTCCGATACGAACCAATGACTTTCGGTCGTTGGCAGACTACTGGCTGACAGCCACTGACACACTAACAGCATTTTCTGGGTCAATTGTTTTCGGGTCTGTTTCTAAAAAAAAAAAAAAAAAGCGAAAGATCTGATCATCAAGTGATTTTTTCTTTTTATATTTTGCTCTAGGTTTGTTTAATACGTTATCTCTTCATTAATTTACAGGAACCAGGTGTGTTTTATTGGCATTTTCTCCTATCAAGACTCGAGATTTATTGCTCGAAAATACAGCAATTGTAGCGAACTGATTTTCTAAGCGTAGCTTACATGTGGAACAAGGCCGAAACTATGGACCAACCAATGAGGAATAAACACACTACTCAGTTGTAATGGTTTTACCGAGACAAGCTTGTTAACCATTTCGCCTCCTTGAGGTGCCCTTAAAAATGATTTTCTAAGCGTAGCTTAGATGTGACAAAAGGTCGAAAGTATGAGGCACCCAGTGAGAATCAAACTCAATATTCAGTCGTAACTAACCTAGTGAGACAAGCTTGTTAACCATTACCCCACACTTCTCTTATCAGGATTCTTCGAAAAAAATAATTTCCGTGACACTCGAGACAGAAATTCCCTTCCAATTACAGTCCGAAACATTTACAAATATTTAAGCTGTTATCCGCCTGATAGTGACAAGAATTAAAGTGAAAAATATATTTCTATATTTCTGGGATGAGGAATTATGTACACTATTTACATTATTGGGACTATGGCGACAAACATGAGGAAATAGTCCGAATAATGTAAATCGTGTACATAATACCTCATCTCAGAAATATAGACAGATACAAAAAAATAATTTTGATCCCTCGTGCTTTTTGCTATTGAAACGAATACAACCTTCCGCCGTCATTAACCATCAAGGAAAACATTTAAGTTTTGCATCCTATTCTTACATACAGGTGATGGTAAATTTGTTTGCAGGTCAACAGAAAAGGAAAATAATATAAAGATAGGTGGTTACCATGAAATGAGAAAGCACTACCAGCACCAGAATAAGGAATCTCTCCTCGGATATCGTGGCTTGCTTTATAGTTGAATAAGAACGATTGCATCCATTACAGGCGTACATGAAAGGACAGATTATTGCCAGCCACTTGATCGGGTCAACTAGGAATTGTGTCGAAAGTGTTCTGTTTACAAAGCAGGGAAAGTGTTTTTCGTAACCTAACCCTGGAAGGGCAGACAGTAACTTCAACCCCCAGCAAATATCTTGATGGTGGCGTGTTCTAACCCAAACCCCATAGTCGCCGGGTTTAATCCCAACAGATCTTCATTTTCCGATCAATACAGCACGTAATAAAAGATAGAAAAGTTTGAAACAAAGAAGTTGAAAACAGTCCATGAAATCTTCATTTTTTCGAAAATCCGTTTTTCTTACAAAACCTCCAATTTGTCTTGATATCGGACTACAATCATTTTTGATAAACAGCATTTAAATAAATTAAATTTAAATTTAAATTTGAACTTTATCCTTTTTGCTAAAACGTAATTAACTTTCGAATATGCTACTATTTGAATAGCATTTAACTTACATTTGCTTTTATTTCCTCTCTGATAAAATTGCATTGCGATCTAATTTAACTAATATTTTTAAATCCTATAAAATTTGTGCTATGCAGAAAAACTAAATTTCCAGTATGAACCTTTTTTGCTTCTGGTTTACACTGACAATTTCCAGTCTTTTAACTCACAATGGGGGATCTGTTTGAATCTGAAAGTTTCACTTAATTTGATATATGTAATTGCGTAACAAAGATTCTAGTTTATCAAAACAGCATTAGCCTTATGGTTAAATTGCTTTCGCTTGCACCGTTTCCCTTGGATGATCTTCCTACTCTTGCTTATATACTTGTATACTTTCTGCGAGAAATTTCGATATCCCCTTAAACGATTGTCTACTCTTTACTTCAATACAGTTCATATTTGCAGTTTTTCGATATATCCTGTCATCTATATAATCTCTTGGTTTTATATTTTGGTTTCTTCAATTAAGATGCACTGTTGAATGTTTTCCGTATGTGATTTTCTTCGGAAATGACCATGCAATTGTTATTTTCCCATTTTGGAATGCTCATTCTTGGATTTCCTGTTTCTCTCCTCAAACATCTTTTAGTTTTCATGAGACGTTTCTTTTTCGTAAGAATTCTCGCTGTGTCTTTTGTCTACGTCTCGTCTCTTGACTCAAAATGAAAATAATCCGCGATACTGACGCATTGTTTTTTCTTCTGTTTTTGCTTTTAAACTATATACTGAAATCGGCGACATTCGCGTTTGAAATATTATGCATTGTCATTAGATATATTGCGCTTTCTATTCCAGGTTTAGAGTATCATATGTTTAGTTGAAGAAGCATACATAGTGACAATGGAAACTGACACAAGCTGTTTATTCCAATGATGAAGTTTCTGTTGCAAACTAGGGTTTCTAATGGCTTCTTCTTTCAAGTTGTTTGTTGTCTACGTTTAATCTGATGCCATTTTAAATTCTTTCATGTACTTTTCTTGTCTATTTGTGAATCCGTTTCATTTTCTAATTTAATAGTCCAGTCCTGTCATCTCTATGACGAAAACAAATGGAGATAGTGAGTCACCTTGATAGATAATTTTATTCTGATCTTTTGTCGTGTCAGTTCCACTTACCAATATTTACTTACTACATTCATTATGAAGCCACTTTGGAATTTTGACGAATATAAGGATATTAGATTATATCGCCAGCTTTTTGATGTGCATCTGTCAGGTGAACATTAACAAATTTTAACAACTTTCTGGTTCTATCGATACCATTCTAAGTCCTATGGTTTCGTTTGCATGATTTTGTTTAGCGGCATATCAAACACTATGGGTAATTTAATGCTGAAATCCAATTATTTTGAATACAGTTTTATAGCTTCAGCTAAATACGTTTTGAACGTAATTGAATGCCTTCAACTACAGATAAAATAGAGTGTTGTTTATTCTATTATAAAATGTATTGATTCTCATTTTGCTATAAATATGCATTGTTGGTAATCTTCCTATAATCATATATTTTTATACTTTCTATAATGTTCTGTTTTCGCTGGGGATTCACTGTTTGCCCATAACTAGGATTCTAACAGGTGCTACCACCTGGAAACAACTGCGGTTAAGAGGTGGTTTCACGCTTCTCAGAACCTCCAATCTCCCGATCAGAGCCTTTGCTCCTGCATGTAATCTACCGTCGTGTCCAGGAGAGATAGGTTCGCTCAATATATCTCAGTTAAAATCAGGGTTTTACTCGTTTATGCGTAGTGCTTCTTTGTTAAACCAACCTGGCAGAACTTATCGTTTTACATCCCATATCTTCTAAGACTGTTCACTTCTTTCAGGGGCGTGTTGCTATTGATTCCAACAAGGATCCTGACGTCCTGTTCATTGAATTCAGAAGTTTGATCGATATATAATAGATCAATTGTCCGTTGTATTTTCTATTTTTCGAAAAGCAATCCGCGATTTCTTTCATTATTTATGTCATTAGGAATTTCTATGCCATTATTAAGCACCTTATTGGTCTGTAATTGCTTCTAGTTAATATTTACATTGTGTCATCTCTTAGGAAAGGTAAGATTTAAACGCTTTTTTTACATTTAAGGATCTGTTGCTTTTTAACACCTTTGCGTAACGGCTGTACTGAAAGTTTCCGATTATATCTCACTAAAAATGCGTATCGCTTGAACAAGAAGCCACGTCTCACATCTTATCCTAGTTTCTTTTCTAATTTGTAATTTTCTGTTTGTTTTAACGATTGCCGATTAATTTCATCTTTTTCTTTTTTTAATTCCAGTTAATATTTTTTTTATTCCGAGTCACTTATTCAACTTGTATATTCAATTCTTGTCACTGTTTCCAGAGCTTCAGTAGAATTGCTTCGTTTGTCTTCCTTTTCACCACAGTTTCCTTATTTACTGAAGGGAAAAATCAGCCATCATTGTTTTGTAATATTCGCTTTTGTTTGCGTTGCTGGAGACGGTCTCGGTGACACTTGATTCTGCCTTCCTTCGCCATGATCTTTCGCTTCATTTCCTCCTCTTCTGGTTTTCGTATTTTCCGTTCATTTATACAATTGATTTCACGTATATATTGTTTTCTTTATCACTGCTGTTCCATTAACTGATCGTCTCATTGTTACAATATGTCTTCTTAGACTCAGTAGAATTTTCTGTGAGGCTGTGTCCTATTTTGTTTAGATAAAATCAGGTAAATTTCGCGAAAGTTTTCTGGAACATCGTGTGTGCTATTAATATTGAGGACGCGAATTTTTAAAACGTCCTTTACTGGAGAAAATCAATATTGACACCCCAATTAATAATAGTTCTTTAAGTAGCAATAATATTCTTATTCTTATTATTTTCATGCATCTGCAAGTCTTTTCAAATCATAAGCATCTTTTATTAGCATCTGCACAGATTCTCAATTACGGTGTAGTCTGTGAAATCTCAAACATTTCACGGATTTTCTCAGACATTCTCGAGTCCATTGCTCTTGGCACAGTTACAGGTGCTATTGCAATTATGAGTTTGTGTCCTAAACTGTTTTTTTTTAGCTCCAAGGTAACGTTTCTCTCGTACCCGTCTAACTTGTGGTTTGCTGGGACAACTACGTCCACGATATTTTGAATTAACTAAATTTTATTCAAGAGCGTCAGATCAGTCCGAAAGTAAGGGGCACCCAGTGAGGATCTAACTCACTACGCAATTTTTCTAGCGAGACAAGCTTGCTAACCATTACAGCACCTCGAGTTGCCAATGATATTGTACTAGTATGATGATGTTCTTTTCTGCCACGAACTGTCGGATATTCAGAATATTGTGTGGAGATGCATCGTCGTGGTGAGGAAATCATGATTTGTCATGCCACAACTGTCGTCTCTTCTAGCGCAGCAAACGCTAAGATTACAGTGATATACTCCCAATATATAAGGTTAGATGATAGCACTATTCGCTTATCCCTTTTCGCCCATAGCTCACATAGTAGACCCAGTCCCGTTAATATTCAGGCAGAATACGTATAATTTGATAATACACTGTTTCTCTGGATTGTGTTTTAACACTTGAGGAGAGAAGGATTTATCACGCGTATGGCAACGGCTCTGACGAGTTTTTTTTTTCCTGGTGCCCAGACTACATGAATTGAAGCGTGCCACGAGATTGGTATGTTGGTTCCTCCGCTTTCCGGTTGAAATAGGTAAATGCAACCGTCATTTCTACTTCAACAGTTTTTCTCACACTTCCCGCCTCTGGAACTCCCTTCCGTTTAATTGCTTCTCTGATAAATACAAATTTCAAAAATTTAAATTTAATCATCATCTCCTATCTTCATGAGTCCCGTTCATCTTTTATCCTTTCTTCAATCTTCCCTATGCTCAGTCTTGTCTCTCATTTTCACTCCCTGTAAACCCTGTGTACTAGTGGCATTCTCGCCTTCCTTGGGGCAAATGATTTGAAAAAATCGTTATTGACAGAAAACAATTATTTTATGTACTAGCATGTCACCAATAAAAATTGACGTGATTGTGAATGTATCGATCGAAACGAATTAAAATGTCGGCTTAACATCATTACATTCCATTAAAAAAACTGTTATATTTATATTTTGTGTTTGTGTCAATTTCTAGACGACGAAATTTTTTTGAAAGGCGATTCACCCCAAGCAAGGCCGGGGTGCAAGGGGTTACAGAGGATTGAGAACAAGAGTAAAGAGGCGTGTTTGAGGAAGGGATACAGAAGAAGGCGGGGAACAAGTTCAGGGTGTCAGATGTCGATTGACATTACACTTGAATATTTGAAGAATATAGTCATCGGGGAAGCAAGTAAGGGGAAGGGAGTTCCACAGACGGGAAGTGCAGGAGAAAAAGCTGTTTGAGAAGAAGAGACAGTTACATTTAACTGTTATGGCAGCGAAAGGATGAGACCAAGATGCCAGCCTTGTAGCACGTTTAAATCCATATTGAGTGAAGGAAGGCGTAATGTATTTAAAATTGACGCGGTAAATACGAAATCTAAATGAAAATGGGAAGAAAGACGGTATGAAGAATTTAGGAATATTCTATTGCTATTTCCATGGCAAATGTTCAGACGAACTACATTCCTTATTTCCACCAGTTCTAACCTCCACGGCTAAGACTCGCCATTCCACACACATTGTATTGAATCATTGGTCAGATGTAAGTTCTACTCGACAATTTAATTCCGGGAACCGCTACTTTGTGGCAGCGGCTCCTAAAAGGATGCTTTCTCGATCACTACAATCTTTAAATTTTCAAATCTAGGTTTAATCATCATCTTCCCCGAATATACTCATAAATATATACCTTTTACGTCTTACTTTATAACAGTCTACCCTGAGTGACTCTTTAAATTTCTACAGGTTAAACCTTATTATAAAAAAGCATGCAGACAACAGAAAGAACGGCCTGGGTAAAACGATAAACTACATCTGACAGCAAGGCCTCTGATCAGGAAGTGCCGAGGAGTGTGGAACCACCTCTTAATTGCTGGTGTTCCCAGGTCCACATCACAAGGGGTGGTAGCACCTGTTGGGGTTCCAGCTATGGGAAAATAGTTAACAATAACCTTAGATCAAAACGCTTTGGAAGTGTAAATATAGGTTTTAATACTAGTAATACGGTTTTGTAATAATTATTACCAACAATGCTTTTTGAAAGAAAAATTATTACCAGCAATACATTTATATAAAAAAATGTTATCAGCAATAGATTTTTAGAAAAATATTAGCAACAATAAAAATCTTCCCTATTTACTTTATTCGGACTATTGTCCTCATCTTTGTCGCCATATTTATTACAACGTTTTGGCCGTTATACGCTCCGGCTTTCTTCAGGTGGTTGGAATGTCGAACTGAACCCTTTATTTCGCTCACTGGGGTAGACTGTTCTAGTTCCACGTGCCATTTTAAATGGATGTCAATTATCAGTTATCTCCTGTTAATTCCCCTCTCCAAGTTAACCATCCCCTTAACCAGGTATTGAACACACAATGTTTGGGTCCTGTCATAGTGGATAAAGGTGTTAGTTTTATCCAGTGACAAGACCCAAAGAGGGTGACTTCAATACCTGTTTAAGGGGATGGTGAACTTGGAGATGGAAATTAACAGGAGATAACTGATAACTAGCATCCATTAGGCATGGCATGTGGAACTAGAACAGTCTACCCCAGTGAACGAAATAATGGGTTCAGTTCGACATTCCAACCACCTGAAGAAGGCTGGAGCGTACAACGGCCGAAACGTTGTAATAAATATGGCGACAATGATGAGGACAATAGTCCGAATAATGTAAATAGTGTACATAATACTTCGTCTCAGAAATATAGACAGATAAAAAAATCTCGTCGTCATTAAATAATCGACTGAGGTTGATATGGCGTAAAACAAAACAAACTAAAAAACAATAGAAAGACAGATGTATCTGATCATTTATTAGTCGTTTATACCCTTTGAAAATCTTTTAAAATAGGTCAAACTTCATTTAGAACGTTTTCTCTTGAAGTCTGAGTAGATAGAGTTATTAATATATAGATAATGCATAATTTATAAAAGGAACTTATTTTCTTAGGTGCTGGGTGTGGGCATTTGATTAAAAAAATACTTATAATTCAGCAGATGCTTGTACGTTGAGATGACTTGAATAATGTTTTCAGCCATTTATAACATGTATTTGGTTGACTTTATTGACCTCGATATACAACCGTTCCTATCTAGTGCTTCTCTCTCTACAAATGTTAACCCTATAACACTGAGCATGGGTATATAGTACCCAGCGCAAATTGTCCTATTTCTAATTACAATTGCCAGTACCTGATTTTCTAACACAAATAATATGATTTTCAGTTCCTATTAATGTTAATTCCAATTACAATATTTGAAGTGCCTGCATGTAAAATATTTCAAATAAGGATTTATATTTAATATTTATTTTTGATATTTTCAAAATCGGGTATGATATACCCATGGTTAGTAGTGGTGTAACTTTAATTGATTCTTAGTGTTCTAGGGTTAATAGCGTTAAATACAGGGTATCCATAAAGTTCGTGTGCACTTTAAAAAATCTATAACTTTATCTGTATTTGCGATAGAAATAATCTGTAAAAAATGTTATAAAGTTTAATGCACCTAGTTTTTAGTATAGTTAAAATAACTAATATGATTTCAGGCATTACTGTAAATCAGTTGGCAAATGTTTTCCGTGAACTGCAAAATCGTATTACCCATTGTATAGCTAATGATGGAGGATATGTAGAAAATAAAATAAAATGTCATTAAAACATTAAAAATATAGATTTACTTCTTTCTAATCCTTTTTAAAAATTATTTCTATCGCAAATACAAATAAAGTTATAAATTTTTTAAAGTGTACACAAATATTATGGACACCCTGTATTTAACATAAAACCAGAGCTGTTTCTGTACTGATAAAACCACTTTCAATCGGATAGAGAAATTCTCTCAGAAAGCAGAAAGGGGGACATTGCCAGTGAAATTGTGAAACCGCGTAACATGAATATTACAGTTGTGTCACTTAAATATAAAATTGTTTGTCGTTTATGTGATTTCCTTATTTCTATTTTTTGCAGTTTGTTTTCCACATTGCACCTTCTTTTACTTGACCCTTTTCTCCTTGTGTTACTCATTTGAAAACCCTTGTCACACGTGCATAAATTCAAATTGCACGCATCTAATTCTACTTCTTTATTGTTGTAATTTAACATCGTCTTGTACCCAGAGACCTCACATTTTTTTCATCTTTGCCTGTTGCAGGTTTCCCTTGAACCTGGCATGAATTGACATCGCATAGTCAAAAAAGAACCCCTGGGATTTCTAGTCTTAATGATATCGTGAAGCAACCATTCAAAGGGCCTGCGACACAGGCGTGCAACTCGAACAAGAAGAAAGCATGAAAGATCGCAAAGTGGGTGGTGAGAAGACACGAGTTGTGTAGCTGGGCGCTGAGGAAACACGTCGGGGGAAAAAAAGCTCAAGGAGAAGGTAATTACCTCCCTTGAGATCTGTAATTGTCTCTTTAGTCCGCATCTGCGTCCATTTTCCCTGATTTTTTTTTCTTAATGTCTTTCTTCTTCCCCTTCACCAACCGACCTTGATTTCCATCGTATCTCTTTTTTTTTGTTCATTTGTTTGTTGTTGCCCGAGGTCAGGTAATCACGTCTTTTAAACGAAGCGTCTGAATACAAACACAGCGTTGCTAGGGAGACAGATGGAGAGCGAGGAAGAGGAGATACAAAACGAAAAGACATGGGGTGGAGACAAGGAACTGATACACGAACAAGGAAAGAAAATCCATACAAAAATGTCACCGAATATTCATAGCTGTATGTATATCTATAATAATAGGCAGATGGAATTTCAAAAAAAAAAAAAAAAAAAAAAGAGCTAAGATTCCAAAATGTTTGTATAAAATAAAAACGAAAACACTAGGTGAAAGTAAGAGAGTAAATGAGAATTTCTTACCAAAATAATGTTTTTCAGTTCCTATTAATGTTAACTCAAAGTATAAAATTTGAAGTGCATGCATGTAAAATATTTCAAATAAAGATTTATATTTAATATTTATTTTTGATATTTTCAAAATCGGGTATGATATACCCATCGTTAGTAGTGGTGTGTATGTATGTATATATATATATACGCATGTATATATGCATATATATATATATATATACGCATATATATATGCATATATATATATATATATGCATATATATATATGCATATATATATGTATATATATAAATATGTATATATATGTATATATATTTGTATGTATATATATATGTATGTATATATATGTGTGCTTATATATATGTATGTACATATATCTATGTACGTATATATATATATGTATATATATATGTATATATATATATGTATGTATATATATATGTATGTATATATATGTATGTATATATATATATGTATGTATATATATATATATATATATATATATATATATATATATATATATATATATATATATATATATATATGTATGTATATATATGTATGTATATATATGTCTACCTGAAGATGGTCGTTCGGAACGTCTGAAAGCCGGCTCGTACAAAAAAATAAGACCAGATAAATCCGAAATTTATGAACAAGGATCACACCATTCATTAACAGATTCGAAGTTGATTGTATTTTATTATTAAATATTGTTTGTGAGAGTGATTCTCGCCATATAATTAGCTTCAGTATTTGTTTTTCGTTTGAATGATTTACGTTACATAAATTGAATACGCACTACAAAACCGATTTTAAAATAACCTGATCCTAAGTGCGAAATTCCTGATAATAATTGTGACATATACTCTTATTATTGAACAATTTAGTTCATGCCACTTTTCTCCAGTACAAGGACGCACATTTTTCAAATTTAAAAAAATTCAACCTCAGCGTTGTGTCTGCAGCGCTCCAAAATTATTCTTACATTTAACAATATCTCATTACTAAAAAAAGCACTCTTTCGGACCACAATATCTTTCGATGTCGCATTACTATTCGGAATTTAACAAAAACACACTAATATGTCTACCTGAGGATGGTCGTTCGAAACGACTGAAAGCCGGCTCGTACAAAAAAATAAGACCAGATAAGCCCGGAATTTATGAACAAGGATCACACCATTCATTAACAGATTCGAAGTTGGTTGTAATTTATTATTAAATATTGTTTGTGAGAGTGATTCTCGCCATATAACTAGCTTCAGTATTTGTTTTTCGTTTGAATGATTTACGTTACATATATATATATATATATATATATATATATATATATATATATATATATATATATATATATATATATATATATATTCTTACCTAAATAATTTATTTCAGTGCTTATTAATGTTAACTCAAAGTACAAAGTTTGAAGTGCTTGCATGTAAAATATTTCAAATAAAGATTTATATTTAATATTTTTTTTTTATATTTTCGAAATCGGGTGTGATATACCTATCGTTAGTAGTGGTGTAACTTTAATATTATATCTAGTATTCTAGGGTTAATAGCGTTAAATATTTTACATGAAACCAGATCTATTTCTGTACCGATGAATCGACTTTCAATCGGACATGGAAATTCTCTCAGAGAAAGGCAGGCAGGTGGACATTGCCATTAAAATTGTGAAACTGCGATAGATGAATATTACAGTTGTGTCACTTAAATATAAAATTGTTTGTCGTTTACGTTATTTCCTTGTATGAGGAGAAACAAAACGAAAAGATGAAGAAAACACAAGGTGAAAATGAGAGAGTAATAGTGGGATGAAGGAAGAAAGAAATGGTTCGAATACAAAACATACGTTATCGACTGATTCTTCATTTAGCTATAAGCATATTTCTTACACTTCCAAAAATGTTTTCTTTATTTCATTATTTTTTTTGTTTTAACCGCTGTAAAATTTCGTTTTGAATGCATTTTGTAAGACAAGCAGACACGTGCTGATAGTTCCCCTGACCTCAAAATATTCATGTATGACAAATTATCCACATTCAGTACTAAATCAAACTAGTAAATTTAAAAATATAACCATTTTTAAAAAGATACTCGAATCAATTACTGCCCGGCATTTCCTGACGTTAGTGTAAAAAAATCAGACAAAAATCTAGGCTTTGGAATAGGGATTCTTAGATTTATAGACCCTCCACACGTTTCTTTAAACATATCACCACAAGCAAGGCGAGAGTGCCACTGGAACGCAAAGGGTTACAGTGAGTGAGAGCAAGAGTAAAGAGGGATGTTTGAATAGCAAAATGTCTAGGAAAGAGCAAAGAGATGCTTATACATGTGTGATAGATGGAAAGGACTGGAGAAAAGCAAAAGAATAGCGACGATACGTGGGATATATATATATATATATATATATATATATATATATATATATATATATATATATATATATATATATATACAGTTATACTCGTCTGGAAAAACCTTAGGTGTTTTGGCTTGTAAATGAACAAACCAATGCCCAAGGAAAAATAAGGGATAAAAAAAGAAAGAACTAAGAATATGTAATTCAGGCGAAAACAATCGTCCAGAATCCAAGCTCAGAATCCAAAGAAAAAAACTCCAAAACGAGTAAAGCAAAAGTAAATAAGTAAAGGGCTCAATACACTAAGTAAAGCAAATCTTACTATGAACCTACGCGGATTTTCAGGGTGCACCCTGACGATCCACGTGGGTGATACTTAGGTAGGTTTACCTGGCTCTTTAGGTTCATAGTTATACACACACACACACACACACACACATATATATATATATATATATATATATGAGGAAAAATAGGGAAAACCAAAAAATCCGAATATGCAAGTTTACTGTTTTTAATGTTGTTTAAATGTCGACGTCAGAGGTTTCGGTCTAGTAGACCTTCTTCAGGACATAGTTATGTTAACATAATTAAAATTAGACGATATTCAAGTCAACATGAAAGGACGATAGACACAAGAATAATCAAAACAAGATGACTGAATTTTAAGATCAGCGTTCCGTTTTGAAATGCGATCACGTCGGCCTCACGAGGGCGATGTTTTGAAAACGTATTCATAAAATAGAGTTTATTATTAATGAAAATGAAGAATTTTATATGTGGGCGAAACATGTAGGTCCGTAAAATCTCGTGTTTTCGAACATAAACGAGATATTCGCCTCGGTAATTTAAACAATGCTTTATTTGTACACAACTAAATCTGATCATAATTTCGATTTTGATTCAGTGAAGATTTTAAAATATATTCATAATAAAAATCATAGACGGATTTATGAGGCAGACATAATATCTATCTCGTGCACGGTGAATACTAGACCCGGATTCTTCAATATTTCCCCTTTTCTGGCAAGATCAATGCTGGACAAACGTACTTATAAACTTTAGATTCTAGTAAAATTCTTCAAAAAGTGAAAATAACGGAAAGGAAGAAATACGTAAATAAATAAAGACAGACCAGTAAATCGAAAGAAATTAAAAAAGAAAAGATAAAAGGAAAGAAAGAATGGATATAAAGAATGAAGGAGAGAATGAAAGAACAAAGGAAATACAGCAAGAAAGGAAAAATTAGTAAGTAAAGAAAGAAAGAGATGGAAAAAATCAAGAAGGGAACAAAAAAAGAAAACAAGAGAAAGACAAAAAGAAAGAAACACATAAAGGTAAAAAAAGGAATAAGACAGAAAGAATAAGGAGGGAACAAACAAAAATGGAAATAAAGGCAATACATCAAAAAAGGAAATAAAAAACTAATGAAAAAGAAAGAAAAATAAATAATGGTAGTATTCAACAAGGTAAAGAAAGAAAGAAAGAAAGAAAGGAGGAAAAAAGAAAGAAAAATAAATAATGGTAGTATTCAACAAGGTAAAGAAAGAAAGACAGAAAGAAAGGAGGAAAAAAGAAAGAAAAATAAATAATGGTAGTATTCAACAAGGTAAAGAAAGAAAGAAAGAAGGAAAAAAGAAAAATAAATAATGGTAGTATTCAACAAGGTAAAGAAAGACAGAAAGCAAGAAAGAAAGAAAGAAATTAAAACGAATCGGAAGAGACAAATTAAGAAAAAACAAGATAGAATGAACTGAAAGAATGTTAGTATTAAAATTCTAAAAAGCTTAATTTTTAAAGAAAATTTACGGAAATATCAGGCGAGAAATATGAAAGCAAAATAAATAAAGGTAGACAGAAGGTGTGCAAATGAAAAGAGTAACATGGAAATGGTAAAAAATAAGGTAAGAGCAAGGAGGCAGAAAAACTTCAATAACTAAACTGAAAGAGTAGTTGATGAGGTTAAGGCTATAGCAGAGAAAATGATGAAAGAACACACAAACACATACGTGTATATAAGTAGGGCATAAGGAAGAAATAAGGAGAAAAAGAAATAGAAATGAAGAGATAGAAATAAAGGGGAACTCTGTCAGAGAGAGAAAGTCTATTAGAGAATGTGAGGGGGGAAATAAGAGAAAGAAAGCATACATAAAAGAGAGACGCACATATTTTTAAAAAAAAGTGTTCTATTGAGTAAAAAAAATAAGACGAACATTAAGAATCTGAACATCTCTTGGAACGAAGATTGTTTTCATCATAAACAGCAGCACGTGTCTTTCAAGCAAGGTATCTCGAAAATAGGGGTTTTCATTGAAAGGATTTGAAAAAAAAAATCATTATAAAAGTGGCTTTTTAATGTACAGGGGAATTACATGTGAAATCTGAATTACTTTTACAACATTTATTTCCGTAAATAAACATTAAATTGCGTCCACATACCTAAAAGCAGGACGTGTGTATTCCCCGCTGTATTTTCTTTATACGCCTGCTGCACCAAAAATACTAACTTTGAAATTGAAAACGAGGGGAAAATTAACGTGAAATAAGGGAGAACAAAATTAGTAGTGATAATTAGAGAGTTGAGAGAAACGTGGATTTAGTTGACGAGATACATGACTGGGTAAATAAGACCAAGCGGAATAAAAGTGAAAGTAATGAAGAAAGGGAATACAAATATAATTGCGATTAACTCAGGACAGTTATATTTTGCAGTTGACTCGGGAAAGTGAAGCCGAATAGTGAATATCGAAAGTCATACGTACGAAACGAGTGCAACGTTACACTTAAGACAAACCAAAAGAAAACAATCGCTAAGTGGCATTTTCCATTAACGATCGCAGTCAGTCTCCGGTCTATGCATACACACACACACACACACACACACACACACACACACACACACACACATACACACACACACACACACATATATATATATATATATATATATATATATATATATATATAATGTACATATATATATATATTCACTTCAAGAAAGATATTTGGGTCACTAACACACAAAAAAGAGAATGTCTAATATCGATAATATTTAACATCGAAAAACATAAGAAAATTTAATTCATTTTAATAATTTGTGAAAATATCCACTTTTGCCTGATGAAGGTTGCGAGACCGGAAACTCGTGTAGTAAAATTATGGAAAATAAACCATAATATATATATTTTTTTTAAATCCACATCACAATCAAAGTCGTTTGCGGTTTCTCTCTTCTTTTTATTAAACACACTTTTCTCTCCTTGGGAATACTGTAACCTCATCCCTTTATATATATATATATATATATATATATATATATATATATATATATATATATATATATATATATATATATATATATATATCAATAAGGAGGCACTTTGTTTGTTTGTGGTCTCTAATAACAATGACTGGGCGATTGGATTTGATTGTTCTGTCAGTGTGTATTGTGTAGTCCCATAGAATTGTAACAGGTCCTATCTCCGTGACCGGGTCTGGGTGTTATTATTTTTATTATTATTATTATTACATTTCAATTTCTGCTATGGTTATACTACCTTACCAAGTCTGCGAGAAGACCTAAGACAGGTAGTAGTGTGTTTTTATGGCTACACTTCATGATTTGTTTTCCTAATTGCCATAATGTCATGCATTACATGGACAAAGTTCTTAGCTGTATTATCATGATTTTGTTGCATTTCTCTTAATCTTGGATTCCCAGGGATTTTTTTCAACGTGTTGCTGAGTTCATTTTTTTATCATTCCCAGAGCACCTACTATGACTGGTAATATTCTTGTTTTCAATTTTCACATTTTGGATTTTGATTTCCAGGTCTCGATACTTCGATAGTTTTTCAAATTCTTTGGTGAATATGTTACATTTCGCTGGGCAAGCCATATCAATTATTAGGCAAATATATTCTTTTCGATTTCTGACAATTACATCAGGCCGATTTACTTCAATCTTCCGGTCAGCAAATATGGTTTAATCCCATAGAATTGTGATGTCCTTCTATTTCAGTAACCGGTCATGGGTGATGTTCATACCAGTGTTTATTAATATCTTTTCTAAAGTGTTAGCACATTTTCAGTGTATGTATTGTCCCATTCTATCCTGATGATTTTAATAGTCATTTGGCACAAGTACATAACATCCTGAGATTAGATGGCCTATAGTTTTCTGATATTTGTCACATAACCTGAATTTTAGACCCACACTATTATGTATGATATTTGTCTGAAAGTTTCTGGTGAAAATTCTCTGGTCTTGCGCGGCAAGAATAAAGCCTTCCTTTTCAGCTTTTAATCAAGATGTTTGTAACCATAGATGAGTGTTAACATTATCAACATCAGCTTTATTAGCAAGTTCTGGATATTGCACATGCAGACGTTTGTTTTGACTGCATTTTTTTTTACCTGTTCAAGAGTTTTATCCTTGGTTTTCTTTTCCATACTTTTTGCTGCAACCGTTGGGTCTTGGTTTCTTATTTGCTTTTCTGAAGGATCTACTAAATGCCAATCTCATTTTTATTTAAAAATTATTTCATGACTAAATATATTTTTTCTGTTTTCATGTTGTTTGACCAATTGCATCACCCGGTCCATTGTTTTACCATGTATGTTAGTAAGCCAATAGTTGTTGAGTTGTATGACAATTCTAACTGAATATAACCTCTTCTATCTTCTTTATTCGGTATGGATAGACAATTTGCATGTTATGCTTAGAAAGAGGCTTTCTTGTCTAAGAATCCATTCGTTTGATATTCATTTAGAGTCTAGTTCAAGATGTTGAAACTATATTGAACAACTGGGATGGCAAGGCTATTAATGGCCATAATTCTTTTCTGAGAATTCAAATCAATTCTTAATATCAGGCTCACCCTCATATAGTCCTTTTTTCGCACTATTTATTTCAATTTTATGGTGGATTCCTTCACCCTCAGTTATACCAAGACACTTATAAGCTTCTTCTTGCTCTGAATCTTTGATTAATACCCCAGAGACTAAGCTAATGGACGAGGTTTCTTCTAGTGATTAAGTGATTATTATTATTATTATTATTATTATTATTATTATTATTATTATTATTTCCTTTGATATCTGGCGTTTAAACATTACTTTCCGGGTCCCGCCCAGGGACCTAAGGTTAGAAATGGCATCATGACACTTTCCACTGCAAAAAATAAAAAAATAAAAATAAAATAAAAAAATAATTACATAGAAAAAGCCCTTCGTAAAGTGTGGGCTGTACTTGTCAGAACAATTTTTGTATCTCTTTGAGGCATGGACTATTATTATTATTATTATTATTATTATTATTATTATTATTATTATTACTATTATTATTATTATTATTATTATTATTATTATTATTATTATTATTATTATTATTATTATTATTATTATTATCGTTGATGTTATTGTTATAAGACATAGGCCGGTACAAGTAATTTATTCTGTTTCAAAAATAAAAAATAAAAAAATAAAAAACAGAGACGCCTTATCTTGTGTCCATTAAATATATCTTTTTTGTTAATGAGGCATAATGTCAGAATGAAACTTTCCTTACTGGTAGTGAAAGTGAATGAAAAGACTTTAGAAAATTTTGGTTATGTTGTGGAAAAAATTGAGCAGATATGTCCTTCGAAAAGTCTTAAGGAGAGAGTTGTTTTTCATTAATAAGTCTCGGTGAGCATTGATTTTGCTGTGAAGTCTTTCGTGGCAGAACGGTTTCACCTTGCATAAGGGAGATTCACTTGAATGGAGTGAGTGAACGAGTGTGTGTTTGATTGTGTATTGTTTCGTAGTGGTGGACTACGTATATTGCACTTGACAATTGTTCATTTAAGCAATTGTTCTTACATAAAGCAAACCACTATAGTATTTTAAAATATATTTTTGTAACGGGCAAATTGAATTCTGTATATTAGATTTGAATGTATGAAGTTCACAGTTTAAGCTAGTCTTTAGTCATTGACAAAAATCGAAGTACATTTTCTTATAATCCTTTGTTGACTTTGCGTTATTCATTTAAATTTAAAAAAGAAATTCTATTACAAGTGAATATAGTTCTTTCTATGTAAATGTCACCTCAGATATATTTAAAGAATTATGATGACGCATCCTGAATAAAAAAATAAATGGGAATTATGATTTTACGTCTTGGTGCAATGAATCCGATCTGAGTGCTTTATTTAGGGTTTAATTCATAGAAAGCCAGACGGTGTAACTGTATATACAAATATATCTGCCTGTACAGTTATATATTCGAACATAAGTATATAGATAGAAATATAGAGAGAGAAATACAAATATATAAATGCCTTTCTCCCAATAGTTCAGATCAGATAAGATTACATAAATTAATAACTTAAGTTGACAAAAGACTAACCATAGCTTTACTGATAACATTTACAAAGCTCACCTTCGGAGAGTTTAGACTAAAGATTGCAATTAGGATAAAGAAAGTTATTATATACCAACTTGAAACGAAAAACGTGTATAAATCTTACCTACCTTCAAATTAATATTTAACATCTTTCTGTTTCACTTGGGCTCCAATACAAAAGACTGACAAGAATGGTAACTAAGTTACTACCACAGGCCAAAGTAGGCTAAAACGAATAAGTTTATTCCAGTAAAATAAGTGTAATTACAAATAATTTTTGTTTCTGAGGACCATCTGTGATGGCCAGTGTATCATTCTAAAAAGCAATCCTAAAAATATTTTGAAAGGTCATGAAAGATAAGTTTCATACGACTATGTTCAACACAAAAAGAACTTTGACAAAGACACATCTCCAAAACGAAATGACATTGTTATGGAAGAAGCATAATGATGTGCGTGCGGTGTGGTGTTGTCGACGGGGTATTATTCATTTGGAGTTCTCGCAATGAATAACTAAATGCATATTGTTATGGTCCAGGTTCCTTGTACCACGGTGATGGTCCAAGGTAGAACCAATGAAGAATAACTCGAACACAGGTATGGAATAACACAGATATATTACAAATAGAAATATGTACAAAAGAACTAGAAGTCTTAGTAATAACAATCAGGTTAGGTTAGAGAGAACTATGTTGTCTCGAAGTATCACTATTCCAATGTCTTACAGTAATCGTCTGACGCGACTCTGTCTCTGACTGACTCACGTTCCCTCACTCTCACTACTGCTTCCTCTTGAGGGGCAGTATTTATGAGGTACGGGATGGTCCATTCCTATTATGGTTAAGTTCCTATAACACATATTTATACGTCCAGCATCTGCAACCTGTCCAGAGATGTTTGATCGAAAAACCCCTGCGTTCGTCAATAGGAAAACCTCAGATTTCCTATATGTCAAAGAAAGGCCGCATACAACAAGAACAACATAGAAACAAAATTGAATTTTACTTTTGTCCGTTCTATAACCCGCATTGCATATTAACCAGACATTGTACAAACCGATAACTTTTTTCTGTTCGCTGGAAAACGCCTTGATGTGGAAAAATTTCTTTAATGAAAACCAGATTTAAGATTTGATCGCAAAAGTTTTTACATGAAAACCTGTAGAATTTTACCCTCAAAATATCAAAAATCTGCCTGATACTTCATAACAAGTAATGGTGAATATTTAATTCAATAAAATACCATTCTCTTTTATTTAAAATTGATAAACAAAAACAGAAAATATTCTTTACTACATTATAATAAATTATTTGGAATTCTTTAAAATCTTCACTATGAATGTGGGAAGCATCATATTATTGGACTTATTTTTCTTCCCACCAAATATATTTATGAAATATATAAAAGTCACTGTTTCAACCTCTCTTGTTCTCAAATTACAAATCGGTGTAAATAAATAATTCTTAATTTTTAAATTAAAATGCAAGACAAATTAAATTTAAATGCAAAATCAATCGTTATCTTCTTAATTCTTAATCTTTTATTGTTCTCTCTCCTAAATAGTGTTCTTTTTTATATTCTTCAACGATCAGCAACTATTTGCATCTTAGTGGCTTTATTGTCTTACTTGGGGTGAAATGATTGAAAAACAAAATAAAAAAAATTAGTTCTATATTCTGGCACCAGAACGAAATGAGAACATTTTACAAAATGTTTAAAAATGAATGAACATTTGAGATTATAATGTAGCTTTATTCAATGATATTTGTTTAATATCTATAAGTGAGGTTTGAGAATTTCTTTTATAGTCGATTTGTTCGGAGCGGAGATTCCTACTTTGTCTTCAACCAAAGTACGAGGTAATGTCAAAAATTATTTCTAATGTTGTCTAATAATATGTTATGGTGATATTTGACTTGCCCTCGAAATTATCAAATGAAATTGTTATTAATATAATTATAAAAATTACCAATGTGATTTTCAACCATTATTTATTTAAATTTTCTAAATAAATTATTTCTCGTATTTTATAGCTAAATTTTGATAAATAATATTCTATTTTTATTTCCTAATACTGATAACACTTATTCGTAAATTTATACATATTATATTTTCATTACGTTCTTTTTTAATGTAAAATGTTGTTTATAAATGTAAGAAAACAAGGAATAGTCGAGAAAAACGGAAGAAAATGGAGTGAGTAAAATGAAGGCAGGGAAATGTAGAGAGGGAAATGAAGGGAGGGAAATGGAGAGAGGGAAATGGAGAGAGGGAAATGAAGGCAGGGAAATGGAGAGAGGGAAATGAAGGGAGGGAAATGTCAACCAGTTTTTAATATTGGCTGAGTAACCATTACCTGACAACTGTTGGCATGGTAACGCTGTTATATTTGTGCTTATACGCGATATTTTCCTCATAGTGAACATCTTTAAATGTATAATGTAGAATGGAAGGGGGAAGCCAAAAATGTTGTGCGTGTCTATCTGTGATTGTGCGTGTTTCTCTCTCAAAAAAAAAATTAGGGGTTTTCAGAAATAAAGCATAATGGCTTTTCCTGTCTTCTGGTACTACCTTTTTTTTTTTAAATATTATATCCTAGAAAATGTGTTCTTTATAAATTCCGTAGTTTTTATATTTGTTTCAATAAAAAAAAAATCCTGCAATTTAATGATATTATTTCAGTAGTATTCATAGTAGATGTAGAAAGGGTAAACCTCATCTTTATTGCCATATTCACAACGTTTCGGCCGTTGTACGCTCCGGCCTTTTTCAGGTGATTGAAATTTCGAATCGAACCCTTTGTTTCATCCACCAGGATAGATTGTTCTAGTTCCATGTTCCATATCTCTTCCGGATGTCTCAGTTATTTCCCTTTAACTCAACTCTCCAAGATTTTGGTTCAACACTGCTGTGGCCTGCTATTGAACTCACAACCTTTTAAGTCTAGTCACTGGATCTAACCAACATCTTTATCCGCTGGGCCATGTGTCCTTGAGGAGACCTCAGGAAGAGGCAGGGCACCTGGAACATGAACAATCTATCCCGATGGACGAAATACAAGGTTCGGTTTGAAATTCAAATCACCTGAAGAAGGACGGAGCTTACAACGGTCGAAATGTTATAAATATGGCAAGGAACATGAGGATAAGGGTCCGAATACTGTAAATAACATAAATAATCATAATATCTCACATAAGAGATATAGACAGAAAGAATAAACCCTTTAAAAATAGCAAAATAATTTACTTGAAATTAACGCATATGATTTAGTAGTATGTTCTAAAGAAAGACAGACGAATGTTTAAGCCAGCAGTGTAGCTTTTATTTAAATCAATTCGACTACTACGCATAAGTGAGGTTCGCCCATTTCTTTTATAGTTGCGTATTTCTCGAAGGAGATAATTATGGTTGCCTTCCACCAAAATACACTGTCACGGTAGGCATAACAGCAATGATCAGTAAGTCAATAGATAGCCAGAAATCACCATTTTAGCAAAGCAAAATAAAAAAGGAGATTGAACCTCAGCAGAAAAAAAACTATCAATATTAGAGAAAATACTGAAAAAACATAAAAGTGAATATCAGTAGATCGTTAAAAAATGAAACCTAGACGAAAGTAATCGAAAAAAAAACAAACAAACATCCAGAAACAACTGACTCACCGAAATGCACTATGCGGAGATATGAGAAAGGAAATATTTTTTTATGAAGAAAAAATCTAAATAAACAGAGAAAAAACTCTGTCGGGAAAATAGAGAAAACTACTGAAAAAACCCCCAAAAAACCCAGAAATAAAGAAATAAAAAAATGGTTTAGAATAAACATTATGAATGTAACCTAGAATGGATTAAGAACGACAAATGTAATTAAACTGAGATAAAGATGAATGAAACGAAATAAACATTCAAGAATAAAAAAAAAACTTCTAAAATTCTCTTTTGATTAATTTTTTTTTTCTATTTCTGCTCAACCCATTAACAAATTTGTTTTTCAATTCTATCGATAACACAGAACAAAACTCGGAGTGGATAAACTAAGATTTTACATATTTAATCCCCAAAAGTGATGGGGTTGACATCTAACAAATTACCTATCAATCACACGTTTATCTACAAATGTCAAAACATCCTCCTCCTTTTTTAAATAAAAGAATGTATCAATTCCTTGAAACAAACAATGATCTCCGAAGAGAAAAAAATTTGCAAAGCTTCTTACCACAGCAAAGGCCAATTGCTGATCAACAATACGTATCAGGAATGTCGCTACTATTTGAATAATTTAATCCCAAGTAAGGCGATAATGCCACTAAGACGCAAATGGTTAGTAAAAGAAAATAAGTTGTGAGTGATGAGGAACAAATGAAGACAATTCAGGAAGTCAAAAGATGGCGTCTGATGAAACATTTAAACTTCTGAAGATCGTAGTTGGCAAGGAAGCAAGGAAACGGAATAAATTTCCACAGACGCAAAGTGGTAAAAAATAAAATGAATGAAACTGACGGCTACAATTAGTTACTTCAACGGTAACACGATGAGACCTAGTTGCCACTCTAGTAGTACAGTTAAATTCATGAGGTCAGGATATCAAAGCCGGAAGTTCATTGGAAGAATTCACACGAAAATATTGGCAGGCAACACTGTAGGAAGCCACGTCAAGCTGATGAGAAAATGACTGGAGTAATGATGCCAGGTTTAGACTGATTCTTTGGATTCTGTCGATAAACTCGAGATATGTAGCAGAAGCACCAGACCAGATGTGACAGCAGTATTCAATGCATGGAAGAATGGTAAATTTATAAAAGTGCTGTTTGGATTCCATCGAGCGGAATTCTCTGACACGACACAATGAATTACGTTCCTAATAACAGACAAAGTTGTATCGTTTTGGGAGAGTTAAAAATTCCCATATTTATCACCTGATTGGAGGTCATTTTCAAAGTCAGCTTTCAGTTTTAATTTCCCCGACTTATCACAGTATTAGAAGAGTAAATATTTGTATCATCAGCATAAATGCCGGACTTAAAAGTGATGACATCGTATGAGATCATTGAGGAAGATAACAGCGTAAGTCCAAGGATAGAGCCCCGAAGAAGCCCTTCATTAATGTGAAAGGACGAGAAGCTTTCAATGCCCGAATTGTCAAGAAATCTTTGATCAAATCAAAATTCGACTAGGTATATTATAGGTATTTTTGTGAATGGTCCCGCATGCCAAATCATGCCGAACGCTTTTCGAGATATCTGAAGCCAAAGACCCAGTCCGTCTCATTCTTATCTAAACCAGTATATATATATATATATATATATATATATATATGTGTGTGTGTGTGTGTGTGTGTGTGTACTGATGATATACATTTTTACCCTTGTTTTAATACAGCTATATATATATATATATATATATATATATATATATATATATATATATATATATATATATATATAGCTGGCCACTCGTTTACTAGGGAGGCTTGCCATCCTATTGCAGATGCTTATTGAGACGCATCTATCTTTGTTCAAAACCCACAGAGCCCACCTGTGGTTTATACTGTAAATATGCTGAGTAGACCTAAGTTACAGTTTCTGCGAAAGAGCGTGTTATCTAGCCAGCACGCTCATAACATCGGCCACGATGACTGGTGACTTCGTTCTAGAACAGCTATCGACGTGCCCCCAAAGATTCCGTCTACACAATTCCACTCACGAGGCTTGGCCTAACCCGTGATATGGTTTTCAGTTACTTTCCGAAGGTGCCGCACGCTAGGATTCGACACCCTCCAGTCATATAACATCAAGAAGTCTTCTTCCTGACAAATCGTCCATGGTGAAATTCGAACTCAGGTCTAATGTTCGGAATCCGAACGTTCTAACCACTTGGCCATGTGTAAAGCAAAATTCTCTTTCATTAATTTCCTTTAGCATATCAGCGGTTGACCTAGAAAAGCGAAAGCCATATTTTTTCTCTCTTAAAAATGAGTTGCTTAACCTATTAAGAATTGGCACTAAACGTAGCTAAATAATCAAAAATGTTCTATCATTATATATCAAAATCATTTATAAAATTCATTATAAAAACTGGCAAAATTAGATGTGATATCGTACACATCAACAGACAATGGAATATTTCAGTAACCCCTATTGTATATAAAAACTCTCTTGAACGGAGTAAAAGAAAACAATTTATATATCTGTGAAATTTAAGGTTTAAAATAAACAGTCGATTTACCCACACCAAGAAGATTAATGAAGGATGATAATGACGAGGAAACACACTTGTCATTTTAATAAAACAAGAAGTAATTTATTCTCAAATTTACACACTTGAAGTAGTGCCAGTAGCTCGTTTTAGTAAAATAAATCGAGATTCTTAAAGTCCGTAGTTTTAACATATTGTCATGAAGAGGAAATGTTCATACAACAGATTAAATGATCTGATACAAAATAATATTAAAAAAAGGTTAAGAAAACGGTAAGAGAGTCCGTTGCTCACCGACTGGATATATGGTTTGCATACGTTCCAAAATAGACGTAGAGAGATAGCTTTCTCGGATGGTTGAGAGAAACTTCTTTCAAGCGCTGCATACCGATAATATAATTGGCGAGACATTTTACACTGTCAAGTGCATCAACGCTTGAGGCAAGAGACTGAAAAGAAACCTTTCACATGACCTCAGAAATTCTACTTTTATTAATTTAATTTTTTCTCCTCGTTTTATATAAAAATGAACTTCGTGTAGGATTGCTACTTTCGTTTCTTCTTCTCGGCTGTCTGTTTAATTTCTGTGAAGGCAATGTTTTCATTGGTTCCCAAACTATTTCCCATAGGTTCGCGAATTTCTTTCCTTTCCTTCTTCTCTTCAGCTCACCGGTTAATTTCTGTGAAGGTATGGTGTTCAGTACTCCAAAGAAAATTTCAAATAAGCTCGCGAATTCCTTTCCATCTTGTGCCTCAGTCCTCCGAATTTGAAGGGATTGTGTGAAGAGAGTTATTATTATTTCTCAGTCATAAATTCGCGAAGGAATATATTGAATTCAATCGTTCAGTGCTTTGCGATCTTGCAAGAGGCTCTGGAAATAAAATATTGCAGAGAACTGATATAATTCTGTCATTTCAAATAAAATAATCTAACATTGATGCAGGTATCACGGTTACAACTAGCTTGGACCGGCTCTGACCAGCCTGGATCAGCTATGACAAGCCAAGACCAGCTATGACTAGCTTAGCCCAGCTCTGGCCAGCTTGGACAAACTATGACCAGCTGACCAGCTTAGACCACTGTGGCCCCACTCGTGTCCCCACGTTAAAATCTGACCTTGTATCACAGCCTGACTCAGTGGTGGGTGGGGTCAAGTAAATATCGACTTCTGTAGAGCCAAGAGGATGCTTGAAATGTCCTTATGGAAATTACAAGTAGGATGTATATTATTATTATATTAGCTCGAATTATGAGATTTTTGGATTGAAGGGTGGTTTTGTCACTTTATCTCTCTTGTTAAAATTATTTGTAAATCAATTTATCAATATTGTCTTTCGTTATCAATGGCGTTAAATTCGTGCTGAATAATAAACATAAAGCGAACATCATACAGTAAGAATTTCACATCAAATTCAGCGAATAAATAAGTTTAAACTTTAACATTCGTACATAATGGATATTAAGAACAGACAATTTAATTTACAGCAGCCTTTTTTAAAAATTTGAATTAATTGTTATTTTTCGGGGATAGCTTACGGTTTCTACTAAGAGTCGCTATTTTACAACTATGATGGCGACTGAATAACTATCGTCAAGCGAAAAACAAGAAGATACATACGATTGATTTTTAATCATCATCATAGTTGTAAAATAACGACTGGTGGTTCAAGCAATAGATTTCGAATAAAACACACCAGTAAACAAACGAACGGTGCTAATAGGTAAAATAATCTTTTACGGTATTCAATATTCCAAAATACAGATAAATCTCAGGATTCCAGGAACTTAATTTTTATGACATGTTAATGGTTCGGGTTTGCAACTTTTCTACCTTGGAAATGTGTCTTCTTTAGGTTCTAACAAAATATAACATAGGATTAGGAGCTCTTCTTCTTCTGAGGTATCTACAAACAAATGATTGAAAAATCTACACCGAGGTAACCGGTTTGTAATGTTACATTTGATACAGCGATCAAAATTAACCAACGAATCTCGGCTTTGAGTCTGCCATAGAAACAATGCAATTCATTGTATCCGGAAAACGGTAAATTCACCAGTATAGGGAATGAAAAGAAGGTCATTTCTTACCTAAAAGTTTTGTACAGTAAAATTGTATATACATATAATTACTCAAACTTAATAAATGCTAGTCTTTGAAATACTAATATTGAAAACTGGCGCTTAGAAATTTGATTCCGAATTACACATTTGTGCAAATTAATTGAAACAACCGCTTTAGTTTCCTTTCTTTCAAAAGTCGGTCAATTGTAGACCCACTGGAGTGATGGGAACCTACCCATAATAGTAATGGACTAGTCCGTACCTCATAAATACTGCGCCTCAAGAGGAAGCAGGAGACAGTGACAGAGAGTCAGCCAGACAAACAGAGAGAGTGAGTCGGGCAGTTGGCGAGACGATTACAGTAAGACATTGGACTAGTGATACTTCGAGACAAAGTTCTCTCTAAACTAACCTGATTGTTATTACTAACACTTCTACTTCTTTTGTATATATTCTATTTATAATATATATCTGTGTTATTCCATACCTGTGTTGGAGTTATTCTTCATTGGTTCTACCTTGAAAAATCACCGTGGTACAAGGACCTGGACCATAACACTGGGTGTAATCGATTTCACTTTTATTCCTCAGATTAGGCAATTTACCGTGGCGTGCAGTAATATGAATCTGTTTTCGTGGTGTATGATAAAATTTGTTTGGTCTTGAAAAACACTGCGTCATCAGTGATTGCATCAGATCTTTACCACACCCAGACACTATTGTCTCGACTGTTGATTAGTTATTCTACGGCTATTGTCTGCGATGGATGTTACTCTAAGAAGCGTACGAAAATTGTAACGCTACACGAACACACTGGCAAACCTTACAGTGAGATCGTGGACTGTACGATGAAAGACAAGCTCGTGACGGCCATTATAAACGTGTGATACCGTGACGCCCCAAATCAATGAGGATGGCCCCAAATTAGTAGATTCCGTGCCAATAATAAAGAAGGACATACAAAGTACGGACATGTGGACCGGACCATATTTCATTGGAAAAATACGGAAAGCTACAGGGTGGAATGGATAAATTTTCGTCTACACAAAAATGAAAATTACACTGATATCGCATTCTAACAGATATATTTACCGGAATTACACAAACATATCTTGAAATATTAGAGAGTAAATTTCTTCAATAAAATCGACATTGGCTATAACTGCGAGTTCTAAACGACTTCTGAATATCCTCCAGTTATCTGGACAATTTCCCTGTTTAAGTTGGTGAATGCTGCCATAATCCCTGTCTTAAGTTCATATTTGGTATTACTAGGGGTGTTCTTGCTCAACTACGTCCCACACATAATAAAGGGGTGAAGTCTGGTGAACTAGTTGGCCAGATGTGAGGGGTGATGTAGTCGCCAAAATTGTTTGACAGTCATGACTGGGTTCTCCTGCTTGTGTGGCATGGTGCAGAATCGTGTGGGCGGACAGATTCTTTCAGCGGCCACCCTATTAACCCAGGGCAGCACTACCTCCTCAAGTCACTTGATGTAGGCCTCTGTGTTGATACTGATGCCCTGTCGGAAGATGAATGGAGGCATAACTTCGCCATCACTAGTGAATACTCCGAACACCAGAATGCCGACTACTTACATCATACATCTTTCCCCGAATCCTCAGATTGATACCCAACCACAATGAAATGGACGTATTGGAACTTATCGTGTTAATACCAAGAAGTAGAGTGTGTTTCCAATTTCATATATATATATATATATATATATATATATATATATATATATATATATATATATATAAATATATATGCATATATATATATACATATATATATATATGTGTGTGTGTGTGTGTGTGTGTGTATGTGTCTGTGTGTGTGTCTCGTTGTGTGTCTTTCTCTGTGTATCTGTGTGTGTGTTTCTGTGTGTGTCTGTGTCTGTGTTTGTGTGTGTGTGTGTCCGTTTGTGTGTCTATGTGTGTCTCTGTGTTTGTGTGTCTTTGTGTGGGTGTCTGTGTGTCTCTGTGTGTGTATCTGTGTGTGTGTCTGTGTTTGTGTCTGTGTGTGTGTGTGTGTCTGTCTGTGTCTGTGTCTGTTTGTGTGAGTCATAATCCCGAATATTAAGATCCCGAAATTTGAAATCCCGAATTTATAAATCCAGAAAGTTAGTTTTGGAAGGAATTGAAAAAAAGAAAAGAAAAGAGAAATACCTTTATTTTCAGGCATTTACAAAATAGCGCTTAATATAGCGTTTATACATTTGAAACATTCAAAAATAGCAATTTACTATTGAGTTTAGGCATGGGTGATACTTGATCAAACAGAATGAATATAGGTTGCATTTATTGTGACCCTGACGAACTATCGATCATAAAAGTCCGTGTGTGGCTTTCATATAAAATATCAGATCCTTTTGGCGGCTGCTCATCTAAAACCAGACAAAAGAGAAAAAAAAAGAAATGTCATTAAATAAAAGAGAATATGATCGGCGAAAAAAAATACAATCATTATCATCATCATCGACGTGACCACGACCAACAATCTTCTGTCTTTAATTTCATCCGCGGAGACAGGAAGAGAATAGCACCGTGGGCGGGGCAAGTGACACGATTCGTCTCACTCAAAGTTACAAACATTTCTGCAATAGTCGCAATCATCCATGTACAGAATTGGTTCAAGAAGGAAACTCGAGGCAGATGAACACCGAACACAGTCAGTTGGCAACTCAAGAAATCTTCCTTTTTTATCTTTTTTTAAATACGAATTTTCTAATCGATCTTATAGCATTGCTATTAGTAATAAGGGTGTAAACATTGCATGGGATTAACTATTTACATCTTCCTCCTTTAGACCGCATACCAACAACTGATTTGAACATGAGAATATGTGAATATTTATAATAATTCAAAAAAAAATATTGTATACCCTTCTGTATATAATGCGCCATGTTTCTTTCTGTACATGATGATAGTTCTACAAGGAAGATTAAATAAGATTAAATATTATATCAAATTAGATACTGTAAACTATGGTGAATCTTTATACATTCACATTTAATTTATGGTAACGGTTCATTGCTATGACTGCTATAATATATAACAACATTTTCTCGGTGCTTTCTCCCTGATTTTCAATTCAGAATTCTACTTCTATTTGAATGGTGACCAACCACGTTTAGATAATACTGATATGCCAGTGTGTTTACCCTAAATATGAGAAACGAGAAGTCAAGAACATAAGACAGGCACAGTATATTGAATAAAAAGTAAATGAAGGAAATTAATTAAAAAATAGGAATAGAGTCGTAACGATAGTACCCCACCCAATAAGAATCATGCCTGCTACAACAGCAACATCTAATATGGTGAGGTTGAATTCCTACACCCCACAAAGTGTACAGATTAAAATAATAATAATAATAGTCAAATGGGATATATACAATGGGATATATACAATTCTCAAACTAGCCGATAGTATATGCAGAACAAAAATTTAGTCCCAAATGATGGGAAAAAAAATGAAATTTATCACCACATTCTACTAAGGAGCCCAGATCTTGACAATCATAAACAAAGGAATGTATCTTTTGGCTCGTAGATACTGCTGTTCTAGCAAATCACTGATAAAAAAATGAAGATTGATTAAAAAGTTAGAAAAATATATGAACCTAGCGAGAGAAATGAATTGAGGAAAGTGAAGATATCACCCATCGACCGACAAGTACTTGTAACAGTCCCTAAGTGGTGTAAACTTCGCAGATGCTTGGTTGCCGCCTGCAAGAAATTTAGCCATTCCAATCGTCACCGAACGTGTGATGTTCAATCATTTTCCCGTCTTAGGATTCATCAAACGCTACGAGAAGATACAAATATCTAGGTGCTGATAATGAGTGGTGTGTATATCTTGAGATGAACAATTCAGGAATATCCAAGAAGAATCTATACAATAATGTTCAGTCTCATTTTCTGGTATCAGGTGACGAATTCGTTTTTCTTTTAGGGCAAAATATCCAGTTGAAAAACGTTCATTTCGAATTCTTTATATATGCGCATAAAATATTTTTTTTAGAGAAACAATTTGTGCATTTGAGATAAAGCGGTTGAATAATTTTGTTTTTACAATAATGTTCCCAAAAGCCACTTGAGGTTTCAGAGTTACAGGGTAAAAGCAAGAGGTATTGTTTATTAGGATATGTGAGTAAGACAACGATTAACCCTAGACATGAACAGGTTAATGTTGTAGTAATCGACGATGCCTCCAAGTTCGGAGTTGATTCTCCAAAGTAACGGTTGGTCTGAAGAGACTTTTCGTGTAGACCTGACGTCTCACCAATGGAATACAAAAGGAATTAGGCGCTTGGCGGGTCTTAAGTAATATGTCCTTTTAACCTTTTGTATTATATTTCATTATGGTGGCATCTGCGATTTGACTCCTGACCCCCAAATTCATTTTATAACCTACTCGATTTGATTGTGTAACTCACACTTAATCGTACACAAATCAATAAAATATACATTTAACATATTAACACGTGCGATACCCTGTCTTCATCGGCCGCCGACCAGGGGTGATCTCCCGGTTTCGGTGGCTATGGCGGAACCGCCACCCCTGGCGCCACCAGCAGCATTTTCCACCAGGCTGGGTACGAAGATAAGCTAATTAATCGTTCCTATTTGTAAATTCTTGTAATGAAATAAACGATTGTTCCTCGTTGCAGCTTCTATCCGTAATGAAAGTTCCTGAACGCGTTTGCCGTTATTGACGCGCTCGTAAAAATCGTTATAGACGACCACGCAAATATTTCACTCGCGCATGTTAGGTCGTGATGTTGCGCGCATTTTATTTGCTTGTTTTGATCTCGACCAAATCCAACCTGACGCATGCTGAACTGTTTTTTGAATGTGATGCGAAACGATCTTCAACCAACGGCCAGTGATGCCTATTTTTGAAAAGAAGGAAATGACCGAATGTCCCAGAAACCCACGACACCCAATCTCAATAGGCATCACATGACACGTCCAACCATTTTTCCACCCATGATAAACATTATAAACATGATGTAAATAAATATCGGAAAATTAGTAAAAATAGACAATAAATCTTTAGTCAGACAAATATTTGATTAGTATTTTATAGAGATGTATTCACCAAATACAAAGCTTAACGTACAGTTTGGGCTACCGAATGATATTGTTGTAAGTGCGTATGCGGAAAAAGATGGGAATACTATGAGGATATGTAGAATACATAAAAGATGAAAATGTTAAAATGTCAGTGGTCGACAAAGAATACCCTCAGGAATCTGTTCCACAGAGTAACAGTTCTTGGGGGGAAGCTATCTGAGTGGAACATCCTCCTTACTCATGGAATACAAAGATGATGAAGATCAGTCGATCCTCTCTACGTGGTATGGTGGGAACAAGTGCTACTAAAGAATATGACTCATCTTAAGATTTGGCATAAAAAATGCTTTAAGACAGGCTTGAAACGTTTTCTCTGCGAATGGATTTTAGGGTTGAAAATAATTAGTCCCCCCCAATAGCGATTTTTCAAGTGTGTCAAGGCAGGAAAGAGAGGGTTAGGCAGCTCCAGTCCAGAGAGTGCTGTAGATTTTTTCTGATCTGAAACGTGTAAAGATAGGATATCGTAAGAGGGGTCAGATATATCCTGGAGTAGTAGTTTTCCCATCAACTTACGCCATTGGACATATGTATGTGATTTGAACTTTAAATCAGAGAGAAACCATTCATCATGGTAGGAAGACATTTATCATCAATTCGGCTTGGTTTTGGAGATATTAGATGTTACAAACAAGTTTCCCACATTTCCTAATTGAGGCAGGTTAAGGAAGAGGTCAACAGCCAGGTTTTAGCTATTTCGTTTTCTGGATGTGCAGCCGTAAACCGTGGTTTCGTCTGCATAAATCCTTATAATTTCAGAATGTAGCAACTCGAAATCAAAGCACTCTTGTTTTTGTGATATCGTGAGGTATTTGTATTTTGGTCTGGGTTAAGAAGCGTGAAGTTCCAGTTCAGAAAAGAACGTACACGCAAATTTATTATTTTCAATTCAAATTTTCACATGGAAACAGAGATTTTATATGACAATATTATATATATATATATATATATATATATATATATATATATATATATATATATATATATATATATATATATATATTTACTAATATATATATATATATATATATATATATATATATATATATATATATTTACTAATATATATATATATATATATATATATATATATATATAATAGTAAATATAGTGCATGTGGTTGGTTTGGAGTCAAAAGCTGTAGTCGAGGGGTCTGCAGAAATTCGCAATCTCCCTATTCTTCTATATGTGTTTTCTTTTCTTCATCTGTGATGAAAAGAAACGGAAGCCCATATATTTTATGCGCACAGTAGGATTATTTAACAATAATCTTTCGGATTTTCATAAAGGGAAGATAGACAGAGAGACGGGTTTAAAAAAAATTGCAATTAAAAAGCAGCAGTTGTTTGAATGGCGATGTTTGATAATTCGATATATCTACTGAAATTATTCAGCGAGACTAAAGCATTGCAGTCTACAGAAAAGATATACTAATCAGTAGAACAAGATCACTATTCATACGTGAAAAATATCTTGCTAATAGAATGGATAATAATCAATCCTCTTTGTGGTGTGTAGGAGGTGCTTCTGGACAAGTGTGTTGGCTTATCCGTCGGAGAGAGTTGGCCACATAAAAATTCAAATTTACGCAATAGCCTCGGCAAACTCTCTTTGATTCACAGCCAACGCCTGCAGGCGAGATAAAGGGAATAGGGAGAGAAGATGACGATTCAGATACTCGTATGCGATCGGGTGCCCACAACAAGGGTTGTGTTGAAACATTTATTGGTTAAATCAAGGAATGATTCTAAAATAAAATCTAATCTTCGAACATTTGATCCAAATCTGGAAAATGGGTTGAACCAAGAAACTTAACAATACCGACAACAGTTTTAGACCCACTGGGGTGACTGCGTTTAATCAATTTCCATTTCTTCCTCAGATTACGGAACTTTCAGTGGTGTGCTGTAATATTAATCTATTTTCATGGTGTGTGATTCTTTGGCCTTGAAAAATATTACGTCATCCGTGATTGCATCACATTTTTATCACGCCCAGACACTATTGTCTCGACTGTCGATTAGTTGTCCTACGGCCATTGTCTGCGATGGACATTACTTAAAGGAAGCGTACGAAAAATGCAACGCTGCACGAACACACTAGCAAGCCTTACCACTGAGAATATCAAAATACTATAGATTCGCCCAGAAACACTCCTGATTTAAATTCAATCGAGAATTCATAGTCAATCTGCAAGGAACCACTTCGTGGAATGTACAAACGAAGTAATAATAAGGACACTGGGTCATGTTTCATTGGAAAAATATGAAGAAAAAGAAATAACGGAATTATTTGTTTTGTTTCACTTAATATGCCCAAGGGTGTATCTTGTCACCTGTACCCAAAGTTTGATAATACGATTAGTTTCCTGTCTATATTAACATATCCAAGTATTTTGAATATTTATTTTCTTTGTGTCTTTTATAGCGATTTGTTATTATGTACCGATATTTATAATAGTGCTTAGAACAGTCGTATCCTGACTATGAGACCCGGGTTCGAATCTCACCAAGGTCGATTTGTCAGGAAGTAGACAGTCTGGAGGTGTCGATGCCAGCGTGAGGACCATTTGGAAAATGCCTGAGTAAGCGTCTGCATTTGTGCTCATAAGGATGTGTGCTTCAAGGGTGAAGCATATGTAATACAATAAGTAAAGGCGTAGTATAGATGTGAGCATTTTGTAACAGGTTAACAACACAACATCGTTTACAGCGCTTTATTTTGATCACATAATATTACTACTTGAACGTGAGACGCTAGCAAAGTGTCACCTATATGGAACTGACATGTTTTACACTCAAGGATGGAATCAAATTCGTGTATGGAAAAAAGATTACATAAAACTACGGGCTTAGCTTCTTCACGGGGAGTGTGCAAACTAAGAACGCCGCTCCCGTTGGTGTTGAAACAGGAATCTATCTTGACTGATTTCCATTGGGCTTATTTTTTTACAGACTAGTGCACGCTTTTATGATCATTGATATTTTCTTCCAGCAAAATTCTGAACCACAATATTGGACAGAGTTGAGAGAAAAATATTTCACGGATCTCTTGGTTGACATCAAGTTATACCATTGCGTAGTATGTACAAAACATTTCAAATTTATTGAGGATGTATATCGCAGAATTTACCAGATAGATATACCGATGAAGTAAGTATAAAATTCCGTAACTAGTCAAAAAATATTAGTATTAACAAACTTTATGAAGCATTTTCATTTTTCATTTTGTCAAGAAATTCTCGCTCTCTCTTTCTCTCTCTTTGTATAATAATGGACTCTCTCGTCGGTTTCGACGTATGAGGATCTGACAGCTTGATTCAGTTCTGAAATTTTGTGCGATTATCTTAAGTGGCACTTAAGACCCGCTAGTGATTTACAATGGAGACCACATATGGAGCAAGAACTTGAATTGTGAGATGAGATCAGTGTTAGATTGGCTGACCTTTTAGATCTTGCTCTCGCTTCTTGAAGATTATTCAGACAATCAGATTGAAAACTGCGTAGTCCACTAAAACACGATGATCTCCATTCTACCCGCTCCAAGGATAGGCGTTCAAGGGTGTTACGTGGTACATTGACAGCTGACAAGATGCTTTTCAGCTTGTCTTTGTATCTTCACCATGGACGTCCCACAATCCTGTAGCCCTGATCTAACTGGCTGTACATTCTCTCTGCATATATATATATATATATATATATATATATATATATATATATATATATATATATATATGAACACACGAAGTAATATATATATATTTCCCACATATGAGAGTCAAGCAACTCAGTTCGTAGGAACGGACATCAGACACCTGCACACCTGCTTTGATTATAGTGGTGAAGACCTGTTGTCCTACGTCCCACAAGTCCCCAAACGACCATCTGCAGTTTTAAATTCAGACTTGTCGTTCTCCTGAACCAGTTGCCATCCAAGTCTATAGAACCCTGTTCTGTTACTTACCTATATCTATGGCGGTATGAGAAGAGGAGCCATACCTTTCCAAGGGTATTAGCACGTAAGTGAATGTAATAGATCCGAGTAGAATTCGAACTCAGCTCTCCGATTCCTCAATACAAGCCTCTATCCATTACTCCACTGTCGCTGACTATGTCTGTCTCTCTATCTCTGTCTCTGTAAGTGTCTCTGTCTGTCTGTCTGTCCCTCTCTCTCTCTCCATATATATATATATATATATATATATATATTGGGTTGGTGCATAACTATCAGGCGTTTTTGTAAATTTATTTATTAATAAATATTGCTGTTTTGGTTACTATTTTTTTATATATATTTATATTTTTTATATTATTTTATTTTCAAGTTTCTAAAAATATGTGTCAATAATTATTTTAAAATGTTATTGTTGAATTATATTTCTTTTTTCATAACGAATATTGTCTAAAAAAAGCCTGATAATAATGCAGAATCACAATAAATTTATATGAAGAAATATAGCTTTAAGGTGTGCTATATTTATGGGATATAGTGCCCAATATCAGACATAGAGTGTATCTAAAATATAAATATAAAAGTGAACATTGAAGTCAACACTCAGAAGCGACAGGCCGCGAATGTTGGGTTTTTCCTCGACTATTTATATTGGAGGGGGGATTTTTTTAGGTTGCTTATTTAATAGTCTTGGTCTGGGAAGATAATTAAGGCTATTTATTCGTTCAATGTATTATTTGTTTAGCTTAATTTATTTAAAACAAGTAAAACAAATTAACCCAAACAAATAATAAACAATTTCACATACCACACCCATTAGAATAGACGAAATACAATAAATAAAATTAAAATAGATATAAAAAAAGTAAAAATAATTAACCCAAATAAATATATAAAGTAAATAATAATAAACAAATTAACAAACCAATCCCTCCAGAATAACCGTTAGAATAGAATACAACAACCAATCCCAAAATTGGACGTAAAAATAGCTATAACTGCTATATAACGATACAAAAAAAACATTAATACGTTACTCAAATATCAAAAACCAAATAGAGTAAATAAAAATATACAAAATAAAAAATTAGTAAATAAATAATATCAACTAAAAATTAATCCAAATAAATAAACAAATGAACAAATTAAAAAATCGCCCCCGCTAAAATTACCGTTAGAACTAATATTAATAAGAAAAACAAGTAAGTATATAAAAATTGTCCCCCCGCCAAAATAACAGAATACACTACATAAATCAATCTAAACGCTGAACGAATAAATAGTTTTAATTATATTCCCAGACCAAGACTATAAAATAAGCGACCTAAGTAAATCCCCACATTTTCTTCTACGTTAATAAAATATCAAAAAACGAAATGAACAAATAATACAAAATGAAAAACAAATAAATTAACTCAAACAAATAAATAAATAAACAAACAAGCCACTCCCGCAAAAATAACCGCCAGAATAGATTACCCACAAAGCACCACTAACCCATATATATATATATATATATATAAATAGTCGAGGAAATATCCAACATTCGCGGCCTGACGATTGCGCCTAGCAAGAAACAGACTGTCGATTATGAGTGTTGACTTCAATGTTCACTTTTACAAACGTGAAATGTTTATTGATCTAATGTGTTTCTCTTTTATCAAAGCTTTAGCAGAAAATGGCATATGGTGATAAGCAAGAAATAAATTCTCATGATTTGATTTTTGCCTTCTTTGATTTTTTACTGGTTAATCAGGTTTTACGTGCATTCGACTTGTTAAGGAAATATTAGTATAATTTATGGCGTTGCGAATTCAAGGTGCGATGACGCATCTTTTCGAATTTCCAACAAATGAACGCATTCCAAGCCTAACTGAAAATAGTGAATATTGCTTTATATATGTAACTACAAAGTAATTCTAGTTTGTCTATGTCGGATTCAGATCATAATATATATTCTTAAGTGGGTGTTTGTGTGTGTATATCCACTAGATATTATTTATGTCGAATTCCGAATCATATTTTTACCTGTATTTTATCCCGTTTCGCACACATATATATACAGCGCACACATACAGAAATATATATATATATTCACTTTTTTGCTAGTGTGTACAAATACTTTGGTCATGTATATGTTTCTGTGATGATACCTGTGAGCGTGCATACCTGTGCATCTAGCTACGTATTCGCTCGTGATTGGAAGTGTATGATTTTGCGCGGGAGCGTTTAATGAGGACCAATTTCTGAGCCATCTTAATTGGCATAGTAATGTCACATGTTGAAAGATTTTATTTCCAAATTCGCTGCCTCTTTCGCGCCTAACGAGCTCATAAATCCTAGTGTAATTTCTCCTTGTCAGATATCAATAATGAGAGCGGTCCTCAAGTGATTTGCAGGTGGATGCTTTTCTTGGCCACGAGGGAACCCGCAACATTATTATTTACACAAAATGACAGTGGAGCTTAATACCGAAGTTTGCAACTTTAGCCCCACCTTTCAGTTTGGAGAGTAGATTGTTAGATTTCACATTTACCTCCATAAATAGCATTACTTTAACAATATATATATATATATATATATATATATATATATATATATATATATATATATATATATATATATGGTGACCCCAAAAAACGGGAATTTTTGAAGTGCGTATTGCCAGACATGAGCAAGTGGCAACACTGCGAGTCAGTGACCTTGAGCAAGTAAACATTTCACCATTTTAGTAACCAGAATGAAATTTACAGTACCCCAGCTGAGATGTTGCAGCAGTCAATGAGGATCTCAACAGCAGATTTCAAGAATGCATTCGTACAGGAGGACGCCATCTACAGGACGTAATTTAAATATATATATATATATATATATATATATATATATATATATATATATATATATATATATATATATATATATATATGATAGTATTAAACTGATATTGAACTCTCAACGCTGTGGATCTAACCAAACTGTATCCACCGGGCCATGTATCCTTGAGGACATCTGTGTATGGATTTTTGGGACTTATAAGCCTAATGTCGCATTTTTACCAGTGCTCACATTGCAATTTTTCTGTTCCCCTAAATACGTAACTCAAATAAATACGCAAATAATGCAGGATAAAATGTATACCATGATTTCAAGAAGGAAATAAGAAATAAGAAACGGAAGTATATAGGCTATGGGAAGGAACAGATTCCTCAAGGGCAAAACGATATATTACAAATGATATACCGAATTATTGCTTCAAATAGATTTATTTCTTCAATGTGAATGATATAGCAAGCTGTATGTTCAGCTTTATTAGAGCTGGTGAGAAAATTACTTTAGCAGTGACGCCCAAACTGTTTACAGCAAGTGATCATTGCATCAATGCACATGGCCTTGGGTGTCAAACATTTTTGACCGAATACAACACTGTGTCTGTCTACAAATCATTTTATTCCCCCAAGCAAACTCCGTGTAGCGTCTTTGTTCCCATTGTCTGAGAGAGGAAACCTTTTTCTGACGGGGAAGATTTCAAAGATAAACAACTCGTGAAAAAGCTATATACACACTCAGAGAAAAATGTTTTTGTAGAAATATTGAGTCAAGAAGCGAGTAAAGGGAAGAGTAGAATGTCGTGTTAATAAATCCTATGATAATATTTTTTAAATTCCGGCTAATTTTGTCTTTCACTACGTATTTCACTTTCTGTCTGTTTGGCAAATCTACGCTCTATTTGCAGCGAATAATGGATCGTTACATTTTTTTAATATCAGTCATTTCTCTTTCTTTCGCCTCTTGTCACTTTCAGCAATTTTTTCCAAGACCAAATGCAATTGGACAAATCTCTATTTCTCTCCCACCTCTCTTCTCCACTCTCTCTCTCTCTCTCTCTCTCTCTCTCTATATATATATATATATATATATATATATATATATATATATATACGTGGGCATTGAGTTCAAAGCCAGGGGGCGACAGTTTGTTTAATGCGTGGACGCAATCTCCATGCCTGAAAATTAAGTTCAAGCATGAAACAGACTGTTGCCGCTTGGTTCTGACACCCGTGTCTACGTTTATAATTACGTACACTCAGATACTGAGGAATTTTACCCATAAATATATCATAAGTCAAATGTTTATTTTATCATATATATATATATATATATATATATATATATATATATATATATATATGAGTGTGTGTGTATGTGTATGTATGTATGTATGTGTGCATATGATGAGCCACATTATTATTAGCACATATATAATAAAGAATGGCTACCTCCATATACAACGAACACAACTCTTACAAAGACAGACAACCATTTTACGAGAGTCTTTTTCAAACTCTGGCCAAATTTCCGAAAATAAGAATTTTGATACGTCAATTTTTCAGCACCCTCTCTTAAAAAATATATAAATATTTCCACTGGGATTTGATATTAGGATGTCAGCAGCAGGATAGTTAACACTTTTAAGTTATTTTGCTTTTGCTCTTCTTGAAATAAACTTCAGATCCAGCGTATGCTATAAGTTTTCAATAGAGTTCTATTATGATAAGTGTATTTGCCGAAGTAATACAATATATTTCGTGTAATTCTCGTTACAATCGTGCAGAATTTCTCGTAGTATTGAACGTATGAAAGATGTCACCGTAGAAGCTTGCAATCATTATGTTTTCTTGTCTTCTTTGAAGTAAATGAAACAATTAGCTTTTATATAATTGATACTCTATTCATACAAGTCATTACTCAAACTATGTCACTGCCTGCAATGTTTTCTCACATCTTGCCCTGGCGCATCGAAAGTACAACAATGTATTCAGTTAATTTTGTTAACCATTAATATACAACTCTTCCCACTACTACAGTTGGATGTAACTATTCTAGTCAAGAGCTTCCCCATCAAATTCCATATTTCATCAGTTAGGACCATGTATATTGTTTATGAAAACCAGAAACGTTTTTCAGACAATATTGAATAGGACAGGAATAATGGAAGCAGCTGTTATTCCGTTGTTATCCCTATATTGCAAGAATATTAGGAGAGATCTTTAAACGATGTCGAAGATTAAGTCTGCTTTATTTTCGCTACACAAGCAGCAAAGCAGCAAAATAGTTGTAAATTATGACACGTCCCGCCACATAACCTTGATTAGGTCTGTATAAATAGATTCTGGGGGATATATCCAGTACGTATGCATCGCGTATGGAAATGACTCTTACTTGCAAGAAGGTAGAATCTACAGGTCACCATTTGATTAATCTAGATACCACTTAAGACGAACAGAATATTGTGCTAGTGTAACTGGAAATGTCGCAAGAGATACATAGTGTGATGCAAGTAAGAACTTCCCAACTGTAAATGTTGACACTTCTGGTGCCATAGTTGTACAGGATTTTAATATTTATTTTTCCAAGTTTTTCGGGTGCGAAATAATCACAACACGCTTGTATAGGGGCCAGCCATATGCATGATAAGAAATTGTAATTTAAAGAAAAAGAAAGTAATCCAAATATATAAAAAATTTATATTTTCATATGTATACGGTCATTTTCGAGGCAAGGAAGTACGTTAAGTATGACGATAATTAGCCTTTAGCATGTCTTCATTTCAGCCGCGGAATATGTTCCATGTCTGGGCAAGGTGGTTGTCACTTATATTCGTCATTATATCCAATATCTCGGCCTTCAACAAGTTTTTCATATTGTGGAGCCGCTGCTTTAAATGAAGA
Organism: Acanthosepion esculentum; assembly: GCA_964036315.1. Lineage (NCBI taxonomy): Eukaryota > Metazoa > Mollusca > Cephalopoda > Sepiida > Sepiidae > Acanthosepion > Acanthosepion esculentum. The sequence goes on from OZ038476.1 coordinate 7,014,334, forward strand.
TTTTCGTCTGCATGTCTCGGCACTCATTGTTTTCTAGATACAGTAATATTGTCGTGAATTAATTTACAGTACTGTACCAGAGGGTCATCTATCCTAACTTTTATGTGGACACTTTCGAGAAGTTTCCTTTATCCGCTTCGCTGTAGTTAATATTTATCTATACGGGAACGCCGTTAATGCTAATGGTGCCGATAGGTCTTAAAATCAAATGTTATTTGGTTCATGTTGCCTAATATTGAATGTTTTTTTCAACATTTGGTGCGTTCTGGATGAGACGATAAACTACATCCGCGTCCTGGGTAAGACGATAAACTACTTTCGCGTCCTGGGTAAGACGATAAACTACATCCAGCAGCAAGGCCTCTGATCAGGAGGTTTTGAGGAGTATGGCACCACATCTTAATTGCTGGTGTTCACAGGTTCACCCTGACCCCGGGTGGGAGCACCTGTTTGGGCCCCAGCTATGGGCAAATAGTTAACTATTACCAGCAATACTTTTTTGAAAAATAATTATTACCAGCAATACTTTTTTGAAAAAAATATTACCAGCCATACAATTTTGAAGGAAAAATATTACCAGAAAAAGATTTTTGACAAAAAAAATATTACCAGCAATAAAAAATGTTGTCGGTATTAAATGACCCATTGAGGTTGATATGCCGTAAAACAAAATAAACCAAACCAAACCAAACCACATTTGGTTTGGTGCTTCTGCTATATATTTATATATTCATGACAAAATCGAAAGAAGAATCAGCAATCTTATCGGTCCTAAAATGGCATATCGGCTTCAGTCTTATTCCTAGCGTCGTAATGTTGCTCCCCTGTGCGTTTTCTATTCATATTTTCATTGCGATTGTTCTGGTGAGATGTCCTTTTTTGGTACCGAGACTTCATGAATTTAAGTGAAGCTCTAGATTGGACGCTAGATCTTATCAGTTTACTGTTGAAATTGTTAAAAGCAACCGTACGTTCTATTCTAATAGCTATTCGCCTTACACTTCTCTTCTGTAGGACTTTTTACGACACATTGCTTTTCAGTCAAATACGATTTTCAAAAATTTAAACGTAACGCTAATAGTCATTCTGTCGTTTTGAATTCTGTTGTTTTATTATCCTTTCATCTTATTAAAGTTTTATCAGATTCCTTCACTCTCAGTAACCCCCTTGTATGTTAGTGGATTTATCGTCTTACTTTGGTTGAACTGTTTGAAAAGAACCTTAATTTATATCTCCTATTTATGGCGCATAAAGTATGTCCTCAGATATGTAGCCGACCCTGTATTTTAAATGATACCAGTAATTTAAACCTATTAATGTGCCGAACATAATTCATGTTCATTAATGAGTTGCCGTTGACAACTTGTTCCGGGAAACAGCACTGGCGAATGACATGAAATGACTTCATCATATATGTATGCTTCGTGTGCGGGTCAAGTCAAACCACAATATAGAAATACCTATTTGGTATTTTTCATTTATTGTTTGGCTGTAGAGAATATAATCAATCCTACAGTAACGGTAGTAATCACCCGAGGTGGTCGTTAATAGAATGCATTGCATGAGGTTCCCTCCGCTGGAGGTAAATCGTAGTTCCATCTTCATTGAATGATCTGAACTTCTGGCCTTGTTCCAGATTAATATAAAATGTGGAAAAACTTGTAATTCACACAGAGGAAATACAATTTCGATGAGTTTTCTTTTAAAGAGAAACCAAATATTGTGAAATTATTGTACTTAAGGGAACTGATATGGATAAAAGTTTATTCTGCGTTGGGTGGTATTGATTTTTTTATATCGCCTGGTTTTTGTTATTTAGTTTATGTCTTGCGTATGAAGACCCACTAGAAGACAGCGATCTTGCTTTCCCCGCTGAGTTCAATTTACTGATGTTGGGCATTCATAGTTCGAATATGAATAATCATGGACGAAATACATCCATCATTTACCAAGAATTCGAGGGAATACGATTTGAATTGGAATGAAAGCCATGATGGCACATACCATCAATCCATCATAAAAATTCCGGATGTGGAATTAGTAAATACCAAACATTTCAGATCCGTCAGTGTATGGATCAGTTATAACAAATCCAGTATAAGAGATAAAGAAAGGGAACATGGAATAGGCTCCTTCAGTGGTAGTTTCGCCTAACCTTAACTTGAACAAAACATAAACCTGAAAAGTCGCCTCATGATCTTGAATAGCCTTGTTAGATCTAGACCTTCATGTGAATGTTGTGTATGGCGCCAAGCCCGTTCATAAATAGCTAAACTGTCAGCCACATAGAAACGCTTTTTTGTGTTTAAAAATGGCTTTGGGGAAGGGAAATTTCTGGGTCTTGCACGAGACTACCATTCTTCAATCACTGTGAACTGGCGCCTACAGAACCACAAACAAAGAACTGTACCATATAAAATAAACCACATCACTTGAGGAATTTCAACAGCAGCAAAAATTAAAGTGCTTATCGCATGTAACTTAAACAGAAAATAATAATATAATCAAGATGGTGACCTTCCGTACAACTTCAAGTAAATAGTTAGGAAGGAGAATCCGCCATACTCGAAAGAGTTATCACAGCTACTGGACTTGTTCAAGCTATTTTCTTGAAAAATTGTTTTAAGGGAAATATTTTATAAATTTAAAACGACAGCAGTACTAACTGCGTGAACAATGAATGCCAAATATTTGCTGATAAAGAAATGACTAATATTGCCATTACCATTTATGCTCTATTTATTCGAAATTCGTTTCGAAGAATATTTGTATCTTAATTCTCAAAATGTGTGTGTATGTATATGTGTGTGTGATCGGATGTTATTTATGCTTTTTCACAGATTTCATCCGATTTCGATTATTTTTTTGTTTGTTTGACAGATAATTCTTCGAAACTGATTGGAAAAATTACAACCTTCAAGGAAAAAATCGAAAAAACTGATTTTTTACATTTTTCGCAAAAATCAAACGCAAAATTTAATGTCTGTAAAAAATAGCGTAGATTCAATTTAGAGATTTGAAATCTAAGGCAAAAGATTATTATTCTAAAAACATATATTATAAACAAAAATTATCATATTTTATTATTATGACGGTCCACGAAAGAGGTTCCTTCCTTGTAAGATTGAGAACGTAAAAACGGAAATCTTCAGGGACCCGCATTCAAATTGTTAACCCCCCATTTGAGTATGTTCCCCAGTAGCACCCATTTGTTGTTACTAATATTGTTTTTCGGGTGGGCTAACTTTAAACTTAAACAGCTTTAACTGAACGACAAATTTCCAGTAATGAAACACCCGGTCGACGACGGGTTATACTGCTAGTATAGTCATAAATTTCTTAATGGTATCAACATTCAAAATTTCCAAGGTGAATTCTCTATCTATAAATATGAATGTATGTGTGTTTGTTTGTGTGTGTGTATTTGTGTGTGTGCGTGCATTGAAGAAAGAAAGAAAGAAAGAAGGAAAAAAGAAAGAAAGAAAGAAAGAACAACCGAAACAGAAAAGCGGGATATAAAGAAAGATGAAGTAGGAATGAGTGGGCAGTTTCAGCGATGGATTTTCGTTAACTACTTTGTCGATGAAAAGTGATCTAGCTGGAAAGGTTTTCTGAGACAACGCAGTGACACAGCCTTATCATGAAGAATTTAATGAAGGATGCAAAGACACTAGACTCTCAAGCAGTTCGATCATATCGCTTGGCTGATCCGAAAGGAACCCCAAATGTCGAGGCAGACGGCACGTAAGAAAACTAGAGGTGTACATCTGCAGAACTGATAGTTAAACTGCCAATATGGTGGATCTGATTTAGCGATTACCAGAAACCAGAAAGCTCGTTATGTCTGCCCGGGCATCCGCAAAAAAATCCCGATGCCGAACGTCCTGCTGTCGGACCATATCCTGATATTGCTTCCAGCTGCCTGGATAATACCTGGTCTCCACAACATCTATATGCGAAATAACCTGCTCACCTCATTCATTCAATGTATTTCGATTTCAATTTATATTTGTCATTGATGTCTTGGAGGTTGTAGTGTCGGTTGAAAACAGGGACATTTTGGATTTATTTCTCAAAGCGATAACAATTTTATTCTGGAATTCGATTGTGCAAGACATATTCAGTTCAGATAATTATAATCAAAATGGCAGGTATCCTTATCAATGTCACTATTAAGCATGGTTAGCCACAATGATTATTTTAGATAGGTATATTTAAAGTCATTTACAACTCAATTCTATTTCTATAGAGCGACCTCTTTCAAATCATGGGCTATCATGAAAACCTGTATGCTGTAGCTCTTAATAAGTCTATTTTGCTATCTCTCCGAATCCCTGTTCTGCTAACTATTAAGCAGATACTTGTTAAATTCCTTTGTATATCTTTCCTTAAATATGCCACATTTACTAAGCCCTATTTTCTCGTTAGAAATCTCAAAATTCTCTTTCTCACTCTAACTGTAAATGTGCTTTTTCTTTCAATTTATCAGAAATCTCTTCGTTGTTCACATATTCATTGTATGTTATTTTCAGCATCCATTTTTTACAGTATGTTTAACCCTGTCCAAGACCCGGGAGCCACTCGAGTTAGAGCGTTACGCTAAGGCGTAGCTTATATGTATAAGAGGGGACGATGAAGGTTAACATTAGTCTTGAACAGGTTAAGATTTTAGTGATCGTGGAAACATCTTCTAGAGAGTCTGCTCCACAGAGCAGTGGTTTGCAGGAAGAAGCTGTTCGAGTTGAACTTATTTCTCGCCGATGGAATACGGAGGGAATGTGGGTGGTTCGCTACTATGGAAGTGGCATGGCGGGTCATAGGGTCGTAAAGGTTTGACCTGACGAAACCTCGGAATGTTGTTCGTCCGAGAACTTTCCTTGTTAGTAGAGATAATGCAACCACCTGCAGAACCATATTTGAGTCAATTTGTTTTTCCTCTGTGACAAGATTGTCCAGCACTCAATGCCTTGTAGTGGAACCGATATTACATAAAAATTTAGTACTTTTTTTCTTTGTTTTTAATGATATTTTCCTATTTCTTAATACTTTGTTTCGCTTTTGGAAGATGTCTTTCATTATTCCAATGTGCCTTCGGATTTCATTGTCGCATATTACGTCCTCTGTTATAAATCTTTTTAGATATTTAAGTTTTTGAACTTGTTTGATTCTGGTGTCTTTCGTTCATAGTACGCATCTTGGGCGGCTCCTGTTACTGACATCAATTCTGTATTCTTACATTTGATGTTTATTCCTTTCTTCTAGCTTTCCTTTACTGTCTTCCAGTAGTTTCCTTTCTGTCTCTGCTATCACAATTGTGTCTTCTGCATATCTTATGTTGTCAATAATGAATCCTGACAGGATTTCTAATCTGCTATGATCGCCTCATTTAAAAGATTGTCTGCAGAGAATAAGAATAACTCTCTTACCCCACTTCCTATTTATATTTAGTTAATGTATTTTCTATCCCTAAGATGGCAGTTTTTCTCAAAGTATTAATCAAATGTTTTCCAAAGTAAATCAAGGGTACTTAGCAGTTCGTACTTTGCTGCGTACTTTGTCAAACGCTTTCGAAGCTTCATGTCTGATTTTTCATTTATATAGTTCCGAACAGGGCGTTCTTTACTAAAGGCCAAGTCATCGTACAACACATGCCCAGAACTATTATGGGAACATATCCATAATAATAATGGACTATTCCGGACATCATAAATACTGCGCCTCAAGAGGGAGCAGCAGTCACAGTTCAGAGTCAGTCCTTTTGGACAACTCGGCTTGACGGTCGAACTCTCAGCCTCTGAGGCAGAGGGGAACTCTCTGCCTTTGGGCAGAGAGGAACTCGGACGAGGCTCCGCCGAAGGGCAGAGCCTCGTTCGAGGTGGTTGACCACCCCGATCCCGTTTATACGGGTTCTACGGGCAATTTTTGCCCGAGCCTACGGGCTCGGAAAGCCCACATTAAACCGGCCTTGTGCCACATTCGACACACGTGGGCGTGTTGTTAAACATCGTCACAGTTCAGAGTCAGTCAGAGACAGAGTCGCGTCAGACGATTACTGTAAGACATTGGAATAGTGATACTTGTCGAGACAACATAGTTCACTCTAACCAAATCTGATATTCATTACTAATACTTCTACTTCTTTGTACATATCTCTGTTTGTAATATATCTGTGTTATTCCATACCTGTGTTCGAGTCATTCTTCATTGGTTCTACCTTGGACCATCACCGTGGTACAAGGAACTTGGACCATCACCCTGGTACAAGGAACTCGGACGATAACAAGAACTGAAGGTTTTTTCAAATAGAACCGAAACGATGGGTGAAAAGATTTTAATTTCAGTTTGGGTTTGAAATTTTTAAAAAAAAGTAAAAAGTAAAAACGTGGATATTAAAATTGATTGAATCGTTTTCTACAGTTTATCTACCCTTTTCTTTTTATTTAAACCAAAATATATTTTTAGATTTTAAGATTTTTTCTTTAGATAATAATGTTTTATTGATACAAGTATTACGAATTTGCCAAATACTTCTGGAGAAGAAGGGGTATATTCGTTCTTTTTCCAAGGATATTTGTGCTTAAGTGAATATAACGCACCCAACGGTAATTAGAATTTGGCTCCCCGATTCAAATTCCGAGTCAATATCCATTACACCACACACAACATCCACGCTTACAGTATATGGTATTCTCAAAAGATCACCCATTTAATTACTGGCCAGGGACGTTGCTTAACCCGATGATCGTAAAGGAACAAATCCCAATACGTCTTCCTATCTTACCGTCCTCTGTCAGAATAATTCCCATATATTTAAATTTCTTGCACCTGCTTGTGTTTAGTATCCTTGACCGGTAAATCGCATTTCTATCTTCTTGTAGTTTGTGCTTAGTCCCTTCTTCTTGCTCTCCTTTGCTACCTCCTGTAGGAGATTTTGCAATTTCTTTTCCGTGTCTGCTATCAGATTTTGTCAGGTAATGATGAATCCCAGTATGATTTCCAATTCTCTTAGAACTGCCTCGCTGTATAGGTTGAATAAATCCGGTGAGAAAACACATACTTGCTTTACGCACCTTTTTATTATTGTATATCTGCTGGATTTATTCGCTATCAGCATTCAGGCCCTTTGCTGCCAGTATAGATCCTTGATTATTCCAATATCTTTCCCAAATATATCAAGGATTTTGAGCAGTCCTAACATACCATTGTAGCATATTTTGTCGAACGCCTTTGCGTAATCTATAAAACACAGGTGCACTTCACACTGCATTTGTATTTTTCTTTCTGATAACCTTCTGAGCATGAATATCGCGTTCCTTATTTCGGTGTCTTTAACGAACTCGCGCTGTTTTTGTCCTCTCTCTGATTCTGCTGCGCGGATGATGAGTTTTGTTATGTGGTTCATTAGGCTGATTGTCTGTTTGAGTTCGCAGTCCTTTGCGTCTGGTTCCTTCGACAGCAAGGGGAGGCTCGTAAACCAGACAAAAATACGGGCAAGAGTAGAACAACACGACTTTGAAATATTGGTACTGACGGTAGGAAGTGGTGAGAGCGTTCCTGAGTACAACATTCTCGAAGTTGATGCTGTTGGCATCCCACATCAGTGGATAGTTCGAGATTCAAAAGTTGACAATGTCTTCTAAAATGCTACATAAGACACTTATAACTCACACATAATATTGCCCTCCCCCCAAAAAACCTAACCCCTTGAGCTTCAATGGGGATGTATTACAAACATTTCTAGCAGAAGTAATCACATATTTTAATGTGGTCTTTGTTTAAAAAGGTAACATTGACAATGGAATTGTATAGACACTTGGATTTTTTAACAAGCTCCCTTCTTCCGGCATGTCACCTCACCGGCTTTAATCGAAAGCATGAGACAATATTTATGTTCTTTCTCTCCTCCAAGGAATATGCAATAGTACTAGAATGAAAGTTACGAATTTTCACGAGAAATGCGTACAAGAAGAGCTGATTGCTGGATCCCAGCTTTCTTCATCAGTATTAATTCCTAGACTCAAACTGAGTCCAAATAATGGTAATTTATTCATTGTTCTATCAGTGGAACAGTTACCCCTACGGCTGTCTTAATCCGTGACTATTATCAAGTCACAAAGAGAAATATTTGATAAAGTCTGAGTCTTCCTCCTGATCTATTGTTTACACATGGACATCTCTCTCTCTCTCCCTCTCTCTCAAGAGCTTTCAATGGATTAAAGATTAAAGTGGAAGAGTGTAATAATCAGGATAAAGGAGGAGAAAGATTACTACCAAGTAATCTGAAGTGCTGAATGAAGGTAACATCTACGTGTTACAATGGATTTTCCGAAATTATATGTTGACTTTAAAAATTGATTTGCAGCCATGATAATTTCATTTCAATGCTTGTGTCTGGTCTTCAATCTTGCTTAGCTTATCCTTTCCACTTGAGTTTGTGAGCCTGAGTCCCAGAGCATCAGAGTAGGCCCGAAAAAGACCTTTCTTTAGCTTCCATAGAGGCACACATTCTCAGGCTGTTATTTTCCTGGATTTCTACATGTCTGCATAATTATGTCCTCTGCAATTCCTCCATGAGTGCCACGGGAAATGTAGAATCGGCAATCTGCTCTTGCTTTCCACATCAGTTCCTGTGAACAGTGTGGGAGGAAGCATTCCAAGAATATTTTATTTTTGCGATTTTTGTATATTACTGTATAAATTGTATATGTTTGTAGTATATTTATTTTTTAATTGTCATAAACAATCTGCTTCGGCAATGGAATGTTATAGACATATATAAAGTTTATTTTTAAAGTTTATTTATGCCTAACATGCGAGTGAAATATTTGCGTGGCCGTCTATAACGATTTTTACGAGCGCGTCAATAACGGCAAATGTGTTCAGGAACTTTCATTACGTAAACGTATAATAAACTATAGTAAACACTAAATTAAAAAGGGTAAATTTCCTCGACGTAACTCTAGAGTTAATAAACAAAAATTACACACCCTACAGAAAACCTAATATTAACCCCTTGTATGTACAACCTAAGTCAAACCACCCTCCATCTATAATTAAGCATATACCCACATCAGTAGAGAAAAGAATAAGCATGAACTCCACAAATAAGGAAATATTCCAAGCACATAGTAAGTTTTATAACACGGCCCTGAAAAATAGCGGATACAAAAACGCTGACATAAGCTATACAAACAATAGCACTAATAGTAAGAAGAATAGGAAAAGAAAGATCATATGGTATACACCTCTTTTCAACCAAATGGTCAGTACTAAACTTGGGCATATGTTCCTAGCTTTAATTGGTAAACACTTCCCCACAAATAGCAAACTGAGCGAAATCTTTAATAAAAACACCCTAAAGTTAAGTTACAGCTGCACTGAAAACCCAGAAAGAATCATAAAAAAGCATAATAGTAAAATCCTAGAAAAACACGCATGCCAAAACAGTGCCAATAAAACTCCTAGACTGCAATTAGACAAAAATAATGAAAAATCATGTGATTGTAGAAACCCTAATGACTGCCCGTTAGAAAACAGATGCTTCACTAAATCCGTGGTATACCAATGTACCAACCCATCCATTGATATACATCGGGTCAACAAAGAATAATTTTGAGACAACAAGATGGAGACAACACAAAAGCTCCTTCAACAACATCCAAAATAGAAATCTGACATCTCTATCCCAATACTACTGGCATTTAAAGGAAACGAACAAAACACCGAAAGTAAAATGGAAAATAATAAATAGAACTAGAACTTGTAAAACCTGGGACGACCCATGCACTTTATGCCTACATGAAAAACTGCACATCATTATGTTTCTAAATAGTGAAAAGTTACTAAACCATAGACATGAGTTAACGGTTTTCTGTCGACATCAAATGATTTTCGCATTAAATAATGAATAAACAGATTTAAACAAATAAAGTCCATAATTTAAAAGCCTTAAAAGCTCAGCTCAATAATTATTGAGACAAACCCTTTGTTAAAGTATAAAAAAAGAAGCCATGTGAATAAACAAATAAATAAACAGATCAAATAGATAATAATGAAACACAACCTTCTCGTCACTCAACGACCCGCGGCAATGCCATAAAAAATTGCCGTCTGACCAGCCTAACCTACGATCACTCTTGAAATGGACTCCCCATTGTAACTTGACACACATTTTTCGAAGGGGACTGGTCTGTAGATAAAAATTAATTCTTAGCTCTTTGAACCACCTAACCATAATCGTTTATTTATTTCATTACAATAATTTACAAATATGAACGATTAATTAGCTAATCTTCATACCCTGCTTGGTGGCAAACGCTGCTGGTGGCGCCAGAGGTGGCGGTCCCGCCATAGCCACCGAAACCGTGAGATCACCCCTGGTCGGCGGCTGATGAAGACAGGGTATCGCACGTGCTAACACACGCTGTATGTTAAAAATATATTGATTACAGAGAAGAATATATGTAAAGTTTTTCTGAAAGGATAATGTGACGACACGCCTATTTTTGTTATAATAATTCAGTTATTCTCATTCTCCAGGAAATCTTACTGAAATATGTTATTGGTGGATTATTGCATGGAAGTCTATTTTTCTGCTATTGTAGATCTGTTCTCTATATGTTATTAATGCATTGTTAAACAAAGTATGCAGATGTTTACTGTGTTAATTGTTTCAAGTGAAGGTTACAGAAAATATAGCGCATCCTTTGTAAATAATACTGCTATATGATGATGTTCATGTCGACAAGTACACTTCTGTTATAATGTTTGTTTATTTTCACTGCCACAGCTCAGGTTGATTCAAAATGTCACGAGTGTGTGGTGGGAAAACTGCTATGTAGTCAAGGTATTTTGCTATAATTATATATTTTGTATGTACCACCAAAATATATCTTGTCTTTTGTTACCGCCACAAGGAACAACTTCATAGAAAGCAGTAGCTACTAAATACAATTGATGCAGTTCGTGCGAACTACATCCACTTTAGCGTTTGATTCAACTATTATAAAAACAAAAATTAAAAAAAAACAATGAGTTAAAAACAACTTTCGAATTAAGATAATCATGATTTTCCTACAGACTTTACCGCATGACTAAAATATATTATTAAAAAAATAATTTATAAGTATATACAAGTTCACGACTAATTAAAATGTTATTAGTAATTGCCGCAGACTTTATTTGAACATTTACCTGTATAGCATGGATACTTCGATGTGGTGTAATGGTTAACAATCTTGATCAGTTTCTAATGAGAAGTGAGTTCGATCCTCAGTGGGTGGCTCAATATTTCGGCCTTGAGCCACATCTAAGTTACACTTAGAAAATCATTTACATGTAAGGTATAAAATGAGTGCATTTTAATTTAATATATATCGGAAATGAATATTTAGAAATGTAAGCACTCCTTGTAAATATTCTTGGCTAAGTGAATCTATCATTCCTTTCCTCCACCTGATACTTAAGAACGCACTGTCGAAATAATTAAAACATCAGAAAAGCGTTCATAAATAATTTATTTCTGATGCCAATCTTGACTAAACAAACAGTAATTACATTCATAATTTAATCTAAAAATTAGTGGTTTAAAAGCTTCGTGCAATTTCCACATGTACATATGGCATGAGTATTTTCTGAAGAATGCTTCCAAGACTAACAACTTTATTGTAAAAATATTGATCTTTATAAAAGAAATCTGTTTTAGTTTCCAGAGAACCTTAATTGTGTACCGTTATATGTGTATGGATTCGTGCTAAGCAATAGTTACACTATATGTGCGCAGCAAAGAACGGCCAGGTCTCAAAAAATAGTTCTAGCCGATGGTAGGTAGGTCGGGAGGAACGTGTCACTTCCCTCAGTTTGTCTGCTCGGTCTGAAAATCAAAGTAATAGATAAGATCTGACTTGAAATTGGATATTGTCTCTCTGTCCTCTCTCTGTTATTTTAAGTGTTGAAGGCGTCAAATATATTCGCAATGATATTCGCATCAACCCATGCACGTCGTTCTCATACAGCATTTATCTAATTTAATATTTGATTTAATCACACTATTTATCGACATTTCCCATTAAATAGATATAAAAGAACAAATTGTACGCAGGAGCAGTGAGAAGTGAAATAATTTTAGCCCTGTTATAAGCCGAGCTACATATCAATCTATAAGACTCCACATTCAATGTTGGATCTAGACAAGAGTCAGTTGACATCAAAATATCTGGGCCATATCGGGGATGGAGTTGCCAAGTCCCAACTTTCTAAATTTGATTGAGCTAAAAAGCGTCTACGCAGCCATGTAGGTGATGAACTATTTTCTACTTACACCTGCTTTCTCACAGACGAAACCTCGAAAGCCTATTGCTATTCGATCGCTATTTCTCTGGCAAATGTTCTGACGTGATTCATCCCTTAGTTTCACCATTTCTATCCTTCACAGGTGAGAACCGCTATGCCACATACACAGGGAGGAACCATTCCCTTTGTATTCCATTAGTAAGAAGGATTTTCCACTGAGATAGATTCTTCTCAAGACTCCCTACTTGCGGAACAGACACGCGAGAGGATGCATTCTCAATCACAACACTATTTACCTCGCGATTGGTTACAATTCGCCCCTAGCAGTTATATTATTGTGTCTTGTTTAGGTTACTCAACGTGACGTCATTAAAATTCTCTCCGACTGACTCTAACGGATTGGTATTTACTAAGTCTCCTAACTGAAATGAGATCCGACACAAGGCTCAGTTCAATGTGGAGAACCCCTGCGTATACACTCGGGCCAAAGGTCAAAATTTATCCAGTACTCGCAACCGCGGGATCGGGCACTTTGCATTGTCTATTTTTCTCAGCCGTGTCTCCGTCCGTACATAGAGCTCCAACTGAGTCGTACTCTGCTCGAAGACAGAGAACATGAGAAACGCGAGCCAGACAGCTGACTGGTATTTACCGGTCGCCCCCATTGTGGACTAGATGCGACACAAGATTAAGTTTAACGTCGAAATCCCAAGCGTTTCAACCGGGCCACTGGTCAAAATGTACCCCCCCACCCGCGCAAAAGCGGCCTCGGGTACAGAACCGGTCTGTTGTTCCCATCCGAGTCTTTATCGGAAGATAAAGCCCGATTAAGTCACCCTCCGTCCAATGATGGAAGTCTTGTCACCCTCTGCCCAAAGACAAATGTCTTGTCTTTTTTTGTGGCGAGCCAGACTGCTGACTGCCTGACTCTGACTGACGTCTCCTTTATTTAAGGCGTATTGTTTAGTTCATTTTCTTGCTACCGGAGGTGTCTTTTTTACTCCACAACATCAAGCCTATGATAAACAGTTATCTTATTCCCCCTCATAAACTTTACTTCTTACATGCTGCTTTTAGGATCATACAACCTCCTTCAGTAACCCGCCACGTCAATTGAACCATTTTATTGACTGAAAATGAGTAAAAAAAAAAAATTTTAAATCCGAACTTGGCAAAATTCAAAAGCTTCTCCGCTTCCTTTTAGGCAATTAATTATTTTCCACTACGCAAACTTTTTCTCGGAAGCAACGTCGCAAGCTTATCGCTAATCAAATGTTATTACCATAGAAAATGGCCTGACAAGCTACATTTCTTCATTCACAATCTAGAGCTGAACCCTCTCATTCCATGCCATTGGCATTGCAGTCGCATTCCATTAGGAAGAAGGAATTTCCATTCGGAAAACTTCTCAGAAGATCACTATGCAATTAAACTCTTCGAACCGTTATCTATCCTACATATCCTCATAATGCAAACAATCTTATAAAACAACCTAATTCAATAACCCTCGTTAATTGGCTCTCTGGCTTTGTATTGGTGAACGATGGCATAATAACTCTACTTGTATGCTTGACCGCCAAATATAGTCAACCTGAGCATATAGACTCAATAATAGCTACATAATTTAAAGTGTTCAATATTAATATTGACTATAAATATTTTCGTGACTTTGTAAACACCCAATATAGATTTGTGTTACCTAGTGTGTATGAATATTCTATAAATGGATAAATTTAGTCGCTAAATGAAATGGTTATGCCAATGTTTCAATTTCGTAATACCAAGGTTTTAAAATTTCACCTGTCAAATCGAACAGGAAAGCCTGTGCATTTTTCTCGCCTTAACAGTCTGTAGAATTGTGTATTTGTAAAATCTGTAATAACCATGTGTTAACAATATATATGCCAATCTCTTTTAAATTTCTATTGTTCGATTTGTTTTTTTTGTTTTTTTTACATTTAAGTTTTTACATTTTTGTCGATATTTGGTACTGAAGCAGTTGTCTACCAAATCATTTGAACAGAAGTATATAGAAAAAGGTGGTTGGAATGTCGTACTGAACTCTTTATTTATCTCACTGGGGTAGACTGTTCTAGTTCCACGTGCCATGTTTAATGGATGTCAGTTATCAGTTATCTCCTGTTAATTCCCCTCTGAAAGTTCTCCACTGCCTTAACTGGGTACTGAACTCACACAATGAAAGATAACGGATAACTGACATCCATTAAGCATGGCACGTGGAACTAGAACAATCTACCCCAGTGAGCGAAATAAATGGTTCAGTTCGACATTCCAACCACCTGAAGAAGGCCGAAGCGTACAAGGGCCGAAACGTTGTAATAAATATGGCGACAAAGATGAGGACAATTGTCCGAATAATGTAAATAATGTACATAATACCACATCTCAGAAAAAGTTTTGAATGTCGCAGATAGGTTAACATTTATTTGCTCATTCTCACATTGTTGAGATTTTAAAGGCCGATTATTAAAGCCTAAGAAAAATTGGAAAACTATCTAAAAAGATATTAAAAACGAGTGATGGCGGAAGTGATAAAGAGAATATTCTATTTGTCCTTGGTGCTTACCTAGGCAATAACAAGTGAAATGTTGAGGCCTTCATTATGTGATTTCCACAAAACAATCCTTTTCCCGAGGGTACCATTCATTTACAGTGCTTATCAGATGAATTTCCAGTTTGATGAACAATGTCATAACAGGACACTTTTATAGAGGGCATTTATGTGCATTGAACTGTTTGCGCAAAAGGCGCCATTGGGGTAAAATGAGAAATTTTCTGGGCATTTTTACGATCTCTGAGTGCGCATTGTCAGCCTGATATCTAAGCAGATTAAAGAGGGATAAAGAAAGACTAAACCCCTAGCAATGCCCTACATTTGGCACATCTGTCATTATTTTTATTATTTATCTACTCAATTACTGGAGCGTAATTCCTTCAGAAACTTTTCAATGGCTTTGTCCTCGATAGTATTTTTAAAATTGAAGTAAGATACATGTTTAGCTTCTCTCAACACCCCAATATATATATATATATATATATATATATATATATATATATATATATATATATATATATATATATATATATATATATATATATATATATGTATGTATGTATGTATGTATATTTTATTTATTACTTAAATGTCATTTTAGTGGATACTGGTATTTGTGTAGACGTTACGTTAATTTGTTAAACTGTATATTCATTTATATTCTTCTTCTTGCGAGAATATTCCAGAAATCTTCTTAGCGAAAAATATACGCTCTTCAGCAGAATTTGAACCTGGGGAAATCGTCATTAGATCTAATCACGCTTTCCCCTAGCTGAACATAGGTTCAAATCCTGCTAGAGAGCGTCTATTTCTCTTTTAAAATTTATTGCATATTCTGGCCGGTAGACGAAAATAAAGAAATATACTATTTAATAAATACTAATAATGAGAGTATCCACTAAAAATATCGTTTAATTAATAAAAATCTGTCGTATTAATGAAATAAAAAATGATATCCCTTTCTTTAGAAATTAATCTGTATATATATATATATATATATATATATATATATATATATATATATATATATATATATATATATATATATATATATAATTACCTCAAATAATTCGCTGAAAAAAGAGCATACGATGATAAAAGGTCCCAAACTTAATAAAAACAAAGTTTTATTGTCAAAATGTTTATGTTATTATTAAGAGGAAAGAACAAAGTATTTTTTTAATTATTTAAAAAAAAGTTTCCTGTTTTCTAACACGTTCGAAATTTTGGTCAAAAATCTTGTTTTTTTTTGTTTTTGTTTTTGTCAGCTATATTAAACGTATTGTAATGAATACTTTCGTGTAGCGGTTTCAGGTAAAATGATATATCCATTTGAAAATTCTAGCAAAATTCAAATAAATGTCTGATTTTAATGAAACTTTTAGGACTTATTCAAATTTCATTTTTGAAATGTTTATTTCTAGAGAAAATGGTAAAGAAATGTTTTTTCCATCTGTTACCCCCCACCATAACTTAATTTCTTGAAATTGTCTAGAATTTCATGTCGTTAAAAACGCTTTATATTAGTTAAAAGAAAAGGTAAATCTTCAATTTTTTTCCTGTCACCAACTTTTTAAAAATCTGCTCTAAATCGTAAAATAAATCTGCAATAAAAGTATGTAATTATTTAGTTAGTTAGGCATTTATTTGCTATTATAAATAATGTATATTAAGGACATTATTGTCTGAAGAAAAAAAAATTCGATGAACAATTAATTTTTAGAAGAAAAATTGTTGGCAATTTTTTTATTTTAATTACAAAGTTTTAAAAATGTTTTCAAATTCTTCCAAACATCGTCAGAGGTTGGCTATTAAGTTATTAATAGAAAACTATATTTATGAAGCAAAAATTAAAAAGCTTAATACAAATCATGCTACCAAAACTTTTACAATAATTAAAAGTAATTTTGTGTGTGTCTAAATGTTCTATTTTTTTAGTATCCTAAGTGATATTATGGTTAAAAGGTCAAGTGTTTCAAGGCTTATCCCCCTTAGTGAAAACTCTTTAACATATAAACCTTTTCGACTGCGGGAAATTCTTCGTCCTTACGTTTCAACAGGCTTCTTTGGAAATCATCCCTTCAAGATTTAAAAAGGCCTTTTTTTCCTATTTCACTAAATATTTTTAATTTTGCTATGTATTCATTTTACGTTAGTGTGTGTCATGCATCAAATAATTTATGTTTTATTTATTATTTTGTTTTTTTACTTAGTTATGAAAATAATTCAATTTCTTTTTATTTACTTCTTTTTGCTAAGGTTTCTTTTTCGGAGTTAAATAAAATAATTTTAGCAAGTCATAATCACTAAAATATAATAAAGAATACAATGAAAAAATAAGATCTTAAAAACAATAAATTAATAATATATACCACAAAATCTCAAATTATAGAGTTACCTCTATCATTACATTTTATATTATCACATTTAGTTAAAAATTTGAATGACAGTGAGATAATAATTTCATTTTTAATTTAATAATTGATATAAGATAATTAAAATTATGACATTATCTTGGTTATCAATTTAAAAATTGAATAATTGAGACGGGAATATTTATTAAATTATCTCATTCTTAGTAATTAAATTGATAACTGAGATAATATACTAATATAATAATGTTATAATTTGATAATTGAGAGCGACTTGGGTATCTAATTATCATCTCAATCTTATCTGTTATTACATTTATAATAACAGATAGCATAATAATTTTATTAATTATATTATCTCATTCATTAAATTAAAAATTAAATTATTGAGATAATATTGACAAAATATTACATGTGTGTTATCAATTTAAAAAATAATAACTGAGTGATGATTATTAATATAATAATTAATAATTTTATTAATTATTTTCTCAGTTATTATATTAAAATGTAATACCTGATAACATAATAATTAATAAAATTATTTATCATATTATCGTAATTATTAAATAATGTATTACCATAATAGAGGTAACCAATAATTAAAAAAAAATATATATTTAAAATTTTTATATTAAAAGAAAATATCTTTAAGATTACCTAAAAAACATTCAGTAAAATATAGCATACAATATTTTGTTAATTTTTAAACATTACCTGCTAGTTAAAAAACCCAGAAAAGAACCCGTTCTTATTTAGAATTCGTAAATGTATGTCAATTCTGGCCCACTATACTAAACCAGACAATGCCTTCGGCCATGAAATTACCGATGGAGACGCGAGAATGAAGCCCCGTATTCAAGAAATACTTGTGTAGAAAATTTCATGTTATAAGTAATATTTGTTTCAGAACAGGTCAATTTAAATGTAAATTTGCGAGTTTTATGAAAGTAACGTTTCAGAAATGTAGATTTTATTTTTGCCGGATTTTTGAAACCGAGAATTGAGTTAATTTTGTTTACATTTCTCTCAAAAAATTAAAAATAGCAGTTTCCAAAGTTTTTTTTTTCTGAAGAATCGATTAAAATCATTATGATTTCCATTTAAAATACACCACATTATTTTGTATTCTGGAATTAGAAAATTTAATCCTGTAGCTTTCAATTGAATCAGGGGGAAATCTTCAAAATGTTTTCTCATTTATGAAATATACATTTAAACAAAATCCGAATCTTTGGAGGTATGTAATATATATATATATATATATATATATATATATATATATATATATATATATATATATATATATATATATATAGAAAGCATGCGTTATATTGAAATATCCATTGGTAATGGATACACACTGCTGGGGAGACCCAAATAGGACAGAACGGTCATCCAGTTCTTTCTGACGAGACCTGGGCGTTCGAAACCGCATTAGTGTCCCATTCAGCGTTCTTATCATTTTAAGATATTAAATCGCTATTCAAGTTTGGTTTTCCAAATTGAAATTGAGCATTTTTAATGTGTACGATTTTTAAAATATTTCACTCTTTGTTTATTCCAGCATAACATATTATATAAAAATTATATAAAAAACTAAATAAAAGCACCTTCTCAGTCGTTTTTAATGAAATGTGCATACACACACACACACACACACACACACACACACACACACACACACATATATATATATATATATATATATATATATATATATATACCCAACAAGATAGAATCCAGGTAGAACTCAATGTCCAGGACAGAGTAAGAATATAATATAACAGGCTCAAGCACAAATATTCCATACCGAACAAGATAGAATCCAGGTATAACTCAATGTCCAGGATGATGCCTAAAGTACAAGATCAGTTAGGAATATGTGAACTTCTCACCTCCATAGAATCCCTTCTGATGTGTCGACCAAATCACGACTCTCATAACTCCTAGCAAGCAGTGGAACATATAAAGTTCAGCCTTCGTCAACGGCGGCGCCACATTGCTACAAACAGAAGAGGCCTCAAGGACAAAGAAGTTTCCCTGCAACATGCGAACCATGAGGCCTTCAACAAACTTACACAGCGGTTCTACCAATTTGCAATGAAAGAAGACATGACCAAGGGTCTCAACTTCCCCATCACAGCGTCGGCAGTTTGGAGATATCTCCAAGCCCGTTGCGCAAAGTATTTGGCGACCCAGAGGGCCCCACGCATCACCAGCCAGGTGAAAGGCGAATGGAGTAATCGAGTTCCCAAATTGTTCTATTGTTTATACTTGCCGTAAGCGGCTTTGGGTTATTATGCAGGTGAATAACATTTGGGGGGGGGGACTGCTGCCGTGTGCAAGGGGCTTTTCGATAAACGTTTTATGGGTACCGTCCATCTGGTGAACATATGAATGTACATTTAGATTCTCACTGAGTTTAATTCATTTAGCTCATATTGTGGGTTCGATTGTGGAGATTTATCGCTGTCAATCCACTTCGATTTGCGTTGGATAGTGTCGCGTATTACTTAATAGTCATCACCAGTTATGATATTATTTAAGGAACGCTTAGGTTAGCAAAAGGCTGTTTGCCCGGTTGGTTGTTTTTATTTATAAACACATCTATGAGTTTATTTAATGTCAAAAGCTGAATATCTATTGTAATTGTTATATGTTTGGCTATAGACCGTATATGTTTATGGTAGGACATTATGTTGACAGTTACTCGTGTCCCTTTCCGTAATGTATGGAAGTCTTACAGGGGGCTAATTGATTCCATTCCGTTAAAATGTCTTTTACCCTGAGTGAAGCTTGGCATGTCCTATATGTCGGTTGATCTTCATTCTTCATCAAGTATGAATGGTTGAGGAAATATGTGTTACCAATGTGTTGTCGAGAATTTGTTACTTGGTCTTTTCAAGTCATTTGTATCCATTCGCCTAGGAATGGTTTGATTGAGATAAATTTATTAATTTTGTTGATAGTACAACGCCTTTGTCATTTCTGTTGAATGTAACAGTTTGGCTCCGTATGTTGAAATTATTTTCCGGGGCTTTGTTTTGGGTAGACATTTCATCTGAGATTGTTTGGACATTTCCTAACAATGTGGTTTGGGATCCAGCATAGCACTGTATTTCTACTGTTGGTTATTTAAACATCCTTTGAATATTAACTATACTATAACTATACTATCAGTGGGTTGTCAGAATTTTAATGTTTCTTATTGTTATAGCTAACATGATATATTCATTATTGAATTTGGTTTCCAAAAGCGAAATTATTTATGAATTAACCTAATTATTTATCAGCCTAAATTTTGCATTTCGTAAAACGTCAACGAAATTATTAATCCAGGGTCGATATGTTAGCGAGTTAGTTTTGCTATTATAAATATTCATCATATTTGTGGCCTTCTCTATTGGTTTTTGGTCACTTAACTAGCCTGGTGGTTTCGGATGCTGCGAGCGTGCATTTAACGGATGCGTGTCGAATTCAAAAGTCGGCCTAACCTGCTGCCTACACTATCCTCCAAATGCGCTTGTGAAAGGCATTTAGCCGTCTCTTCCTCCACAAAGCTAAAGTTTAAATTGCAGTCTAGAAAGGGGTTTCCTCTCGCAGGTAGTCTAAGAGAAGGAAATATCTTAATTCCAATCTCTGAACAACGCAAGAGGAAACCATTCGACAATTTACCCCATATACAGTTAGCAATGTTCAGATAATGAACAAAAACCAACTCTAGAAAACAGGTCGTGAAGAACATAGTATTTCCAAAATAAAATCTGAGGGCAGTTCCGGGCATGTACTTTTAAGACGGGTTTGTGACAGACTTAACTCTGCTAAGTAAATGTAGAATAAAATGCGTGATTAATTCGGTTTTCAGTAGGCGAGTCAAAATTGTAGTCTTTTACCAGATTATGACAAATTTACTAACTAACAGACATGTATAAAACGGTGGTAGATGGTTAAAAAAAACTAGATACGAAAACATATGTGTAGAGTTTGTTTGAACCGAAATGATTCTTTCCATCATGACCTTGCTTTAAGGTTATCTACATTTATCTAATTATTGATTTTATAAACAACCAGTGTTTCAGATATTCTCTTTTGTAGTTCTAAGAGCAGTTCTTGAAAAAATATTTCAAATCATTTTCTTTTATGAAAATGGCTGCCATAAAATAAATAATATAATTTTATGAATTTACCTAAAAGGGTGCAATTAGTTAGTGCAGTTTAAAATTAAAAAAAAAATATCACGTCGTTAATAAGACAAGTGATCAGTGATAGATTTCAGGGAAAAAATAGGTTCGCGTTGATTTATTGATCATTTTTAACTAGCTTAGAATTATATTCATGCTAGATTAGAAATATTTCAATTAAAAAATTCTAAACACAATTTATTAAATAATTTATTCCTGACATTATTAGTCTGAAATGGCGACAATTCTAGCGTGCGGCACCTTTCACAGGTGCCTGAAAACCATAGCACAGGTTGACCCAAACCTTTTTGAGTGAAATTGGGTAAACGGCAAACTTGAGAGAGCGTTACTAGCTGTGCTAGCACGAAGTCACAAGTTATCGTAAGTGTTCTGGCCTTGTTCAGATTGTTTATCACGCTACACACACAAATACATATTTATTTTAGAAGCATCAAGAGTGGTCCTCAGTAATGCTCTGTCCTCGCCGCCGATTTCGGGTTTTGCATCATATCGATTCAAACAACAACCCCTATCTAGGCACCTCGACATTGCAAAATCTGTCATGTCTAGGAGTCCGACATTTCTTATTGACATACGTCAGTCAGCGTCAGCCAATGAAAAAAAAAGGCTTTTCACGCTCCCCTCCTATATACTGTGGTCTTTTTTTTTACTTCATCCGTTCTGGACTCTAGCTACTTCTAACTCGGTAGGTGGTGTATTTTTTGCATAGATTAATCCATTCTTTTATACGTTTTAATTTCGAATCCATTTACACTGCCAACTCTTTAACTCAACCTGCACGCGTACCCAACCCAATATATCTTATACTAACATTCATGATTCCCTAAAATGTATGGCAATATTAATTGAAGAAGTCCAAAATTGAATTAAAACCAATTTTAAATATTCGATATGTAAACTCATATTCTTATAATTCTGTATAAAGATAACATTACAATTTTATTATAATGTCTATTGTGTACTAGCAATGCGCTACCAACTTTTGAAATCTTTTAGTTGAAAGGTTCAGCAGTCTACATGATGAAAAAGAACACCTGATACTCTGCCCGTCAAACACGCAGTATGATTTTGCATGTGTCTATGCAATATATGTGGGTATGCCTGAGTTGTGTGTGGGAAAATAACATATGCTTCTGCAATTTAATATAAACACAAACACTAGCACATTGGCACATGCACTAACGAATTGACTGAGCTTGAAATCCGGCATTGGAATAGTTTCCTTCTACATTTAGTTGGTCAATAAAATCCTGAAATTGGAGACGAGAAAAAAAAGTACAACATATGGTAATAATGAGATTTTATTGAACTTTTCCTAAATTATTCTAGAATAAATAGATCTATTTTCAAAGACATATACAACATTTTTTAGAAATATATTTAGTTTTGTTACTGAATCAAAAAAGAGATACAAAAACGTACATACGCATGTAATTTGAATCAAATTGAAATGTATAACTGTATCAAAAGGGACAGTTTCCAATTTTGTCATTTAGAGATTCTCTAGTTAAATTGAATGTGTTTTTTTCTAATAAATGAAGTATTTTAAATGGAGAAACAATTTTGATTCGACCTCTGATTCTTCTGCAGAACTATAAGACGATATTTTTGAAACTTGTTTACTTACAAATTAAGGACTTGAAATTAAAATAAAGATGGTCATAAATCAGTGCTACTTGATATATATTCATTTCTGAAATGTACACATTTCGACGGGTGGATATCAAATACGAAAAAGTTATAGACGCATCGGCCTGGCTTGACTATTATTTCTATGTAGTGAGGTCGATGCTGAGCGAATAGCCTTTAAATTAATCTAGCTTAGTGTGTAAGGACAAATACGAAACTTCAACATTTTATCGTTGTTTTGTTTTCGGGTTTTCTTACGAAGAGTACTGTCTTTCATTTCAACCTGAAAATTTCACCCCAATACATGTCACATGGACGAAACGAGTCATTAAAAAAAGCTTTTCGACATATATATATATATATATATATATATATATATATATATATATATATATATATATATATATATATATATATATATATATATATATATACATATATATATATACATATATATTGGAAATCTTGTTTTGCAAAACATTCATTAGCAACAACTGATGAAATTAAAATTTTAAAATAATTATAATAGAACACGTTGACTCAGTTTTTCTTGTTTTTTTTTAAATCACCATCACAAAGAAATGTAGATTTTTATCACAGTTACAAGTTTGTCTTTGTAATTTACCAATGAGGATAATCTTGGAGGAATTCGAGATTACTCGGGTAGAAAAAAATATGGCGCCTTCCATGATGAATTTCACTTAAAGTTTCGAAATTAAAAACAAAACGCACATCACTCCAAAAATATCTTGGAAAATAAGGAAAAGATCATCAGCCTACAAAAACCAATTCAAAACTTGCAAACTTTGCTTGGAAGAAAAAATAGCTATCATTACCGTCTCAGACTAAAATGAATTATTAAATAAACGATCTGAGCTCATCTCAAAATGCAGACATGAAAACAATATTTACTACGTTACTTTAAAATCGAAAACTGAAAAAATACGAAAAATTAATAAATAACCCAAATGACAATAAAATAAGTAAAATAAATTAACCCAAACAAATTACCAAATTACACTCGTTAGAATAGAGGAAATAGTATAAATAAATAAAAAAACAAAATCAATGAACCCAAATAAAAAAAAATAAACAAATTAACAAACCATTATGGCCAAAATATTATTTAGACTATAAAAATCAAACCAAAAATCGGACGAAAAAATAGCTATAACTGTTATATAAAGATAAAAAATATTGTTTTACTTAAATATCGAAAACCGAAAAGAGTAAATAAAAAATATGCAGTATAATAAATAAATAATTAAAATAAGTAAAATAAATTAATCTAAATTCATTCAAATAAATAAATAAACTAACAAACCGATCCCGATAAATTAACCGTTAGAAAAAAACAATTAAAGATAATCAATCTAAATAAATACATGAAGTAATAAACAAATTAAAAACTGTCCCTGCCAAAATACCAGTTAGAAGAAACTACAACAAACAACTCCAAAACTGAATAAATATCTTTAATTATCTTCCCAAACAAAAACAAAACTATTAAATTAGCGATATAAACAAATTTTCACTACGTTAATAAAACACCGATTAAAATAAAAATAAAAAATAAATATATAAGATAAGAAATAAAAACAAATAAAAACAAGCAAAATAATTTAACCCAAATAAATAAATAAACAAATAAACGACTTCCGCCAAAATAATTGCCAAAATAGACTAACCACAATGCACCACTGATCTGTATATATAAAAAGCCGAGAAAAATAACAGCACTCGTGGCCTGACGATTGCATCTAGCATGAAACAGACTGTCGCCTCTAAGATAGATAGATAGATAGATAGATAGATAGATAGATAGATATGGGAGGTAAATAAATATGAAATTGTATGGAAGATTGGTAATGAAGAAAAAGAAAACATTCTATTAGAAGAGAGAGAAGCAATATTTGTTCCTTTCTTTATTAAGATGACATTTTCACTCAACGGAATTCAATTTATCGCTTTTTTTCGACATTTTCGAATTGGCAGCATTAATAAGCTTGCGCTTTGGGAGCATTAAATAAAACTTATGAATGAATTCTCAATTGAAAGCAAATGCGCAGATAAGAAATTAGCACTGAAAACAGATTTAGTCTTGTATCGTAGCCAAGTTCAGTAAATATTACATCAATACAGAGAGAAAAGAAGTAAAAAGGATTTTGTCTACGTCAAAGGAATCTTATATAATGTATTTTTTATCAGATATTTATTTTTGAAACAAAGATAGAAAAAGATAGTAAAAGTTAGGAAAAGAAAGAAAAAGAAACTAAAGCGACAGTGAAGAATTTTATTAACATTAGCTTTCATTTTGTGTGTGCGTGTTTCTTCAAAGACAACTAACAAGATAACTTTCTTCAAAGAATGACAAGACTAATCTTGCCATTATGCTCGTAGAACGAGTCGTTAGACGTGCAGGCATACCATCATTTTTGAGGATATTTGGTGTGATGGATGGAGGTGGAATAGAATTAATTTTATACACGGGGTTAAAGATTATATTGATAGTTTGATCGACGAGGTCGTTTGTAAATAAAGTTTCAATGTCGAGTGACGTTAAAATACCACCCCCCCAAAAAAAAAATTGAGTGAAAATCTTAATTGCAGTATCTTGTCAATCGTCCTTGAAACATGTATGAACGACTGATTTCTTATCAGATACACAATTATATATATATATATATATATATATATATATATATATATATATATATATATATATATATATATATGAATGATCATTTGATCTGACGGGCTGTTCCGTGGCTTCCCTCTCTCTTTACTGCGAGTATTTTCATGGCAGTAGTTCCGAACTATTTTCGCTGGTTCACACACTGTATGAATTTAAGGGAGCTACTAGGGTGGCATCTCGGTCCCACATTTTCATTGTCGAAACGGTTAAATGTAGCTGTCTCTTCTACTCAAAAAGCTTCTTCACTCGCACTTCCCATCTGTGGAACTCCCTTCCTCTTGCTTGCTTCCTTGATAACTATAAACTTCAAATATTCAAGTGTAATGTCAATCGATATCTTCTGACACCTTGATCTTGTTCGCCGTCCTTCTCTGTATCCTTTCCTCAAACACGCATCTTAATTCTTGTTCTCAATCCTCTGTAACCCCTTGCGTGCTAGTGGTACTCCCGCCTTGTTTTGGGGTGAATTGCTTAAAATACATACATACATATGTGTGAGTGTGTGTGTATTCAATAACTTATCAAGTAACTCATCTAGGTAGCAGATAATTTTGATTTAGCGCTTTATGGCAGAAGATCTGTTAAATTTAAAAAACACATAAAATTCTAATAATTTCACAGCGTTTTCGCTCGAAGGCCATTACTGTTTAAAGATCTTTATAAATCTTTTTTTTAAATTGCCTTACCGCTTCTCGATCTTTCTGTTTCTGTCTATGCACACAGTTGTGTGTGTAATGTGTTGTATGTGTATATCCGTGTTGTGTGGGAGCAATTGTTTTAGATTTGATATATTTATGTGAAAATTAGCAAAGGAAAGGGCGAAGAAAAGACTAACCATTAATATAAGAAGACAATGTATGATCCCCTGCAAGAGAGATAGTTAAAAGAGTGAATTGGAAATAGCAGTATAAAACGCGTACAAAAATGTAACGATGTGGTTGTTTAATAACGAAAGGAAAGTGTTGATGGAATTGAAAGGAACATCAGAATAGCGAAAATGTCTTTCAGAAACTAAGCAACTATATAAATGCTTCGTCAGAAACAATGTAATGTAAACTGTGTAAGATTTATCCTCCTGTCTGGAAGGGGATGTTGGACAATATCTTTACAGATGAAGACGGGATTCTAAACGAAATAGAGTTCTACAGACAGATGCTGAGAATGCACGTGATCAGGAAGAAAAATTCTCAAACGCAAAGAGACAAAGAAAGGCACTCACACTTTAATTGAGAAACAGACTTGAAAGGAGGGGTTGAAAAACTATATTTAAATAAATATTGAGAGAAGAAGGCTTAGAGTGAAAAAGCGATCTATTTATGTTACGAATTTGGGTGAGTGGATAGTAGAATCGAAACAAGGAGGGATTATTCAGAGTTAGACGTTGCTTAGAGCTTCAAGTGACAGTTCACTCCGGACAGACATGACTGCCAACGTTCTAAAAGAACAGGGAATATAGATGATGCTATTTATGAGAGAAGAATGTACAGTATCTGGATAGACTTATGTAAATATATATCTGTACATTAGGGTAGGTTCACTTTTCACATTTTTAAAAATATCAAAAAGAATAATGTATCGAAAGTTGTGTATAGACCTATTAAGAACTGATACAAAAAATTAGATCTGAGATTTCAACGTTCTTTAATGCACTGAAAAATCTTCGATCTTGCAACATTTGGCCTTAATATTGATGAGAAAACCAAAAAAACTTCAGTATTTAAATCGGAGAATGTTGTTATTTTATTTTATCAAAATGAAATAAAATGAAGAAATTATAACTAAACTTTAAATTGAAAATCTGCCCCCCCCCCCATTATCAGTGCCGACTTCGAAATGCTGTTTTTTACCTCATGAATTAAGCAGTAATATTTGAATACATTAAAATATTGATTTTTCTATTACGAATGAAAATAAAACAAACAAATATGTTAAAACAAATAATAGTTTAATAGGGCTTAATATATAGAGTCAAATAGATCCATATAAGAGCCCTTAGATTAAAATTATGGTCTCAATTTCTGACACAAAACTTTTGCTATTATTTGCTGGTGCCTTGCTTCAAAGCCATACACAGATTGGGAAGCGTCTGTTCTTAACTTGACTTCCTGTTCGACGCCTTGAGAAAGATTTCGTGGGTATGCACCCTGGGTCCATAAACACATCAGACTGATGCCAAAAGTTAACCACCTTGCCTGGTTTAATGGATCAATTTTCCATGATGCAAATCTAGAGTCCACTTTACCTCTAGAAATACCCACTGTATCTTCGTAAAGGTGTCTTTGGTCACAACTAAGGGTATCTGTATTTTCAATTTTAAAAATAGAATAAAGAGAACTGCCAACAGCTGAAAATGATATTTGGGGTAAATTATGGTAATCATTTGCATATAATTTATCCAGTAGACCATTGAATGTGGTAGGGGTTTTTGTGGTACCATCTACATGTCTAAAAAGATCTCTACACCGAAGTTTATTTTGGTGCAAGTAGCAACCAATAGTGTGAATATTTCTGTTAAGTTTTCGTTCTAGAAGTGCAACACGTCCACCTTCACAGCCTGTATTGGCATTAGTGTTGTCAACAAGGATAGCCTTGATAGTGCTTACACTGTTGAATTCATGCAAAACATTAGCCACTTGCACTGCAAGAACAGCACAATTTGCATCAATATTAGGAAGAACCCTATGTCTCAGATATTCACTTTCATCTGTCATCTCCTTTGTGACAGTCAAGTGACATTCTGGTCCCTTGTTTTTTTTCAGTGTTTTCTCTCCATTTCCATCCACTATTTCCTTGTACATTCGTGTGTCTTTGTCAGTTCTGCCATCAACTCAAATACAAAGAAGATTTGCCACATTTTCTTCATGCTGTTGATGAGCATTTGTTTTCACTTTAGCCTTTGCTCTACCAATTTTACATTTATCAATATAGCTATCCTTTATATTAATATTGGGGATAAGAAAGCCCATAGCTCTCAAATCCAAGAGCAAGGCATTGGCAAGGTTGGCTTCAATTTTGGAAGATACATCACTCCAACAGCATAACATGGAATTCTGATAAGGCTATAAGTCGTTTGGGATGCTTTTTCCTGTCATATTTAGTAGAATATCTGAAAAAGAAAATATATTTATTATCAGAAATTGCATAAAAATATTTTTCAAAATAAATTTGAAAATAAAGTTCGAAATACATTATTAAATTAAAAGTAATGTTTACTTGCCTAAAAGTAGAGTTAGTTCCGAGATGAGCAAGTAAACAGGTTATTTAATAAAACACACTAACTTTGAAGATATAAACAAATTAGAATTCTTAAAAAAGTTGTATTTTTTAAATAGTTAATTATATTTTGATGAAAAATACAATAAATATCTATGCTAGTGAAAAGCGTAAACAGTAAACTAAAATAAAACGAACTTAAAAGAGTAGGTAATTACTACCGGTAAATACCGAAGAAATATCCAGTAAATAAAAGTGCGTTCGTAAGTAGATATTTGTATTTTAAACTAAATATTTTAGTGTGTTGATTTTTTTTATTATTGGTAATTTCATTTAATTTATTAAAAAAATAGATACTAAACATTAAAATATCCATTATTAAGCGCATTTTCTCCTTTTCGTTAAGAATCGCTTGTAATTTAACCTACACATGTTTCCGGTGACACAATATCATGATAAAAAATTATTTTGCTTTAAGTTCGATTCCTAAAATAAATACGAAGTTTTGAAGAAAAATATTTTGTGTGATAATTTTTGAAGTTATTTTACAACTTCCCTCGAGTTATTCTTTTTTACAGTTACAAAATCGACCTACCCTACTATATATATATTATTTTTTTTCACACACGCATATATATATATATATATATATATATATATATATGCGTGTATATATATATATATATATGCGTGTATATATATATATATATATATATATATATATATATATGCGTGTATATATATATATATATATATATATATATATATTATACACATATATATAAAGTAGGTAAAGAAGAGAGAAAGTGGTTAAATAATATTGGTGTATATGTGTGTATATATGTATATATATCCATGTTAGGGCACATGTATATGGATGTGTATATGTATATTATGTATATGGATATATGTTTATGTATGTATATGTATGTACATTTATATGGGTATATGGTTGAATGTATATGTATTTATATATATGTACGTATATATCTGTACGTGTTATTATAGGTATGTATGTTTATATGTATATATTTGTGTATATATATTTATATCTATGTGTATATATGAGGGTATATGAGTGTATATTGACACCTATCATGTGTGAACCTGTTTATGTATATGAGAAGGGATGTAATCTTTGGTAGGTGTCTACTACTGCGTGTGTAAGTCTATGTGTGTGTATATGTATATGTATATGTATTTGTGTGTGTGTGTATGTGTATATATACAATTATGTATATGTGGGTGTCTATACATATATATATATATATATATATATATATATATATATATATATATATATATATATATATATATATATATATATCCGAGGGTCATTTAATAAATAAGGTGGATTTTTCGGTTTAAGGACTTCTAATTTAGATATAAGCTTCCTTTTTTTTTCAACGTAGTCTCCCAGCACTGTCACACACTTTTCTCATCTGTGCACAAGCTTCCATATTACCTCAGCGTAAAAATCATTCGACTGATGTCTCAGCCAGTCGCTAACAACAATTTTGACTTCATCGTCGCTTTTAAACTTCGTGCCTCTTGTGAACGCTTTCAAGGGACCAAACAGGTGAAAGTCTGAAGGGGCAAGGTCTGGGCTGTAAGTGGGATGAGGGACCAGCTCCCAGCCCAGCTCGTTGATGGTCTGCACTGTGTGAGGCCTTGCGGTGTCATGATTCAAGATGACTCCTTCTGACTGGTGACCCCTGCGTTTGACCCAACAGATAAGCTCAAAGTCCTTGCAATGTCATCCTCTGTCACCCTTCTGTCAGACTGAATGCGATCACCTTAGGAGACCTCACTTCCGTAGTCTTGTCTTCATCCTCAACACTGCTCCGTCCTTCTTTAAACAATTTAGCCCACTTGTTGACATTTTTTTGGCTGAAACACGTGGCGCCATACACAGTTGACATTCTCCTCTGTATTTCAACTGGTTTGCACACTTCAGCAACCAAAAACTTGATAACTGACCGCTGTTCAATTCTGGAGCATGCTTCTTGGTCGGCCATCTTTGTTAATCGCAAAAACTCTCAAAGTTTTTTTTTTTTTTTAATCTGCAAAAGAAATTAAATCCATGTGAAAAAGAAGTAAAATAAAAAAATAAAAAAGAGTAAGCTTCCATCTGTATTAGAAGTCCTTATACCTAAAAATTCAACTTATTTATTGAATGACCCTCGTATATATATGTGTGTGTGTCTATGTATTCGTTTAAATATGTATATATATGTGTGTATATGTCTATGTCTATATGTATATATGTGTGTGGCTATTTATATGTATACGCTCGGATGTGAATGTACTTATATATAGGTTTATGTGGATGTGTTGATATGGGTATTTATATATGATTATATATTTGTATATATGAATGTATATTCCTGTGTCCTAGTATATGTATTTGTATGTATATCTTAGTGTCTTAGAATGTATCATCGATACTAGCTAAAATCTACTTTTGTTTGATAAGGATTTTTTAATTGCTCATAGATTAATCAACAACTGTCTGTTGTTTTTTTTTTAAATATTATAAACCTTTACTGTATTTTATCATCAATAAGATAATATTATTAGAATATATGTAGGTTTCTGTATACATATTCCTATATTTTGTGTATGACTATATATATATATATATATATATATATATATATATATATATATATATATATATATAAACATATAGACATATGTTGGTTTCTGTATACATATTCCTATATTTTGTGTATGTCTATATGTTTATATATATATATATATATATATATATATATATATTATAAACCTTTACTGTATTTTATCATCAATAAGATAATATTATTAGAATATATGTAGGTTTCTGTATACATATTCCTATATTTTGTGTATGTCTATATGTTTATATATATATATATATATATATATATATATATATATATATATAAACATATAGACATACACAAAATATAGGAATATGTATACAGAAACCTACATATATTCTAATAATATTATCTTATTGATGATAAAATACAGTAAAGGTTTATAATATATATATATATATATGTGTGTGTGTATATATATGTGTATATGTATATGTATATATTTGTATGTATGTATATATATGTGTATATATATATGTATATATGTGCCTGTGTATATGCGTATATATGTTTATATAGGTGTTTAATTTACGTGTGTATGAATTTTTTTTATGTATATGCGTGTATTTGTAAATGTATGTTTATGTGTTTAGTTTATGTATATATATACATACATGCCTATGTATGTATATATAAGTGTATATATGTGTATGTGTGTGTATGTATGTATTTGTATATATGTGCATCTTTGTATATATATTTTTATTTGGCTTATTTACTTTTTTAAGTTTTTACGTTGCTGTGTTGTCGATATGTTTATACTTGCTTATGTATGTGTGTATGTGCGTATGTGTGTATATGCGTATGTGTATGCGTATATATATATATGTTGGTACGTGTAGGGTTCTATATGTATGTATATATATGTGTGTGTAGGAATGTATGTATATATGTGCGACTGTACAATTATACATGGAGGTAGTTATTTATATGTATGACTACAATTATATATGGAGGTTGTTCTTTATTTTCGTTCACGTAGTGTGTGGAGAACTATATCGATTTACATGGTAAAAATATATATATATATTTATATATATTTGCTTGTTTGAAATATTTTTTTTTGTTTGACCAATTTTATCTATGTATATTTACCCGGATTAGTTATTTTTCAATAAGTGGTTAGAATTCGTTTAATAACATATTCGAGTCTTGGATATTTCTTGGTTGTTGTGTCAGACTGTCTAGGTCAGTGGATGTGTGTGGATGTGTGTGCATGTGTTTATCGATGTCTGTGTGTAGGGAACGTGCATGCACATTTGGCTCTGTGTGTGTGTGTGTGTTCGTTTTTTTTATCAAGGGTCGTGGAGTTGTTTCCTGTCTCGTCAACGTTTTGTGTGTGTATATATCTAAATATGTCCGGACGCTTATGTTATATAACCTGAGGGTGTTTGGATTGTTTTACGTGAGAGGTTACCATCACATTTCCGCTCTTTGAATTAAAATGTATACATTTTTGTCTAGAAGTATTAACATCTATTCCAACGTAATTTCAATGAAAAAATAAATTAAATAACATATGTATTTTTTATTTTCTCCTCAGTAATTTTATAATTTTAAACTTAATAGAGATTAGATTTAGATTTTGAAATGGGTATTTTTTTACTTTTAATTTTAATTTTAATTTTCATATAATTTAATACTTATTGGTTAGGATAAATTCTATTTTATTATAACCCCAAATTTAAAGCTTTTAATACCTATTATAACCTTGCTTCGTTGTCGAGTTTTTTGAATTCCCATATGCTTGTATTTTGATTGGTCATTCTAGCTTATGTAAAAGCTTTTTCCCCTTGCGAAGGATCGTTAATTAATTTGAAACTTTTAAAACCATTTATTCTACATTCAACATCATCACTTCATAAGACACCGGTGGTGTTGAAACGAAATAGCTATTTTTGTAGTGATTTTATAACCTATTTATGTTATAATTTTTAAATAAATAATTATATATATATATATATATATATATATATATATATATATATATATATATATATATATGTATATATATGTATATATATATGTATATATATGTATATATATGTATATATATATGTATATATATGTATATATATATATATATATATATATATGCATATATATATGAATATATATATATTTATATATATATGTATATATATGTATATATATATATATCTATATATATATGCATTTATATATATTCATATATATATATATATATATATATATATATATATATATATATATATATATATATATATGTCAATTTTAACATCGGGATAATAGTTTAATATAAATTACTAAATGTACTCGATTAAAATCGAATAAAATAAACATTAGACGCCTTTCGTTCGAAACTTCGCCAGAAGTAAATAAATCATCGGAAATTAGTGAAGAAATGATTTCTTAAAACGAGGTCTGAAAATTGGACAAGCGGGAAGGAATATATATATATATATATATATATATATATATATATATATATATATATATATATACATATATATATATATATATATATATATATATATATATATATATATATATATATATATGATACGATGAATACATAGTTTGAAGGCTTGTTATATCATATTATAAAATTGGATATTGAGATCAATACCGAACGGTGACAGTCTAATTAATTCATGCGTAAACGCCATTTTCAAATAAACATCTAAAACAACGTATTTAGATTATACATATATATATATATATATATATATATATATATATATATATATATATATATATATATATATATATATGATGTGATAAATAAATTGTCGTCTAAATTACGCAAAAATGAAACTAACTGACATCTCATTTCAACAGATATATTTACCAAAATTATACAAAATAACTTGAAACACAAATGAGTAGATTTATTCAATAAAATCACAATTGCCTTCAATCACAGCCTTAAGACAACTTCGGAAACTTCTACAACTTTTTTGGACGATCTCCTTGATTAAGATGGGGAAGGCTGCCACAATTCTTTGCATTCAGTTCATCTTTGGTGTTACATTGTCTTTTGATGGTCTCTCGCTCCTCATGTAATAATCAAGATTGGGCACCTCGGCATGGTGTAATGGTTAGAAATCTTGTCTTGCTAGATCAATTACGACTGAGTATTGCGTTCGATCCTCACTGGGTGCCCCCATACTTTCGGCCTCGTGCCACATCTAAGCCGGGGTTAGAAAATCACTATAATAATGAAGAATTTGTATTCTGTGGAGTTAGATAGCCAGATATAAAGGGTGATATGGTCGCAAGAATTGTCTGACAGCCATGAATGGGTTCTTCTGCTTGTGTGGAATGATGCTGTTTCCTGTTACCAGACATAGAATCTTCAATCAGGCACCCTCTTTACCGAGGGAAGCACTACCTCCTCAAATCACTTCTGCGGCTCTCTGGCAAGATGGATGGTGACATAACATCGGCATCACTGTTGATCACACAAAGCACCATGATGTTGACTGGATATATAATACAACTCTCTCTCAATCGTCTTCATTGTCCTCAGATTGAAACCAAACACTCTGAAATGTTCGTATTGGCTTTTCTTCTTTAGCACGGTTTACGTCGTTCCCAAATTTCTGGCGGAATGAATCGCGTCAAGGGTGTGCTCTTTTTCTCACATATGGTCGCGAACTGGCCTTACTATATTGTGCATTGGAAAAATCAAAAAACAATTTATTTGCATGCGTGAAATTAAAAAAATGAGAAAATGGCGACAATTTACCAATCCCACCCTGTATAATAGAATATTCAATGTAATGGCTGGCATTTCATTCTAATTCTTTTTACAAGAGATCAGGGTTCACCTTTGTCTCAAACTACCTCCAACTTTTTGGTATCGTTTCCCAACAAGTTTTCCAGAGGATCTGCTTTGAAAGACTTTACAGGTCATTTGTGGATGAGCGGGTGGTATAATTGATATTAATTTCTCGGTATACGAAATCGAAGAGGCGAGTTCGAATTCCAGTCTAGTTTGATATTGACTAACGCAAAACTTTCCCTTGGAAAGGGTCTGACTTCATCTCCTCCCCTGTTATGAGTTAAATCTTAGGACTTGTATCTGTGCACATCATTATTATCTCCCAAAAATTATAAATGCAATTTTCACTCACACAAAAACTATTCTTGCAATTAGAAATATGTATCGGCTTTGAATAACTCACAAGGGGTTGATAAAACGTAAAAAACGATCAATGAATCAATATTGATTACTCTAATAATATGATTTTTGCCACAAAAAACAACTTTTGGTGACTTGCTACATGGATGGCTGTATTATTTATTAACCTCGTTTTTAAAACTTCATAATTTCATATATTTTGTCGGCTCTCTATTGTTAGGAATTGGACCTTTCCTTTTACAGAAGAGGTACCTCAATTCATAAGAGAACGAACACAATGTGGTCTCTTTGGGAATCTGTTCTTTATTTAAATCATGCCAATAGCAACATTTCCCATCTGGACAAGTTAAATTCATCCGAAGCTACATCAGCCAATTTTACATTGCACCAAATGACTTTTTCCTTTTCTCAAGTTGCTTTTTCTTATCAATTTGTGCCAGTTTTCTATCTTGGCAAATAACCTAAATCCGCTCGTACATTAAATAATTACTCAATACGTTTAATAGTTATATTTAGCTGCAGCTGTTTCTGGGGGTCTTTTGAGCAGGATTAGAAGCTTCTCGAAGCAATCGTCTTTGTGCTATTGCTGTAAATATGGGAGGTCTTCGTTTTCTCTTATTCCTGCTATATTACTTGGAGTTTTAATAGATTTGAGTACAGCAGCTCGCCTTCACATGAGATTCTTTACTATTTGATTACTTACATATGGTGTTGCGGTAGAAAACATCTCTCTGGGATTAATACATATTTGTCATTCATTTCTTCCAGCCACATTGTTCCGTCCGTTGCATTCAGTTGCTGTTAGTATATATGGGATGTACGAAGACCTATCATTGGAAAATGCAAACTGGAAATAATCTCTATTATATATTATACTATTGTAAGCTTTTATTTTCTTCCTCATCCTTCTTTTTCACTTTATTTAATTCCCTCAATGCTGAAAATATAAATTCAACGGTCAAAGTATAGGATGTCATTTCAGTCGAAATTAGGTTGTACATGGTGGAGTTAGTACCTGTTTATCTTGCTGAGATGAGGTATTATGTACATTATTTACATTATTCGAACTATCTTTGTCGCCATATTTATTACAAAGTTTCTGCATTTCAGAATATGTCTATATTTCTGAGATGAGGTATTATGTACATTATTTACATTATTCGGACTATTGTCCTCATCTTTGTCGCCATATTTATTACAAAGTTTCTGCCTTTCAGAATATGTCTATATTTCTGAGATGAGGTATTATGTACACTATTTACATTATTCGGACTATTGTCCTCATCTTTGTCGCCATATTTATTACAAAGTTTCTGCCTTTCAGAATATGTCTATATTTCTGAGATAAGTTATTATGTACACTATTTACATTATTCGAACTATTGTCCTCATCGTTGTCGCCATATTTATTACAAAGTTTCTGCCTTTCAGAATATGTCTATATTTCTGAGATGAGGTATTATGTACACTATTTACATTATTCGGACTATTGTCCTCATCTTTGTCGCCATATTTATTACAAAGTTTCTGCCTTTCAGAATATGTCTATATTTCTGAGATAAGTTATTATGTACACTATTTACATTATTCGGACTATTGTCCTCATCGTTGTCGCCATATTTATTACAAAGTTTCTGCATTTCAGAATATGTCTATATTTCTGAGATGAGGTATTATGTACACTATTTACATTATTCGGACTATTGTCCTCATCTTTGTCGCCATATTTATTACAAAGTTTCTGCCTTTCAGAATATGTCTATATTTCTGAGATAAGTTATTATGTACACTATTTACATTATTCGAACTATTGTCCTCATCGTTGTCGCCATATTTATTACAAAGTTTCTGCCTTTCAGAATATGTCTATATTTCTGAGATGAGGTATTATGTACACTATTTACATTATTCGGACTATTGTCCTCATCTTTGTCGCCATATTTATTACAAAGTTTCTGCCTTTCAGAATATGTCTATATTTCTGAGATAAGTTATTATGTACACTATTTACATTATTCGAACTATTGTCCTCATCTTTGTCGCCATATTTATTACAAAGTTTCTGCCTTTCAGAATATGTCTATATTTCTGAGATGAGGTATTATGTACACTATTTACATTATTCGGACTATTGTCCTCATCTTTGTCGCCATATTTATTACAAAGTTTCTGCCTTTCAGAATATGTCTATATTTCTGAGATAAGTTATTATGTACACTATTTACATTATTCGGACTATTGTCCTCATCGTTGTCGCCATATTTATTACAAAGTTTCTGCATTTCAGAATATGTCTATATTTCTGAGATGAGGTATTATGTACATTATTTACATTATTCGGACTATTGTCCTCATCGTTGTCGCCATATTTATTACAACGTTTCGGCCTTTCAGTATATGTCTATATTTCTGAGATGAGGTATTATGTACACTATTTACATTATTCGGACTATTGTCCTCATCTTTGTCGTTATATTATCCTATTATTTTCCCCCTGCAAGTTCTCCAAGGACACATGGCACAGTGGATAAAGACGTTGGTTAGATCCAGTGACAGGACCTAAAGAATGTGAGTTCAATACCCGGTTAAGACAGTGGAGAACTTTCAGAGGGGAATTAACAGGAGATAATTGATGACTGACATCCATTAAACATGGTACGTTGAACTAGAACAGTCTACTCCAGTGAGCGAAATAAAGGGTTCAGTTCGACATTCCAACCACCTGAAGGCCGTAGCGAACAATGGCCGAAACGTTGTAATAAATATGGCGACAATGATGAGGACAATAGTCCGAATAATGTAAATAATGTATGGTGGAGTTATTTATTCAATTCCAATTAGGTTTGTGTTTAGAATTTTCATCTACTAAACGGTTTGCCAAACAAGGCTAAAAATCTCAGTTTACACTGTTATTTAATCCACTATAGGGGAATGGTGAAGATATGGATTCTTACTTTTCTCAGTGGCATTTTTGCGAAAGTAAACGTAACGAACTTTGAAATCAGCTTGCCGATTCCACCTTCCGAGGCAATAATTACGCTATGTTGTCCTCCACTTTCTCGACTGTTTTGTATGTCTTTATCAGCCTCGTTTTCGCGAGGGGAGAATAAGTGGAATCAAAGGAAAGGTCCTCCTATTCTTCTGCTTCAATTCCCTTCGGCGCGCGTAATCTATTTCTTTCACCGCACTTTTTCTTTCCTGGCTTTTCCCTTTTCTTAATCTCTCCTCCCTTTTCTCCTTCTATTTTCCAACATATTTTCTCCCTCCCCCCCTTTTATATTTCCAATCATTGTCTTCTGGTCTCTTACCTATTTTCGCCTATCTAGATCTTAATCCCCTTCTTTCTACTGTCTTTTCACAGTTCTTTACATTGATTACTTCCATTTCTTTCCCCTACCTTCTGTTCCCTTTCTATTTTCGGCCTTTACATCTCCATTGTTTTACATTTTACATTTAAGTGTCTTCAAGTGTACAAATTTTCTTCTTCGTCAATCTCCTTCTGCTTTTCTCTCCTTTTTCGCGCCATTTACAATATCTGTCGCTCCACTCCCTTTTACCGTTTCTTCCTACATTTGAAAGTGTCATTTTGCCCCGAATGCAAATAGTCTACACTGAACGGTAAACGCAGCCTTTCATTTGCTGTAACAATTTCAGCGACAGCTGTGCACGACATAAAGCAAATAAATTGTTCATTTCCGTACACACTTTCATAAATATATCTAACAAAAGCTATCGACTTTATCGAGACTTAAACATCACTATTAACCCCAGACCGTCACATGACGCGGTCGAATTTATGCACAAATTCCACGACGATAAGTGGAGATAAAATAAGCTAGCATTACATGAAAAGGTTTTTACTGCGATATCCGCTACCAATCAGCACATGTGAAGAATTTAAATATTGAAATATTATATTTTGAATAAAACATTTCAGTGAAATTGTTAATCGAAATAGTAGTTAATTTATATAGTTTCAGTGACAACATTTGCATCTGAGGTCTTCAACAGATACATCATTTTAAATCAAAATTTGACAGCATCCTGGACTGTGTAGTTGCATGTAATAATAGCAATTGTAATATAAGCCGTTTCCCTGTATAGAAATATTCAGCATTCAGTGACGATGCAGACTGGATCACTGTCGAGTGAAATTTATAAAATCTTTCTATTGAAACATTTTTTCAGGAAAATAGGGTTCACAAGTCCCTTAACTTTATTCACTCTTTCCAATATCGACGAATGCTTCCAACCTAATCTTTGGTTTAAAGCAGTTTAGAGTGTCATCATCTTCATTATCGCACTGTTTTCTCTTCGAGTTACCTGTGCTATCCATTTTATTTGTTGCTGCTTTTGAAAGTTCTCAAGATATGTTGGTTCTGTTAGCGCCAGTCTATGATGTTCGAAGGAGATTCCTACTGTTGAATACAGCTCAGAGTTTAGACATTTGAGAATGCGATCTCTTTCTCTCTCGCTCTCTCTCTCGCTCTCTCTTGATATATATATATATATATATATATATATATATATATATATATATATATATGCATATATGTATATAACATGCTTGTGTGTGTATCTATGTAGGTATGTATCTACAAATTCATGTATTAATATAAAGGTAATATATATAGGTCGGTGTGTGATTATATTGTTTAATAATATATATATATATATATATATATATATATATATATATATATATATATATATATATATATATATATATATATATATATATAGCTAATATTAGTGGTCAAAGTATATATATATATATATATATATATATATATATATATATATGAATTCCCAAGAGGACAGCCTCCATGTAGAACTCCATGTCCAGGACAGAGTAAGAATATAATAAAAAAAGGTTCAAGCACTAATATTCCATGATTATAATTTATTTACATTGGAATCGTAATCAGGATCCAATTCATCAGACCTACCTTATATATGTAAGAATAACAGAATGTCACTAGTAAAAGAAATGCTACTCACCCCAAGAATAAAAGGAAGCCAATATATGGCAACTAAAAAAAAAAGAAGTTACATATTTAATAAGAAGAAAAGCTGCACACAACTTTTGTTTAACATAGAAAATAGTAACAATAAAATCTCCAGGAGAATATAGAACGCTCATATAAAGCTTATTCGCACATAAAGACAAGAAAGCAAATTTATTCTTTGCTACCGACAACTACATCATGATTAAAAAGACGGAATTAAATTCTAGGCTAACACAGTTTTATCTCAACTACCTAAATTCAAAACCAAAGTAAATATACAACGTAAATATATAAATAAATCAAATAAGAGAAGCAAACGTAGTCATGTTTATAAAGAACCTAAATCATTATCTCTCAACAAAAGAAATTCCTCCTCCTTCAAATTCCTAAAATGGCCTATATAGAGTATCTTCATTGTGTTTGGTACATATAATCTTAAATCCTTTACTAACATTATAATCCTTCAAATAAATGTACATACATTACATATAGAATTAGAGTGAAAGTTTAATGATAGCTTTGTGCGCGATTAACTATTTAATGCAGTTGTGGTCGAAACTAGATTGCTACCAATCCATCAAATGCCGGGTGTTCTATGTTTGTCTCTCAGTGTAAATTTCTCAATTGTACTGGTGTCAACAAGCCTGTGAAAATTACGAAATAAAACAAAATGTTTTCCTCTTCGCTCCTCATTGTTAGACGAGGACAGTATTTCTTCACAGAACGATAGATTTCCTTTGTTAGACGTCGTATTAAACTAGTGCGTAAAGGAAATTTGCCATTTCCCAATGATTGCACAGGCATTAGTGTACATGAAGTGTGAGGATTCTATATTAAACTCGTTGAGGTACCCGCCATTGCCCGGGCATAAATGGCTGCAATTGCACCCTACTGTATGCCTTCTCGCAATGTCTAAAAATGTCTGCCTGCGCCCCAACTTGCTTGCATCATACATTGGTATACTAAGCTACTCCCCCATAATTTTTTGGTATGTCCTTCGCAAGTATTTGATTGTACTTAATAAAGGAATTACTTGGATAGAAACTTCTTTGTGGTCGTTATTAGGGGTTAAATTGTTTCAGGGTTTTAGATATTCAGTAAATTTCCTATGGTTGTAATAAGTTTCTAATCGTATGGCATTGTTCACAAATCTAAATATCAAACAAAAACAGAGATGGGCTTGATTTATCTGCCAGTGCAAACACATGAACGGTTCCTCCTTCACGCGTGTTTAATATAAAGAGGTTCTTCGACAATGTTTCACTATTAAAGATCCAATAAAATTTCTATCTTTGCATCAAAGGCTGTTCGAATGCCAATTTAGGATGAAATCATAAAGAAACTATTAACTGAAATAATCTAAACCAAACATTCTCACGAAACAATTTGTGTATAATATATAATCTTCATGGCAAATTTGAAAGCATCGTATGAGAAAACCAGGAGTTATGAACGATAAACTGGCTTTTTGAACAGTTCTTCGTGTTTTTTTTTTCGTTATACGAGGGGAAGCTGGCAAGAGTAAAACCACACTATCTTATTTCTTGAATGATGGCAAATTGTTGCGACATATTTGAAGAAAATGCGATAAAAATGAGTAAGTTTTTCAAGTTTTTATTTTATGTACTACGCAAAACCCGATTTTTTTTCACAGATTTTTGCAATTTTTTGCATGAAACCAGTGTTGCAGGAAAACTATCAAGCATTCTACATAAAGCTAGTTGCATGGGCTATTTTTGCATTAAGCGAAAAGAACATCAGCACATCCAGTAAAATTTTGTTCACGTGAAACTTTGCTTTGTTTTTTGTCAAAAAGTCGTACGCACCTTCAGTTTTATCGATTTTTCTGTCAAATCCAGGGCGGGTGCTGGAGATTGAAACGTTGCAGTTGACCTAATGTAATAAATGTGCAACATGTGTTTACAATTTCATTATAATCGGTCGAGAAATGTGGACGTGCATAAATATCACACAAAAACACAAACAGACAGACACACAGACATCTTCTATTTATAGATATAGATAATAAATAATGTAAAAGCTTATCAAATAATCAAAATGCTGTTGTCATCTGATTTTGCACGGATATGCGCTATATATTGTTTGAAATTATTTTGCACGGATATGAGCTATATATTGATTGAAAGTATTTTGCATGTATATGAGTTATATATTGATTGAAAGTATTTTGCACGGATATGAGCTATATATCGTTTGAAAGTATTTTATTCGGATATGAGCTATATATTGATTGAAAGTATTTTGCACGGATATGAGCTATATATTGTTTGTAAGTATTTTATTCGGATATGAGCTATATATTGTTTGAAAGTATGTTGCACGGATATGAGCTATATATTGTTTGAAAGTATTTTAAACGGATATGAGTTAATTATTGTTTGAATGTTTTGTGCACGGATATGAGTTATATATTTTTTGAAAGTATTTTGCACGGATATGAGCTATATATTGTTTGAAAGTATTTTGCACATATATAAGCTATATATTGTTTGAAATTATTTTGCACGATATGAGATATATATTTATTGAAAGTATTTTGCACGGATATGAGCTATATATTGTCTGAAAGTATTTTGCACGGATATGAGCTATATATTGTTTGAACGTATTTTAAACGGATATGAGTTAATTATTGTTTGAATGTTTTGTGCACGGATATGAGTTATATATTTTTTGAAAGTATTTTGCTCGGATATAAGCTATGTATTGTTTGAAAGTATTTTCACGGATATGAGGTATATATTGTTTGAAAGGA
Source organism: Acanthosepion esculentum (assembly GCA_964036315.1). Lineage (NCBI taxonomy): Eukaryota > Metazoa > Mollusca > Cephalopoda > Sepiida > Sepiidae > Acanthosepion > Acanthosepion esculentum. The sequence continues at coordinate 7,057,867 of OZ038476.1, forward strand.
TTTTGCACCGATATGAGCTATATATTGTTTGAATGTATTTTGCACGGATATGAGCTATATATTGTTTGAATGTTTTGTGCACGGATATGAGCTATATATTGTTTTAATTTTTTTTGCACGGATATGAGCTATATATTGTTTGAAAGTATTTTGCACGGATATGAGCTATATATTGTCTGAAAGTATTTTGCAATGATATGAGCTATATATTGTTTGAAAGTATTTTACACGGATATGATTTATACATTGTTTGAAAGTATTTTGCACGGATATGAGCTATATAGTGTTTGTAAGTATTTTGCACTGATATGAGCTATATATTGATCGAAAGTATTTTGCACAGATATGAGCTATATATTGTTTGTAAGTTTTTTATTCTGATATGAGCTATAAATTGTCTGAAAGTATTTTGCAATGATATGAGCTATATATTGATTGAAAGTATTTTGCACGGATATGAGCTATATATTTTTTGTGAGGAATTTTATTCTGATATGAGCTATAAATTGTCTGAAAGAATTTTGCAATGATATGAGCTATATATTGTTTGAAAGTATTTTGCAAGTATACGAGCTATATATTTATTGAAAGTATTTTGCACGGATATGAGCTATATATTGTTTGAAAGTATTTTGTACGGATATGAGCTATATATTATTTGAAAGTATTTTGCACTGATATGAGCTATATATTGTTTGAAAGTATTTTGCACGGATATGAGCTATATATTGTTTGAATGTATTTTGCACGGATATGAGCTATATATTGTTTGAATGTATTTTGCCCGGATATGAGCTATATATTGTTTCAAAGTATTTTGCACGCGTATGAGCTATGTATTGTTTGAAAGTATTTTCACGGATATGAGGTATATATTGTTTGAAAGTTTTTTGCACGGATATGAGCTATATATTGTTTGAAAGTATTTAGCACGGATATGAGCTATATATTGTTTGAAAGTGTTTTTCCACGTATATGAGCTATATATTGTTTGAAAGTATTTTGCACGGATATGAGCTATATATTGTTTGAAATTGTTTTGCACGGATATGAGCTATATATTGTTTGAAAGTATTTTGCACGGATATGAGCTATATATTGATTGAAAGTATTTTGCACGGATATGAGCTATATATTGTTTGTAAGTATTTTATTCGGATATGAGCTATATATTGTTTGAAAGTATGTTGCACGGATATGAGCTATATATTGTTTGAAAGTATTTTACACGGATATGAATTAATTATTGTTTGAATGTTTTGTGCACTGATATGAGCTATTTATTGTTTGAAAGTATTTTGCACGTATGTCGGCCATATATTGTTTGAAAGTATTTTGCACGGATATGAGCTATATATTGTTTGAAAGTATTTTGCACGGATATGAGCTATATATTGTTTGAAAGTATTTTGCACGGATATGAGCTATATATTGTCTGAAAGTATTTTGCACGGATATGAGCTATATATTGTTTGAAAGTATTTTAAACGGATATGAGTTAATTATTGTTTGAATGTTTTGTGCACGGATATGAGTTATATATTTTTTGAAAGTATTTTGCTCGGATATAAGCTATGTATTGTTTGAAAGTATTTTCACGGATATGAGGTATATATTGTTTGAAAGGATTTTGCACCGATATGAGCTATATATTGTTTGAAAGTATTTTGCACGGATATGAGCTATATATTGTTTGAAAGTATTTTGCACATATATAAGCTATATATTGTTTGAAATTATTTTGCACGATATGAGATATATATTTATTGAAAGTATTTTGCACGGATATGAGCTATATATTGTCTGAAAGTATTTTGCACGGATATGAGCTATATATTGTTTGAAAGTATTTTAAAAGGATATGAGTTAATTATTGTTTGAATGTTTTGTGCACGGATATGAGTTATATATTTTTTGAAAGTATTTTGCTCGGATATAAGCTATGTATTGTTTGAAAGTATTTTCACGGATATGAGGTATATATTGTTTGAAAGGATTTTGCACCGATATGAGCTATATATTGTTTGAATGTATTTTGCACGGATATGAGCTATATATTGTTTGAATGTTTTGTGCACGGATATGAGCTATATATTGTTTTAATTTTTTTTGCACGGATATGAGCTATATATTGTTTGAAAGTATTTTGCACGGATATGAGCTATATATTGTCTGAAAGTATTTTGCAATGATATGAGCTATATATTGTTTGAAAGTATTTTACACGGATATGATTTATACATTGTTTGAAAGTATTTTGCACGGATATGAGCTATATAGTGTTTGTAAGTATTTTGCACTGATATGAGCTATATATTGATCGAAAGTATTTTGCACAGATATGAGCTATATATTGTTTGTAAGTTTTTTATTCTGATATGAGCTATAAATTGTCTGAAAGTATTTTGCAATGATATGAGCTATATATTGATTGAAAGTATTTTGCACGGATATGAGCTATATATTTTTTGTGAGGAATTTTATTCTGATATGAGCTATAAATTGTCTGAAAGAATTTTGCAATGATATGAGCTATATATTGTTTGAAAGTATTTTGCAAGTATACGAGCTATATATTTATTGAAAGTATTTTGCACGGATATGAGCTATGTATTGTTTGAAAGTATTTTGTACGGATATGAGCTATATATTATTTGAAAGTATTTTGCACTGATATGAGCTATATATTGTTTGAAAGTATTTTGCACGGATATGAGCTATATATTGTTTGAAAGTATTTTGCACGGATATGAGCTATATATTGTTTGAATGTATTTTGCACGGATATGAGCTATATATTGTTTGAATGTATTTTGCCCGGATATGAGCTATATATTGTTTCAAAGTATTTTGCACGCGTATGAGCTATGTATTGTTTGAAAGTATTTTCACGGATATGAGGTATATATTGTTTGAAAGTTTTTTGCACGGATATGAGCTATATATTGTTTGAAAGTATTTAGCACGGATATGAGCTATATATTGTTTGAAAGTGTTTTTCCACGTATATGAGCTATATATTGTTTGAAAGTATTTTGCACGGATATGAGCTATATAGTGTTTGAAAGTGTTTTGCACGGATATGAGCTATATATTGTTTGAAAGTATTTTGCACGGATATGAGCTATATATTTATTGAAAGTATTTTGCACGGATATGAGCTATATATTGTTTGTAAGTATTTTATTCGGATATGAGCTATATATTGTTTGAAAGTATGTTGCACGGATATGAGCTATATATTGTTTGAAAGTATTTTACACGGATATGAATTAATTATTGTTTGAATGTTTTGTGCACTGATATGAGCTATTTATTGTTTGAAAGTATTTTGCACGTATGTCGGCCATATATTGTTTGAAAGTATTTTGCACGGATATGAGCTATATATTGTTTGAAAGTATTTTGCACGGATATGAGCTATATATTGTTTGAAAGTATTTTGCACGGATATGAGCTATATATTGATTGAAAGTATTTTGCACGGATATGAGCTATATATTGTTTGTAAGTATTTTATTCGGATATGAGCTATATATTGTTTGAAAGTATGTTGCACGGATATGAGCTATATATTGTTTGAAAGTATTTTACACGGATATGAATTAATTATTGTTTGAATGTTTTGTGCACTGATATGAGCTATATATTGTTTGAAAGTATTTTTCTACGTATATGAGCTATTTATTGTTTGAAAGTATTTTGCACGTATGTAGGCTATATATTGTTTGAAAGTATTTTGCACGGATATGAGCTATATATCGTTTGAAAGTATTTTGCTCGGATATGTGATATATATTGTTTGAATTTATATGTTTTCTGGGTTTCAGAACTGATCAACGTTTGAATAATATTTAATTATTTCCGAATTTATTATCATTTGAATTCAACCAAAACTTGTACATGCGTAACGATTTGTTTTTAAAATAAACTGTTCTGCTCTGAAATCCATTGTAATCTTATTGAAACGTATGTTATAATTCACAAACAGATTTAATTTTACATTCTTAAAAACAAATGTTATATGAAATGAGTTCCGGGGTCCTATAATACAACATTCAGTCAAACTAATACATATTATGTTATATTTTGCCTGCTTTTGTTTCTCCGGCCCTCCGGCAATTTTGAATAATGCTTGCCAAAAATATCAGACACCGATTTTTATGTGATTTTATATTAGTTATCAAATATGAAAGCAATTTAAATTGTTGCGATTTCACGATCAAGAGAAAGAAGAAAACATCCGAATTTCCCATGATTCCCTAGTAATAAAGGAAAAAACCCTGATGTCGAAAAAATTACATTCTGGTGTCTTTTCATCAACCTCTGATCATGAGGAAATAAGAAAATGGACCTTTCCAGGAATAAAGACTAAAGATAGATTTTACTCAAATATTACTTCCTTATATTAAATATTAAATATGACTTTTAATAATGGAGTTATCACAACAAAATAATTCACTTATACAAGACAACACAAATATCAGTACATTTAACAACGACATGACGAGAAATTTAAATCTACTGGAACCACCAAAACTTCAGATAATAAATCCTTATATATTTATATATAAATGTCCGACATTGTCGTTTTGATGTATAACATAATATTTTACTAACTACAAGAATAGGATTCAGATAAGACCAATCATAAAAAAAATCTTCAAAATTAAAAAAAAAACAATTATTGGTTGTGATATATTTGAAATGCACCCACTTCTTTTGGCGCGTGAAATGGATCATTGTGCTTTTGCCAATGTTTAACATATCTTATATTTTATCTATGATAAGATTATGATCTAGACCACTTTTCTTGTGTTTTGTGCGCTGATTCGATCCATGCCAGTATCAATATCCAAAACAAAATGTCTAAATTTGTTAAAATGTTAGCTCTTTTTGGGATTTTTCGCTCTTCAATGCAGAGCCAGGTTTCTATACCGAAAGCACTGTTTCGTAATTAGAAACGGGACTTTGGGATTTTAATCTTCCTCTGAGGCACAAATAAGATTAATTACAGTTCCATAATTAATCTTAAAATAATCTGAGATTCTCAACTCTTAGCTTGGATCTATTTTCTTACTTTATATATCACATAGTGCGTTTATTCTTTTAATGTTATTTAGATTTAAGTAAGTATATTGGATGAGAAATGATTCCCCGACAACATTTGAACATATCACTTAAAGATGTAATGAATGCAATATAAGGATACTGTTGTACTTATTAGAGCCAATGAACAGGCAGTGTTTGATGTTAGTCATATACAGCTGCATACGTCCTTACCCAGACTAAATAAGATTATTATACTAACCCCCCTCACTCTCTCTTTATGTATACACGATGGAAATTCAAAAATTATCTGCAATATTGTCTAAAGATATTTTAAGGTGAAAGTGCGGATAAACTTTTACTTATCTATCTATCTATCTATCTATCTATCTATCTATCTATCTATCTATCTATCTATCTATCTATCTATCTAAGCATATTCATTATCTATCTATCTATCTATCTATCTATCTATCTATCTATCTATCTATCTAAGCCCATTCATTATCTATCTATCTATCTAAGCCTATACATTATCTATCTATCTATCTAAGCCTATTCATTATCTATCTATCTATCTATCTAAGCCTATTCATTATCTATCTAAGCATATTCATTATCTATCTATCTATCTATCTATCTATCTATCTATCTATCTATCTATCTATCTAAGCCTATTCATTATCTATCTATCCATCTATCTATCTATCTAAGTATATTCATTATCTATCTATCTATCTATCTATCTATCTATCTATCTATCTATCTATCTATCTATTTATCTATCTATCTATCTTAGCCTATTCATTATCTATCTATCCATCTATCTATCTATCTAAGTATATTCATTATCTATCTATCTATCTATCTATCTATCTATCTATCTATCTATTTATCTATCTATCTATCTTAGCCTATTCATTATCTATCTATCCATCTATCTATCTATCTAAGTATATTCATTATCTATCTATCTATCTATCTATCTATCTATCTATCTATCTATCTATTTATCTATCTATCTATCTTAGCCTATTCATTATCTATCTATCTTAGCCTATTCATTATCTCCCCCCTCTCTATCTTTATCTATCTATCTATCTATCTATCTATCTATCTATCTATCTATCTATCTGTCTGTCTGTCTATATATATGTGTGTGTGTGTGTGTGTTTATTTAAATATGTGTATGTTTGATTGAGTGTGACCGACAAGGCATATAGAATAAGCTTTTTAATTCTGTTTTTTGAGAGTTCTCACAGGTCCTCTTTTATAAGGATTAAGGCAGTGTAGCCAGCCTCAGTACTGATGAAATGAATAACTGTAGGAACACTAGAAAACTTAATGAAAACATACCTTTGTCAATCAAATTTAAGGAGACATGTTGATGTCTCTCGGGAAGAAAATCTGAGTTTGTAAACAGTGACTATTAGGGCTGATAATGCAAAACTCTTCGGTAAAGCGAATCGAGTCCTCTCGGTCACTGTCTTTATCTAAAAGTAAATACGCTTAAAATTGATCTTTTACCCTGCCGTGCGCTAACGGCTTAAGGGTAAAATCTCCGTCTGACGCCAATCCAGTCGAGTTTTTGATCCTAGCTAGAGGCAACCGGCCGTCTAGTCACACTGATGAACTATGATACAGCAAAACAGTCTGTCTGTGGATGACAATATATATATATACATATATATATGAAGAAATATAGTCTTAAAGTGTGCTATATTTATGGGATAAACTGCTCAATATCAGAGATAGAGCGGTGTATAAATATAAAAGTGAACATAGAGGTCAACACTTAGAGGCGACAGGCTGTTTCATGCTAGATGGCCCGATGATTGCATCTAGCATGAAACAGACTGTCGCCTCTAAATATTGACTTCAAGTTCACTTTTATATATATATATATATATATATATATATATATATATATATATATATATATATATATATATGTATAAAGAACATGTAGTAATCGTTTATCAATCTAACATATTCCAATTTTAATAAAGCTTCATCAGAGAATGAGATATTGAGAAAAAGAAGAAATCATTCTTGTATTTTTACTTTTCTGTTTGGTTTGCATTGGTTAATTCGACACTTTAAATCAACGTTAGAATATTTGGTGACGTTGAGAATTCAAGGAGATATAACGCATACAACCGAAGCGTCAAGAAATTAACTGAATCCAAGCCTACCTGAAAAACCGTAAATATTTCGTATGTATGTACGTAAGTGCCTAAAAATTCTAATTTGTCTATATGCGAATCAGATGTATATTCGTAAGTGTATATGTATGTGTAGTATACATTATGTTTGTTCGTTTTTTGCATGCTCATTTGGGGATGTTTGTACGTACATACCTTTTTTTTTAGATAAATATACTTTAAATTATTTAAGAATTGATTCAATAAAGGTTGGTGATGTAATATAATGTTTTTGACCTGTGTTTATAGTTGGTAATATTCTTATTAGCAGGCTCACGAAGTATTTTCTCCGTAAAGAATTATTAGGGTGACATTAATAAAATCACATTTATGGCCAGATTTTTTCTGTGTATTGCGAGAGAGTTTAAATGCTTATCTAAACGTAGATCTCTTCTCTCTTTGTAGATACGGAATTTTAGATCACGTGATATAAAACTTTTTGCATTTTAAACAAATTATTTGATAAGTGCCGGCATTTGAATCGGTGTTGAATTTATGGATAAACTAATTTATTTTCTAGTTTAATAAAATGAATGTTAGAGGACAGGATTATAATTTTTTTGTTTTGTTGTTTTTATAAGTACTATTGGTATATATATATATATATATATATATATATATATATATATATATATATATATATATATATATAAAAGAAAATGTACTCGTCTGGAAAAACCTTAGGTGTTTTGGCTTGTAACTGAACAAACCAATACCCAAGGAAAAATAAGGGATAAAAGAAATAACTAAGAACATGTAATTGAGGCGAAAACAATCGTCCAGTATCCAAGTTCAGAGTACAAAGGGATCGCCAGGGTACGCTGGAGGTTTTTTTCTCCAGCGTACCCAGGTGATCCGCGTATGTGAAACCTAGGTAGGTTTACCTGGCTCTTTAGGTTCATAGTTATATATATATATATATATATATATATATATATATATATATATATATATAGGGCGGCCCTAAAGTCTGGAAACAAGAAATCTTTAGGGACGCCCTGTATTATGTGTGTGTATTTATGTGTGTGTGTGTACGCTTTCTCTTGTCCCTCTGTCTGTCATGCATGTTAAACTCTACTTTCCTGTGAAGAAAGAAACTGTGAAAGATTTAGCTGCAAACATTGTGAAAGTTAATGAAGAAAGAATTCTTGTATATTTTAACAATGATAGGATTTATCGAATGCAAGAGAGCATTCTTTTTTTCAATAAATTTCTCAAGTTTTCAACTGTATCTTTCTAATTGCTAGAGCATTTTATTTGTCCTGCCTATACTCCTTAGATCTTCCCCATTTGTCACATGCCCTGGTATTTTTAAAATTCGTTGCCAGAAACAATTTTGCTTGCATCAAGTCGTTTCGTCTATTATGACAAATTATTTTAGCATGAACTGCCATAAATTGAAGCATTCAGCATTTTTTACTTTCGTCTTTTCTAATATTATAAGCATTTCTAATTCAATAGTATTCTATTCACTTTCTGAGAAGTGTATTTCACTAAAGGAAACCATTTACTGAATAAGTAAGCAACAACGAAATCTTAGAGAAAATGGAAACAAAAAGGAAACTTGTATTTAGCATCAGGAATAGACAGTTGAAATTTCTAAGGCGCATAATGACGAAAGAGGGCTACGAAAATCCGATACTCACAAGACAGATTGAAGGCAAAAGGGGCAGATGAAAACAACGCATGATATACTTAGTGTGTTTCTGTGAATGAATGGCGGGACTGTATTCAGTTGCAATAACAAAAAACAAATTTTTAAGAGCTACAAAGGACAGAAAGTTGTGGAGAGTCATGATCGCCTACATCCTTGGGAGATACGTCACATAAAGTAGAATATATACATTCACATTTTTGTGTTACACTTTCCATGATCTGTTATTACACTTCCATTTCCAATTTCCAGACTTGTTTAATTTTTAGAGTCTCGATGTGGAACTAACACGTTCAGTAATTATAGTTGTTTACAACCACGCATTCCGTCACCTTAAATTTGTCCCCATCACTTGACTCACCTGTTAAATATTTCTTTCTGTTTTCGTTCTGAATCTTCTATCAACACAGCGCCGCCTGTGAAGCGTATTTTGGTAATATTTGCTGATAATAATGCATTGTAGGTATTTTAATTCTTTTAGAAAGAATTATCTCGCTATAAAAGTTAACTGCTTTGATGCGAATAACTCTTGCCCTACTGTGATATAGAATTTCCTTAATTCGTTCGCATACAAAGTTTTCTTCTGAGTAAGGATTACGCTTTATATGTTTACCATTTCCTTGGAACTGAACGTTTAAAAAATGATGAAAGAAAACTAATAATAAGTTAAAAATTCTTCGCAGAAATTATAACAACCACGTTTGTGTTAATCTTATATCTTGTACCTTCAAGCTATAGGCCACAAAATACATTTTTATTTAATTATTTGCAAAAGGTATCACTATTTTTAATACGGTTTTTAATTCAGAGGATTCTTTCTATTCGACGGGCTACTTGATATTTAACCCATACCTGGAGAACAAAAGATGGATACACGCTTTTTTTTCCAAGAGAAAAAGTGAATACAGAAGACTATACAGAGATTTGAGCTCGTGTTAGGAATACAGGCTTAAAAGGAAGAAATATTCTCAAAGAAAGATACCATATTTATTCCTGTATACGCATTTCGGTCTTTAGAGAGCAGATATTAAAGCAAAGAAATATGTGATCAATGGTTTTCTTATAGCATTGTTATATTGCAGTTGTCGCTTGAAAGTACAAGCCGCAATAAACTTTGGACTTTAAATATTCTTCAGTTCCAAAAATACATGCTTTCCAAACTTTCCAAGAGTTGTATTAAGTATAAAGTGGGAACATTTGAAAAATAAAAACAGACACAAACCGTAAATAATGTTTTAGGAATGTAATTTTCAAATCCACAATTTCCTATCTTAAGAAAGTCTGTTTTTCAATAATATGACAATGTAGCAATGAATAAGATTCTTAAATAGAATGAAGAATAATAGGAATAAGGGTTAAGCAGTTCTAACCAATTCCTCTATTAACAGTAGATAGAAATGTTTGTTCCGTTTCTAACGATTCAACTTGCTATTATTATTATTACTAACTGGAATTGACTTCAGAAAAACCAATATGTTATACATACGAATCCCTGTTGTTTTAATTCCTGCTACATATGATCACAATAGACCTTTGATAGCATTCGAAATAAACACCCAAATGCATTATTCGTTGTACAAACTTCACTGACAATAATCTTTATTTTTACAAGCTAACTGTATTCTTTTCAGTATTTGATTCCCTGGCCTTGAAAGATGTTCATTCAATTCAGAGACGGGAAGCTGTTCTGTTACTTTTTGTTGCAAAGTGTATCGACCACGCATATCGTTGATTATCGATGCATTGTGGCATAGGCAGCATGGAAGAATAGAAAGTGTGTTGTAGAAAGCGAAAGAAAATGAAATAAAGAGGAAGGAGTAACAAAATATCAACGTCTATTTTTATTTATCAAAGTAATATTTCGAGTGGAAATCTCACGCTCTTTCCCTCTGAAAATAGGTATAATAATATATTAAAAAATCAAGGCCACTATCTTTAGACCCTCAGAGAAGCAAATGAAACAAACAGCCAGTAAAGAAAGCTAAACTACTTGAAAATGATAAGATGGAACTAAAGGACAGAATAAAAAGTGTTTTATCAAACATTCGCCGTGAAATTGTTATAAAGGCACAGAATTGTACTGTCGGTCGCTGTTTTTTGGCATCAATTGTGCTGGTGGACAGGTGGAGACTATTCAATAAATTTTGAATAAATGATTCCTCTCGTACTAGTATTAACATAATTTTGACTCATCCCCTTATACTAGCGTTAACGTAATTTTGACTCATACTTTCATACTAGTGTTAACGTAATTTTGACTCATCCTTTCATACTAGTGTTAAAATAAATTTGACACATACTCTTATACTAGTGTCAGCATAATTTTGACTCATCCTTTCATACTAGTGTTAAAATAAATTTGACACATACTCTTATACTAGTGTCAGCATAATTTTGACTCATCCTTTTATACTAGTGTTAACGTATTTTGACTCATACTCTCATACTAGTGTCAACATAATTTTGACTCATCCTATCATACTAGTGTTAACTTAATTTTGACTGACCCTGTATGTACTTTAGTATTATTCTCAAACGTATTTATGAATAATCTGAATAAAAGTTTATCAAAATATACTTATCATGCGTGATATATTTGCCTGAATTATTGACACTTTGTTCCTGTAATTATCACAGCCAGTGCGTATAGGATCGAAAAATCCCTGTCATTATTCTTCGTTTTGCGAAGAATTTTGAATGTATTCCGCTTTTCCATTACACGTGTGTTAAACGTACCTTAGCGTAACTCGAGTTCTATAAGATATTCCCATTACTGATTGTGAAATAATAGTTGCGAAGAAAGGCTTTCAAAATCATAATAGATGTTTTTGGATAAGATGCAACTTGCAAATGAATGCACGTTTCAAAAATGAACTTCATTATTTGTTCGCGCGATAGAGATGTGAGAGCGTCCGCTATTTCTTTTTTGTCATGTTATCAACCCTTTTTTCTTTGTTATTTCTTTTTCCAATATAAACATATTACGTCAAGGTTTTTTCCATTAGGCTTAATTATTATGTACTTTCTTTCTTTTAAACACAGATAATAATTCACTAGAAATACCCGGGAAAATTTTACGGTTTTCCTATTTGAATTTTATGATGAAGTTTAATCCTTCAATTCACCTAGTCAGTTGAAACACGCTTGAGGGATCCTGTTTCCTTCGATTCATGCATGTCTAGGGAGAAGGTTTTCCCGCAGTATTTTGCGATTTTTTCTTTAATTCTTAAATGAATGATTGAATAAACTTACAATATCCAAAGCAATTAAATATCTATGGAATTCCCCTTTTGCATCGTTAAATATTTAAACTTTCAAAATTAAATAAAATTGCAGTATCAGTCATAAAAATGAATGCAGCTATTATTTAAGGATAGAAGAAAAGAAATGAAAACATTTGAAATTGAAACGATTTTCTATTTGACTGAAGAAGACAGTAAAAACATGCGAGTGTTTTCACGCTATTTTCTTTCTTTCGTCTTCTTTAATTTTGTCGAGGAAACCAAATTGTGATTCTGTGATGTTTTTCCAACGCAATCAAAACAGAATAGTCAATTATTTATAACTAGCCTAGAAGCCGCCCTTAGGCTAGATGCTGCAGAGGGTTTTTGGGCCTTTTAATTTCAGCGTCCAATATACCTAAAAGGATTTAGAAATAATAAAATTATTTTATTTTTTTTCCTACATATTAATTCGGCATAATCTTTCTTCGTACACACAACCGATCTCCGTAGCTTGTTTACATTTATTTTGCGTGCAATTTTAAAAATACTATTCTTTATTATCCATTCACATAAAGTCACAATTAAAAGACATTAGGGAACCCAAACTATGTAATATTTCAATTACGCCACAGTACTCGTGCTAGAAAAAGAAAAGAAAAAATATGAGCAACGTACCGTGCCCCGCTTAAGTTTTTAATTATTGTTTAATTAGACAATATCAAATGCAATTGCGACGAAAAGCGAAATTAAAGATAAATTTTTAATAAAGAATTGTTTTTTTAAACCTTTCAATCTGTTTGATATTTAAATTAAACTTTAAATGAGTTATTTATTTTATGTTTAATCGTATGTAACTACAGTAGTTACTACATGTTACTTTTGGTTGTTTATGATTCGCCGAGATCGAAAAACGGACGGACGGACGGACAGACCGACACACGTACACTGCGCTTTAATTGTATAGATGTATTGCCAGTTTGGAACGCATACACTAAATTACCATCTATTTAACTAAGAAACAAAGACATACGAAAAACTTTCTTTCCCATTCTTCCATTTTCAGTGTGCCAGCTATCCATTTTAAACAGGAGAAACGTGGAAATATAAATAAAAATGAAGGGATAAAATTAACTTGGAAAAGTAGTAGCCATTTTGTCATTTATTAAGCTTTGCTATTTCAGGTATAAGATCATAGGTACGGAGGTTTTCATCTCCGCTAATTAGCGAATGCAGCAAAGAAAACACAAGATTAAAAAAGCGTGGACAAAATTCAAAATGTATGTAGGTTGTTACTCCATCGAGTTTCCTCCAGCACAAGCATATTTTCAAGTCTTTGCCAACGATTACTCACCTTTTCATTTTAAGAATCTAGACAAAAATAAAAGCAGAGAAACAGGAGAAATTAGAATCTTTTTGAAAACATTTTCCGCTACCTACATATTTTCTCGCTGTCCCCGCCCGCGGCTGGTGGCGGGGAATGTTTCCCGCCATTTACTACAATCATGTGCAAGTGTATTTAGTCTGTGCTACTCCTCAGTTGAATTATCTATCCACCTCTTCTGTGGTTTTCCTCTACTTCTTTTTCCAGGCAACATATTTTAAAGAAACAATTTAGCGAGCGCCTCCTAAGATCTTTTAATGTGTCCAATTATTTTCAAAGATATTCTAATGCTACTGAAGAGTGCTGGAAAATTGGTTACAGTTCTAGGAATGTTTATTGTCACTTTGTCTATTCTGTTGATATCAGTGCTAAAGCGGGCCATATAGTTTTGGAATGTTTAGATTTGAGCAGAATTTTTTTGTGTCCATGCCACACAATCCAAATCATATAAAATAAACTGAAAATATTCATATATGATATATCTTCGTTTTAATGGTAATCGATACTCACGATGTTTCAACATTGGTTTATATCAGTCAATGGATCAATTTGCGTCTGTTTAACTGGATTTTAAGTTGTGTTCTGTCTGTTGTCACTGACACAGTTTTACACTTTATAATCCATTTCACATAATTATCTAAACATTAGTTAACTCATATAACAGAAAACGATTATCTATTTTTTAAGTACGTTTAATTAATGAAGGCTACTTTTAGAATTATTTTTATAATTTTACTTTGCTTTTACATGAAATCGTAAATACATTTCTCTTCAAAATCTTGCAACAAATCATCTTTATAATTAAGAGGATACAGACAACTGGCGTCGCCAATTGAAGGTAATTAGATCTAGCGGAATAAAATGTTATGTACAAAAACGACTTGGCGTTTTATGTACAAAGTGGCATCTTAATTCCGCTTTCAGACAATAATAAGTTGGCAGACATTGAGAATCGAAACCTAATCACCTAGCTTCTTCCCCCAAACTGATACTTTAGGAAACAGATCCCCGAGGATATACGTCCTTAATCCCTACAACTTAAACTTTTCAAGTCTAAACTGATCCGGTATCTATCCTACATATCCTCACTATATACCACTCTAACTTCCTTCGTTTTCGCTTTTACAAGAACTTCATTCAGCAGCCATCTTGATTGAGTTACTTTTGGCTTTAGTATTTAGTGAACAATAATATTTAGAAAAAAATGAAACGAGCTTGCTAATTGATATGTTTACAGAAAGTGCACTATACACTTAACGCCGTGTGCGATGGTCTGTGTTAATTTTGTTTTTGCTATCATTCTTTGTATGTAATGTTTCCTCCTTGTCTTGTTTTACCTGCATGAGAACAATCGGTAAGTATGCAACAACGTCAGCAACTTAACAGTAGAAAAAAAATCGTGAAAATATTTATGTTGTGAATCAAGTTAGATCCTGTCGAAGACGAGCGGTTAGGGCACATAGTTGGGCTCACATTAACTACACAAATTTGCAAGCCTAGATAAAAAAAAATCGCCTGTTTACGATGGGGGTTACAGTAGGTGCAGATTAACACTGAAGACATTCACTGCAAACATAAAGATGGAAAATAAAGAAACATGTGGAAAACAAACCGAATATAAAACGAAGCAAAATATACCAAAAAGAATGAAAGAATAAACACTTTAAAAAAAATATAGCAATGAAAATTCGGAAAAGTACGTGAAAAATACAAAAAAGGAAAGATCGGATGATTTAAGAAGATGATTTAGCGACGAGAAAGTAAATACGCCCGGAGATGTTTACGTCATTTTCGTTCCAACCAAATCTACAGATGGTTCCATTGACATGGAATGGTGCGGTCCAATTCAAGTATTCATCAGTCGAGCACTCACCCTCTTGAATTACGCCTCCTACCCCACTTAATGCGGCAACTCTGAATCACGTTATTTTCTTTTTACGTTCCTTCTCTAGCTTTCCCCACCCAAGAACAGTCATCACTGTGACCCTCCATCGCGCATTTTTCTCCCATTACTTCTCCCCTTCATACCGCAACACTTATAACAACTGCTGCTGCTGCTGCGGCCATACAAAGCGATAAGAAATGCCTTCCCTTTTATCGCGTCTTCATTTTATTTCTCTCGTTCACACTCTTCTCGTTTCTTTGTGTTCCGTTATTTCTATTCGATCTTCTGTTTTATCTGCATTTCCTTCTTGTAATCTATTTTCTTTCTCTCGTATTCGCCTTTCGATTTGGAACAGCGCCCTTCTAGATCCGCTGGCTTCTTATGGTTATTTATTACACCTAGTCTAATATG
Organism: Acanthosepion esculentum; assembly: GCA_964036315.1. Taxonomy (NCBI): domain Eukaryota; kingdom Metazoa; phylum Mollusca; class Cephalopoda; order Sepiida; family Sepiidae; genus Acanthosepion; species Acanthosepion esculentum. The sequence goes on from OZ038476.1 coordinate 7,073,675, forward strand.
GTACAAGGGCAAGGGGATAGATGATCAGAGAATAAATGTTGCGGAAATACATAAATGCCTCGAAAATTAGCTTTAATATCGCAATTTTTGCTTAGGATCGAACGCGAGAACGCTTAGATAGTTCTGTGACAAGGAATTTTTCGTGATTTGTCGTTGTCTACCTTTTTTTATTTATCTTTCCTCTTAGTTTTTCTCGTGTGCGCAGGCCGGTAGAAAAAAACAGAATTTTATCCTCTCTTACGAGTATGCACTACAATAAAGAAAATAAATTAATATATATATAACAATATATATATATATATATATATATATATATATATATATATATATATATATATATATATATATATATATTCAACAATAAAAAATATTAATGAACATAAAACCTTCAGACACACTGGGTTCTATATTAATAATCTTTCGTTTTTATTATTATTTCATTTAGATTCCTCGACTAGTTTCGGCCAACATGGCCATCATCAGGAGAACAAAAAATTCTGCTTGCTGGTAGCAGTGAACTACAGAAATGAATGTCGTGATAGACAAAATGAACTTTTGTCTGTAATTTTATTTGTTTTTTTTATTTTTTAACATGAATCTTGGTCAGTCTTTGTGTTGCTCAAACAGTCCCTTTAAAGTTGTTATTTAAGATAAGAGCTGGATGGATTCATGCTGCTCTGAATTCCCTTGATCCTTTTGACAGTATACATACATACATACATACATACATACATACATACACACACACATATATATATATATATATATATATATATATATATATATATATATATATATGTGTGTGTGTGTGTGTGTGTGTGTATTTGTGTGTGTATGTATGTTCTATCTGTGTGTATGTATGTACTATGTGTGTGTGTAGGTATGTATGTACGATGTGTAGGTATGTATGTACTATCTATGTGTCTGTATGTATCTACTGTGTGTGTATTTATGTATGTATGTACTATGTTTGCGGGTGTGTATGTATTATGTATGTGTGTGCATGTATATATGCATATATATATATATATATGAAGAAATATAGTCTTAAAGTGTGCTATATTTATGGGATAAAGTGCTCAATATCAGAGATAGAGCGTGTGTAAATATAAAAGTGAACATAGAAGTCAACACTTAGAGGCGACAGTCTGTTTCATGCTAGTGCAATCGTCAGGCAACTAGTGCTGTTATTTTTCTCGGCTATTTATATATACGGGTCAGTGGTGCATTGTGGGTAGTCTATTTTGGGCGGTTATTTTACCGGAAATCTTTTATTTGATTATTTATTTGTGTCAAATTATTTTGCTTGTTTTTGTTTAAAATTAATTTTTATATATGTGTGTGTGTGTGTGTCTGCGTGCGCGCGCGTGTGCGCGTGTGTTGTATATATATATGTGTGTGTGTGTTGTATATATGTTTGTGTGTGTGTCTGTGTGCGTGTGTGTGCGTGTGTGTTGTATATATATATGTGTGTGAAACGGGATAAAGTACAGGTAAATATATGATTCGTCATTCGACATAAATAATGTCTACTCCATATACACAAAGTTAAGAATATATATTATGATCTGAATCCGACATAGACAAACGAGAATTACTTTGTAGTTACAGATATAAAGCAATATTTACTGTTTTCAGTTAGGCTTGGAATGCGTTCATTTGTTGGATCTTCGAAAGGAAGCCTCGTAGCATTTATTAAAGAGACAGAAAATTTCTTCGTTTTGATGATTTCTTGTTAACCTCACCAATAACGAGTGTTTGATCCCACAGTGTGCAAATATTGGGTGCATAAATATTCTTTTGGTCATTCAAAAATTCTATACTTTTCCAATATATATGCGGATTTTAGACTCTTTTCTTTCAATTATCGAAATTTCTTTGAAAGGGCTCTTTGGAATTTTAATTTAGGATTGTTCAATGAATGCCTATGCGTAATCTCTCTCTCTCTCTTTCTCTCTCTCTCTCTGGATCAGTTTTAATATCTGATATTACTAGGATCCACTTTGATTATATACCAACGGATCTATTACCTGTATATATATATATATATATATATATATATATATATATATATATATATAATATATATATATATATATATATATATATATATATATATATATATATATATTATGTCATTCACAGACAGTACTGTTTCGCTGTATCACTGCTTCTCAGTGCGACTAGACTTCCGAATGCCTCAAGCCAGGATTGAAACACAACTAATTTGGTGTCAGCCAGAGCTATCTTCACTCGGTAGACTTACACAACTAAATCTAGCGTATTCTTTTTATAAATGTAAACAAATGCCAATCAGCCAAAGTGCTCCATTCATTTTCCTGAAGAGCGTTGCATTAGTGCAGGTGGCTGTTGTTTATAGAATTAGCTTATCACTCAACAGTGCTCAATTGAAATGTATTTTCAAGAGCTAAATTATGTCATTCACAGACAGTACTGTTTCGCTGTATCACAGCTCCTCAGGGCGACTAGATTTCCGAATGCCTTAAGCCAGGATTGAGACACAACTAATTTTAAATAAGTAATTCATATATATATATATATATATATATATATATATATATATATATATATATATATATATATTTTAAATAAGTAATTCATTGTGTCTGAAATATATATATATATATATATATATATATTTATATATTTATATATATTTATATATATATATATATATATATATATATATATATATATATATATATATATATATATAGACTTAAGGTGTGCTATATTTCAGGTGGCCTGACGATTAGCATGAAACAGCCTGTCGCCTCTAAGAGTTGCCTTCAAAGTTCCCTTACATATGTGTGTATATATATATATATATATAGTACATATATATATATATATATATATATATATATATATATATATATATATATATATATATATATATAGAGAGAGAGAGAGAGAGAGAGAGAGAGAGAGTACAGGTAATAGATCCGTTGGTATATAATCAAGGTGGATGTTAGTGCTATTGAACACAAATCTTCCCGGTCAATATTTAGAGAATCAAGATGTTTATTCAAAAGCACTCCCAAGACGCCCCGATATATCCAGGCCGGTAGATGTAAATAAATAAATATACTGTTTAATAAATAAATTAATAAAAACTAAAAAAGAATCTACTCAAATATGAGTATCTTTTTCAAAAACAATGTTTAAACAAATAAATTAAAAACAATCTGTTGGATTTAATCGATATTTATATATATAATGTGTATGTAAATAGCTAATGAATATATATTTTTCATATTTTTAGGACCGCTTATTTTAATACAAAAAAATCTTTTAGTCCACGTTTATTTTAAATATAAAATAAAACATGTAATACCCGTTAATTTTTAAATGTAAAATATATATCACGCCTATAATAAATACAAAATATTTAAAATGAATTTTTGAAACTAAATAATTTTCTTTTTCTTTTTCTTTTCTTTTATCTTTTTTTTTAATTATTTTTTTTTACATATTTTTAAATATTTTAGGTCCGTCTATATTTTAAAAAAAAATAAATACCGTTAATCATTGTTTATTTTAAATTAGTAATACCCCTTTATCTTGAATATAAAATAAGAATGTTGTCTCTCTATTAACCTTTTCTTAAATTTCTTTTTTTAATTTTTTAATTTAATTAATATTTCGATTTCTTTTCATTTTCTTTCCATCTTTCATTCTTTTCGCAATATTTTCTTTTCTTTTCATTTCGCCCCCAGCCGGATAATCTGTGTTTACATATCGTGCTTCTTTCAACCCTGTTTCTAAGCTGATAACATTTTCCCTGTTCCTGCTCTGGAAAGAAATGCACTTTCAGCCATTCTTTTTTTTTCTTCTATTATTATACGCCAGTTTTCTGCTTATATCCTATCCGCTAATTCGTTCCTTTAACACCATTCTCATAGTTCAATATTTCATTTTCTTTAGCCTCCATCGTGCCGTCGTCTTTACTTACTTAGAAATCTTTTTCATCGTTGCTTCTTTTAACAACGACCCCTATTATATATTCATCAAGTTTTATCTTTGCCGACACGTTTCTTCCTCGTCTGCATGTGTCTTGACTATGATGTTTTTTTTACGTTGTTATTTTATTCTCTTTCATGTTAGTGTCAATGCTTGAAACTGTCTGATATAGGGAACAAATTGTAACTTTTTGATAGGAACAACACAATCCTTAAAATAAAATTATAACTTTTTCATCTAGTAATAATTTTGAAGAGATTCAGAGTTCTACTCACCACACTCGGGTATATATATATATATATATATATATATATATATATATATATATATATATATATATATATATATATATATATATGAACATTATAATTATAATTTATTTTTACTGAACGAAAATTATATAAATATATATATTAAAAAGATGTTCTAAATATAGAGCAGGTTATAAATTTTGTAAACTATGTTTAGAGGAAAAATTAGCTATAGCTCTATATAGGGAACCCAATCATTTATTAAATTCTAAAACGGAAATTCTAAGCAAATGTAGACATAGAAAAAGTTGGTTGTTAGACTAGGTCTCCTCTCCCCGGTAATAATAATATAAAATAATAATCATTCTTTTTTTTACTTCGATTGAATAAATAGTTACTACCCCTATTTGTCCGTGTTTTTCTTTAAACCCCACTCCCTCTTTCGTCAATTTTAAGAATAAATGGTTCTCCCCAACCTTCCCAGTTGCTTGTTTTTTGTTTCTTTGGTCACGTGGTTATGTTTCGTTTTGTTTTGTTTATTGAATATAAGCATTCCGTTCTTTGTTACCCGGCTTTCCATGACGATCTGTTTAGGTGAAACCGTGGTAGGTTGTTTGGCTCTGTAGGTCTGCTCTACTCACTGTATTGAGCACTTTATTTAGTTATTTTGCGTACTCGTATCGGGGATTTTTTCTTTGGTCCTTGGACTTGCATGCTGGACGATTATTTTCGGCTAACGTACATGTTCTTGGTTGTTTCTTTATTTATACCTTTTTTCCCCTTTGGTATTGGTTTGATTATTTGCAAAGGTTTTCCGATCGAGTATAGTGTTATACTTATAAGACTTCTACTACTACTAATATATATATATATATATATATATATATATATATATATATATGCAAACGCCCAAATTAGCTCAAAACTAGTATAATCTATTTCAAACTAGTCTGAACCCAGTCATCTTCAGCTCTTAAGTGTTTGTCTGTAAGTAGGGATTTGAATTTATTTTTATTATCAGTCCTCCCCCGAGTGACACCTTGTTTATGATAAGAGGCTTGTGTTGGAGACTTGGTGAGCGCGAGGTATCTCAATACGGGAGAAGTTTTTTTGTTTTTTTTCAGTCATATTGTTTGTTTTGTAGGTCATAGAATTTCATTGTCTGTAACTAAATATCGGTTCCCACTCTAGGATACATTGTATGCTAGCAACAAATGTGTTTTCCTGGGATTTACAGTAAATAGTATTTAGACCATAAGTTATTAATAAGTTATAGGAAATTAAATCTTAAGACCATACTGTTAAATCAACGAAAAGAACTAATTACGAACTATAGACATAGGAACAGATTCAAAATGTATATATAGGGTGTGGTGGTGCGTATCGTTACTTACATATACATATATATGTATATGTACACGCACAGATTTATTTATGTGGATATATGTATGTGTATATGTTTTGGACAGCATGATCTACTCCATGAAGTGTCCCGGTATTACCCACAATTTATGAATCTTGTAGAAAAAATAAAATTGAAGAAGAAATAAAGTGAAGAAAAAATAAAATTTTTTAGAGAGAGATATAGTGTCTCTTGTGTGTCGGTGTGTAGGGTGATGTTAAAGAACCAAATTTAAATGAAAAATTCAATTCTCAATCAAATTTAAATTCCACCCGTATACGATCTTAAAGTAATATATTTAAATTACAATTTAATACACTAATAACACACAGGACTAAACTCCCGATTTCGTTCTCGGCTTCTTCAAAGGAAATCAACAACAAACCGACTCAATGAAGCAGACGATCTTATAAACAACTATACCGTTAGTGTTCACAGATAAATATTTATTTCAACAATTCAAAAATGACATGCATATTGTTTCATATGCTAAGCGGGTAACAAAAAAAAATAAAAAAAAAGGATTTTTAATTATAAAGCAATGTTGTCAACAAGCAGACAACGCAAACATCTTTCAACTTTTTCTTTACAACAAACAATATTGTTTAAAGCATTTTTTTCTTTTACAATCAATTCAATTTCTTTTGTGTTTCTTCTTCCTTCAAATATTTCTTTTTCTTTCTTTGAAACTCTCTTTTTCACATCCTCTGGAGCTGAAAGAGTAAATTGTAAAACAAATCCTAACCTAGTCTAGGATCTTAAACTCTTATTGCATGAAGAATATCCTTCAAAACATTTTAAATCTTTAGCTTTGGAATTCTTTTAAATCTTATTTTAATAAAGAACGTTAATAGGGGCAAGATTCCCCGCATCGAATGACCCTGCCAAACAAATAGAAACATTGATTCTCTGAATCAATAAACAAATAAATCAAATGAAATAATTCCCCTTCTAGGGAATAAAATTACTTCTTATAGCTTTAGAATTCTACCGAACCTAACAAATCATTTCTTCCAAGTTTCTCACATATAAACAAATCTTAGCTACGGAATTCTACCGAAGCTAACAAATCTTTTCTTCTAAAATTTCACATATTTAAACAAATCTTAGCTACGGAAATCTACCGAAGCTGAACAAATCTTCTCTTCAAAGATTTTCAAATAAAACAAATCTTAGCTACGGATTTCTAACGAAGCCAATTAAATTTTCTCACAAAGCCTTTCGATGCGAAAACTCAACCTCCCCTCTTCCCATCCATAAATAAAATCAGTAATATAGCTATTAAAAGCTAAATAAATATTAATTCTCTAAACTTTAAAGGTAAATAATTCGATACTGTAATTCGAATTATTTAAGGTAACACTAATATACGTGGCAAACTAGAATAGTTCACCACGGAGCCAGAATAAACACGTCTTTAACGTCCGAGGATAAAAATCTGACTGAAGATAAAATCATCTGATACAAAGGAGTCGTCTTTAGCTTCCAAATTCCATGAAAAAGCGCGGCAACAAAATTGCCGTCTGACTCGCCATCAGGTGCCAACGATTCAAAACATCAATAGAACATACCTCACCACCGAAGTCATTGAAATATGTTTTCTCACACGTATATGTTAAATTTCTGTCAATAAAAATTTCCAAAATCTATCATTCAACTAATTTACTAAATTTAATTGGTTTTAAGTTTAAATCCCTTATAACTTATGGTCTAATGACTATATACTGTAAATCCCATAAAAATACACTTATTGCTAGCATATGGAAATATAGTTCCCATAGTTGGAAAGGAAATTTAGTTACAGACAACGAAAAGTCATGAAGAAACTCCAACCCAAGACCATTTCACCCGTAATGGAATGTCTCCCGACCTCCTCCAGTCACCAACACAAGACCCTTATCATAAACAAGGCGTCACTCGGAGGAGGACTGATATTAAAAATAAATTCAAATGCCTACTTCCAGACAAACACTAAAGTGCTGTAGATGGTTGCGTTCAGACTATACTCCTGTTGAGGTAAATTTTTTTGTTTCGTAATATATATACAGTGTAACCTGGATATAAGAGACCCGTATATAAGAGACCCGGATATAAGAGAGATTTTATATATATTGGTAAAATCCGTTGGTATATAATTCCAAGTGAATGCTAATAATATAAAATATTAAGACTGATCCAGAAAGAGCGCTCAATGATTTTATTATAACAGAGCATATATAAATAAATTACATAAAAAGAATTCTGCAGGAAGAAATCTAACTTTAACAGATTTTCAACCCCGATAAATAAATAAAATAACATAGATTGGACCCATAAGACATTTTAAAACAAAGTGGAAGTTGAAAAGAGGAAGAATAAGAAAAGCAAAGGAATTTATTTGCAGAAATAGCGAACATTGTCCTGTCGAAGAAAATTGCAGAGCATCGAATGAACACTCAGATTGGCTGGAAAATCATAGGCTTCGCGAACAGTCCGAGTAATTTTAAGGGTAGATGTAATTTATTTTTAAATGAGAACATTTGGATTATTCAATTAAAAAATTCAAGTATATTACTAAGCCAAAGGAATGAGTTCCAAATGTCGTCACCGTAGTTGATTCAAACTAATCTAGTATTTTATTGAACTTGCGTAATCTCTTATCACTGAAAACATGTACTGTTATTTTTACTCCTATTAATTCATATCAAATACCCTTCCTAATTTTTAAAAATTTAGTTACCGTTACTATTAATATTGTTATTATAAATATTACTATTAATACTATTATTATTATTATTATCATCATTATTATTATTATTATTATTATTATTATTATTATTATTTTATTTCCTTTGATATCTGCCGTTTACACATTTCTTTCCGGGTCCTGCCCAGGGACCTAAGGTTAGAAATGGTATCATGACACTTTCCACTGAAAAAAAAGTTACATAGTTAAAGCCCTTCGTAAAGTGTGGGCTGTACTTGTCAGAAAATGTTTTGTATCTCTTTGAGGCATGGACTTCCAAGGATCCCTTCAATTAGTCTACTGGAATCTTTTCCAACCAATCCTAAGGTTCCAACTACAACAAATTGTTGATGTTCCCATGTGCCACATTTTTGAGATTTATATTTCAAGGTCCTTGTATTTTGACAACTTTTCGAATATCTTCAAAGATACATTGCAGTTTGCAGTTTGCAGGGACTGCCATATCAATAAGGAGGCATTTTTTTTGTTTGTGGTCTTTAATAAGAATGTCTGGGCGGTTGGCTTTGATTGATCTGTCAGTATGTATTGTGTAGTCTCATAGAATTGTAACAGTTCCTATCTCCGTAACAGGGTTTGGGTGGTGTTTCTTTCAGTTTCCTTCCCGTAGAAGTTGCAAATTTTCCAGTGCAGATATTGGCCAAATCTCTCATGCCAGTTTTTATATTCACTGGGTGCCAATAACGTGCAACCTGATACAAGATGATCAATGGTTTCTGGATATTTATAATAGAATCTGCATTTTGGGCTAACACGCTATTTTTGTATATGTGCTTGATAATTCCTAGTTAACAAGCATTGGTCCTGTGCAGCAAGGATAAAACCTTCAGTTTCAGCTTTCAACCCTGCACTACGTAGCCACTGATGGGTACGGTTTTTGTCTACGTCAGCTTGTTTGGTACGGGCAGAGTACTGGCCATGAAGCGGTTTATCTTGCCATTGTTTCTGTAACTTATCGGTTGCATCTGTCTTTGCTTTCTTTTTTAAGAATATTCCAGCTTCAGCCGGTTTACCATGTTGTACTTGTATTTCTGAGCCCATTTGAAACTCCATTTTGAATTTGTTGGCTTCCTTTATTACGGAGTAAAGACGCTTAATACTTTCCTGTTCATTGACACATATCATCATCCAGTCTTCTCTAGTTTCAAAGTATCTTTGGAGGCCAATTTTTGTAATTTTGTAGGACAGTTCTAGTTGAATTAATCCCCTGCCGCCTTCGGATTAGTATTATTATTATCAATATTATTATTATTATTATTATTATTATTATTATTTCCTTATTTTTATGTTTTATTTTTTATTTATTGTGATATATTTTTAAATGGCTTAAAATATTTTATTCACTGTTTCAGAATGTTTAAGAACAAAACCAATTTTCTTGTCCATTACATTTCTTGTTTACATGTATAATAACAATTTTTAATTTAAATTTTCTGTTCTTTAATTATATTAAATTCAGCACCATATATTCTGTAATATTTGCCTTTTTATATACTTCTACAAACTAGCTTTTCTCGAAGAATGTATTTGTTTGCAATGTTGATAATAAATGACACAGATTAATTCTCCCCCCAACGACCGCCATCGGTGCTAGAATTATAATACCCGCTCTATCATCTGTTAAACCATTTCTGAACTTACCAATTCCATTCTGCTAGAACATACTTTTGACGATAAATGGTCTGCTCTACATTTCCGTAACCTTTGTCGATTTCGAATGACCTTTGTGGACAATGTCATATAACCTATATTGCAAATTGAACTTATACGACTTAATGTCGAAAACAAGTTGATTTAAGCTTAATCTTACTACGGTTAAACAAAGAGGATACTTCATTATTTACATAGTTACATATGAACAAACAGGCATCGTCATAAACCTTGACATTATTTTCTTCATCTATTACGAGCAGCCGTAGCTAGCTGGTTGATCAGAAAAAGCGTTCATTTAGAATGGAGACAAAATAGCATCATTTTTAGATGTACCAAAGTCTATCTTCAATTACTTTAAAGTACTTTCATTAAAAAAAAATTTGAATTAATGCATTTACTGATATAACAGATTGAGTCTGTATTTATTCTCTCGAAGTTAGCCGAGGACATGAAGGGTTAAAACGGGCAACATGATGACCCACTTCAGACCACAGTTATTTTGGTGTTTTGAAATTCAGTTTGTCAGTGATAAAAAGCAAATACAGTTATAAAGTTAATTGTTACGTTTGATGAAATTGGTTGAAAGATGAACAGAAAATAAGAAAGAAAACAGTAAAATCGCCATTTTTTGCTATATCCGTGGGTTTTTACTATATGGTGGACTCAGCTATCAAGTTAAATGATTTTAAACAATCAACTTACTGCTGGCTACAATTGAGTAAAGTTTGTATTAGATTGCTTGAAAACTGAAGGAGTGTTAGGTTTAAAATTTGTGTTGAAATCGATTTAAGTTTAAATCGATTTTTCGTTTTTCGCGGTTTTTCGCTAAAGGCAGTGGCATAGTATTGTTGAGCTCGTCGTGATGTAAGTAACCTACATATCGAGTTTGAACGAAATCGGAGGAAAAAAGTTGGATTCGTCGACATTTGATCGGCTTTATCGATTATTGATTTTTTAAAAATATCAATTTTTTAGGTTAAGAACCTATCTCTTACATTGTACAATGTATTTGCCAAGTTTGTTTAAAATCGGTTGAATGAATCTCGACTGAAAAGGTATGAGACAGACAGACACACAAACAGACATCCTTTGTTTTATATATATAGATACACCTAGTATTCTTTACATTTTCTACATTGAGACTCTAATGCTCGTTTTTCCTCTTGCTTCTACTAGTAGTACTACCACTACATTAGTTAAACCTTAAATAATTTCTAATTCTAATACTACTACATTACAATTAGATGTTCAAAGAGTCTCAACTGAGTATTGTATCTATAGTCACGTTAAAAAGGAAAATACATGACGTTATATTTTCGCTTAGCTAATAATTTTGAACGAAGGTTGTTTTTTTGGTGAAAAAGTATGAACATTATTTACATTTACGCCTTTATACACTGTGCCATGTGTCCTCAAGGACACATGGCACAGTGGATAAATGCATTAGTTAGATCCAGTGACAGGACCCAAAGAGTGTGAGTTCAACACCCGATTAAGGCAGGGGAGAACTTGCAGAGGGGAATTAACAGGATAACTGACATACATTAAACATGGCTCGTGGAACTAGAACAGTCCACACCAGTGAGCAAAATAAACGGTTCAGTTCGACATTCCAACCACCTGAAGAAGGCCGAAGCGTACAACGGCCGAAACGTTATAATAAATATGGCGACAAAAATGGAGACAAATTTCCGAATAATGTAAGCAGGGAACATAATACCTCATCTCAGAAATATAGACATGAGTACCAAGATATGCACAGTAAGGAGATTTACATTGCCAAGCAACCGAAGATGGTTTTATTTTAAAAGGTTTACATCTCAATGTTAAAAAGCCAACAAAAGCAGAAAAAAAATTAAGCAAACCGACAATAAGTAAAAATCAACAACATAAAAAAAAAAAGCTTTAATGAACAAAGATACCCTAATGGATAGATAACAAAACACACTCACCTGGCACAAATGAAAAAAAAGGTTAAATAGCTATTTTATATTAGTCCTAATCGTGATCAGATTCATTTGAAAAATATTACTTACACGGTCTATTAAATGGTCTACTTACACGGTCTATGGCACATAAAAAAATGCTAAGCGTCGGAAAAAGATTCTGAAGAGAAGCCAATGAAATAAATGATCCATTATTTATGAATAAAACCCTGAAAGGTGTACAATTATGACAGTAAAATAGTAATGGCATATGATCAGTCAATCCTCACTGGGGCGAAAGTAGGTCTTTGCTAATGTTTCCATGTGAAATCATGTTGAGTATTAAAAATTGGTGTCATCTGGTGATTGGTTAATTGTAGTGCTGAACTCCAAATGATTCGGCATTTCAAAAATACGACGGAAAGAATTGTCATTATTTAGTTAGCGTCTCCTGCAGAAATTCGGCAGTAAAATACAGTGCTAAGGTGAAATAAACTGCAAATCGAATGATATGGAAAGTTGCTATTGGAAAGGAATTGATTTTTCTCGCCTTTCTTATTTGCACTTCTGCTTCTGTTTCCATCTACACCTTTTGGAAAAAATAATTGAAACCACCGCTTTACTTTCCTTTTTTTTTCACTCTACGGTCAGTTTTAGACCCCCACAGAATTGACAGGGTGTAATCGATTTCTATTTTTTCCTCAGATTAGGCCATTTGCAGTGGTGTGCAGTAATAGGAATCTCTATTCGGGGTGTATGGGAAAAATTTTGGGGGTTTGAAAAATATTGCGTCATCCGTGATTACATCAGGTGTTTATTCCGCCCAGACACTATTGTTTCAACTGTCGATTCGTTGTCTGCGAAATTAGCACGAACGCACTGGAAATCCATGCCAGTGAGCAAATCAAAGTAGTATAGTCTGTACATTATTTATATTATTCGGTCTATTGTTCTCATCTTTGTTGCCATATTTATTACAACGTTTCGGCCGTTGTACGCTCCGGCCTTCTTCAGGTGATTGGAAAATCGAACTGAATCCTTTATTTCTCTAACTGGGGTAGATTGTTCTAGTTCCACGTGCCATGTTTAATGGATGTCAGTTATCAGTTATCTTCTTTTAAATCCCCTCTCCAAGTTCTCCACTGCCTTAACCGGGTATTGAACTGGATCTAACAAACGCCTTTATCCACTGTGCCATGTGTCCTTGTTTATGAATATCTGGGTTTTATAAACCTAATGTCTCAGCAACCGATTTTTTACCAGTACTCATATTGCAATTTCTTCTGTTATGATTGCATTTTTTACAAGAGCTCATATTGTAATTTTTGTCGTTATTATCGCTTTTTCTCTGGCACTCCTTAAATAATGTAAATAGTGTACATAATACATAATACCTCACCTCAGAAATATAGAGAGATATTATAGTCTGGCTGGAAAACTCTCCTGATTTAAATCCAGTAGAGAATCTATGGTCAATCTGCAAGAACCGCTTTGTGACATGAACATACAAAGTACAAACATGTGCACTAGGTCATGTTTCATTGGGAAAATACGAAAAAACTTTCCTCAGTTTTCCTTTGATATTATAGTTTTTGTTACTTTCGTTTTCTCTCTTTTTCTCTCTCTGTTTCATATACATACACAAACACAACATAATATTTGTCTTGGCTTTAGCATTTATTTTAATCATTGGTCGCATAATAATCTAGAAAATGTGTCTGGATAAAATCGAATGACAGGACTCTATCATTGGACCCCCTCATCAGGGCCATTAGCCTATCCCGTGGAGAATGTGTCTAGAGCGACATCATTCTAGGGGTAATTGCTGTGGTTTTTCTACCAAACAGGTTTTTACGTGGTAGATTTGCCAGACCCAGGTTTTTTTAAAATTCAGTACTGTATCTCTAATGGTTGCCAAACAAGTGCTCCTGCTACCTGCTGTTTAGTCCATAGCTGAGTGAAGAAAAAATGGTATCATATATATTGGTAAGGGATGTGGGCGAAGGTCAACGAAAATAATCCGACCGGAAGGTTAGAACGGCGCACTTATTCTGCTTCCCACGTCTCCGTGAAAAATAATAATCACAGAGAAACAGACCATCTGTAGATTTTAGAATTATTAAACATGTTAATTTTTTATAGAATGTAATGAAAAATCGGAAGATATTAAAGAATACTAGAGAAAGATATTTGACTGAGAGCCATATAAAAAAACTCATCATGCAAATTCTGGTGAATGGAGCGCACAGCAGAATCGGGCCAGAGATAGGAAAAGTACAGTTCGCCTTGATCAAATGCACCGGAGCTAGGAACGGGATATTTATGCTCAGAATGTTATCAGAAAGAGAAATACAAATGCGGAAGGACATTTACATGTGTTTTAATGTAAATGCGTTGGATAAATGTTGTTGTGCAGACCCCTTTTACACGAGATGGACTCGTCCAAAGTATACTTATACTGACAGAGAGAATACCTGCGGGTTGAGATACGTTAAGTCAGGGTGAGAGATACGGAGACAGTACACAGGGTGTTCACAGAGAGTTATACGAGTGTCCAGCGAGAGAGATAATTACGGCTTCACTTACAGAGACTTGTACATATACTTTCTACTAACCATAATTCATGGACTACTAATCTTCACTTCAAGTCTGTATTCTTACGTTTAATACACTTATTTTTCTATCCAATTACTGGCGTTGTTTATTTATTTGTGCAGGATTCCATTCCCGGAATCCACAACAATAAATTACGCTACAAATATCTGCCAGAGATGCTCAACAATCTTGAAATATTGGGGAAGAATATTAGAATAATGAAGAACCTATACTGGCATTAAACCGCCTGCATACGGATGAAAAATGAGTTCAGCAGTTACACAAAAATTGAAAGAGATGTAACATAAGGATGTTACGTCTACCATGATTCATTATAGACGACCACAATCATAACATATGATAGGCAGATGCCATAGTGTTGATATCAGACACGGAAAAGAAACTACAAATGTTTCTAGAGAAGTTAGCGAAGAATAGCGAAAAGAGAGGACTAAATAAACTTGAGTTAAAGGTAAATAGCTGAGACATCCGGGAGAGGCATGGCACGAGGAACTAGAACAACGACCCCGGTTGGACGAAATAAAGGGTCCGGTTCGAAATTCAAAACACCTGAAGAAGGCCGGAGCGTACAAAGGCTGAAACATTGTGAATATGGCAATGAAGATGAGGATAACAGTCTGAATAATGTAAATAATGTACGTAATCATAATAATTATTTTGTGTATTGAACTCAGGTTTAATTAAGACTTGGCTCAGTGAAGTCATAATCATAGGTATCAAATATTGTCGACATGTTAACTGAATATGTACACTAGGTAAATAGCTACCATAGAAAACTGAATAAATACAATAGATAAATAAATGTATAAATTAGATAACGAAAATAAAGAAAAATAAACTTTGATAAAAATCATACGTTGATGATATAGCCAAAACAATTCTTATGTTATTAATAACTGTATTAAGTGAGGATACGTGCTGTTACTTTGCCTCTCTGATATGGATAATGATTTGCTTTTTGTTTGAATCTTCAAAAGAAAATCCTTTAAGCCGCCAACTATGAATGATGTGGAGTCCTTTTGAGTAAAAGTAATTACAGTAAGATTAATAATAATGAATACATTTCTTCCACAGATTTTGTTTGGGGACGAAGTACGTGAGGATTGGAACAGAAAAGTAAATAGAAACAGGAAAATAAAAATATTGCGATATATTTACAGCAGACTGATTAACAGGGACATTTGAAAAAAGGAAATAATATATTACCATGTAAATACAGACGCGCGCGCGCGCACACACACAGACACACACACACACACACACACACATATATATATATATATATATATTATGGACACCTAATATGAGCTAAATACTAACTTATATAAGCTTAATATTGCCTTTCAAATGTGTAAATTTTCAATTAATTTTTCACCTTTGGAAGTGAAGTCTGAAAAGTCAGAGAAAAATAAAATCTCTGGTGAGATAAATTATATACATATATATATATATATATATATATATATATATATATATATATATATATATATATATACATAAAAGTGAACATAGAAGTCAACACTTAGAGGCTACAGTCTATTTCATGCTAGATGCAATCGTTCTAGCATGAAACAGATTGTCGCCTCGAAGAGTTGACTTCTATGTTCACTTTTATATTTACACACGCTCTATCTCTGATATTGAGCACTTTATCCCATAAATATAGCACACTTTAAGACTATATTTCTTCATATATATATATATATATATATATATATATATATATATATATATATATATATATAGATATATACATATATATATAATCATAAACTTAGTGATGAATGTGGATATTTACAAAAGGATATTTGGAGATATAAAATGTATGTATGTGTGTGTTCAAATTGGCATGTAATTATAAAAAATATACACTTGCAAACTGCGTTGGAGACGATAGATACAAAATGAACACATAGATAGACATATGGATATGAAGAATATAATATAGATAAATATACATAGATAGGAATAAATGCTATAGATAGACTTGAAAAGTTTGATATAGATTGCTATGAAGAGAATATATATATATATATATATATATATATATATATATATATATATATATGTATGTGTGTGTGTGTGTATAGGTAAATAGATAGATAAATATGAAGAGATGGGATAGAGCGATATGAAGAATATGATGTAGATGCATATATATAAATATGAATAAATGCTATAGACTTGAAAATTATGTTATAGATTGCTATGAAGAGAATACATATATATTTATATATATATACATATGTATATATATATATAGGTACATAGATAGATTGATATGAATATATGAGATAGATATGAAGAGAAAGTTATAGATAGACAAATAGACAGATTTGAAGAGAATGATACAGATAGATAGATAGATAGATAGATAGATAGATAGATAAGGTTTGACATTTTATTCACGATAAAATTTGAATAATAATAACATGAATATTAATAATAATAATAGACAATTGATCATCTTGTAACAGGATGCGCGTTATTGGCAGCCACTGAATATAAAACACGGCATGAGAGAGCGGGCCAATATCTGCACTGGAAAATCTGCAACTTCCACGTAACGGAAACAGAAAGAAACTGGTATGAACACCACCCAGTCCCGGTTACGGAGATAGGACCTGTTAAAAATTTATGGAACTACACAATACACACAGACAGGATAATCCTAGCTAATCTACCTGACATCGTTATTAGAGACCGTAAACAACAACAAAAAAAATTGCCTCCTTCTTGATATGGCAGTCCCTGCAGCCTGCAATGTCTCTTTAAAGATCTTCAAAAAGCTATCAAACTACAAGGAGCTTCAAATCGAAATCTCAAAAATGTGGCACATGAGAACATCAACAACCCCTGTTGTAGCTGGATCCCTTGGATTGTTTGGAAAAGATTCCAATAGACTCATTGAAGGGATTCCTTGAAGCCCTTGCCTTAAAAATATACAAATAATTGTACTCACGGTTACAGCCCACAGATTTTATTTTCGTTTAATTCCTCAGTGAAAAATGTCATGATGCCATTTCTGACCTTAGGAAAGAAATCTTTACACAAGAGAAATGAAAGAAAAATAAAACAATAATAATAATATGCCTTACCATCCCATTGGTTCAATATAGTTTCAACGTCTTGAACTGGACTTTAAATGATAGAAGACTGGATTGCACAATATGCGTCATCCAAAGGCTGGTGTAGACCATATACACATACCCAGTAAAAAAGTTGGAAGAGGTCTTATTCAGTTAGAAGTTTGGCGGAGATCTTTTCTTCATACACGACAGCAATTACTAAAATACATGGAAACAACAAATGATTGGATGATGCAAATTAGTCAAGCAACACGAAAACAGAAAGAAAAATATTCAGTCATGAAAGAAGGTTGTAAGTACAAACAAGATCTAAAATTAGTAGATTCTGTAGAAAACCAAAACAGAACCCAAATACCACCCGTTGTATCTAGAACAGATGAACAGATTGAAACAACGCTGGCAAGACAAACCTCTGAGGGCCAATATCAAAAACGTGCTAATAAAGCCGATGTTTATAAAGTTAACACTCATCGATGGTTACGAGCATGTGGATTAAAGGCTGTGACAGAAGGCTTTAGACAAGATTCTTTTCACTAGGAACTTTCAGGAAAATATACATAGTGTGGATCTAAAATGCAGGTTCTGTGACAAAAATCATGAATCTAAGGCCATTCTGAACTTACGTGAAAAGAATATGAAAGTCGTTACGATAGAGTAGGGCAATATTTACAATGGACAATGTGCTAACACTTTGAAAAAGATGTTAATAAACACAGGTATGAACATCACCCATCATCGGTTAGAGAAATAGAAGATATCACAATTCTATGCGATTACACCATCTTTACAGACAGGGCGATTGAAGCAAATTAGCCGGGCATATTTGTCAGATACCGAACAGAAAAAAACAAACTTCCCCACTAATTGATATGACTTGACCTGTGGACAGTAACATAGCAACCAACGAA
>OZ038476.1:7097245-7107245 GCA_964036315.1 Acanthosepion esculentum
ATAAAAAATCTACATTTAAAAAGCACCCCCCAAGCAAGGCAATAAAGCCACTAAGATATAAAGTATCACTGAGTGTGAGAGAATTTGTACTATGGCGAACACGTCAATAAGTTCTTCCATAAAAATAGCACAAATGGTGAGATATATGCACTTATGAATTGAAACATTTAGACGAGAAGTATATTACAAGAAATATAAAAAATCTACATTTAAACAACACCAACCAAGCAAGGCAATAAAGCCATTAAGATATAAAGTATCACTGAGTGTGAGAAAATTTGTACTCTGGCAAAAACGTCAATAAGTTCTTCTATAAAAATAGAACGAATGTTGAGATATATACGCTTATGAATCAAAACATTTAGACGAGAAGTATATTGCAAGAAATATAAAAATATCTACATTTAAACAGCCCCCGAAGCAAGGAAATAAAGCCACTAAGATATCAAGTGTTACTGAGTTTGAGAGAACATGTGAAAAATCATTATTAATGAGATTGAACAATAAAAAGGACAATAATTAAGAAGACAGAAAATAATGTTTGTCATTGTATTTTAATCTTTGAAAATCAAATTTGACTGAAAAGCAAGAAGCCTGAAGAAAATGCCACAGGCGGAAGTGCGAGAAAATTCATCAGAACAATTACTATGAACATACTATTTATAGATAAGGTAGAGGAAAGCTACGTTACGGCGCTGGGAAAGTGAATGACGTTGAGATGCCAGGTGAGGACCAATAACATGGTAGACTTAACTTCAAACATCAATGTTAGATGAATATGAGCGGGTAATTAAGTAGCGATTCCTTCATTTTGAAGTTACATGCAAGAAGACAAATTAAACAGTTTGTAAAATAAATCATATAGTTTATGTCTATGCGTCGAGTATTACTTGAACGTCACTTCTATAGGGGTGGTCACTTTAATCTTGGTGAGTTTCCTACCGTAGTCATCCCATTATGAAATCATCAACAAATATTATAGGCAACAAATATACACAAAAAAAACAATTAATTTTGAATCTAAAGGAAGTGAGACTTAGGGTAAGGAAAATTAATTGCTATATGAAAACCCAAGTGTAAATAGTTTTTGCTAATTTTTACAGTGATCTTCAATCTGTACATGCCCAGCTATTCACACCAGGTAGAGGGTTACAGAGTAAGAGGTACAATTTATGCGGATATATGGAGAAGGTAACGGTTAACCGTAGACTTGAACAGATATTAGAGTAACCGGGAAAACATCCTCTGACGAGTTGATTCCACAGCGCAGCGGTTCGCGGGAAGAAGCTGCTCAAGTTAACTTACATCTCACTAATGGAATACGAAAGGCATGGTGGTTCGCTTCAAAGTCCGTATCATGGCGGATCTTAGCCGTGAATGTTAATACTGGTGGAACTACGGAATGTAGTTTATCTGAACACATTTCAGGGAAACATAGATAGAGCAGCTTGTGGGCAGTGACATGTCGACATGGAGAAAGAGATTGCAGGCTTTATGATTTATTGATGAAGTAACAAGAAATGTTGAACAAAATATGAAAAATGAACTTTAATCAACATTGTGAGCAAACATTAGTATGTAAATAAAATTACTTATAATGAGACCATTTTCGATTGGTGAAAACAGATTTCTAGACTATAGACAGACACACTCATTTGTATAATACTTATTTATTTGCGTATCACAATTCTAGGTGGTCTAAGGAGTACTTGGGTGATAATATGTGTGGGTTTCTGCCTCTAGTGGCTATTTTTATTTATATCTGGAAGTATCCGTATGTTGATTAAGCGATGTGTTGTGTAAGAGTAAAATAACTTAGATTATAGCGGTTGTCGTTGTAGGTAGACAGATCTTAGATTCTTTAAGTATGCATTTAAAAGAATTGGTGATATCATAAAGTGTGCTTGGCGGCTATTTATTGATGGTATTCCTTCTAATAATTTTCAACGTAATAAAATAATTTCTTTGTAATTATCAGAAGTTTTTCTTCTTCACATTTCATCTGATGAAGCTTAAGTAAAATCGAAAAATGCTAAGTTTGTAAACAACTTGCTTTGTTTCAATGACTTTTGTTTTGTTATTATTAGTTACTTTGTTCAATAAATGATTTCTTATTTGACAAATATACAACAAAAAATGAAAATGAAGGCTTGAATGAAAATGTGAGTTGTGACGTCATAATCCCTACAACTATTTTGTGTGGGAATTCCACGTGCACGTGCTTTTTCTTATTTATGAAAAGAAAAATGGACCCAGTTTTGTAAGCCAAACATTTAATTTAACAGTATAAACAAAATTGCTAAAAATGTGCAAGATAAAATTATAAAGGACTTTTGTCATGTTCTTGAACTATTTGTTTCTTATCCTCTCCTCTCTCACCCTATGTCTGTCTGTCTGTCTGTCTGTCTCTCTCTCTCTCTCTCTATATATATATATATATATATATATATATATATGTGTGTGTGTGTGTGTGTGTGTGAGGGAGAGATTACTGTTGTTTCAACGAGAGAAAAGTGTATATTTTAAAGAGAGAAAGAGTCGCAAAAGTTTTTGATAATAATGTGGATTTTTCTATATATTTTATTCTGTATATTTTGATGCACGTGTTTCAAGTCTTGTAAACTTTCATCAAGTGAAGAATGGTTATTTCCAGATATTATTTAAAGAGAGTATTTTTTTATTCCAATGTTAATTCATTTAACTATTGTATCTCGTATGTAGTAGTAGCCATCTGAATCCATCTTGGACTGGGCGAAATATGTTACTTTCCTTGAAGGGCAGTAAAACAATTAAATTTAGTCAGAGTAAGGGAAGGAAAAGAGGATGTTTTTGTTCTTATCTTTTTATGGACCCGTGTAACTTTTCATTCCTTCCTCTATTGTATTATGTGTGTGTTTTTGCCAATATGTGTATATACATATATACTTTCTATATGGTGTGTTTGCTTGTGTGTGTTGTGTGTGTGTGGTCCGACTAGTGTGTTTTTGCCTCTATGTGTATATGGTGTGTGTTTATGTGTGTGGGGGTTATGATTTGTTTAGTGCTGGTTTAATTTTGCCTATTAAATAGTTTTCATGCATTTAGAGGAAAGAATGATCGTTTGTTTATTATATTGCCATAATTGTAAAGTTACCACTGTTGCATTTGTGGAATTATTGCAAGACAAATAGTTTCCTGTTATTTGCTAATTTAATATTGCTTTTGTGTATGGGGTCTCTGTTTTTAGTGATTGAGTGATACCTATATAAGATTTGTTGCATTTTGTGCGCTTTAGTACATATATTACTGTTTACGTAGTTTTTCTTTATTGTGAATGTTGTGAAATTTTTAAAAGTGTAGGAGTTTTTTTCTATAATTACGTCACAAACCGCACCTCTTTTCTTGCCACAATTTGTGACCCCTTGTATTGTGAGTTGATTAAATTTGGATGAAGTTAATACGTCGTAGGATTTTTGATTGCCGTTTGCTTTTAATTATGTATATATAAACATATATATATATGTGTTTATGTGTGTATGTGGGTGTGTGTCTTTAGTTCAGACTGTAATTTAGATTTATATATGATGTTTAATTTTCTGTTGCTTTTTTTATTTTTTGTGTGAAATTTTCGTTATGCCGAAAAAACATTTTTACTTAGCGCTATTGCATCAATATACTGTCCTTAAACTTAAAAATTCAATGTATTAACAAAACAACTTTAGGATAGATACTTATCATTTTTTTTTTAAATTTCCACACATTTATATTTTCAATGATAATATGCTTTTGACAAACATAGTCTTCTTCTTCTTCTTCATCATCATCATCATCATCATCATCATCATCATCATCATCATCATCATCATCATCATTATCATCATCATCATCATCATCATCATCTCCTCCTCCTCCTCTTCTTCTTCTACTACTACTACTACTACTACTTCTCTTCCTCCTCCTCTTCAATTTGCTTTCAAAATACTACATCTCCCTTCTTTTCCTTCTTTTACTGTTTCTTTAGCGCCGTTATTTCTTCTTCTTCTTCTCCTTCTTCTTCTTCTTCTTCTTCTTCTTCTTCTTCTTCTTCTTCTTCTCTTTTTAGACATCATTTTCTTAGAACCACCATTCTGTGGATTATATTACTGCTATGTTGTTTTCCTGAACAATACAATATTAATCTCATCAAACCAAGGGTCAATCTGCATCTATCTTTCCTAACCTCAAGTTCTTCACTTACTACAATCTCTTCTTCATTTCACACGCCTTATTCATAATTATCCTTTTAGCACTAAGCCCCAACATTCAGTAGGCACTTTGATATATACCAGGTGACTTGTATTGAAGCACCCTAATTCTCAATATAACTCCTGTTGACCAAGTATGCAACATACACTGATGCCATTTATTGCAAACTGTCAGCGTTAAAAAAATAATCAAAGAAATGAACTGAGATTTTAGATACAAATGCCTATAATGTAAAACTAGAGTCATAGAGACTTTGGTTAAAAGTAAAATTTGAGCACGGGCGATAAAATTAAGTTTGATGCAAATGTTTTGAATCAAAAGAAGACAAGTATAATTTTAAATCCCAGAAGCAAAACATAATTGTGGGTCTGCAGTAGCGTGTCTTTTTATCTGACCGACATCGGGTAATAATAGAGAACGGTTTCAATGATTTTCTCGTATGAGAAATGCTGGCTTGAACACTACCGTCACATACATTTTTGATTCACTTCTTGATTAACCTCTGCGCATGAACCAGTTTTTTGATCGTCGGATTCAGTCGAATTGAATTGCGCCTCTACAATTACGGAGGAAAAATTTTCCCTTTTAATTTATTTGATCATAGATTGATTTGGCTATTTTGATTTGATGAGCTCAACCATGGCAACAATCATTTCGGATAGAATTTATTATTATTAGTCAACAGCTTTCATTTATATTTTATACCTGCCTGCAACATATCTATCTATCTATCTATCTATCTATCTATCTATCTATCTATCTATCTATCTATCTATCTATCTGTTTTCTTCATATCTATCTATCTATCTATCTATCTATCTATCTATCTATCTATCTATCTATCTATCTATCTATCTATTTATCTACATACATACATACATGCATATATATATATATGTGTGTGTGTGTGTGTGCGCGCGCGTATCTGTATGCGTGCGCCTGTGTGCGCGTTTGCTTGTATATTTGTCAAACATTATTCAATTTTGGACTTTTTTTTAATAAATCTAAGAGCGAACGCATATACGCAAAATGGATAAATATTTTTAAAAAACTAACACAAGAATTGTATTTGGGATCATTTCACTCCAAGCAGGGAGATAAAGCCACTAAGGGTCCAGGTGTTACTGAGTGTAAAAGAAACTGAAAGAAGTTATTGAGGACAGATATCAATCAAAGAAAAAGAAGCAATTGGCAGAAAATGACGATTGACCTTGAATTGAAATTGATAATGGTTGTGGTTGATAGAAAATCAAGTAATCGGAAGAGAGTTCTATAGACTAGATGTACAAGAGAATAAGCTATTATAAGTTACAGTTATATTTAGAAAATGTAACTTTAAAATGATGGGACCTAACTTCCAATCTAGTACTACATTTAATTTATAAAGTCTACTTCCCAAAGAGAAAGCGCCCCAGGACAATTGCCGTGAAATATTTATACAAAAACACACAGGTAAACCATGTTATGGCGATGGGAACTAAATTAAATAGGAGACACCTGGTCATTATCGATTGCCTGTAGATTTCAATAAAACATGTATAAATGCATATATATATATATATATATATATATATATATATATATATATATATATATATATATACATGTATTCATTGAAACATATTTTATTGAGCTTGACGGTCAAAATCTGTGTGTATTATGTTAGTATAAAGGAAATTTGATTTGGCAGGTGATTCTACGTGTGTAACTGAAAAAAATTGTAACCCAGCACGAATTGGTCGAGAGAGTGGTTATTAAACCGGTTCCCGCACCAGGCTTTTATGTTGATGAGGATTATCTTGATGTGCAGCACGATCAAAAACAAGACCTGTCAAAGGCTGAATTATCATTATGTGAGATCAAAGGACATCTTGCACAATGGCGTAGACTGGCGTCCATAACTTCTTCTAGGTTCAAACTCCATTTAGCTAGTCATGATTAGCTAGTCGACAGCACTCCAGTAGATACCAATAACCAGGCGATGTAAATACTCTCTATACTGGAGGCTCTTGGCCTAGTAGTGGGTATTGTGTGTTAGATAGTTTAAAGAATTTCGGAATAATTAGCAGATTATGGCGCGTCTTTTATGCGAAGTACGGCTTTAGACACATTCTTATCCTTTTAACACTCACCAGTACTGAGAAGCAGACAACAATACAAACTTTTGCAAAAGATTATGTTGTCTATATTAATGTAAGGTTTGTTACTCCGCGATTAAATATAAATTTGGTTGATTCGTATTACAAAGAATATGTCAGAAAACATAAAAATGAGAGACGCCTTCAGGAATATGGGAAAAAAACAGTTAAATGCGCAGATGATAAGCAATTCGGATAAAGGAAATTCATTAACGATGTATATAATTCACGAATTCGTTATATACTAGTGCAATAGTGTTATGAAACTGTATGCTGTTACTTCTCTGAGAGTATTTTTGTAAGTGGCTCCGTGTTAAGCTGCAGCAATTGCAACATTTTAACCGAATTATTTGAAGCTGAAAATATCGAAGATATTGGATGGCCCGCCCAATATTCAGATATCAACTTAATTAAGAATCATTGGAAGATAATGTGTGATAAGATCAGACAATTACATTGACTTGTGGCAGAACCTAAAGGAGGAACAGTCAAAATCTTGCTTGAACAATGTGTGAAAATCTATGGTCGTAAGGTTGCAGAAATGATTAAATTCTATAGCCTTTATATGTTTGATTAATATACTCTCTCAAAGTTAAACCAATAAGTTTGTTAATTAGAGATAAATGTGCATCATTGGCAGTGTTCTTTAATTTTGTATGCCTCACGTTGTCCCAATTAACAGTTCTTTTTGTTTATCAGTATATTTAAGTATATAGCTAAATTGACAACACTACGTGGGCAGGGGCGACATTTTGTTTCGTGCTAAACGCTGTCGTTACGACAGACGATTGCGTTTAGCTTATATTTTGACTTCAATCTCCACTTTTATATTTATATACGCTCTGTTCCTGATATTGAGCACTTTAACCAATAAATATAGCATACCTTGATAATATATTTCACCACACTGAAGATAGCTAGCAGGTATATATATATATATATATATATATATATATATATATATATATATATATATATATATATATATATATATATATATATTCAAGATGAAAACGTTAAATTATTTCGTGAAAATCTCTATATATTAATCTCTTCAGATCAAAATCTCTTAGTAAGAGATTTCGGTCCGAAGAGATAAATATATATATATATTCTCGAAATAAATTCTAACCTAAATGAATTTTAACGTTTTATTCTTTATTATTATTATTATCATTATTATTATTATTATTATTATTATTATTATTATTATTATTATTATTCTATGTAGTCTACATTGATCTTTCCTTGGATTAATATTCCCCATGGGATTATACGTACCACACACACACACACACACACACACACACACACATATATATATATATATATATATATATATATATATATATATATATATATATATATATATATATAAAGAAATATACTCTTAAGGTGTTTTATATTTATCGGATAAAGTGCTCAATATCTGAGGTAGAGAGTGTGTAAATATAAAAGTGAACATTGAAGTCAACACTTAGTGGCGATGGGCTGTTTCATGCTAGATGCAATCGTAAGGGCACGAGTGGCCTGCCGATTGCATCTAGCATGAAACAGCCTGTCGCCTCTAAGTGTTGACTTCAATGTTCACTTATATATATATATATATATATATATATATATATATATATATATATATATATATATATATATATAAAAGTGTATATGGAAGTCAACACTTAGAGGCGACAGTCTGTTTCATGCTAGATGCAATCGTCAGGCCACTGTCATCTCTAAGTGTTGACTTCTATGTTCAATTTCATATTTACAAACGCTCGAATGGAGATTCTTATCAAGTGCGAGAACCCCTAATAACTTCTGCGATCGGTGGGATCTATGCATTGCGGGAAAAAATATTATTAAAAATAAAATCCAGATTAGTTCCTGAATCTTCGTATTGAGATCGTTTCCAAATGTAGACATAAAAAACGCTTTAAAACATAAACACGGTTTTATAACCTATAACAGTTCGATCTTGGAACACTCACATCGGGCATTTCATTTAAATAGAATAACTCTTATGATTACCTATTTATATATATCATTGTCTGTGTTTATGTGATGCTCTATATATTAATTGATCATTTGTGTTAGCAAACTTTATTCATGTGTTGGTATATGTGTATGTGGGTATGTAGGTATATTTTGGTATTTGTGTATGTGGGTATGTAGTTTTCCTAAATAACTGATATACAAAATCTGTTAGTTTTCTGATATTTTTACAAACCTCTTTATATAGGTGGACTTATGAGATATATCCGCGTTAATCAATCTGTGTGTTTTTTATTGTTAACGTTTACTTCCTCAGTAGTTTTTTTTAAAGTACAAATTAGTTTAATTCTACCCATCTATTTTTATATGTTAAATATATGTATGGATTGATGGGTGGTTTTTACCTTGTACTTTTTAATCATATATATATATATATATATATATATATATATATATATATATATATATATATATATATATATATATATATATAGAGAGAGAGAGAGAGAGAGATAGATAGATAGATAGATAGATAGATAGATAGATAGATAGATAGATACGTTGTATATTTGTTTTGATGAGTGTGTGTATGTATATGTATGGATGTGTGTAATGTTTTATGTATATTCCAATGGTGTGCACATATGTGTATGCCTATGTGTATATGTGAGTATGTGTATATGTATACATTATATATATATATATATATATATATATATATATATATATATATATATATATATATATATATATATATATGTATATGCACACGTATATGTATGTATATGCGAATAGATATAGATATGTTGTAGTGTATGTGTGTATCTACGTGTGTGTTTTGGGCATATAAATAGTAGGCCCTTACTAGATTAAATATTCTTTAATTTTTATATGTTTATGTTAAATTTTAACCTGTAAATGATATTACTTGCTTTATCAAATTTTCTTGATTACACATCAATTCTCTTATAAATGCCATCGTTTTTAATTTACCCGCCTCCTTTTTTACTCTCTCTCTCTCTCTCTCATCTTCTGAATTTTAAGTTTAGATCATATCGTTTTTTTATTGTGTGTAGTGTCACCACAAATTTATCCACACGTTTCCGGTGCCTGTTTTTTCATTTTAAATTTAGGTCAGCGAATCGGTAGCGAATTATGCATGGAAAAATAATTCATATTTATCTGTATCTCACTCATTTAAACCGTTATTTAACTCCTCTCTTTAAAACTTCTCTCTGTTAAATTTTAATCCCCACTTTGACCTTTAGGCCTTCCTGTTCTTCTTTCTTCTGTTACTCCTCTCTCTAGAGCTTTCAAACATTTCACTTTCAAACTTGTTTCCCACTCCCACACATACACTCTCATAAAAAATTTTGTTTTTTATACCCGGAGATATATTTTCCGATTTCTTTTAGAAATTGCAGGTCTGATGATTTGGATCGTGATTACGATTCCAATGTAATACATTATAACCATCGAATATTAGTGTTTGAGCCTTTTATATCATTCATATATATATATATATATATATATATATATATATATATATATATATATATATATATATATATAATAAACTATTGTATCATATATATGTGTGTACTTGTGTCTTTTAAATGTCTGTTGAATTCACCTTCAGTTTCATT
>OZ038476.1:7112245-7137245 GCA_964036315.1 Acanthosepion esculentum
CGTATCTTGTTTTCTGGGTTTTCGCATGCTATTGTTTTTACGTACATACCATTCGTTTTAGATAAACATACGTTAGATTCTTTAAGAATTGGTTCATTAAAGTTTCATCATGTAATTTACTTGTTTTTTTACGTGACTTTATAGTTGGTAATATTGTCATTAGTATTCCATCGAAGTAATTTCGACTTAAAGTATTATACTCCGTTTTTAATTAGGGTGGCATTTGCAAAATAAAAGTAACGATTTCTTTTTTTTTCACATCCGGGCTTTTAGATTCCGTGATGTCTCTTAAATATAATGTTTTTATATTGTAAGGCTAAGTATTGCATCGTATTTATTCCTAATTATATCTCCGATTGTCTTGTATTTATTCTTAATTATATGAAAATACATGTGATCGTGTATTTGCATAGATACATAGAGCACTAGATAGATAGATAGATAGATAGATAGATAGATAGATAGATAGATAGATAGTCAAGGAATGCTAAAAATAGTCAGTCCAGCCTATATCTCAAAATCTGATCAAATAACAAGATATCAGATATACTTGGAACTATTCAGCACCACAATATATATATATATATATATATATATATATATATATATATATATATATATATATATAGGTTGCATGTGCGTGTGAGTGTTTGTCTGTGCACGTAAAAACACATCTTTATACAACTGCGCTCATTCCCTACCTTTCTCTAACGCACAATTCAGGTGCACACAAGCACATATATAATGTAACCAGCAATGACGATAATACAGTAATTAATGTTGCTAAGTTTTTGCCCCTGAGTAAAATCTTTTACCAACCATTCCATTGGTCTGGTAAAATGGTTTTCGGCACGGAAACAGGCACAACAATTTCTATTTACTTTCTCTCCAATCCAGGTAGATGAGAGAAAAACAGAGAATACTCAAGACATTTCCACGGCGTCCTGGGTATGACGACAAACTACATCTGAGTCCTGGGTATGAAGATAAACTACATTCGCGTCCTGGGTATGACGATAAACTACATCCGAGTCCAGGTTAAGACGATGAACTACGTTCAACAGCAAGGCCTCTGATAATACATTTCTGAAAAAATAATGTTACCTGCTGTACGTTTTTGAACAAATATTATCAGCTATACGTTTACTTTTCTTTTCCTTTTTTTAAAGAATAGTGTTGCCGGCTACACGTTTTTGAAAAAATAATATTACCAGCTATACGTTTTTTGGAAAAAAATAAAATTACCAGCTATACCTTTTTGAAAAATAATATTACCAGCTATACGTTTTTGAGAAAAAAATATTACCAGAAATAGTTTTTTGAAAAAACAAAAGTATTTCCAAGAAAAAAAAAGTTGTCAGCATTAAATGACCCATTGAGGTTGATATGCCGTGAAACAAAACAAACCAAACCAAACATTTCCACGCTGTTCGAGTCATCATGGAGGCAATCATCTCTACAGTAACGACCTTTACTGTCCACACAGCAACAAGTTATTTTCAGAGATCATTTTTCAATCTATCTACCAGGATAATTAATTTTCCTTACAGAACATAACCACTAAACGACATACGTTACAAACGGCTGATGAATACAGCAGAAGGGATGTTGAGACTAAAAATTGTCTACATTGTTCTGAAAGAATATATATATATATAAGTCACAAACCACGCTTAGTAAAATACTATTTATTTATTAAACTCGTTATAACCACCATTTATGTCGTTATTTTTTTTCTACT
This sequence comes from Acanthosepion esculentum, assembly GCA_964036315.1. NCBI lineage: Eukaryota > Metazoa > Mollusca > Cephalopoda > Sepiida > Sepiidae > Acanthosepion > Acanthosepion esculentum. The sequence continues at coordinate 7,113,987 of OZ038476.1, forward strand.
TATCGCTCATATCTTTGTTTTGGGTTTCGAACATGAACTACACCGCCATTTTGTTGGCGTCACACTAAACGAATTGTGTACAGCAGAGGCGGTCCACAGTTTTCAAAACATGGCTGTCGGAATCTGACAGTTGCCATCGATTTGCGCAAACTAAGAATGACTATTATTAAGAAACAGGAGAAAAGGTTTCATTAGGAACAAAGAAAAGGGTCCTGAACTATTACGTGATATCGGTACTCCTATGTGGCACTGAATGCTGGAGAATCTCTTCAAAGATGAAGAAGAAAACTGAAGCAACAAAAATGGAATTCTACAAAGAAATGCTATGGATACCATGGACTATAATTATCAGCACTGCTTTAGAGAAAATGGAAACAAAATAGAAAGGTATATTTAACAGTAGAAATGTCTAGTGAACTTAATGAGGAAAGAAGGCTTGGAAAATCTGATACTCAGAGAAATGGCTGAAGACAAGATTGGCTGAGGAAAACAACGCATAACCTGCTTACTGAGCTTGAATGAATGGATGATGTTTTTTGGAGAAAAACAAAATTTATTAAGAGCTACAAAGGGCAGGGAATTTGGAAGTGTTATGAAGGCGCCTGGCGCATAGATAAGAATAAATATACACAATTGGGCGAAGACCGTCGGGTTTTCAGAGATTGCGTATGGACAGAGATTTAAACAGCACCGTTGTATATGTTCAATTGTGATGAAACTGCAAGTCCATATGCGGAGTTGATTTCCATGTTCATATTTCTTTACATCTATAAACAATCTATCTTCGATTTTGGCACGTCTTCCACGATGAAAATGACAAATTAAGCGATGATCCTTCATAATTTAATCATGACTGAAAATATCCATTATCACAGTTCATGTTTATACGCAAAAGCTCTAGTCCCGATATTAGACAATTGCGCTGATAAGTATGGCTTATTTTAAGCAATGTAATCAAACACTGCTTCAGGACTAATTTTCAAAGCATTTTTCATTAGGTGGGTTTTAATACATAATTTCGTTTCACGTGTGACTGAAAGTTATCAGATATTCTGTAAGGTGGCACTGTAAAAGATTTTTGTGTGGTAAAACTGTAAATAGAAGGAAAAAGAGACGAATTTTCATCATTGGATTCACTTCTGTTCACAGTTTTGAAAAAAAATCTGGCAAACAACCCAAACGATATGTTTTGTTTATGGAGACGGTGATAAAGCTGAGTGTACTGTTCGTGAGCCGTTCTCTAACGTTGGGAAGTAGAATATTTTTTTACTAAGAACACCAATATACTTGACGATAAAAGCGAAACGCTAGTTTCAGATAACCTTTGTTGCACGATATGGAACTTAGAGGATATCCTGCACATATAGGGGTTGTAAGGGAGTTGAAAACACTTCGGGATTAAAAGGGATGGAAGTTTTCATGAACCGTAATTCCATCTACGATTCTCTGCTAAAAGACGGACTATTTAGTAAAAGAATTATCACAGGCGATTAAAAAGGGATTATTTACAACAATATAGAGCACATATTGCATTGGGGAAAACGAAACATCGTTAAGCTGTTCAAAAACTGCGATATCCTATTACATCTGCTGTATTCATCTGACCAATTAACCTGGTTATTTACACCCGTACACGATTCTCTTAAGCGAAACAACTTAAATTCTCTGGAAATCATGGTGAAAGGATATGGGAAAATATAGGTCATATGTGGTTGGTTATGTTCATGCAAAATCAAAGGTATTACCTTTGGAATTCTCTTAAAACCCCACAAAATCTTGCTCATATACATACATACATACATACATATATATATATATATATATATATATATATATATATATATATATATATATATATATATATAAGGGATTGTCTGACGATCGCAATAGCGTGAAACCCAGGTTCACAAACTCACATCAATCCAACTAAATATGTTAGCTCTATCTCTGATATTGAACGTTTTCCAATAATTACACTGATATATAATATATAAATAATATATGTAATAAATGGCATATATATATATATATATATATATATTTATATTTATACACATACACTTTTCATATATATATATATATATATATATATATATATATATATATATATATATATATATATATATATATGGGAAAGCAAAAGCAGCCTAAGCGTTTGGTCCTCTGATCTGAGGGATTTTATCAAGGCAAATGTCGGCCAAGGTAAGTTTTCCATTTGTTTTATTCATATTGTACTTTTATTCCTATGGAAATTTGTACACACACATACGCGCGCGTACACACACATATCTGTGCGCCTTATAAGAAACTATCGAAACGTTCTTTTGAAATATTAGAAAGATTAATGGATGGGGGAGATATGTTAGAAAGTGTAGAGTTGTAGAAATCCTTAGCGAATGTCTCATGAATCGGGAAGAGATTATCCAAAGAATTATTGCATAATAATGATCATAATTGTTATCCGACACTAAGACAGAAACAACCTAAATAAACAATAAATCTTCACTTCATATATAGTACATGAATGAAAAGCCAACTTGGCACATTTGATCTTTTCTTATTGCCCGTTTATATTGTCACACTGCGCAGGAAGAAATCTCAATGTACAAAGAAATGCCGACTGTATTCATTTATCTTATTTATGTAAAAAATTCGAGATCTTTTCTCAAGTACGTATATGACAGAAAAAAATATGTCTGCATTTTCAAATATATGCGTATTTGTCAGTGTAAATCGGCTGTGCTGATATATTACGGAATGAATAACATTAACTCGAATAATACGTCTGTTAAAAAAGTATCGGTACTGGTGCTTGCAAAGCAAACTACAATATATATCAATTCGGAATGTAATCTCCTTCTAAGTAGCCCTCTTCAGGAACCACACTTTATCTTGTGTCGTTTCCAATGATGGGAGAATTTCTTGAGCTCGTTTTTTGGGTAGCAAGCAGCTACCTCGTTGCATTCTCTTAGATTTCCCTCGGCCTCTTGAAATCTCATTCCTTCCAAGTTTGAATTGATATTTGACGAGGAAAACATGTCGGATCAGATGTATATAGTGTTAGTTCTTGAACAGAACTTGTTGCACAAGCTATCGTCACTGATAGAACCTCTGTGATGTGGTTAGAAGACCACACTCTACACACTCCCCTTCCAAGAAATGCTATAAACAACGGCAGCGGGTGGAGAACGTTATAAGTTTGTGTGCATGTAAGAAAGATTAGCCAAGCAAGAATCTGTGCCAAACGGATTCAATGCGCTTACATTAGCTTTTTGATCAGATATCATATAGTCGAATATCAAATGAACTAATATGCTAAATTCCTCAAAATTCAACCTATTCACATAACCTCATCGAGGCTTTCGTAATTCCCATTTGACCTGAAAGGAATATTGAACCTCTTTTCTCTATTTTCTGAGAAAGTTCCCAGTCACTTATGCTGTGAATAGGAGTAGATAGGTTTACTTACAACCAACATTCCTTAGATGTCTACGCAATAGGTGAAGACGTTTATCCCTTGTTACATGTTTAAGACGTGGTGTTCAGTTTCATTCTTTCAAGGATGTAATCAATGTGGCTTAACATTTTAGTTATATGACTGATTGGTAGCTGGTATTCTTCCTTTTGCTGGTACTTGTTTTTCATTTTTCTGGTTAGTGAACCCCGATTCGTACAAATGAGCTCAAACACTTTGGAAACACTAAGAAAGTCTGCTCTAGTCAACACTCACATGATATTTATCCTTTTTCAGTGTCATATCGCGCATGGGCAGGTGTCTCTACAGACAGTGACAAATTTTGAGTCTGTTTTACCTTAAAATCCTCATGACTCTAACCATTATATATAATAAAATTATAATTGTAATTAACTCTTTCAACCACTCTTTCGCCATTTTTAATGCCAACAAACACGCATTGCCACGTTTGTGATGTCAACAAATACATCATTTTGGTAATGTTCGTTGTAGTAGAGACTTTGTAATCGCAGATACAACTATAGTAACGCCATTGAACAATAGTGATATTCAGACGCTTTGAATAATACTCACATTAGTAGTACTTGCTGGAGAATACTCGATTAAAAAGTAACCACCGAATAATGTTCCGAAAAGTAATTCGTATAGGGATCAGTATAGTTAATAGTATATATATATATATATATATATATATATATATATATATATATATATATATATATATATATATATGTGTGTGTGTGTGTGTGTGTGTGTGTGTGTGTGTGTGTGTGTGTGTGAGAGAGAGAGAGAGAAATGGGGACGAATAGAATCCAATTCAAATGTTCGTAACATTTAATTTAAAATAACGATGTAGCGGGGTCCGCGATCAGATGCAACGGACTCCACCACAATTATTTTACTTTGTCTACGAAAGGCGTGGAAAAGAAGATGCAAAGATGCTGGCACAATGCAATTTATATATGACGTCAAATAGCACAAGACAGTGCGTAATGATTCAAAACATAACAATTGAATTTATTAGTGTTTGATGTACATGCAAATAAGGCGAAGGTTTGATTGAGTTATGTCTCTTAGATTTGGAAATATTTGTACCTGAGCTCATAAAGGGTTGGATTAACTATTAAACTGTAGTTTAGAAGTATGACTTCCTGTTACATGTTAGGAATTGTGTATTGTAAAATTTGGTAATATGTTCAGAAGAGTTAAGAATTGTAGTTGCGTGAATGCTGCAATGTTCTTTAATTTCAATGGCAGCAAGGAATGAGACGGAAGAGACAAGAGAGAGAGAGAGAACCATTTGTGTTTTGTTTCTATAAAATGGTGTATCACGTGACCGGCTCGCGTGGAGGCGATTTGATCGGTCGGAATTGACCAATAAGCGAGCTAGTTTTGAGGAGATTAACCAATGAATACTTGTAGTACAATTTCTATGTATTGATAATTACCACAAGGGCTCAATATAAAAGTAGATCAATATTCTGTATTTTAGGATATGACATCAAAAACACGTCAAAACGAAAACGCTACGCAAATGTTTCGATGTGCATTAACACATCTCATCAGGTGTTAACGCATGATGAGATGTGTTGATATACATGATTGCATTTGTGCAGCGTTTTTTACATGTTTTTGATGCAATATCATAAAATACCCCCCTCTCTCTCACTCTCTCTCTCTCTCTCTCTCTCTATATATATATATATATATTTATATATATATATGGATATTTTCTTGACAAAAAGAAAGTAATTCATAAATTTTGGGTCCCGAGAAATGAGCAAATTTTATCACACACACACACATATATATATATATATATATATATATATATATATATATATATATATATATATATATATATATATATATATATGGTAGTGTAAAGAAAGCTCTTACTGATCAAAGATTTCATAATAAGAGACTGCTCAATAGCCAGCAAAAGGTTATAGTAATAGGCAAAAAATCAATAAACAGCAAATGACTTAAAAATTGCCGCGACAATTTTCACGCCGATAACACCGATTGTCTGGCTATAAAAATAACGAAGTCAGTCATACCAGTCTTATTAATAGCCACACACAAAGACATATATGCATGCATATACAAGTATGTATATATGTCTGTGTATGTATGCGTGTTCCTGTCAGTTTTTCTGAATTGAACTTTTTTGTGGCGTTGATCGAATTGCGACATTGTCTGTAAGAGTCAGTTTTTTTATATCTTTGGCAAAATTCCTTTTTCCGAATCGTTTTCAACGTAGAAGAAATCTTCGTGATTCCTACTCGCAAGATTATTTCATATCAAGTTTGGCATTCATTCTACAATCTCTATAGATAATACAACAGGCAGATGATCTTTGCTCTGTAGCGCAGATATTTTCATAATGTCAACAGCAGCCCGTGGTTAGCAATTCAAACCTTAGCAAAATCAGAACTTCGAAAGATAGTTAAGGCAAACAGCTCTATTTTTCTATTATATTCGGATAATATTCAAATTTGCCATACATCGAAGGAATAATCTATCTATGACTTCCTTGTGTAGTTCAGATTTTGCATAAATGTTTTCATCTATGTATTATTGGTCTAGAAGTATACAGTACAATGCAAAAGAAATGAACGTACCCATAGAAATGATGATGAACAAAATTTAAAGCTTATTCCATTTGTATTTACATTTATTAACATTCCCAAGCTTTGTTCTGACTTCGAGGCCAGGTGGCCGCTTTTCTTGATCTTGGGCTGTCGAATAGATCGATAGCTGATAAGAGTAATCGAAGTGAGGCATGTGACCGCAAGTTGATCAAAAAGAGAAACTGGAACATAATAGACGTAGCGGATCTGGCCGACCGTTAAAACTACCGACTGGGAAGATAGAAACTTGGTTCTTCATTGCAAAATAAAACCCCGTCTCACATCAGCACAAGATGTTTCCAAAGCAGCTAGTTTGGTGGTTTCTTCAAGAGCAGTCAGATGCAGGCTTAAAGCAAAAGGCATTGTTTCCAAATACATAAAAAAGAAACCTTTCGTATCTGTAAATATCGACAGACCCGATTGTCTTGGTGTAAAGCTCATTCACACTGGACTAAATCTGATTGGGAAGGTCGAGTGACGAAAGCCCCTTTACTCTTAGGTATGAAGAACGAATAAATGGTTGGTGTACGCCCGGTGAAATGAATACTCGAGTCACTACCAAGGGCACTGTTAAACCCGATAAAAATATTCAGCATTTGGGGTGCATTGTCAGCAGAAGGAGTTGGTAATTGGTACAAAATCTAGGGAATCGTGGACCAGCATCAATACGACAACATCCTTGTTAAACAAATATGGCTTTCTGTTAAAACATTTTGCCCTTGGTCAACGCTTCACTTTCCAAATCGATAACGACCTTAAGCTTACTGCCTTAAAGAGGGAGCGTTTCCTAGAGAGGAAGCGCTCGAGGGTAAATTGGAACTCTTCCAGGGGCCTAGTCGGAGTCCTGACCATAACCCAATTGAAAACCTTTAGGCGATAATGGACAAGCGTGCCCGTAAAATGGAAAGTTAACACAGAAGATGAGTTTTTTCACGAATTAAAGAAATGCTGTCAAAATCAGGCGAGGAACATTGAATCCCTAAACAAGTTAGTCTATATAGCGCATGCCACGAAAAAGTAAAGCCGTTATTAAAGTAAAAGGTTACCCAACAAAACACTTAATCATTCTGACTTGTATAATGTACATATGGACACCTTTATTAATACCCTGTATTAATAAACGAATTCTATTACTCATCTTGGTAAAAATACAAAAATCGACTTTCTATGGGTTCGTCCATTTTTTGTTTCGTGCTTTAGGTCTCCATTATGATATAATGCTAAGCAACATTATAATTCTTTAGGATTATTCCATATTCAAGTCGCCATTTCTATGATTATTTAATATTTGATTTGAGGATGAAAATTATAATTAAAATCTTCGTCATCTGTCTCCTTAATTCTTGTTCTTTTATTGAAGGCTAAGACAATTGTAGACGATTTAGGTTTGAGGGACATACTACAAAATGGTCACGAGTGAAATTGTCATTCTCGTTAATTTAAAAAAATAAATCTTTAAAAATTTTGTCCGTTAAAAATTGACATGCCTTAAAAAGCATGATCTACATGTCAATAAAATCATCTAACTATAATTCCTCTAATGTCTGTTTAAGTCCATTTGTTTGCCATTGTATAACTCGTTTGGCTAGAGATATGGAGCTTAATTTACTGTTGTCATTAATGCAAACCTGTATCATATTTTCAGCAGATATTTTGAAAAGTACATAACATAAAGAGAGTGTTTGGATTCACTGTGTAGATCTAATGCTAATTTGGTTTCCTGGGTTGTAGGCACGGTGGAGTAATGGATAGCGTCTCGGACAGATGAATCGGAGTGCCGAGTTCGAATTCCAGTCAAATCCATTACATTTACTAACTTTGAGAACTGTATGAATCTTCTTTTTCTCCCACCCAGCTAGGGGTAAATAGCAAGAGTGACCAGGTTCTATAACCTTAGATGGCAACTGAAAGAAATGGCAACCTACTGCGCGAAAACAATCTGACTCGAAAGATACATGATCGCCTAAGCGTGTATCACGCATGGCACATAACTAACTGAAGTTGTATCCTCAATTAAACCAATACTCCCTCTTTATCTTCTAGATTTACAAGATGCACATCAGGCCGAAAATAAAGTAGTGCTTTTATATATGGACAGAATCTGTCCATTCTTCACTTTCCAGTCTCGATAAGCGCACTAGCGTCTCCGCGTCCTTGTAGGTGACAACTTATTTTACACCATACACGGTCTGAACGTCAGAAGCATCTCACTGCACTATCGCTATTTCCATGGATAGATTTCAGACGAAATTACATTTCGTAGTTCCACCAATTCTAACGTTCACTCCTTATACCTGCCATGCCACGCCTATTGTAGCGAACCACCCTATTCCCTTCGTATTCCATTGGTGAGATGTAAGTTCCACTCGTGCATCTCCCAAGAGGATGCTTCCCCGATCACTGAAATCTTAACCTGTGCAAGTTTAGAGTTTACCTCCATCTTCCCCACATATTCGCAAAACTGTTCCTTTTACACTGTAAACAAATACGGTCAATTTTCATTAACAAACCTGTGTAATCGCAAGGAAATTCTGCTAGGAGTTAATAAGATCTACATGTACTTTTCCTAGAAATTCTGCTAGGAGTTAATAAGATCTGCATGTATAGATTCCATGCTTCATATATTACTAATAGTGCCACATTAGTATTGCCTTTATTTTTTTAGTAAAGATCAGAAAGTTTATCTGGCCGTAGTGGCCATTTTTTTAATAGAAAATACCGTAAACACAACAATACGATTCCTAAGTCTTCACTGATCTACAAACGAAAAATGTGATCAGAGATACGTTGTAATATTGTAAATCAGACTTTTTCAACTAGTAATCTCTTTTATTCAATTTATTTTATCTTTTTACAATAAAGCTAACCTTGTGCAAGATCCATATACACGATACAATCATAGTACTGCTTACTTGAATATGGAATAATTCTAAACAAATTATAACAATATTTATTAGCAGTATATCATAATGGAGACGAAAAATACATAGAAGAACATATTTATGCAGCACCTAATATACACAAACAAAACTTAGATTGATGGATAGATAGATAAACAGACAGATAGACAGACAGACAGACAGATAAATAGATAGATAGATAGATAGATAGATAGATTATTCATTAAATGTATTGTACATTTTAATATTATCCGAATATAATAGAAAAAAGCAAACTGTCTCGAGGAGCTGTTTGCCTTAAATGTTCGAAATTCTGATTTTGCCAAGGTTTGAATTGCTAACCCACGGGCTGTTGTTGGCATTATGTAAATATCAACGCCACAAAGCAAAATCATCTGCCTGTTGTTTTATTAAACACTGGAGATCAGAATGAGTTCTCCATACAACGAATAAAACCTCTCTTCCTGCATTTTTAATAAGGTACTCTGCAGATGTATACCAGGAATTATGCAAAATATATCAAAGCTAAACTTTTCTGATAAACGCGTGAACAAGCTGCAGATTTACTCTCTCTCTTTGAAAAATTACAAAATATTGTATTGTCTGTTTATAACATTTCCTGCTGATTAATTTTTAAACATTCTTAGAACGAGTAATATGTTTTATTTTTAAATATTTAAAAAAATAATATCTTCTATTTTATTTAATAATTTAGTATCTGTCTATATTTCTGAGATGAGGTATTATGTACACTATTTACATTATTCGGACTAATGTCCTTATGTTTGTCGCCATATTTATTACAACGTTTCGGCCTTTTAGTATCTGCCTATATTTCTGAGATGAGGTATTATGTACACTATTTACATTATTCAGACTATTGTCCTCATCTTTGTCGTCATATTTATTTAAACATTTCGGCCTTTCAGTATCTGTCTATATTTCTGAGATGAGGTATTATGTACATTATTTACATTATTCGGACTATTGTCCTAACCTTTGTCGCCATATTTATTACAACGTTTCAACAATTACAACGTACAATATATATATTGTGGTGATGAATAGTTCCAAGTATATCTGATATCTTGTTATTTGATCAGATTTTAAGATAGAGGCTGGACTGACTATTTTTAGCATTCCTTGACTATCTATCTATCTATCTATCTATCTATCTATCTATCTATCTATCTATCTATCTATCTATCTATCTATCTAGTGCTCTATGTATCTATGCAAATACACGATCACATGTATTTTCATATAGTTAAGAATAAATACAAGACAATCGGAGATATAATTAGGAATAAATACGATGCAATACTTAGCCTTACAATATAAAAACATTATATTTAAGAGACATCACGAAATCTAAAAGACCGGATGTGAAAAAAAAATTGTAACTTTTATTTTGCAAATGCCACCCTAATTAAAAACGGAGTATAATACTTTAAGTCGAAATTACTTCGATGGAATACTAATGACAATATTACCAACTATAAAGTCACGTAAAAAAACAAGTAAATTACAAGATGAAACTTTAATGAACCAATTCTTAAAGAATCTAACGTCTATCTATGTTTTTCTAAAACGAATGGTATGTACGTAAAAACAATAGCAAATAAGATGTGAAAACCCAGAAAACAAGATGTGTACTACTACTACGACTACTACTACTACTACTACTACTACTACTACTACTACTACTACTACTACTACTACTACTACTACGACTACGACTACTACTACTACTACACACACATTCACTATCTGTCTATATTTCTGAGATGAGTCATTATGTACATGATTTACATTATTCGGACTGTTATCCTCATCTTTGTCGCCATAATTGTTACAACGTTTCGGTCGTTGTACACTCCGGCCTTCTTCAGATGATTGGAATGTCGAACTGAACCCTTTGTTTCGCTCACTGGGGTAGACTGTTCTAGTTCCACGTGTCATGTTTAATGGATGTCAGTTATCAGTTATCAAACTATGGTATGGTTTTCAGGCAATTTCCAAATCTGCTGTTTAGGGAAGGACAAGTCTTTAGGAGAAAACACTTTGCCAATAGTAATCATAATAATTTAGAGTTGATAGATATGAAAGATAATTTCCTTGACCACTTATATTCTGAACGGGAATGATTTAAATATTGTGTTTGTACCTTTATATCTACATTATTTACATTATTCGGACTATTGTCCTCATCTTTGACGCCATATTTATTACAACGTTTCTGCCGTTGTACACTCCGACCTACTTCAGGTGGTTGGAATCTCGAAATGAAACCTTTATTTCGCTCACTGGGGTAGATTGTTCTAGTTACACGTGCCATCTTTAATGGATATCAGTTATTAGTTATCTCCTGTTAATTTCTCCCTCTGAAATTTCTCCACTGCCTTAACCAGGTATTGAACTCACGGTCTTTGGGCCCTGTCACTGGATCTAACCAACACCTTTATCCACTGTGTCATGTGTCCTTGAGTGTCAAAGAAAAGCAGAGTGCCAGAGAAAAGCGATAATAACAAAAAAACTTGCATTATGAGCTCTGGTAAAAACATGAAATGATAACAGCAAAAATTGCAATATGTACACTGGTAGAAATGGTTGCTGCAGACATTACATTTATAATACCCAGAAATTCATACACAGATGTCCTGTGAGCGAAATAAAGTGTTCATTTCGACATTCCAGCCACCTGAAGAAGGCCCGAGTGTGCAAGGGCCGAAACGTTATAACAAATATGGCGACAAAGATGAGGACAATAGACCAAATAATGTAAATAATCATACACACGTTCACTCATACACATGTCGAAAATATGAAACTATTCTTAGATTTGTTTCCAGCGTAATCATACTAAAATCTTTATCAAAGAGAACGATGTAGCGGAAGCCTTGTCTCATAATGTATAGCTGGCCGCTCGTATTCGAACATACCCGTCTACTAAAGCGACTGGCCAATCCCTATTGCAGACGCTTGCTCAGGCACATTTTGTGTTTATTCAACACCCATAGAGCCCACCCGTGGTTTATACTGTTACTATGCTGAGTAGACCTTAGTTACAGTTTCTGGGAAAGAGCGTGTTATTTAGCGGGATCAACAATGATGTCTTGTGACTTTGTGCTAGCACAGCTATCGACCAGTTTCACTCACAAGTCTTGATTCAACCCATGGTATTCTTTTCAGGCAATTTTCAAAGATGCTCTTTTGGGAATGACACGTCTTTGCGCAATCACTACAAAACAGTCCTAGAAAATGCAAAACGACTGTTATGCGCAGGCAAAATAGAAAATATATTTTATAAAATCGTTCTCGTTGGTGTCGGAAAATTGTTAAGGCTATACTCAATAGAGGCAAAACGTAACTTTCCTCTATTTTAAATGACAGTGAGGTTATCCCGTCCTCGTCTGAAAATTTTAGACACTTTGCTGCGAACTTTGCCTCAAACTGGAGCTTGAATGACAAAGACAAAATATACTTTACCTGATTCGCTCCACCTCAGGAAACACAAACTTCGTGATATCTCTATATCGGCTAGGAATATTTCTTAACATATATAATAAAAAAAAAACCTTAATTCGAAGTCTACTGGTCCGAATGTAATTCCTGGAATTGTTCTGAAGAAGCTTGGCACGGAACTCTCGCCAAACTTGGCGAGACTGTTTAACTGAAACATTAGGAAGAAATGTTTCCCAAGCCAAGAGTAAGCTAAACAGTAACCGACGTTCATGAATTCAGATGAAATCTGGTCTTCAATATAATACTGCCTCTTCAGTCTCCCTAGTGTCATAAGTAAACATTTTGAAGCTATCACGAACAGGAAAATCGTTGAAAACTTATATAAAACAAATTCCTGTGCAACAAACAGTATAACTTTCGTTCTTCTAGGTCTACTGCTGATGTCTAAAGTTTAATCATTCATAGAATCAATGTAGCTCAGGATAACAAGAATCTCCCGAAAATTGATCGCCTAGATATTTCGAAGGCCTTTGATAATATGTCACAGGGGAAAAACTGGGCAAGTTCTCTCAGGTATCAACACTTTCCTACCAGATAGGTCTATGAAGGTCTTTGTAATGGCCAGTCAATGTTAATGATCAGAGGCTAATGATGGCATCTACCAAGGCTCTATACTCGGCTATGCATTCTTTCTGCTTTAAATTGACGATTTGTCCAAGTACAGATCTTTCAGATATTTAGTAAATATGCAACAATCTTGGTCTTTTGAAGTCCAGGATTAACTGAGTTCAAGCTTCTCATCCTCATAGTCCACCCTTACATCCGCATTCATCTCCCTTACAATTTCAATCAGTAAGCGTCTACCTTGAGTGTCCCTTGGGCCTTATATCGGATAAACTATCAGAAAAAAGAAAGAAAAATAGACATTGTAAATCATTGACAATTATGAAAAGGTGTCTGTGTATTGCCTATGTCCTTAATAAATATGAAATTTTAAAAAAATATGCCCGAACAGAGATTACTCTACTATGACACCATTAAATATTTATGCATGTGCTACTAATATTTAAGCGTAAAGTACCAGTTCCAAAACATGAAGAATAAACCATTGGCGATTCTTTTCTACTGTTACTTACAAAATTAGAATTTTCAGTAAATGTCTCCTTTTACCTGAACTTGTGTTACTAAGATCCATGTTCGAGATTAGGTCTATCCCTCTGAAGTTTTTTCGCGGAATTTTCATCTCCGGTGGAGAATCAGCTTCACTGATGTTTCGGCGGAAAAAAATGAATGTTTATCAAGACCCATATGTCAATGGGGCTTATGACTGGTTAAAGCAGATTTTCTTTTTGTAGTGCTATTTATTTTGAACAGTACAATTTTTTTTCTTTTATTTTGGTTGTACTCTTTTCAGAGGTTTTATTACTTTTTTTATGTTTCCGACATTTGCATCTCACTGAGATTTATTTCCAATGACTCATATTGCAGGAACTATTCGTATGTATGTACCTGTCTCAATTGATTTTTTTTTCATAGACAATCTTCCGGGTATGTTCTAAAGGATTTATAGCAGTGTTAATACTATTATTCCACTGGGAAAATGTCTTGTCCTTGATTAATATAAGGGATACATGCGCAGATGTTGTAATGGATTTTGCTACGCCAATTATAATATTCAAGCTCGCTTCAACATTCAAACGGATGTACTGGTTTGAATTTCGCACTAATAGATTTGGAAAAGTGCATGACCAATCTTTTTTCGGCTGGTCACTGGTATTCGAAGATACCCGTCTACTAGAGCGACTAGCTAATCCTTATTGCAGATGCGTGCTCAGGCGCATTTTGTGTTTATTCAACGCCCACAGAGCCCACCTGTGGTTTATACTTCAACTATGCTGATACGATCTTAGTTGCAGTTTCTGGGAAAGAGCATGTTATCTAGCTTGATAAACAATCTGAACAAGGCTTAAGCCCTCGGCCACAATGACTTGTGACTTCGTGCGGGCACAGCTATCGACCAGTTTCACTCACAAGTCTTGATTCAAACTATGGTATGATTTTCAGGCAATTTCCAAATCTGCTGTTTAGGGAAGGACAAGTCTTTAGGAGAAAACACTTTGCCAATAGTAATCATAATAATTTAGAGTTGATAGATATGAAAGATAATTTCCTTGACCACTTATATTCTGAACGGGAATGATTTAAATATTGTGTTTGTACCTTTATATCTACATTATTTACATTATTCGGACTATTGTCCTCATCTTTGACGCCATATTTATTACAACGTTTCGGCCGTTGTACACTCCGACATACTTCAGGTGGTTGGAATCTCGAAATGAAACCTTTATTTCGCTCACTGGGGTAGATTGTTCTAGTTACACGTGCCATCTTTAATGGATATCAGTTATTAGTTATCTCCTGTTAATTTCCTTCTGAAATTTCTCATCTGTCTTAACCGGGTATTGAACTCACACTCTTTGGGTCCTGTCACTGGATCTAACTAAGGCCTTTATCCACTGTGCCATGTGTCCTTGAAGACAACGACCAAAACGTTGTAATAAATATGGCCACAAAGATGAGGACAATACCCGAATAATGGAAATAATGTGCATAATACCTCATTTCAGAAATATAGACAGAAACGTTTATATCTGTTGTGTATGGCGTTTATATATTAGGTCCTGATCTGACCTCCCGTCTACATTGGCTTTCTCAAAGACGTTCTGTGGCTTCCTTCTGTTTTATCGTGTTTTGACGACAACTGTTCCGACGAGCTACTTTCACTGGTTCCCAGACTGCACGAATTTGAGAGCGCTCCTTGGCGGGCATTCCGGTCCCACCTTTTTATTGTCGAAACTGTTACATGTAACCGTCTCTTCTACTCAAACAGCTTCTTCTCTCGCACTTCCTATCTGTAGAACTCCCTTCCTTTTGCTTGCTTCCCTGATAACTATAATCTTCAAATATTCAAGTGTAATGCCAATCGACATCTTCTGATACCTTGATCGTGTTCCCTGTCCTTCTCAGTATCCTTTCCTCAAACACGCCTCTTTACTCTAGTTATCGATCGTGTGTAACCCCTTGCGTGCAAGTGGTACTCCCGCCTTGCTTGGGTGAATTGCTTAAAAAAATGACGATTGGTTGATATGATATTCCATTACGTATATATGTTATAAATACGAACACACATACCTATGTTACATATATGATAACGATAATTGTAATATTAGCCGTTTCTTTATAAGGACATATTTGACATTCCTTGAACAAGTTCTACTGTTGATTGAAATTTATAAAATCTGTCGCTTGAAACAAATTTTCAGGAAAATAGATTTCTCAAGTTCAGTAGCTGTTATCGTTCTTTACAGTAGTGATGGGGATGGAAATTCATTTGTAAAAATTTACATGAAATAATGTGGAATATTTACATCTGGATTATGTCATTATCAATTCGAGTTACATCGGATATCCATTTTAGTTGTTGCTGGTGTCGAAACTCCTCATGTGATGAGGTTGTCTCTTTAATGTTACAGATCTTTGCTTGTGATTCTGTAACGCCAGTCCAGAAGTTTCAAAGTTGGACGGTATTTGACCAAACTCACAGGCTTCACACGCCATTTAAAAACATTTATCTAAGAAAAGATTTGCATACCGCTTAATATATACATAGTAACCATTATTATTATTATCATTATTATTATTATTATTATTTTTATTTTCTTTGATATCTGGCGTTTACACATTTCTTTCCGGGTCCCGCCCAGGGACCTAAGTTTAGAAATGACACTTTCAACTGCAAAAGAAAAAGATATTACATAGATAAAGCCCTTCGTAAAGTGTGGGCTCTACTTGTCAGAACCATTTTTTGTATCACTTTCAGGCATGGACTTCCAGGGTCCCTTCAATTAGTCTACTGGAATCTTTTTCAACCAATCCTAAGGCTCCAACTACAACAGGGATTGTTGATGTTCCCATGTGCCACATTTTTGAGTTTTTTTATTTCAAGGTCCTTGTATTTTGACAGCTTTTCGAATATCTTCAAAGATACAGTGCAGTCTGCAGGGACTGCCATATCAATAATGAGGCATTTGTGTTTGTTTGTGATCTTTAATAACAATATCTGGGCGGTTGGCTTTGATAGTTCTGTCAGTGTGTATTGTGTAGTCCCATAGAATTGTAACAGGTCCTATCTCCGTAACCGTGTCTGGGTGGTGTTCGTACCAGTTTCTTTCAGTTTCCTTCCCGTAGAGGTTGCAAATTTTCCAGTTCAGATTTTGTCCCACTCTGTCATGCCGGTTTTTATATTCAGTGGGTGCCGATAACGTGCAACCTGATACAAGATGATCAATGGTTTCTGGATATTTATCACAGAATCTGCATCTTGGGCTAACACAGTATTTTACTATATGTGCTTGATAATTCCTAGTTAACAAGCATTGGTCCTGTGCAGCAAGGATAAAACATTCAGTTTCAGCTTTCAACCCTGCACTACGTAGCCACTGATGGGTACGGTTTTTGCCTACGTCAGCTTGTTTGGTACGGGCCATGAAGCGGTTTATATTATTATTATTATTATTATTATTATTATTATTATTATTATTATTATTATTATTATTTTAATTTCTGTTGTATACATATTTCCTTCCGGGTCCTAACCCGGAACCAAGGATCAGAAATGGCTTCATGACATTTTCCATTGATCATTTTTGTAAAAAACAACAAAAGATAAACAGAAACAAACCTAAGATCGCACACATTTTACAGAGATAAAGCTCTACGCAATGAATGAGATGCACTTATGAGTACAATTTGTTATATTTCCTTAAGGCATGGCCTACCATTAATCCATTTATGAGTCTATCGAACTCTTTTCCAATCAATCCGAGGGCTCCAACTACAACTGGAATTATTCATGTCATCATGTGCCTCATTATTATTATTATAGATAATATTAATAATAATAATATATTATTAGTTCTGTCCGTGTATTTACTCAAAGCACAAGATATTTTCGAAGAAGAAATTATAAATGAAATATATTTATTGTTATTACGGATAATGTTACAACATAATGTCTACATGGAAAGGTATTAAGCAAGACTTGAATATTAATATTTACGAGTATACGTATTTTACATTGTAAAAATATCAGTTATTCTTTTACTCATTGGTAGTAAACAATTAGGATTAGGAGAGAGCAAATCTTGCCAAAACTTCAATAACTTTCTTTGTGTGCTCGCTGTTTACAGAGTCTTCTACATGGTTCCTACTCTCCTAATCTCAATTTCTTCTAGAATCCGTCCTTTGCTCGATGGGATCTTTCCAATAAATTCATATTCCTGAACTTTCTCATCATGTCGTGACATGTTTTAATTTATGGTTTAGTTTTCGGTAATAGTAAACTCTCTGGTATTTTTTTCTTCTTCCCCATAATCTGAACGGCTGTTCGGATATGAAGCTATCATTTAGGAGGACATAAATGAATGAAATCGTATGTTTATATAAATAAGAGGAGTTGAGGAGAGTTAGCATTAGGTAACTCTGCTTGTCGACTCTCTGCCTTCGGGCACAGAGGAACAAAGGCGAGGCTATGCCGAAGAACGGAGGCCCGTCTGTGGAGGTAGACAAACCTGACCCTTTTTTTACGGGGAATTTTTGCCGGCCTACGGGCTCAGAAAAAAATACCCACGTTAAACCGGCAGGATGTTAGATATGAATGTACGTGAGAGATTCATGGAAGCTTGAAGTTTAAAAACAGTAAAATTGACCTTGCTAATCGAACGCTTCTCCGTGGGTCGATCGGTTAAGGCACGTCAGACTAAATGACGATTCCATATAGGATACAGAGTTCGATTCCTGTCGGAGGGTGAAAATTTTCTATGAAAATTTCTTGGACATTCAGGCCGCTAAATGTTGTTTATTATAAAACAGAGCATTTACTTAAATATTTGTATCTATAAAAAGAATGTATAAACATAAAAATGTCTTTATATATATTACACTTTGTATGACAGATTTGTATATTCTAGTACTTTGTATAAAATCTTCTCTGGCCAAATTTAATTTTGTGTATAAAATATCAGATGAAATCTAAAATATATATCAGTTAAAGGATAATATGAATAAAGGAAAAGTTATCTTAGTTATGATAAGTTTTCCTTTATATATATATATATATATATATATATATATATATATATATATATATAGTGTGGTATGGGGTGTATCCTCAGTGGTGGTACTTTTGCAGTGAAGCTGCAGATCCTGTTCTATTCAGGAGATTTGGGATTCAGAATTGAACTGGTCCACGGCCTACACTGAACTCTCACACGCTAAAAAAAATTTCATGTACAGGGTGACGGACAAACCCCAGTCAACAGCATCAACATGCTGGATAAACTGTGTGAGGGAAGACAGTTTCTCCCCTACTAACATGTGCCTGTGCCGGTGGCTATCAGCCTCTTTCCAGCGTAGACATAGGAGCTGGGTCTCAGAGGTCAAATATTTACCAGTGGCCATTAACATTGGGCTTTACCAGTGGGCGGGGGAACTTCTGAGAAGAGCGACGTTCTAACCTCAACAGCTTTGCTGCAAAAGGAACCCGCAAGCCATTGCGCTATTTCGCCTTGAATGTCACCATGAACCCCAGCGGCGCGAAATGCTCTCACTGAATAAATGATGACATATATATATGACGGAATTACAAATGGCGTTTATGACAGTCCGTTCGTCTCACTTCACTACAATACTCCAGCCAATCTTACACAGAAAATCATAGACAAGAAAAATGCGTCAACTAGGGTAAAATCATGGAAGCGACCACGATAAAACGAATTAAAATTATATTATCTCAAAATATCTTTAGTAAATATTATAGTCATTAAAGATATCGAGTTATTAGTAAGTACACAAGCTCAATGTATATAATACTTCAAGGTTATTTACGGGTTTTAACCTGACTAGAAACTGGCGTCATAAATATATGATGTTACAATAGACTTGAATTACAAAACCATTATATATTCCATTTATATGTGTGTGTGTGTGCGTGTGTGTGCGTGTGTGTGTGTGTGTGTGTGTTTCATTTAATAAAATCACCAGTGACGGTTGAAAACAGGGGAATATGAATTGACAGATAATTTCTATGCACTGAAAACATTTATTGACCTTTTATGGAAAAAGAAATGAGGACACATTAAATTTCAGGAAAATATTTTCTTAAATAAAATATAGTTTACTGAAAATGCTACTAGCACTTAACATACATACACACATGTGAGTGTGTATATATATATCCCTATCCATCCCTAAACCTAACCCCTTTTTCGAACGTAACGAATAACTGATACAACAAAAGTTAATAAAAATGAACACGCTACCACCTCTCGTCTGAATGCCTGGATTTCTCTGTATGATGTTACAACAGACTTGAATTACAAAACCATTATATATTCCATTTATAAATAAATATATATATATATATATGTGTGTGTGTGTGTGTTTGTGTATGTGTGTGTGTCTTTGTGTGTGTGTCTTTGTGTGTGTGTGTGTGTGAGGTAATTTTTCAGCTGCTGCTACATTTGTCCTGCTAAAAACATGTTGTTAGTTCGGATAAAAATAAATTCAAGGCATTGAATTATAAAGTAACTACGAATAAACACCTGATATTAACAGATATAATTATATGTGTACATAATGAAAATCGAACGAAACGACACTAGATCTAGCTATAAGAATGTGCTTGTTCGTGTGTGTGCGGCTGTGTGAAAATAAGTGTCTGTGATACACGTGTGTGTATGTGCATGTGTGTGAGAGCTGAAGTGGAGCAAGGAGAGGCACCCTACCCGATGCCAACGCTCTTAATCTACGTTCGACAACTTCTGGAATCAAGAAGAATAAAGAGCGACAGACAAACAGGGAAGATATACTGTGCTGTTCGATAAAAGTGACACACCTGATATTTTTTTTTAATTAAAACTTTTTTCGCCTATTGTTTTGTAGGTCAAACTAATTTTAATCCTACTAATATAAAGACCACTTCCCGACCAACTAATAAAAAGTTTACTCACCCTAAGGTATACGTTTGAAAATTATAATTTTGTATATAAATGAGATTTAGGGAAAAACTCACTTATTTTCTGCAACTAGTAATCAATAGAAACATAACCGAACATCTTTAAATAAAGAATAATAAAGGTATAATTTATTTATAATAGGTAATATAGTTCGAATTATTTAATAATCTATGGGTCCTCCTTTATTTTGAATAACCTTTGCAACCCTTTCTGGCATTGACTTGATTAGGTTCTGGCAAATCTCATCTCCAAGCATTGAATTCCATTCGGATATGAAATTCACAATCAAATCCTCTTTGTTGCTCAACTGCTTTCTCGAGAGCCTGTTCTTTATAATGCTCCATAAGTTTCCTATGGGATTGAGGTCAGGAGATTGGGGCGGCCATGTCATAACACTCACCTGCTTCTCATCAAAGTATTCCTTCATCAATTTTGATTTGTGACAGGGAGCATTATCCTGCATAAAAATGAGTTTGGTGGGGTCAATTTGCACCCTTTCAGCAGAAGGAAGCAGACAAGACTCTAAAATTCTCTTGTACTGCTCGCTCCTCAGGGTCTTTTCAATAGGTTTTAAGAAACCAGTTCCATGGAAAGAAAAGCATCCCCAGAACATTATACTGATCGGATGCTTGCCAGTATCTACTGGTAAATTCAAAGAGCTTTCAAAGCTTCTTCGGATTTTAGATCGCTTATCCTTTGAATTTAACTCAACTTACGTTTCATCGAAGAAGAGAACATTTAATAAAAAAAAATCAGGTGAGTCATTTTATCGAACAGCACTGTATTATAGGCTCAAAAAGCACCGCCTTAAACGTAGTTTGTTGGGTAAATCAAGTGGAGTAAGATGATAAATATATTCGATCATTTTTCAACTGGTAAAAGATATGGCTAATGTTATCCAATATTTATTGGTTTTAAGTTTATACATATTCAGCATTCTTCCTATGTAGTTTCATGCCGTGGCCATTTATTTAATATATCATCTCTTTTTTTCCTTTCATCAGTAATATTTAAATTACATCACATTTCTATATACAAAATAATTTCATTTATTACATTTAGATTACTCTGTCTGGCTTGTGCAATTTAAGTAAATATATTTTTCTTGACGTATAAAATGTTGAGTCAAAAAATGTATGATTCCGACATTTGACGAAAATGACAGCTGCCATACCATACAAAAATTGCGCATGTCAAAGCTAAATATATGTAAACAGGTAAGTCGGTATCGAATATTTTATTTTGATCTATGGACAATAATAATTGATCCAATTTAATAAAAATAAATTACTGAACAAAAACGTATCGGTGTATTCATAATTGTCACAATTTGTGAGAAACTAATCTTTATCTTTGATAAGTACCTACCGGAAGGGTTTTCAAGTGGGATTATCACTAGCCAGCGACAGGTCAGTGGGTGGCTAAGACCTATCGATGGAACAATGAAAGTTCCCACTCTTTATGAGTCTATACAGCAGCTACCGTGGAACAACGTGATGATACATTTAAATAATGTTATTTTTTTAAACAAATATTCAGTGAATACAAGGCCAGAGAATCGATTCTAGTAGACTGCTATTTAATGAGGTGAATGGCATGGACATAAGAACAGCCAGTAAAAAGTGAAGATTAGAGAATAAAAAATAAGACATATTGCACAATATATCGATCACTCTTGGCTATAGATCCGCGTAACCGTTATCCCATACTTTTGAATATCGATCCGTTCAAGTGTCTTCAATAAGAGATCGACCGTCGATTGTTTGTTCCTGTATGAGCCTAAGAATGTCGCTTCGAGCTGCACTATCAAAAAGCCGGGAGTTTCAATTTGTGTAACGTTCTTTTGACAAACACTGGTCTCTGTCATTCATGTGAATGTTACTTTGTTGTTCAGTATTTGTCAACATCTTTGAAGACCTGGTAAACACCTTCATGAAAATAGACTTCTGCTGTGCCCGCGTAATCTATATAGTATGTCTTTGCACTTTACCACATTGCAAGAGTCGTAAGTAGATGGATTTAAGGAGTGGATGGGAGTAGGGGAAGATTTCACTAAGTTGATCTGAGCTGCAAAACTCATTAAGCAATAAGGTAATGTATCAGAACAAATTGTTCACTCTGCAGAAAATCCACAGCGTAATGCCCGCCTATTAAAAGAGCTGCTTTTCATAGGCTGACACTAGATTGAATTGGAAAACTTCAGAGACCTTGGAGAATCCACAATCGATCCAATGAGGATTGTTGAGGATGTATGTTGAACTAAGATCATATTAGGAAGATCCTAAAAATACTTTGGCTCATGGCCATTTCTACTGATGCTATGTGATTTTAAATTGCAAATTTGGACCTAATGTGTACACTACCTTATTATGTCAATAATAATAATAATAATAATAATAATAATAATAATAATAATAATAATAATAATTTCTGTCTATATCTCTGAAATGAGGTATTGTAATTACTTACATTATTTACAAAGTTGTCCTCGTTTTTATTGCTATATCGTTGTCCTCGTCTTTATTGCTATATTCACGACGTTTCGACCATTGTAATTCCCGGCCTTCTTCCTGTGATTTTAAGATTAGCAGTTGTGGCGTCCTTCGTGTTCTGTAGAGTAATTCGGTATTATACAGTCTACTATTTGTCATATGTTTTGGTTGTTCATCATGTGCTCGAATTGCACACAACTTCGGTGAGTTACAAGT
>OZ038476.1:7142245-7364745 GCA_964036315.1 Acanthosepion esculentum
ATATATATATATATATATATATATATATATAAATTGAATATATAATGGCTTTGTAATTCAAGTCTATTGTAACATCATATATTTATGACACCAGTTTCTAGTCAGGTTAAAACCCATAAATAACCTTGAAGTATTATATACATTGAGCTTGTGTACTGACTAATAACTCGATATCGTTAATGACTATAATATTTACTAAAGATATTTTGAGATAATATAATTTTAGTTCGTTTTATCGTGGTCGCCTCCATGATTTTACCCTAGTTGACGCATTTTTCTTGTCTATCATTTTCTGTGTAAGATTGGCTGGAAAATTCTAGTGAAGTGAGACGAACGCCATTTGTAATTCCGTCATTTGGTGATTTTGTATTCGCGACGACGTAACTGATATAAGTGCGCGTACTTTTTCATGAGGCATTTTTTTTTAATCGGGCGGTTTGAGAGCCCAGTGGCTTTATAAGCGAAAAACGATTTTAAACTGTTTTTTTTACTATCAGACAGTTTGTCTTGATTTGATCTTGGATTTTACAGTGTTTTGGTCATCTAACTAATTGTCTTGTTTCTAACTTTAAATCAACTACAATATAATGACCTTCTATGTGATGTCAACATTAACTTTTATGTAACTATTGTTTACAAAATTAAATATTAGTCAATATGAAACAGACTTTTCAGTATCAATGTATGTGTTAGACGTGTCTGTAATTAACGTTAATGATACAATCTTATAATGAGCAAGACCATTCATATATTACATTGTCTTATTTAATGGCTTTGGATTCATTATTTTCTTCAATCATTTCACTCCAAACAATGGAATGGAGCCAATATGATGCAAGGGCTTAATGAGAATTAGACAATATGAGAAAAACTGGTATTAAGGAGAGGAAACAATAAAAGAATAAGAATTAAGAAGACAGAAGGTAACGAATGACATTGCAACTAAATTTGTGAAGATCGCTGTGGAAGGGTAAGCAATAAGTTGGAATAGATTCCCACAAGGGAGAAATGTGATCGAAGAAACTGTTAGCATAGAACTTACGGTTACATCTAGCCATTTGAAATGGAAAATGATAAGACCTAGCCGCCAATCTAGTACTGTAACTATAAGTTTTATACTTATAACATATTTTCTATGGTTAATATTATATGTTTATCGCTAACTTTAGGTGATATTTAAATTCTGTTTTAAATTGCCCCAATGCAATTTCCTCATGTTTATACTTTCCATACATTTTGTTGAGTAAACCACGTGTATTATATTTCTGTTTGTACTACAGTATTTAATTCTACATGTAGTTCTTTTGAGATTCCTTTTGTTTGTTCTTCAATTACAAAAAAATGTTTAACTAGACCCACATTAATTTAACATGAAGAATGTTAAAATAATGTCGGTCTAGTTAACCTATTTCATTATGATAGCTAAATTATTGTGGGGACACTGAGAGAGGGCTAAGACATAAGAGTATATATTTGTTGGATTATTATATAAAGCTGTGCTGAAAGGCTAATTCGATCTATTAAGAAAACCAAGGAAGTAGATTTTATTACTGGTGTATTTGTTGATAGTTCAAGCTATGGACAAGCGTATTTATATTATGGACTTTAGCTAATAGGAATATATTCTCAGATTTTCAAATGCGTGTGTGTACATGTGTGTGTGTGTGTGTGTGTGGAAAGACCAGCCCTACGACTAAAAAAAAAAACTGTACTCAGCTAATGATAAAAGGTGAAGAGGACCTTGGGATGTAATTGGCTTTTGTCACGCCCTTGGAAGGAAATTGGCGAGCTGTCTCATCAAATTACTCCAATCAAACAGCGACACGCAAATAAAAGAGCACTGAGAACTTGTCGTCAAGTAGCCGTTTTTGACTCAAGTCAATAAAGATCTAATTATTGTTTTCTTTTTTTTTCCTTCCTGTAGATAAATATAGATACAAGTTTTTATAGCCTGGTTGATTCTCATAGAGGGAAAATGAAGTCCCATCTGTAGAACCAAACGTTGCTTGTTGCTGTTCTTTGCAATTCCCTCATATTTGATTTGGACATTGCAAAGGTGCATATAAATATCTACACTGATATTTCATGGAAATGTATTCTTTTAATACCGAGGAATTCAGTGTTACCTACAACGAGAAAGAAAGTGACATGCATCTAAATAATGAAACAAAGGACTTGGATACAATACATA
This sequence comes from Acanthosepion esculentum, assembly GCA_964036315.1. Taxonomy (NCBI): domain Eukaryota; kingdom Metazoa; phylum Mollusca; class Cephalopoda; order Sepiida; family Sepiidae; genus Acanthosepion; species Acanthosepion esculentum. The sequence continues at coordinate 7,144,437 of OZ038476.1, forward strand.
CAAACACACACGACCCTCCCATATATATATATATATATATATATATATATATATATATATATATATATATATATATATATAGTGAACAATAAAAAATATAAAAAAAATAAAATCTTCAGACAGACTGGGTTGTATATTAATATTCCTTCGTTTTTATTATTTCATTTAGATTCCTCCACTAGTTTCGGCCAACATGGTCCTCATCAGGAGAAAAATAATTTTCTGCTTGCTGGTAGCAGTGAACTACAGAAATGAATGTCTTGATGGAGAAAATGAACTTTTGTCTGTAGTTTTCATTTTTGTATCATGAAATTTGGTCAGTCCATGTGTTGGTCAAACAGTCTCTTTTAAGTTGTTATTTAAGATAAGAGCTGGATGGATTCATGCTGCTCTGAATTCCTTCGTTATTTTGACAGATGTTTTGGTTCCTGGAAATGGGATGTGTCTCTGTTAAGTGAGTATGATATGTGTAAGTGTGTATATTTCTATGGGTGTGTGTTATCATTTGGCTCATTAGGGAGTGAGTGAGTATGATGTGTGTAAGTGTGTATATACGTGTGTATACGTGTGAGGGCCCAATATCTCCGTAAGTATGTCTGGCTTGTGTGGGTGAGAAATGTGGGTAGGTTTTGATTTGTAGGGTTATATATTACTACTATCTATATTGTTAAATTTGTGGTTAAGCCCGGCTGGATAGTGGCGTTTTTGAACGTCGTATCCACTTATTTTCATGGAAATCTAAAATCTTTCTAATGTTATCTGCTCTGGACTTTTCTATTCTCTCAATTATAGTGAATTTGGCATGGGTTTTAAAATCGTGTTTTTCTAGGCGGAAATGTTGTTCTACAGGTAAGAATCTTTCAGAGAGAGAGAGAGAGAGAGAGAGAGAGAGAGAGAGAGAGAGAGAGAGAGAGAGAAAGAGAAAGAGAGAATGAGAACGACGAATTGATGAGCAAGGACATTATGACCAGTGACATGTGGCAATGATAGGTATTGTCGCAACTGTCAAATTCAGAACACTCTAAGCAGCTAAGACAGACTCGAGTTCTACACTTTCATGTGGAAAATACCGCATTTAAAGGCAAGAAGAATAATTTGGATGATTTTGATAAAGGTCGTGTTCTATGCCTAGAAGTCTACGTCAGATCATTTCAGAATCAACACGGCTTTCAGGTTGCCCCCGTTCAGTTGTGGTGAGCATCTATCGGCATTGCTAAAATATCACGAACCACTAACAAGTTATTCGGTGATCATTCTTATCGATGTGAGAAATGAATGGACGATTTCCCATAAATTCCAGAAGGGCTACAAATGCACAAAATGAAGATTAACTTTGGCAATGTAAACGAAGGTATGCTCCACAACGTTCAGTATTTCACCTTCGGCTGTTTCATGTAAATCCTTTTAATTAGCAAGGAAACAGATATGTGGTTCTAAATACACAGTATTCTAAGTATGCTTAGAATACTGTGGATGGAATATGTGAGTAAATGGAAGCTTTAAGGAAAATGAAAACTAAAAGGAAAAATACACTTTCAATCAAAATGACCCGATCAAATTTCTGTGAGACATAATGAGGAAAGAAGGGTTTAATAATTTAACTCAAATACGAATACAAAAGTTGCAGAGGAAAATTTGCAGGATAAATAAGGGTTAACAAGTTTGGGCAAATGGATGTCAGAACAAGGAATGGCAGGAACAGTATAAATTGATTGGAACTACGATTGATAGGAAACTGTGGAGTGACAACGTGCTGAAGTGACATGGTAAATAAGCGAAATGGTCAAACAATATCACTTAATGTTCAGTATAATGTAACGATTCCTCTCGGAGTATTTTAAGTTTATCCTACGAATGTTGTTTATATGAGTCGATGACATGAGCAGGATTAGTGGCACTGAATATCTTTTACAGATAATCACCTAAACCTGCTGTAAATACTTACACTTTCAAAGATTTTAGTAAAATTGTTCCAATATGTAATTTTATGGCGTTTCTTTGATTTGCATGCAGATAAGCAGACAGGAAATTTTCTGATTGCTTTCTATGCACGCGTTTCAGATATTTGCGAAATATCTGAAAAAATATTTTTTACTATGAATTATTTTCTCACATGCTATTTATGTGATGTATTTCACAAAAGTCCCGACTAATTAGAATAACACATTATTTAACATGGATTCTACTGTGCATCTCTGTCTGTCTCTCCCCCTCACTCTCTCTCTCTCTCTCTATATATATATATATATAAATACCTACAAAATGGATATTTTTGTCGTGATTTTATAACATATTTATGTTCTAAATTTCGAATAAATAATTATATATACATACATATATATATATATATATATATATATATATATATATATATATATATAGTGTGTGTCTGTGTGTATGTGTGTCTGTATATATATATGAATAATTACTTATTCGAAAATTACAACATATGTATGTTATAAAATCACGACAAAAATAGCCATTTTGTTTCAAACTTCTGGTGTCTTATCAAGTGATGGTGCTGAATATAGAATAAAGGGTTTTAAAAGGTTCAAATGAACCAAACATCTCTCACTAGGGGAAACGCAGTTACATAAGCTGGAATGACCAATCAAAATACAAGTATATGAGAATTCCAAAAACTTAACAACGGACTTAGTATACAATAATTATTTAATGCTTTAATGTTAGGGTTCGACTAAAATAGAATTAATTCTAACTAACAAAAATCAAATTATACTATAAAATTAGAAATTAAAAATTACCAATATTAAATTTAAAATTTAATCTATATTACGTTTAAAATTATAAAATTATTTAAAGAAGAAACTGAGGAAAAATAACATATATATATATATATATATATATATATATATATATATATATATATATATATATATATATATATGTGTGTGTGTGTGTGTGTGTGTGTGTGTCTGTGTGTGTGTGTGTATTATTTTATATGCGAGTACTTAGTGGAAAGGGCTCAATATCAATGATAGATCTAACGTGTTCAGTTGTAGGGATAGGAGTTTGTGACCCAGGGTTTCACGCTTTTGCAATCATCTGACAAATTGGTTTATTAGTTTGGAAAATTGGACCTATTTATGTTTGTGTGTTTGATTATATTTGGTTGTGAGAGGGGGGAATTATCTTCTGTGATTGTTTGGGTTGATACTCGCAAACACATAGACACGCAAACATACAGTGTGGTTTATTTAAAAAAAATATATATATATATGTATATATATATATATATATATATATATATATATATATATATATATATATATATATATATGATTATATATATATATGTGTGTGTATGTGTCTGTCTTTGTGTGTGAGTCTGTGTGTGTGTATTTGTGTGCAGGTATGCAGAAAAATAGGAAAGAACATGTTAGGTAAATAATCCGGAGTTCTTTAGTATTTTATTTTTATTTTTAAAAAGACAGTGCTCCATACAGAAGTAGAGCTTATATTATAATATTTTTTAAATATGATTCCTTCGCTACATAAGATTTCTCATGTTTCAAAAACGAGAGCCGAAACCCTCAATATAATTATTGAAATTAAGTTGAATTAAGGTGTCGAGTCCCGTTCCATCCTCAAGCGGATATTTAGGAATAAGCCATCTTGTGGTTTGCGCGTGTTTATAAGTATGGTCCTTTGCAACATTAATTACTATGGAAACGGCTGTGGCGGCCATTTTGGTTGGGTGGTCGAAGAGTCAATTCTTATCTACAGACCAGTCACCTTTGGAAAGTTTATGTCAGGTTTCAAATTAAAATTAAAATTTGATGGGGGCGGTCACCATCGAGTTAGTTTAAAGCGAAATATATTTTATGGCGCTACGGCAGGTCGTTAAGTGTTGAGAGGATTCTGTTTTATTATTATCTATCTATTAATCTCTTTATTTATTTGTTTATTCAAATGGCTATTTCTTATACAAAAGCGTTGGACTGGACTACAATTTGTTTTTTTGACGACTTCACAAAGGGTTTTTCTATTTAATTACCGGGGTAAACTTTTAAAACTTTTATTAAACTATGGAATTTATTTGATTATCTATTTTTTATGTTAATTATTTAATGCGAGAATTTGTTGATGCCGGCAAACAACCGTTAACTCCTGCCTATGGTTTAATAACTTTTCATTATTTGGAAACTTAATAATGTGTAGTTTTTCATGTAGGCATAAAGGGCATGGGTCATCCCAGGTTTTACAAGTTCTTGTTCTATTTATTATTTTCCATTTTACTTTCGGTGTTTTATTCGTTTCATTTAAATGCCAGAAATATTGGGATAGAGATGTCTGATTTCTATTTTGGATATTTTTGAAGGAATTATTGTGTTGTCTCCATTAGGGTTCCTACAATCACATAATTTTTCATTATTTTTGTCTAATTGCAGTTTAGGAGTTTTATTCATACTGTTTTGGCATGCGTGTTTTTCCAGGATTTTATTATTATGTTTTTTATGATTCTTTCTAGATTATTATTATTATTATTATTATTATTATTATTATTATTATTATTATTATTATTATTATTATTATTATTTCCTTTGATATCTGGCGTTTACACATTTCTTTCCTGGAACCCGCCCAGGGACCTAAGGTTAGAAATGGTATCATGACACTTTCCACTGAAAAAGAATACACAGATAAAGCCTTTCGTAAAGTGTGGGCTGTACTTGTGAGAACAATTTTTTGTATTTCTTTGAGGCATGGGCTTCCAGGAATCCTTTCAAGTCTACTGGAATATTTTACAACCAATCCTAGGGCTCCAACTACAACAGGGATTGTTGATTTCCCATGTGCCACATTTTTGAGATTTCTGTTTGAAGGCCCTTGTATTTTGACAGCTTTTTGAATATATTCAAAGATATTCTGAAGTCTTGTGGTCTCTAATAACAATGTCTGGGCGGTTGCATTTGATTGTTCTGTCAGTGTGTATTGTGTCATCCCATAGAATTGTAACAGGTCCTATTGTTGTTGTTATTATTATCATTATTATTATTATTATTATTATTATTATTATTATTATTATTACATCTTGTAAAATATTTTGGCCGTAATCTTCAGATATTTGCTAGAAATATACATCTTTCTCGATACGCCAGCAATTAATTTATTTGAAATGGCGTTTTGCTTAATGAGAACACAAATAAGATATAATTTGATTATAACCTGAACAACATGGTATATTAAGAAGACAAATGGCTTGACTGGTTGCGGTCATTTCAACTTCTGTATACTACTTCTTAAAAAATTTAGTTTGAAATGATCTTTTCGCAAACCAATCCAATATCATTTTCATTGATTTTCATTTCTTTAGCAAAGAACTATTAAAATACATTAGTGTATAAGCGCGTCATTCTCACCAAAGATGCATGTTATTAGTTTGTACATACGTTTATAGAAATAAGATTTTGAGAAGGCTAACATTCATAAAAGGTGATAAAGGATTTAGAATTTAATCAAAACATGGAAATAGTGTCGGAGTTAGCTCCTCCTTAATTCAAGAATTGTTCACTAGGGGTCGCTCTGGCTACACTATAAATACTGGGCGATTAGTTTTCTCGTCCTCTTTCTACTTTGCATTTCTTCCAATGCAAGTGTAGTTGAGGAGAAGGGAGAGGGGGAATAGCAGGTGACTGGCAGGTCCAGAGGGAAGCGTCAGACAGCTGGTCCTCAGTCCCCTGAAGCCCTCGGGACAAAAGACACTTACAGTCCCACACCCTCTGTCACCAGTCCTAAAAAGACCTCTCCAGTGGTAAAAGTCACTCGCTCTACATCTTCTGCACAACAATCCCCACTTCCTTCAACCCCTCTCAGTAAAGAACCCAGTCCAAAAAAGACCTCTCCAATAAAAACGAACACAACCTCCACATCTTCCGCTCAACAAACAAATTCTGCCCCACTTAGTAGAGACCCCAGCCCTTTAAGACAAATCGTATACCAACCTTCCCCCACTAAAACACCTGAAATGCGCCCCCCAACAAAAAGGCAAAGAAGTCCCACGCAAGACACTAAGGAAAAAAAGAAAAAAAAGCATTTAAAAATATATTCAACTCAGGAGAGGAGGTATGTCGTATTTCTCCTGCACAAGCAGATAAAGCTCGCGATTACGGAAATCCGATAAAAAACTTAAAATATCTCCTCTCCATAAAACAATTTGCAGACAAAGACAGAAGACCAAAAAAACTTCCCAGAAGCGCAAAGAGTGCTAACCGTCATAAGAACTGGGACGGGGGCTAGACTCGTTTGGGCTATACTCGACGAGGCAATAGCCTCTTTCAAAATGTCCCCACCAATAGCCATCGTGGAAAACAACAATTTAAAAAAAATGAAACAATTTTGTACTGGGAGGGTCCCTGTTTTTGTTAACCCCTCCCTATATAGAGCACTAAAGTTGACCTTTCCATGGGATATAGGCTGTCTCTCCTAAGGCGGCACCATCAAGACTGAGATGGGCCACGGGTCGATGGGAGAGGCGGTCGGTATCCTGACCCCGTCCATGTTTAATTCAGGTAAGCAACATTAATCAGTTTTCACTGTCTCTCTGGTTAGCTAGTTTGAATGCCCGAGGCCTGAGGTGCGAGTCTCGAAGGGCGAGGCTCATTCGTGATCTTCAGCGTCTCGGGGTGGATGTATGTTGTGTGTAATAGACCCGTTTTCCTTCTCGCGATCATGACAGCATTTTGTCTAGAGGGTTTTCTCTCTATTCAGCATGTAATGATGGACGCTCGAGGGGTGTCTCTTGGCTAGTGAGCAAGTCCTTGAAGGCTGCGTGTGTTCTTGTCTTTGCAGATCCGACGGGAAGACTTTGCGTGCTGGATGTTACTATAAAGGATAAGGCTCTACGTCTCATTGGGGTTTATGCGCCCAATAACCGTTTTGAGCGGCCTGTTTTGTTTCGGAAGATCGAGCCGTTCTTGGCGTCATCTCGTCGGGTAGTTTTAGCGGGGGTTTGGAATGCCGTCCTTGACCCGGTATAGATCGTATAGGGTCAAAATTGGGTAATAACAACCCGGACGTGAAACCATTTCAGGACTTTATCGACAGGTTTGATCTTGTTGATAAATACCGAAATGAACACCCTCGGGAGGTAGTGTGGACTAGCTACCTGTACCGAGTATTAGTTAGGAGAGTCGATGTAGGGCTCTTAGGGTGTACAAGTTTCCATTATATAGCTTATTCGGATCATAGGCTAGTCCGGGTCCGGGTAAACTTAGATAAGCCTAAGGTTAAGATGGCTGGTTACTGGAAATTGAACTGCTCATTATTTGGGGAGCGAGATTTCCGGGACCAGCTGCTACTAATGATACAAAGGGAGCTGACGGGGGCTGTGGAGGGAAATGCCTGGTGAGATAAACTTAAATCCAAAATTAGAACGTTTGCTGCTGATTATAGTCGTCGGCGCAATCTAGATATATTAGCGGCGCAAACGGCTTGTGATCAAAAAGTTGATCGGGCGGTTAAATCCCATGATAGTGGGGACGTAGTCTTAGCTAAGGCGGAGTTGGCCTCCTTGCTTATCAAGAACGATCAAGCTCTGGTAGTTAGGGCTAGGTTAAAAAGAATGTCCTCTGAGGCTACGAATATGGCCGCAGAATTGCGGTCAGAGGAAGCTCGGAATGCATCTCAGCGACATATCGCATGCGTCACATTGCCGGATAGGTGGACCGTGACAACAAACGAGGGCATATGCGAGGCTTTTCGTGACTACTTTCAGGAGCTTTTAACCAGGGAGCCCGGTCTGAGCCCTGCTCAGTTCGACGCCTATTTAGCCGACTTTCCCTGCCTCGAGGCAGCTGAAGCGGCTATGGGCGAGGGTCCCATTTCAGAGTCGGAAATCTGGGAAGCGAGGAAACAGGTTGGCCTGGACAAGTCTCTGGGATTAGATGGTCTTCCGTACGAAGTGTACTTGAGGCAGTCGCCCGTTTTCGTTCCCTTGCTGGCACTGATTTTCGGCAACTGGTCTATACCCCAACGCTTCACCAGGGGCGTAATCAAGTTGTTACGTAAGGACAAAAACGGTGGGAATGGGTTAGATAACTTTCGCCCTTTAACTATGCTAAACACAGAGTTAAAGATTTTGGCTAAGGTCTTAGCAAACCGTTTGCAGGTTGTGGAGGTTTCGGAGGAATCTTTCCTTAAAGGGGAGGGCGGAAGTATGTGTTTCACACATCTACACGATTCTCCTTTACCGACACTCTGTGCTTCCACTTCCTCTGGCTGGTGATGCGTGGGGCCCTTTGGGTCGCCAAAAGACTTTGCTTAGCGGGCATGGAGAAATATCCAAACTGCCGCCGCTGTACTGGGGAAGTCGAGACAATTGGTCATGCCTTTTTCCATTGCACGGTGGTAGCACCGCTGTGCAAGTATGTTGAAGAACTCATGGTTCGCATGCTGTCTGAAAAGTTCTTTGTCCTTGAGGCCGCTTCTGTTTGTAGCAATGACATGTGTTCTTATGCTTGCTAGGTGTTATGAGAGTCGTGATTTGGACAACACGTCAGAAGGGATTCTATGGAGGCGAGAAGTTTACCTCTTCCCAACTGATCTTGTACTTTAAGCATCAGCTTAAAGTCAAGATTAGATCGGAAAGGCGGCGACTCTCTTCATCTGAATTCGGCAAAAGGTGGGTGAATCTTGCGCACTTGTGTCGTGTGAAAGGGGCTGACCTAGAGTGGCACTTTGATGCCGGTTAGTCATCAGAATATTGCTTTAGCTGGGTTGAACACGGGCAACCCATCCCAAAATTAGATTAGCTTATATTTTGTTTTTGATTCTTTAGTTTCATTTTCCAGTAAACTTAGCTAGGGTATGTATGCTCATTGGCCCCTTTTATTTCTGTCCCTATTTTCTTTAAGTTTAATTCCCCATCACCTCCCTCATTAGGTGGTCAGTGACGCCAGTTCTCTGGTGGATGCGGGGCGTTTTTCGTTTCGGGTGTGATTTTTCGTATCTGTTGTTGTGTCTGAATGAGTGCATGTCTGGGGATGAATGAATTTTTTAATTTTTTATAGTCCCGCATTAATTTTGTCCGGTTATCTGAGGTTTCTGCCACATTTAGTGATTACTAACACGATTTTGTTTAGTTTCTTGTAAATAGTTATTTGTCTCATATTGTAATTACAATTTAAATTATTTCACCTCCCCACAAACAATAAATTGTACATATGGGGTCTAGTAGTCATTGAGGTTTTATGGTGGGTGTGGTAAGAAAGGTAAGTAAGAATGTGTTGTTTTGGTGCAAGAAATATTGTTAGTATGATTGGGTCAGCGTTTGTGGCTAGCTAAGTTTAAAAGTTAAGACAGAAGACCGACCTATTCCTCATTCCCCACATCGGCCTTGTGTCACATTTTCTCTTAATACAGAAATAAATAATCTTTCTACTTTGCATTTCAGCGGATACATTTAAAAATGTGATCTCTCACAAAGATCCTTGTTTTCGTCCACTTGTGGGAAAACGCCATGAAACACACATACACGTACGTACGAACATTCACCCGAATACAAACTCTTTACGTTCACACACAAACCCAAATGTTAATGTCTTTGTCACTTGTAAATTTGTTGTTTAATACATATACTTGTTTGCACGCTAAAAATTCACCTCCATCCCGTACCGTACGCTGATGGCTTAACGGGTAGAGATTCCGACTGACGCAAAATCAGTCGGGTTTCGATCGTAGCTAGAGGCAACCGGACGTCTAGCCACACTGATGAGCTGTGAAACAGCGAAACAGTCTGTCTGTGGATGACAAAAATAGTAGCTCCTGAAATTAATTTCGGTTGAGCCCTCTGGTTTGGGGTGTGAATTTGTAAACAGTGACTATTTATGCTAATACGGCACGACTCTTCGACAGAATTGAGTCACTCTCAGTCACTGTGTGTTTATCCGAATCTAAAAATAAACACGCTAAAAATTCACCTCCATCCCGTACCGTACGCTGATGGCTTAACGGGTAGAGATTCCGACTGACGCAAAATCAGTCGGGTTTCGATCGTAGCTAGAGGCAACCGGACGTCTAGCCACACTGATGAGCTGTGAAACAGCGAAACAGTCTGTCTGTGGATGACAAAAATATATATATATATATCGGTCTTGTTTGTTTTCTTTACATCTACGGTTGGACTGAACTTGAGTCCGGAATGGTCCTTGTAGTTGGACTTTCTTCTAACAGGATTAAACAGCACGTGTTTCTAACCTAACAACTCGCAAACCCACACGGTCCTCTACAATAGCAGCAAATTTTGTTAATTTTACGCTTTATTGTTCATGTAGTAAAAGTGATGAAAACTTTATTAGATTCTGCCAATTAAAGTATTGTATAACAATACATATGCATAAACACATACAACATATATATATATATATATATATATATATATATATATATATATATTGCTGTTCGATAAAAGTAACTCGCCTGATTTTTTTAATTAAAATTTTTTTCGCCTATTGTTTTTGGGGTCAAACTAATTTTTAATCTGACTAATATACATACCCCTTCTCGAGCACCTAGTTTTCTCACCCTAAGGTATTCTATTGATAATTATAATTTTGGATATAAATGAGATGTAGGGAAAGATTTCCTACAATTAGCAATCAAACGAAACATAACCGAACAGCTTTAAATAAAGAATAATAGAGGTATAATTTACTTATAATAGGTAATATAGTTTGAAGTATTTAATAATCTATGGGTCATCCTTTATTTTGAATAACCTTTGCAACCCTTCTTGGCATTGACTTGATTAGGTTCTGGCAAATCTCATCTCCAAGCATTGAATTCCATTCGGATATGAAATTCATAATCAAATCCTCTTTGTTGCTCAACTGCTTTCTCGAGAGCCTGAACTTTATAATGCTCCATAAGTTGTCTATTGGGTTGAGGTCAGGAGATTGGGGCGGTCATGTCATAACACTCACCTGATTCTCATCAAAGTATTCCTTCATCAATTTTGATTTGTCACAGGGAGCATTATCCTGCATAAAAATGAGCTTGGTGGGGTCGATTTGCACCCTTTCAGCAGAAGGGAGCAGAAAAGACTCTAAAATTCTCTTGTACTGCTCGCTCCTGAGGGTTTTTTCAATAGGTTTTAAGAAACCAGTTCCATGAAAAGAAAAGCATCCCCAGAACATTATACTGAACGGATTTATGACAGTACTTACTGCTAAATTCAAAGAGCCTTCAAAGCTTCTTCTTCGGATTTTAGATCGCTTATCCTTTGAACATCGGAGAAGAGAACATTTCGTAAAAAAATCAGGTGAGTCACTTTTATCGAACATTCCTCTATATAATGTAAATCTATTTAAACGTGGTGCTGAAAAAAAACTGGTTAGAATAATTTTCGAGCAAATTAGCATCCGAGAAAGAAAATCTGGAAAAAAAGAAAGAAACAGAAACCTCAGGGTGAAATAAATCGTCTAGTGCCTTACAATTGTGGTACAAAGAAAAAAATCCCAGCGTGTAATAAGTTAAAACGAGGAGAGTGCAATACGCTACGTACATCAAAAGTAAAATAAATCCTAAAGAGACAGGTACTACCTACCTATGTTTCACGATATGTGATCATCAATGTGAACTGGTCTGTTCACCCTGATGATCCAACGTCGTGAAACCTAGGTACATAAAACAGGAAAAAAGAGATAAAGGAACAGAGGAAAACAATAGTATTCATTGATAGCGATTCAGCCGATGAAATAAGGCCAACACTAAGACAAAAAAAAAGCGAACGACCCAAATCTAAGCTGAAATGTTTGTTATAAATTCTGATACTCTTTTGTGATACATATTTGACAATATTTTAAAAAATAGACATTATTTACTGGAATAAACGTAGTATGTATTTCAATAAAGGATTATTTATGAAGTTAAAATATTAGATATGCAAAATAAGTAAATTAATCGAAGTACTACAATAAAAATTAAGTTCAGAATTTAAAATATAAGTAAAAAGACATGAAGTATAGAATACTAATATAAATTTCTTTTAAGAAGTTAAAACTATTACCAAACTATATAACTTGGAAAATAAGTACAGGTATAAACCTATTTATCTAAATATTATTGCTAATATTATATATGCACAAATAAATTAAGAATCTTAATGTAAGATAAATCAGTAAAATATATATCAGAAGGTGTAATAAGAAGTCAATTACATATTTAAAGGTTTATCAAGTTTGTAATGTTAGATCTTTAATGTGCATACACAAACTGTAGCTTCAAATCTTTGGTTTAACAACTTATTGTTATTCAAATTCTTTCTCAGGTTAGCGGACAGCGTGAGACCGAACAGCCGCAGAGACGAGATCTCGAGAAGTTGGTCTTCAGACATTCTAATGGGATGCACTCCAATAGCTTCATGTCTCGCACATCTCGCCTGTGGAACCTCCTTCCTTATTCCTGTTTCCCTGACAAATATAATATCCAACTATTTAAGTGTAACAACAATCGACATCTCCAGTTGCCTTGATCTATCTACTTCCCTTCTCCACATCCTTTCCCCTTTCATTCCTATCTGCTCTCGCTCCAAATCTTCTGTAACCCCCTTCCCTTGATCGATCCACTATCTTTCTCCACCCCTCTCCTTTACCACTCCTACTACCTGCTCTTCCTCCAAACCTTCTGTAACCCCTTGCGTGTTAGTGGCTTCCAGCCTTGCTTGGGTTGAAAAGCTTTTTAAAAAAATACATAGTTTCGATCTTAGGCACGTTCAATCACAGTTCTGTAAGTTTTGGCTTCTTTGTGGATCTTCCCCTTAAGGTTAGGTGTTTTATTTTCTACCTTCAGTTTCCAGAAATATTTAGAAAGTGAAGTCAATTTGCGCTTGCTAGCATTAGCAAAAGATGATATATGGTTATAATATCGCTCCTTAAAAGAATTTCTAGTGGAACCAACATGCAAATTAATATTATTGGGATTTTCAATTGAAGAAATAGAACACATATGTAAAATGGATTTCATTAAGCACGCATTTCATAATGGACATCGATCAGGAATTCTACAATTACATATGTCATTTACATGGGCTATACTCGAATTTGTGCTTGGATTACAATTATTATCGTTATAAAGTTTCATTGGTTTATTATTGTGTGAGGTAATAATTTTATCCAGATATCTAGTACAACTATAATATTTTCGAGGGTGTTATGATGGAGTATTTGACTTAATTGTCTATTCTTAGACAAATGTTTAACATTCAAGTTTAAAAATTTGTATCCCAATTTGGAACGAACTAATTTATTGAATCGAGGTATACACCAAATTGTCTTGCTGTCTTAGTTTTTCTTTCTAGAATAACTATCATTTTCTACATATGCAAAAGAACATTTCTTCCTATATATGGTACTCATCAGCAGTGTGCATCCACGACCAAGAATCGTTACGATACGACTCACGCTTCATACTAACAGTACCAACGGACCTCGGTGAGGAAGTGGTGACTCTCTCTCTCTCTCTCTCTCTCTCTCTCTCTCTCTCTATATATATATATATATATATATATATATATATATATATATATATATATATATATCTATATATATGTGAATTTAGTTAAAATTAGAAAACAGACAATCTTAAGGGTCCATTGATTATATTCTATTTCCCCAGGAAGGTGGTTTTTCCTGGTTCATAAGCATAAAAAATGGTTTTACATTTACGTCTTATTTTTATACACTTTTGAGCTGTAGTTTTAAGCAAATGCGGAAGCAGGGAGGGCCGGAAAAGCGGGGAAAGAAGAAAGGGAAGAATAAATTAGCATATATAGGCACATTGCAGTTAATTTCAAAAACACAGATTGATATATTTTGCATTTAATGTTTGACATTAATTTAAAAATGATCAACAAACAAAAATAGGATAAAAGGTATAACAATATAAAGTGAATATAAAATAAACCAAAAATATTAATATTATTAATAACAACTTAGGTGTCAAAATTTTTAATTAAAAACTAATCTGAAATTTCAAATTTTAAACCTTAAATTCGTAATTAAAATTTAAAATCTAAATTTAAAAGATTCTAAATTTTTTTAAATAGTATCAAAAAATATATAATATAATATCGAAAACATATCGAAATGAAAACAAATAATAAAAAACAAAAGTTAAAAATATATATAACAATATATAATATAATATATCGAAAAACATTTCGAAATGAAACACAATTTAAAAGTAATAATAATGTTATTATAATATCGTAATAATAATAATAATAATAATAATAAAATTACCAATGAGAGGTATAATAATAATAATAATAATAATAATAATAATAATAATAATAATAATATCAATAATAATAATAATAATAATAATAAAACTACCAATGAGAGGTATAATAATAATAATAATAATAATAATAATAATAATAATAATAATAATAATAATATCAATAATTATAATAATAATAATAAAACTACCAATGAGAGGTATAATAATTATAATAATAATAATAATAATAATATCAATAATAATAATAATAATAATAATAATAAAACTACCAATGAGAGGTATAATAATAATAATAATAATAATAATAATAATAATAATAATAATAATAATAATAATAATAAAACTACCAATGAGAGGTATAATGATAATAATAATAATAATAATAATAATAATAATAATCATAATAATAATAATATCAATAATAATAATAATAATAATAATAATAATAATAATTTTGTTGGAGCCCTTGGACTGGTTGGAAAAGATTCCAGTAGGCTGATTGAAGGGATCCCTGGAAGTCCATGCCTCAAAGAGATACAAAAAATTGTTCTGACAAGTACAGCCCACACTTTACGAAGGGCTTTATCTATGTAATTTTTTTTTTTTTTTTTTTTTTTTTTTTTTTCAGTGGAAAGTGTCATGATGCCATTTCTAACCTTAGGTCCCTGGGCGGGACCCGGAAAGAAATGTGTAAACGCCAGATATCAAAGGAAATAATAATAATAATAATAATAATATCAATAATAATAATAACAATAATAATAATAATAATAATATCAATAATAATAATAATAATAATAATAATAATAATAATAATAAAACTACCAATGAGAGGTATAATAATAATAATAATAATAATAATAATAATAATAATAATAATAATAATAATAATAAAACTACCAATGAGAGGTATAATAATAATAATAATAATAATAATAATAATAATAATAATAATAATCTAGTCATAATACCAATAAGAGGAATAATGATGAAACGGTAATATTATGTTATAACCCATTTAACCCTATATATTCTTGTATATATGTACATATAAACACACACACACACACACATACACACACACACACACACACACACACACATACAGAGACACACACACACATACAAATACAATGGAGGTGGGACGAATACGAATCATGTCTTCCCCGAAAGATTAGCGAGAAGTGAACACAAATGACAGCACTTTGAACCTTCTTTCCGCACCAATGATAATTACACCGCCCCCATTTTCACCGCGTATTTTAGCTTTCTCAATTTTTGCACTAACATCTAAGATTGAGCTGAAGGTAAACAATAAAAAAAAACATTAACGAAATATCTAGAGATTAAATACAGCCCTATATACATTGGGCTTTGTGTCTAAGGATACCGGTATGATTTTCTCTTTAATTTAAATCTATGCCGACATTATCTGGGTTTATGAACGTTGACATTCAGACGTTCAAAGATTGTATAATATTATCATAAAGGTCTATTTCCTTTCTTTAATTAATGAACCTCCAAGGTATAGAGACCGAACGACACATTGAAATTACCTGTCCACGATGCTTCGTTTTCATAAAGGATGACGTAAGACGACCACCCTGACAGCTTGAAATATAGCCGCTGTATACAGACATTGACGGAAATAACACTGTTGCAATATACTTGTCTTCGGTGTTATTATAATATCCATTTTAGATTAATTTCCTTTCATCTATGCTATTTTCGTTTTTATCATGAATTGACAAATATAAGAAAAATTGACGTTGAAATTTGGAACATTAATTTTAAAGCGTTCAAAGCTTGTCGGCAAGATTAAAGTTACTGAAAAAGAATTAAAAAAAGACGAAGCTTCAGGATTGTAAAAAATAAAACGTTGAATGCGTTTTTTATAAACAAATGAAGTGTATGTTTCTCTCACCTCTCTTTGGGGCTTTAGCTCCCAGTGCATGAAGTTTTAAAAGGTTTAATAACGGTCATAAAAGATTTTGCAATTGAAATACAGTTAATAGGATATGAAATCGTTGTTTTTAGACGGCTGCCACCTTAAATCATACAATACGTTCTACTTGTTTATTGTTTCTCGTTTCCGGGATAAGTTTATCTTGTTCATCTGCTTAAATCGCAGAGAATCCAGTTGTCGGTTTTCAAACCCAGATATTTCCATGTTTGGAAAGGTTGATTTTTATGACATGTTAAGCTAGGCTGATTCTATTACTAGCGCCGTGTATAAGAATGTCGATTATGGCTCCACAAAACTTCCCATATTTGGAACTCTAAGCAATACTTTTACCTTAACTATGACACTCAATCTATGCCCTGTCATCGCTGTTTCGTTAGGCTCCTCTTATTTCAATATATCCTCTCAGTGTTATATTCTTCAAGTCCACTTTCCTTATGTACCCTAGAATTTCAATTATCTCATTCTAATAAGAAGCTCACGTGTCCTTTGCTTTCTCGTTTTCTTAAGTAGTTCCTCGTTGCTCACATCGTCACAAGTTTACTCTTCAATTGTGAGGAAAATTTTTCAGTATTCATGCCATATAAGAGGATTGATATTATATAACATTTGAGTACTCACAATTGCTTCCGGCGAATCTTCGCATTTTTTTAATATTTTGTTGAAGGTTTTCATTTCCAATTTTCCAGTTTGTTTCGTGGGGTAATTGCACTGATCAGATTTCGCGTGTACCCACAGTATCTGGCGAGTCTAAGCTAAATGTGTATCCTTAATAATATTAAAGTATGTTTCCTGTGCATTCTGCTAGTTGAACAAACATTAGTATAATTTGTGACGTTCCAAATTCATTAAATACGTCAAAATGTTCCAAAATAAACATGTGTAAAACCATCAAACATTACGTCTACCAAATCTGCATAAACACACACGCACACAGGTTCGATCTCGGGCACGCACACACACACACTAACGCAAATACATTATCATCTGACTCAAATATATACCAACTAGATTTTTTATAGACTTACATACATAAAGCAATATTTATTGTTTTCATTTTGGCTTGGGATCCGTTAGATTCTTTAAAATACGAATGGACGCGCTGTCTCTCCATGAATTCGGACGCCATCAATTTTACTACTGTTGGTTCAACAAGTTTAATGCATGTGAGATTTGAATAAACAATAAAAATTAAACTCTACAAAAGGAAAAATAAGAAGGCTGAATGTATTTCTTCTTTTTCATCATATCTCATTCACTGATGCATTAATTAAATGGAAACACGTCAGTTTGATAAAGAAAGTTCCCTACTTTTTCTGTATTTTATCTTCTGTCAGGTTCTGATCCATATTTGATATATTTTTGATACCAAATGATACATAAATACATACACACACACACACACACACACATATATATATATATATATATATGTGTGTGTGTGTGTTTGTGTGTAGCATAATGAGAAGCCACTTATACTTTCTTAATATGTATATAAGATAGAAAAAACAACTGAAAAGTTGCAAATTAAAAAAAATTGAATGTTTTTAGTTTTTTTTGTGAAAGTATTTATTTATATTTTTTTATAGATATATATTTGATATTTCAGAACGGCCCCGATCTTTCGTCAGAAATGGCTGTTTTCAGAAGTTTGTTTACATTACGTAGCGTCTGTCGCGAGACGCGGACGTCACGTGATATGGAATGCAACTGTATTTGAATATTTCTAACGTAAATCTAACTGTAGTAATATTTTAGATGTTGTTTAAAGATTTTCTTTTAACTATATCTAACAAAAAAACAATATATATATATATATATATATATATATATATATATAAATAGATAGATTGATAGATATATATATATATTAATCCGTATCACGCTATGCAAGGCAGAAAAGCCACTATGAAAAATGGGGTTATAGGATGTGGAAGAATTAGGTACAGAAACATTAATAACGAGCGGGAAGAGGACAGATTAATAAGGAGGGCGATTGACATTGCATTTTAATTTTTGCAGATTAAAGTTGGTTGGAAAACATGGAACCGGAACGGACTTCCAAAAGAGACAATTGCTGGAACAGAAATTGTTAGCATATAATTTACGTTTACATCTATAGCCAGTCCAACTGTAAATTGACGAGATTTGGACGCCAGTCAATTTCTGCGTTTAAATTCAATAAGTTTTGGTACCATAGCAATGAGTTCAACCAAACAATTATCATGCAAGTATTTATAGGAAGAAAAAAAACATAGAGAGACAACTTTCCGACAGTGGGAAATTGACAGTGGGAACCGAACCGCCAGATCAAGACCAAGAATATTGTTGACTATCCTTTGAGTCTTTTCAATGGGTTCAAGGTAAATATAAGGGCCACCGTCCCGTATCTTTCAGAAATACAGTAAGCATGAACGAATGGTAGACTTATAGATATGTCAGATAGATTCTGGAGAAAAAAATGAACATTGCACGACACAGTGAACCAATTTCCTCAGTAGCTAACCTAGCAATGTATTCAATATAGTCTTTCCACTTCATGTCAGCTGAGAACATTAGCCCGAGAAGGTGCAAAGAGCCACTTTCCTGGAGTTTAACATTAAGAATACCAATGGAAGGCTGCGAGAGGTCATTCAAATAATCAATGAAAAGCAGTTTAGTTTTGGAGGCGTTAAAACTAACATGCTATCTCTTGTCCTATTTAACGACGGACTTGAAGTAGTTTTGGACATTAGCTGCAATTTTGATCTTGCCGGAGTGATCAGCCTTACAATCGAAGCAGGAGTAAATTGTTTTATCAGCGTAGACACCAAGTTGAGAGCTGATGTCATGAGGAAAGTCGTTAACGAAAATTTAAAACAGTGCAGGACGAAGGATGATGTCCCGGGGTGACAGCCGCGTTAGTATGAAAGGATATCGACCAGTGACAGTTCAGGATAAACTTCATTTCACGATTTGATAGGCAAGACTGGATTAATTCAAATATGTGTTGGTAGACACAGTATGCCAATACCTCCAAAGACTTTCGAGATGCCCAGTACTACAACCCGGGCTTTAGCGTTTTTATCTAGAGCATGACTCTTTCGGCAATTATCCTCATTACCTCAAAATTTGGCCTGAAGAAACGAAAACCACAGTACATGTCAGAAAAAAAGGCCCTACGTTGAGAGATAATGGGCCAATTCTGGATTGATTAGGGCCTCTAGGATTTTCCCCGAAAGATACAAAAAGTCTAATAGTCCGATAGTTGGAAGTGCCGGACGGGTCATCTGAGTTCTTACGAACTAGAACAACAGATGATGAATTCCAGCAGGCAGGAAAGCAGGCAGTCACGAGGTATTTATTGTACAGCTTAGAGAAAACAGGAGCCAGTTTGGGAGCACGCTCCTTTATGACTATTACAGGGATATCATAGGCATGCTACTGAACTTGTCATTGATAATCATTCGTTTAGGCGTATTTTGCATGAACAACGCCATTGAGACTAGGGGACTATGTACAGCGACTTAAACATCGAACGTCAGATGGACACAATTTTTGAGGCAAATGACAACCTTATTTTGTTTATGAGTGAGGGAGCTCATTTTTATCTCAATGTCATGGCGAATCAAATTGGCATAGTGAATCAGTTGTCGGTATCGGGCTCTTGAACATCTGAGAGAACTGCACAAAAGTCCACGGCACAACCCAATGGTGACGGTATGTTGTAGAGTTGGAAAACTGGCGTCATCTGTCTTTACTTTTTAAAGACCATAATGGAAATGCTGTTACTGTGAACTCCGTGTGATACATTGGGAAAATAAAGAACTTTTTGTGCTTGAATTACGACAAAAACGTATTCCTATCCAACGTCTGTGGTTCCTGCATGATGGGACAACTCAGCCAGATCATCAATGGATCTTTGCCCTCTTTTCGGTGACCGCCTCATTTGACCATGTGTGATTATTTCTTGTGAGGAAACATCAAGGAACTTATGTATGAGTATAAGCCCCGTTCGCCTACAACATTTTCATGACGAATAACGGACCTTCAGAGAAGTTTAGCGTGAAAGTATGAGTATAAGCCTCGTACATGATACGAAGCTATTCGGTTGGAAGTCGCCCACATCGACAGAGAAATGCTGGAAAGAGTTGAGGTCAGTTTCCTAGAATGCCTTCAGAAATACATCAATATAAATGCAACCAAATGATGTTGTTTCCAATTTTGATTTTGTCACATTCCAATTCAATACAAATCATGTCAATAAAATATTTTTAATCTAAAATGAATAATGTTAATTTTTCAGACCTCTCTGATTCGTCCTATATATATACATATATATACATACATATATATATATATATATATATATATATATATATATATTGTGTATTTAGGCATCAATCATTCTTTCATGCCCATTTCATTAAAAACGATTGATATATATATATATATATATATATATATATATATATATATATATATATATATATATATATATATATATATATATATATATTGTGTATTTAGGCATCAATCATTCTTTCATGCCCATTTCATTAAAAACGACTGACAAGGTGATTTTATTTAGGTTTTTATATAATGTCTCGTGCGATCTAATAATGTTTCTTTTTTCAGATGATACATTATATAAAAACTGTCCGAATGTTCTTTTTATCCAAGCGCTTTTGGCTATACATTTAGCCATTTTCAAGGATAATATTTCAACTGTTAGAATTAACTGGTTTGTTATATGTATGTTTTATAAAATGTTTCAAAACACGGTCAAGATATTATATATATATATATATATATATATATATATATATATATATATATATATATATATATATATATATTTATATATGTATGTATGTATACTAGAGTACAGGCGTTTGAGAACACCACTAGTAATCTTTTTTTAATTAGCCCAAAAACTATTTGCGTTGTATTATAAATATGAGAATATTATTGTCCATAGTAAAAAAATGACACATGATTTTTTTATTATTTTTATGATTAAATTTTGATCTCGTCAAAATATCCTCCTTTAGCCTTCATTACTGCATTGGCATCCGTTGCAAAAGTTTCCAAAAGTAAAAGTACGATAATTGATTCTTCTTTCAATACCTTAAGACAATTTTAACATTTATTTCACTGTTCTGTCAAGTTCATCTCATGCTAATTCTGACTTTAAAATTGTTGAACTATAGTACATATATATATATATATATATATATATATATATATATATATATATATATATATATATATATATATATATGTATATATATATATACTTATATATATGTCTATATATATATAAGTATATATATGTATGTATATATATGTATATATATATGTATATATATATGTATATATATATGTATATATATATGTATATATATATACGTATATATATGTATATATATGTATATATATACGTATATATATGTATATATATACGTATATATATGTATATATATACATATATATATATATATATATATATATATATATATATATATATATATATATATAGATAGATAGAGAGAGAGAGAGAGAGAGAATTTAGACAATACTGAGGAACGTTTGACATTAATAAACCAACAGACGATTCCGATTATATTTGTGTTTGAAAAAGCATACATACACTGATGTGTTGATTTCAAAGACAATATTAGCTTTAATGGCCATTTATTTTCTCTGTCACTCAATACACAGGCACACAGGCACACACACACACACACCCGCACACACACGCACACAGACATACATACATAATATATATATATATATATATATATATATATATATATATATATATATATATATATATATATATATATATATATATATATATATATATATATATATATATATATATATATAATTGTGGCTGTGATTATGTGGGGTGGGTAATTTGGTATGCTAGCGTGTGCTGTCTCATTTTGTCAGAATTAAGAAAGAGACACAAACTCTTCATACCCCGACGCCGTTCTATTATAACAAGTAAAAGCCTTGTTGTAGATTTGACAGTAAATTCATTATGAAACACGCATCCATGGGGATTATGCCTGAAATTGTCTCTGAAGCATGCAAATGCAACAATTTCACAAGCGAGTATAGAATTGACGTCTTTACGAGCCGAAGACTCACAAGTTACAAATTCCCTACATTTTATCTGCTGTATATAGATATATGTTTTGGTGTCTATCTGTGTGGGTGTGAATGTATGTGTGATAGTTTGTGTGCAGACGTGTATAAAAAAGCATGTTCGTGCGTTCACACACCTAACACCTAACTAAATTATTAACTGTATATATAAATATATATATTTGTATATATATATATATATATATATATATATATATATATATATATATTTATATATATGCATATATATATATATATATATAGATATATATATTTATATATATATATTTATATATATATATTTATATATATATATTTATATATATATATATTTATATATATATATATATATATTTATATGTATGTATATATATATATATATATATATATATATATATATATATATATATATATATATATATATATGATTAGGAAATGCGTTAAACTTTGTAATCGGGAATAAAGGAAAGAATCGGTAAAAGTTTAACAGGTAATCGATAGATTAAATGAAACGCCAGCTTAGCGGGAAAAGTACTGATACTTTCCTATTTTAGCATACACCCAATGCACATTAATGTTTTTTTCTTTCGGGTTTGGATCTGTTGAATCCTAACAAGGCAAAACGCGTATTTATATATAGTTTTAACGAAATTTTTTTCCATTTGTAAAATTTCTTAAAAATTTAATCGAGATTCTATATCCTATACATGCACACAAGGACAAGCAGACGCACACATTCAGATATGTATGTATGTATGTATGTATGCATGTATGTATGAGTGTCCGAACGCGGTTGGTGCAATAACCACTACGGACAATGTCTACACTCATCTTCAACCCCAAGCAAAAATTTAAGAACATTTCAAAATTTCAAAATAAGAAATAAATAATAAATTAAAGAATTCGCTTGAAAATGAAACAGAACTAATGCTTTAAATTTAAATATATAATTGGATTTTAACTTTTTAGTATCTGTTTTTGAAACATATTAATTCCTGTGTAGCGAGGAAACCATATTTTTAAATCAGTTAATTTATTATATATATATATATATATATATATATATATATATATATATATGTGTGTGTGTGTGTGTGTGTGTGTGTGTGTGTGTTTTGTCTTCATTAATGTCACAAGTCAACCTTACTTTGTAAACATATCCTTGGGCTATGTCAACCTATAAAATTAGAAATCAAGAATATTCCTTCGTTCATAAATATATATATATATATATATATATATATATATATATATATATATATATATATATATATATATATATATATATATAATGTATGTATATATTAAGTTCAAATGTATATTTTACAGAGAAATAATGGTTACTTGTTTGTAATATGAAACGTTGTCTTTCTATCGTGGGAAAGATATATTTCAGATTATTAATGGTATTTTCCATAGAATAAAACACACACACACACACACACATACACACACACACACATACACACACACACACACACACTCGCAAACAAATACACAAAACATATGTATTCGTGGAGAAGTTATAACATAAATGATGGATACAATATCGTTTTCTAATTAATAAACGCAGTATAAACGATTGTTGCTTTTTTCTATATTGTGATTCTATTGCCGATTACACAGACACAATCATATATATATATATATATATATAGAGAGAGAGAGAGAGAGAGAGAGAGACAGAGACAGAGAGAGATGTGTGTATATATACATATATATATACACATATATATATATATATGTATATATATATATAAAGTGAGATAGATAGATATGTACATATACTTATATATATATATATATATAATATCTGGATAAAATGAATGAAACAAAATTGGGTGTTTTTTTTTTTTATGAAAACACCCAATTTTGTTTCATTCATTTTATCCAGATATTATATACATATCAAGAAAGTATACGTGGCCTCTCATTATGCTATATATATATATATATATATATATATATATATATATATATATATATATATATATATATATATATATATATATATATGTATGTATGTATGTATATTCATGCGTTTGTTAATATATGCGTATATACGCATGTGTTTTCTCAATCGCTCTTCTGCTGCCTTTATAAAAGTCTTTTTAATGCAAGCAGGAATATATACATGTATGCTTATACATAGACAAATACACACACAAACACACACACGCATATATGTATATACGTATATATGAACGTGATATACTTCCTATCCATAATTATTAACATGAATTGAATTGATCTGATTAATTTAAAAACTGTTCATATTCCTCCTCCTCCTCTCTCGCTCTCTCTCTCCTCATATATATATATATATATATATATATATATATATATATATATATATATATATATATATATATATATATATGAAGAAATATAGTCTTAAAGTGTGCCATATTTATGGGATAAAGTGTTCAATATCAGAGATAGAGCGTGTGTAAATATAAAAGTGGACATGGAAGTCAGCACGTAGAGGCGACAGTCTGTTTCATGCTAGTGCAATCGTCAGGCAACTAGCATGAAACAGACTGTCGCCTCTAAGTGCTGACTTCCATGTCCACTTTTATATATATATATATATATATATATATATATATATATGTATATATATATATATATACATATATATATATATATATATATATATATATATATATATATATATATATATAAAGTGGACATGGAAGTCAGCACGTATATATATATATATAAAAGTGGACATGGAAGTCAGCACGTAGAGGCGACAGTCTGTTTCATGCTAGTTGCCTGACGATTGCACTAGCATGAAACAGACTGTCGCCTCTAAGTGCTGACTTCCATGTCCACTTTTACATATATATATATATATATATATATATATATATATATATATATATATATATATATATATATTTATATATATTTGTCATCCACAGACTGACTGTTTTGCTGTTTCACAGATCATCACTGTAGCTAGACGTCCGGTTGCCTCTAGCTAGGATCGAAATTGGCGTCAGTCGGAACTTCTACCACTAAGCCTCTAACTACACACACACACACACACACATATATATATATATATATACATACATATATATATATATATATATATATATATATATATATATATATATATATATATATATATATGTCGTTATGGTTTCACTCATCTCATCTACTTACAACAGGGGAATATAAGAGACTTCAAAGTCTGACATTTCCTGTCGAATCAGAATAAACATTAAGTTAATTTGATTGGTTTAAGTTCGGAAAATATTGAACATAAATCTAGAAAATGCTAACTATTATGTAAGATAGACGTATTCGCCCGGTTGTGAAGGGGAATATTTCTTATTAAACATATCAACTCCAGCAAACCAGATTTCTGTAGGGCCATATTATATACAGGGTGCGGCTGGTATCTGAGGACAGATTTTATGGATTATCAAAAAACTTGCTGGACAAATGAATGCAATTTGATTACAAACAAATAAACTGAATTTTAGCTATTTAATTTTATTCAATAAAAATAACTGCCTCTACAAGAGGTCGAAATCGGGGTGCAAGCTCTGATTAATCGGTCCTTATTTATGTCAGACATTACTCGAACTATTGCAGCTTTAAGAGAGTCTATGGTGTTGTGAGGGTGTTTATTAACCTCCTTCTCATCAACAATTCACACATAATAGTCTATTGGATTGAAATCTGGAGAGTTAGGAGGTCAAATATTGGTATGATGTGATCGTACAAATGGTCAGCCATCCATTCTTGTGTTCGTAGAGCCTTGTGGGATGGAGCCGAGTCTTGCTGGAATATATAAGGCCTGCCGTCGCATATGTTTTTAATCCAGGGCTTGACAACTGTTTGTAGAACCTCAATGTAAGCAGCAGCATTTACTCTAACACTTTGTGGAAAAAAGTGTGGTGGCATAACATGCCCTTCATTGCTAACAACACCCAATACCATAACACTTGAAGGAAATTTTGTGCGCATGACTCTTGGCGCCTCAGAAGAAGCCATCTGTCATTTCTTCTGTTAAGTTTTTGATCTTGATCAAATTTTTTCTCATCTGAGAAAAACCAAATCACACCAGCTTCTGAAGGATTTTTAAGTTTCTTTAAAAGCCTTTTGGATCGGTTTAAACGATTTTCTTTTGTTTTTTCATACACAAATTGACCTCTCTTCATCACGTAGGCCTTGTATCGAATGTCTTCATGAACACTCCTTCTGATTGTTTTTTCAGACACATGCAGACTTTTGGCAATTGACCTTAATGATTGACCTCGGTTTTCAACAATTGTCTGCTTGACTTCCTGAATAAATTTGGATGTTCTCTCTTTATCAGAACGTGCAGAATGTCTTTTACGTTTTGATACAGATATTGGGGAACTGTCAGCGTCTTCTAATTCTTTTCGTATCTTGTGGACAAACGAACTTGCAACTCTGACGAAACGTGCAATATCCAAATCGCTATGATCAGCCTTTAATGCCACAATCACAGCATGCCTTTTCATTTCGTTTGTTATCATAGGGTTTGCCATTCTTGATTTCTGAGAAATAAAAACATTAGAAGTTAGTAGGAAGCAGTATTAATGTTAAATCTGTATGTCCTCAAATACCAGCCGCACACTGTTATTTTTTTTATTCTTTACACTTTTTACGATTTTTCCTTTATTTGAATGTTCTGTTTACAATCTTTATCGTTATATTTTTATCTGTCTTTTTGTTAGTTCCTTTTTAAAATTTCTCTTTAGGCCTTAATTAATTATGTCTCTCTTCAGGTCCTTCTACTTGCTTCGTTTTCATTTTCAACATTTCTTCATTCTGTGTTTTTTTTTCTCTCTCGACGCCTTCATCTTCACCACAGAATAATCTTAAAACTTCTGCGTTTGTCACCGACTTTTTTATTCTCTTTTTGTCATTTTTTAAACAATTTTAAAAAACAAAAGTAGCCTTGCTGCCTTTTGCCAATTCTCTCATGATTATTTCATCTCAAGGTTTTAATTTAACAGCAAACGAATAGAGAATTAAATTAAAATCCAAACCCAAAATCCGCTGGTGGGCAACGTGGGTGTACGATTCAACAACGCCAACAAAATTTCAGATTCGGAATTTAAGATTCAGTACAAGTTCCAGACCGAGAAAACCGGGGTTATGATTATATGCAGATGAGGTGGCGGAGTTGCAGATCTGAAAAATGTTTGCCTCTCTCCTGTTTTCTGGAATTCCGTATAACCAAAACATTTATTCTCATTTTTTTTAATACTCATCAATTTTTGAAAAGAACACGAGTGAAAAATGAGGAAAGTAAAAACGAAGAAAAAAAAAAGGAAAATTAAGCAGACGTCTCCACCATTATTTATTGTAAAATGCATTATACCTGATTCTATGCGCTTTAAAAAAAACGCCTTGCAGAATAATGACTTTTTTGGTTGATCGAAAAGTAGGTGACATGCAAATGAAAAAAAATCTGTTTTGGAATAACTCGGGATTAGTCCGGGAAACAATCGAGGCAAGTTCGAATTGCATCGGAAACTGATTATATTTACTTTTGTTCTGTAAGTTCTACTCTTTCTATCACTCTCAAACCTAGTAAAATATCCTGCCTAAAGGTATATATCGTTATTGACCAAACATTGTTAGTATAATGGCGCGAATTGCGCATTTGGCCACCAACCAATAACTCTATTCTTTAGTTCCCTCTGTTGGAACTTACTCATTAATACGAAAGGATATATATATATATATATATATATATATATATTGTGTGTGTATTTAGGCAGCATTTTTTCATTAATACATGTTTCATTAAATAATATAGATAAGTGTTGTCTATATATTTTATGTAAGTTTTTTTCATATAGTCTGATATGCTTAATAACATTATCATTAAACAATGAAAGAAAATCACAATATTGATACATATTATTTTTAATCCAATCTAAGCTTTCGGCTTACATAAGCCATTATCAAAGATGACAATTACACAATATATTAAGCAATACACGAACAAGAAATTGATGATAGTCTGTTTTGTTTACATGGATGATTTCCAAGCAACGATAAACACGTGCATATAAACAAAATATAAACAAAATGTAAACAAATAAAACTATCATCAATTTTTTGTTCGTGTATTGCTTAAATATATTGTGTAATTGTCATCTTTGATAATGGCTTATGTAAACCGAAAGCTTAGATTGGATTAAAAAATATGTATCAATATTGTGATTTTCTTTCATTGTTTAATGATAATGTTATTAAGCATATCAGACTATATGAAAAAAACTTACATAAAATATATAGACAACACTTATCTATATTATTTAATGAAACATGTATTAATATATATATATATATATATATATATATATATAATATATATATAATACATATATAATATATATATATATATATATATATATATATATATATATATATATATATATATATATATATATATATATATATTTACACGGTGGTACTCGCATTGAAAAAGCTCGGATACCTCAACTTGCAGTAGACCAAATCTGTACCCGAGGAGAATAAAATAAGAAAGAACCAAGAACATTAAACCAAGGTGAAAACAATCGTCCAAGGTTCAAGTTCCAAGTCCAAAGAAAGAAAAAAAAACGAATCAAAAGACAACTACGTAAAGCGCTCAATACGCTAAGTAGATCAAAACCTAAGATAATCCTAACGAGCTAGGCCAACCTACCTACCTAGGTTTCACCTAAACGTATCGTCATAGCAATGCCGGCATTACCCTGAAGACCCGTTTACGTGAAACCTAGATAGGTATACCCGGCTCCTTAGGATTATCTTAATATATATATATATATATATATATATATATATATATATATATATATATATATATATATATATATATATATATATATATATATATATATATATACGAGTTAAATATCTTTAAATAACAATTTGCGGATAGCTTTCTTCCTTCAAATGAAAATGGCCAGCGTGCAAAAGCACTTCATATTTAAAGGAACATGCTGATTTGAACGCTTAATGAACTGTTTAATAATCTTTAAATGATTAAAAGAAATTTAATCATTTAAAAATTATTAATGTGTACACAAGTCGGATTAAAATGGTTCAAAAGGTCGTGCCCTTCTCTAAGAGATTGATAAAATTACTACATTAACTGCTGACTAAATATCGAAACATATTACTCTTAATATCAACTAAGATAGTCGCCACTAGTAAATTAAATGAAATGCTACCTACATGCTTTGTAAAATTCAGATCGTTTTCAAAATGTATTGATATACAACATTTATTCAGAAATTGTTTCAGACTATAGGAGCATCTTAGCAGTTTAGGCATTCACATGTTAAAGACTCCTTTGTAAGAAACGCCAATATGGATACCTTCCTCCTATGTCACTTTCACTAAGAGTTATAAGGCTTCGGCTAGCTGGTCACTTCTGGAGAAGTAAGTTAGATCTTGTGAGTGACACCCTCCTATGGAAAACATTGCGCGGCAAAAGATCGGTTGGACGACATCATCACACCTACATTGATCAACTTGTAGATGACTCTGGATGCCACCAAGAGGACCTGTCTACAGCGATGCCTGACAGAGATGGTTGGAAGGAAGAATCCGAAAAGAATTCTCGATCTGATGATGATGATGATGACCTTATAATATTTTCTGTAGAGAAATAGGTATAATATTCATAGTTAACTATGTTTCATCAGCCTTTTAAGTACAAGTAATTGTTTTTTCATCATGTTTTATCTCTCCAGGAAAAAAGATATCTGTCCTTCTAGTGTTACCAAATGCACCTGATCCCTTTCTCGGCATGAAGATCGACCTTTCGAACTGTTAGTTGGGGCCCATTTAGATTACCTCGCGATAACTTTCATAAAACGTACGAGGGGCGGCTGAAAGATTCATAGAATGACCAAGATGTAAATGTAAGTAAACACACTAGTTGTTATGTTAAAAGACACTCAAATATACCAGCATGCAACAGCAGACATTTATATTTTGGTCTACCTATGAACTTTACAGCCGACCGTTGTAAGTTTTATCTAATTGTTATAACCAGTTTAGTCAGTTATGTGCCATGCGTGATACACGGTGAGGCGATCATGTATTTTTCGATACACGACTGACGAGGCATATTTTTCCGCAGGAGGCTGCCATTTTTTATGCAGTAGACTAGGCTATAGAACCCGGTCTGTCCTGCTATTTACCTTTTTAGGAGGATAAGAGGATTCATAATTTTCTCAAGTGTATTAACACGTAAATGAATGTAATGCATTTTGACTGGAATTCGAACTCGGCTCTCTGATTCCTCAATCCGAGCCGTTATCCATTACTCCACCTTCCCTCCTACAACCAGTTACGTTAAAAAGCGGAGTGTTTTTTGTGACGAATCATACATGCAAAAAACTCCTGTAAGTTCATTTTTGGTTTAGTTTGAAAACGGCTACCTTATCCTTTCTGATTTTCAGTGTCTGGTTTGGTTATTAAAAGGATTTTATGATTTGTTTTGATTGCTAAGAAGCCCAATTACTTGATCGGGAAATAGTATTCAATGGAAAATTCGAACCTGGAATATATTTGACACGTTCTGTCAGTCACAGTTTAAGTCATCTCCAATCACGACGTAGCTCTGCCTAATTTTGTTTTCTTTAATATATGTAATTAGATACCTTGTAGAATGTTCTAGAGAAATATATTGGAGGGGTATACTCGTGACTTATTTGTGGCTTTGAAATCATCTAGATTAGTTGTTCTACCAAGGCTAACGTACTCAGTCTACAATATAATTTCACGTAGAATTGAAAGAAAGTTTCTTATGCTTTTATTAAAGACACCAGAATGAAATATTTGAGACTCAACACTCCTGACGCCATCTAATGACAAAAACCGAAATAACATTTTAAGAGACACCATTACGCTTTAATAAAACACCTAATATACACAGGAAATATCTACCAGTCAATAATTATATGCCCTCTGGATTTTATAATAATTTTTGGTCGGCTTATTTGCCAGGAATCCTCTAGCCTACGCTACGGATACAGACATGAAGAAACGTAATATATCTGAATCCATCTATGTGATTTGGGAATATCGGACAAAATTCGAACACTGGATATGACATTAGAATTAGTGTTTTAAATGTTATAAGTCAGAAAATTAATGAACAATCAATGGAAACCGTGTCTGTGTCAGGCAATTATACCTTGTTTCTTCCTAACTATAAATAATGATGTGATATCGAATTATTCTAGAATCAGAAACTCTAACACTAAAAATTGATTATGATATATGGCTTCCCTAATTCACTATTCACCATGATATTAGCTATACAGAATATTTCATCATTTGACTGTATGAAGCACAGATTAGTCGAGTAAAGTCCGAGGGAGACGCGTTTAACATTTTTTAAAAATTCTATCGTGGTTGAATTATGGCTATGTTCTGGCTCTACTTTTCAAACTTTTGGAATTTGATAGCGGATAGGGCAAAATAAAGAGGCTAGAACTGGAGACATCAGGAACATCCATTTAGCTGAAAGAATAATTTGTTTAATCTGAGTCGATTTCAAGAAAGAATGAATACAAAGAATATGTACTCGCTCGTCAGATGGTTTCTATTACATCATCACCATCACATTCATAGGTTTCCATTACTGGAAACGGCAGCAAGCCGGATTTAAATTATCTTCATACTCAGGATGACTATATGAGGAATACAAATGACACTCTTCCAGTCTAATTCTCTTATTAAGGAAACACAGAGAAACTTTGTTAAAGAGAAGAGACATTAATTAATTTATTGTTTACTGTTCATCAGCACATTGTGGGTTTCTTAAAGAGAATAAAACATTCCGGATTATAGGAGGTCCCTTAATGAATGACAGAAGAAATTCATAATCCTACAATATGTGTATTTTGCAGATTGATTAGTAAAAGTTAATCTTATTTGGGTCCTAATCGATCAGTTGGTCTAAATAAAACGTGAAATGCCATTCCTCGGCGGTTGGGCAGATGATGAAAATGTTTTTACTGTCTTCATTTTGATCCTTATAATGAGAGTTATAATCACAGAAAATGTAACTGGCGAAGAGAGTTCAAATTTCAGTCTCCTTCATCTGCATGAATTTAAGCGTGCTACTTGATTGGCAATTAGGTCTCATCGTTTTAATGTTGAACTATCCAGATGCAACCTTTTCTTCTATTCTAACAGTTCTCACCTGTGGAAATACCTTTTGATTTGTTTTTTGCACCTGCGATCTTCATGAATGTAAATGCAGTGTTACTCGCCATTTTCTGACTTCTAGAATCCTGTTCCTTTAATGTACTCACTAATCTCCTCACTAAAATTTTATCTTTCTTTTTCACTCCCTGTAACCGCTTAAGTCAGAGTGATACTATCGCCTTTCATGGGGTGAAATGTTTACAAAGATACCATTAAAGATTTTATTCTTATATCACGGATGCTATAGTAAGCTCGCACGTCCTAAAAAGGCCGGGGGTATAAAAAAGACGCAATACATTGTTACAGGTAGGAAACTGATTAAAAACTTTATTTAGTAATTGATGTATTGACTGCCAATAGTTAGCAATAGTTAGCAATTTTTATTATGACACCAATTATATATTGCATACCATTTTTGACACATTTTAATATTTAGTGCCAACAACTATTTTATTTGTTGTGATATTTTAATGTGAAAACAATGTTGATACTTCAGTCGAAGCTAGAAATCAACTCATAATTGTTTTTATTGCCTACGTTGCTATTATAAAGTTGGCGTTTGAGTTCAGATTTCATAATTAACCTCACAAAGTCAATGTGTTAATTTTATAGAATGATATGTTGTGAAAATCGTCAGTTGACCAAATTTAGTCTGCATGGATACTATGAAAATTAACACAGACTCTCCTAGCTTTTAAAGGACACGAACACAAGGCAATATGTCCGCCAACAGATATCTAATTATCTGACAAAAAAGGTCTCAAGAAAAGTGAATGCTTTTTCATAAGAGCCATCTGTTCTGGTAACTTTAAATGCATACTTATTTTAATGACTGCGCGAAAAAAGACTCCTGACGAAATATTTAAATTGAAAAACTGATATATTCTCTGGGGTTTTATGGCTTCCAGACCCAAAATACTCAGATATACTATCCGTAAAACAAAGATAATTTTAGATCGATTGTCATAATGTTGTTATTAAAATCAGGGCTTGGCTCGAGGGAAAGTATTTTGCAAACTCCATGAATAAAAGAGAGAGAAAATATTCTCAGTGAAAGTAAACATATAGACGTTATTGCACATACACATTGACAAACATACAAAAATAAAGACACATCCACACGTCCACATATTCGCTCAAACAGGAAATCACAAAAGGACATATATATTTATATTAACGTGTTTTGTATATTTTTTTTTATAAATAACAAGCTTTCTGAGATATTTTATTCAAACACAATAAGGTATAGTCGTTTGCGCACATACATATATATACGGCCAAAGAATCAGGTAAATACTTTTTAAATAAAATATGATATGAAATGTTTTAGTAGTAAAAGGAAATCGCATACATACATAAAAACGCTTTTATATATATATATATATATATATATATGATTTTAAGGTGTGCTATATTTATGGGATAAAGTGCTCAATATCAGAGATAGAGCGTATGTAAATATAAGTATAAAAGTGAAAACTGAAGTCAACACTCAGAGGCGACAGGCTGTTTCATGGTGGACGCAATCCTCAGGCCGCCATACGATTGCGTTCAGCATGAAAGAGCCTGTCGCCTCTGAGTGGTGACTTCAATCTTCATTTGTATATATATATATATATATATATATATATATATATATATATATATGAATGTGTTAAACAAGCGTTAGTATAATATGTGGGATTCCGAAATCAAGAAGTGAAGACGCATCTGTTTCATGTTCCATGGCATACACATGCACACATACACACAGACTTAATTACATTTACGAATATAGATTATCATCTGATTTCCCATAGACACTTACATGCCTAAACCAATATTTACGCTTGTTTAATTAGGCTAAGATTTCTTCGATTGTTTTATCTTATCATGTCTTCTGATTCCGATCCACATTTGATCTGCATTTGATCACAATTCCTATACATGTGTGTAATGTTTAGCATGTCTGTCTAACAGATCAATTACAAGTGAGTAGTGAGTCCGATCCAGAACTGGTGCTCCATATTCTCGGTTTTGTGCTACATCTAATCTACACTTAGTAAATCACGATATATATATATATATATATATATATATATATATATATATATATATATATATATATATATATAATAAACAGTTCGTAGCATTTATATTTTTTTAAAAAAGTGATCAATACAAAGTAGACGAAAATACTGTAATATTTTTATTATAAAAGAATATAATACAAACATTTTACATCGACACGCAAATTCTTTAAATGTTGAAGTACTATCGTTGTACTACCCCAGGGGATTTTAGATAACTTGTGATAAATATGATTTTTTAGGGAAATATCACTAATATTAGAAATTTCCCCTAATAATAAGTTATTTATTATCGCCTTAAGAAGTAAAAACATAGTATTGAAACATGGAAGCTTTTGTGTAGCGATGTAAAATGTATTTATTATAATATATTATAATAAAATAATATTATATATATATATATTGTTTAATAATAAAAGAGGAGCGTCTACTCAAATAAAAAGTATGCACTAAAAATAACGCTTAAGTGATAAAAATCTGTCAGATTATAAATAAAAATACATTACTTCATTATAAACTTAAATATATGTGTAGGTGTGTATTGGCAACGTTATTCGTTTTCTATTTATTATTCAAATTTTCATTCTTTTATTTATTCCTGACCTACTTTTCAACTTCTTCCTCATCTTAATCTTGTTTTTAGCGATTTTTTTTCGATTTTTTCACACATCATTATCTTCGCACTTATCCTTTTCATTACTTTCAGGAAATTCAAGTTTTCTCCCGA
Source organism: Acanthosepion esculentum (assembly GCA_964036315.1). Lineage (NCBI taxonomy): Eukaryota > Metazoa > Mollusca > Cephalopoda > Sepiida > Sepiidae > Acanthosepion > Acanthosepion esculentum. The sequence continues at coordinate 7,179,826 of OZ038476.1, forward strand.
TTCAATTATTCTCCCATCATTCATTCTTCCATTTCACGTCCAAATTTTAGTTATTCAACTTTTATTATCAGTGTTTGTTATTGTTTTAATTTTTTTAGAATCAGTTCATTATTAGTCCTTTTTTCACTCCTTTTCTCTTTGCTGTTGGTCTCATTTAAGCTGATACATTTGGACCCCGCAGCCTCATTTTCACCCATTTTTTCTTCGGTCCTATTACATTTTTTTCTTTTTAGTAGTGACATTTTTCTTTCACATGAATTTCTTGCTTTTATTCATTTTTATTTCTATACTTTTCGATTTATTTGTTTATTTTCTTTCTTTCTTTGCTTTTCTTTCTTTCTTCACTTTTCTTTTTTTTTCTTTTATTCCACTCATCCACCCCCAGTCTCGATATGTCTGCTATTTTCTTAATCATCTCTCTTCAATTTCCCGCCCTCTTCATTTGCCTCCCATTTTTCTTCGTGCCTACTAATTTTCGTATATTTGGTTTTCATAAAATACTTTGCTTCCAGCGCCATTTTCTTTCGTTCAATTTTTTCTGTTTCACTTCTATCATTTCCGTTAACATTCTTTCTTTCTTTCTTTCTTTCTTTCTTTTTCTAACCTTTCTTTCTTTCTTTCTAACCTTTCTTTCTTTCTTTCTAACCTTTCTTTCTTTCTAACCTTTCTTTCTTTCTTTTTTCTTCTTTCTTTCCCTCTTTCTTTCTAACATTTGTTTGTTTCTTTCTTTATTTCTTTGTTTCTTTCTTTCTAACCTTTCTTTCTTTCTTTCTTTCTCTATTTTCTTGTTCTCTTATTTTATTCTATCTCCTTTCTTACTTTTCTCTCGCCCAATCTTTTCCTCCTCTTTATCTAGATTGACCAAGTCATGTCATTATCGTGACAACTTTTATTTTAGCAACTATTTTCTTTTTTAATTTTTCCATTTAACTCGTGAGTCACTGATCAGGATAAGATCTCATCGCTTGATAGAAAGTCGATTTCATGTATTTCCTACTGTTTCGACCCATTAACCTCATCCAATATACTTACCTAGGAGATAAAAGACTTCTTTTATACATTTTCTATGCAACTTACATCTTTAGACCTCCGGAGTTAACGTCTCCACAGACTTTCACTGCATCCAATCATACTTTTTAGAAAATTGGCTATTTACATTTTTTACAAATTTATCTCATTATTATTTCACAGATTTTTTTCCTTTCTTTTTTTTGGCAATATAGTTTATCAATCTCTCTGTATAGCTGGTTGACAATCTTTTGTTGGTCATGTCTATCTCATACACTTTTTAGTAATTTCAGTCTACCACTGACAGACAAATCGTTACTAAGTATCGTTTGGTATGGATTCAGATCCAAATTAAGTATGCTACACTTCGATGCGCAATTTTTTAAATGGATGAGAACTTGCATAGAATTATTCGGAATGGATGTATGACCTGGTAGCATAATGGTTATTGATGCGGAAAATGGAAATTGCGAACCGAGTTCGAAATCCCGCCTTGGTTGTGTACTTTTCACTATCGCTCAAATGAACTTGTCTAAAAGATTTGCTGGAAAATTGCTCGAGGAAACAAACCTTGTTGATGCAAATATATCGGTCAAATTGGTCAAAAAACTATGTTATTTCAAGCATACAGAAATTGAATCCAGAAGATGACGCATTTCAAAATTCAGACAATCCAAATTATTATTTTACACGAAAAGTCATTCTAAAATTATGAAAAAATATATTTCTCGACTTCTTGGTAAGCCGGGTTTTGCCGAAATGCCAAAATATTACACTAATAGTTACCACATCGCCAGGAACGTTTTATCATTGATAGGTTATGGATATAATACTGGAATTTGCATGCATATTCTCATACATTGCCGGCAGCCTACACATTTTGAATGTATTGTCTTAATATTTTGCAAATTCGTTTACTGAATTTTACAATTGCGACAAGAAATTGTTGGGCGTAATTTTAATATAAGATACATAGATGGCAATCTGTTGCTGGCTGACTTGAAAAGGAAAAAAAATTAAAACCTCCGAGACAAGGTGATAGAAGAAAGCTATACATCAACTACAAAAAAGTTTCGTCGCCAGCAAGAGAAAAATCCAGATATGCGAGTTATGAATTAGAGATTAAAATATAAAACAGGCGCAGAAGATTAAATATCCAGTAAGCGCTTTAATAACAACGAATCCGAACACGCATTGGAATAGCGAAAGAGAAACATACTGGAAATTCTGTGGGCGACGAAACAATAAAGATGTCTTAAAGAATATAGCAACGGAAACGTCACCTATACTCAGAATCAGGAAAAGAGAGCTGAAATTACTTGGACATAATAATAATAATAATAATAATAATAATAATAATAATAATAATAATAATAATAATAATAATAATAATAATCTGTGATAAATATCCAGAAACCATTGATCATCTTGTATCAGGTTGCACGTTATTGGCACTCACTGAATATAAAAACCGGCATGACAGAGTGGGCCAATATCTACACTGGAAAATTTGCAACTCCTACGGGAAGGAAACTGGAACAAACTGGTACGAACACCACCCATACCCTGTTACGGAGATAGGACCTGTTACAATTCTATGCGACTACACAATACACACTGACAGAACAATCAAAGCCAACCACCCAGATATTGTTATTAAAGACCACAAACAAAATAAGTGTCTCCTTATTGATATGGCAGTCCCTGCAGACTGCAATGTATCTTTGAAGATATTCGAAAAGCTGTCAAAATACAAGGACCTTGAAATAGAAATCTCAAAAATGTGGCACATGGGAACATCAACAATCCCTGTTGTAGTTGGAGCCTGAGGATTGGTTGGAAAAGATTCCAGTAGACTAATTGAAGGGATCCCTGGAAGTTCATGCCTCATAGTGATACAAAAAATTATTCTGACAAGTACTGCCCACACTTTACGAAGGGTTTTATCTATGTAATATTATTTTTTTTGCAGTGGAAAGTGTCATGATGCCATTTCTAACCTTAGGTCCCTGGGCCGGACCCGGAAAGAAATGTGTAAACGCCAGATATCAAAGGAAATAAAAACAATAATAATAATAATAATAATAATAATAATAATAATAATAATAATAATAATAGGCATCAAAGGCTTGGGAAATAAATCACGCGGGATATTGCGTAAAAAAGTGATAGATGAAGATAGTGAGTCATATCTTTGACGAGCATGTGTGAATGCATGACAGAACAGGGGTACGAGCCTAAACAAAAAAATAGGGTGCTAAGAGTGCAAAACCGGAAATTCAGAGAGCCTAGATTGTTTCGAAGGGGCATGTCACACGATTCTTCTTCTGCTATGTGAAATGTCCCTTCAAAACAAAGAAGAAAACATAATTACAAAACACAATAAAGAAAAAGTGTCTTGGAAAATGCACAAGATCCTCTTTCCGTAAGCCCCAAATCTCCTCACATATGTTTTTGGTTTTATTACAATTTTCTTAAGAGGAATGACTATGTTCCTGTTTTCCGCGACATACTCTTCCGTCTGTAGATTATTGGAACGAGAAAATTGCGGAAAATATCGTTGAAATGAAGTAAGAACAATGTCGGTAATGTTCCATTTCAAATGATTTATTTCTGTTAGTATCAAAAATGGAGATTTGTTTTAATTTTTCGCATTGAGTAAACAGTGATACGTCTGTGTATTTGCTCTTTGTCTTGATCAATTTGCCTCTGGTGTTATTAAGTGGAAAATGATCTAGATTTGTCCGACTTCCTGTTATTATTATTTATACTATGTTCATTCAAACAATTATACTCATCCTTGTTGTTGATATCTCAACATTTCGGCCATTGTGCCTCCCCTCCTTCGTCAGTTGTAATATATTCCGAACTGAAAACTTTATTTAATCTACGGTGGTAGATTGTTTCCGTTTCACTGGGATACCCCGTCTAGTTCTTATGTTAACAACTGCTCAGGTACTTCCCGCCCGGTTTCCACATAGTTTAAGTACACACTGACCGAGCAACGGATTGAATTCACAATTACTATGACACAACATCACAAACCGAAGTTTCAATCCACGGGGCTCTTGTTTTGTTTTATCATCATTTCCCGCGTGTTTATCGGTTGCTGCCAATTAAATGTAGAAAATCATGATACAAAAGAAACAAATGAAGAACATTTCCTTTTATATGCTAAACACTTTGAGGCGTAAGTTCACGGCTCTCCACAACATCCTTTCCATCCAGTGTAATTATTTTTTTTAGCATTTAGTACCTTTCTTTGTTCTATTTGTATCGTCTGTACGAGTGACAGAACTAATTTCACTTCGGAATTAATTTCACCTTAGAATTAATTTCAACTCGGAACTAATTTCAACTCGGAATTAATTTCACACGGAACTAATTTCAACTCGATTTAAATTCAAAGTTATCAATTTCCGTGAATTCCTAAACAAAATGCGTTAAGTTGGTGTTAATTTTTTAATTTAGCATTAAAAATCCTTAGTAGAGAAGATAATTCACAATTCTTCTTTTCTGCAACATTCATTAATTAGTTCCGAGTTGAAATTAGTTCCGAGCTGAAATTAGTTCCGAGTTGAAATCAGTTCCGAGTTGAAATTAATTCCGATCTGAAATTAATTTCTAGTTGAAATTATTTCCGAGATGAAATTAGTTCCGTATTGAAATCAGATCCGAGTTGAAATCAGTTCCGAGTTGAAATTAGTTCCGAGTTGAAATTAATTCCGACCTGAAATTAATTTCGAGTTGAAATTAATTCCGAGTTGAAATTACTTCCGTGTTGAAATCTGTTCCTAGTTGAAATTAGTTCCAAGTTGAAATCATATCCGAGTTGAAATTAGTTCCGAGTTGAAATTAGTTCCGAGTTGAAATTAGTTCCGAGTTGAAATTAATTCTGCACTCCATTTATACAAATCGTTAAGTTGGTTACTTGCTGTTTATCTCTATTTCTCACGTTCAGTACGACGCGTTAGTTTTAATTTTCTCGGATCTTCTTTACTCATTGTACACCGAGAAATATTGTATCTTTATGATTATTAATATCCATTCTTTTGTAGTTCTGATAGTCATTATTACTGATCCGTTTCTTAAGTGTTCTTCTGTTCTGTTTAAGATACTAGAAGTAAAAATGGTAAAGTTTAACATATCTAATTTGGAAGTAGAATATCAAAACAATATAAAACCCAAAACACGGAACAGAATAACAAGTAAAATATGTTTTCAAATGTGAGCTAAATAATAATAAAATGCATTAGCGAAATACAAGCAAAATCTCTGCTGAAGAATCTGAAGGATTCCTTCATTCAACTGAAAAAGCTTAAAATGAAACTTCTTCAAAATTAGCCCCTCGAAAACACAGAAAGTACGTACAGGGCCGCCGTTAACATTTAGGATATTCCTTGCAGTGAAAAATAATAAATGTCCTGGAACGACCAATATTCTTTTGCCGGTTATGATTATTATTATCTGCTTTTTCATGTGTCATTTTCCTTCCAAAAAGTTAGCGTCCTTCGCTCTCCACATCTTCCTTTTCGTTCTTTCACTTACATTCTGTCTGAAATCATTATGAAAATCAAACAAATTTCAATAACGCATAAAAAGTTCTGAACCAATATTTGTCAAACTTAAACTCATCCATTTCCACCCTTAGTAAAATATTTAACCAAATTTTCTGCCATTTTAATGGTTAATTTTTTCAGATATTTTGAATTTATAAAAATGGACTGAATGAACTTAGTATGCAGATTAAACTAATATTAGCTTAAGACCTCTGAAATCTAATAAAATCATTTTATATTCATCCGTAATAGATGTTGAAATACGGGTGGTATGCTTGTTCTTTTTTGAAAGAGGAGTTTTTTGAACGATGGTAAGTGAAGATTTATGGTCAGTGCTTTTCATATTGTTTTTAGTACAAATTTCGTTTGTGTCCAACGTCCGTGTCGGAGTGGGGTGGGTGTGAATGGCACACTTGGCGAGTCATTTTACCTTCACTCCAGGGCGGAGCGTCTTTCCAGGGTTGAGCGCCTATCTAAGGCTGAGCGCCTTTGTAAGCCCGGGTATCAGTCGGATTTCCTTCTCGAGTGTCGATCGGCCTTCAGGGTCATTCCTTGGTCCACAGACCTTTCACGACGAGGAGACTATTGTATCGGGAATTAGTGGAGTGGGCCGCGAAGGATCCTCTTTGTGGGTACCAAGTTCCGCTCACTCTGGTTTTGGGTGCCTGCGGTGGATTATCTCAGAAAACCCTGAGTTTTCGCTTAACTGACGATTGTTCCGGAACAAGATATCGCTCAGAGACATCATTTTCAGGTGGGGCTGGGTGGATCTGACCGACTGTCATCGGTGTTACCTTGTTTAAAGGAAACGGCTACGCACTCCTTCTACCATTGTCCTTAGGTGCGCTATTTCTGGGACTATATCGGAGAGTTGACGGCTCGTATCGATCCTAAACACCTCGTGTCTATTGATTGCTCATATGAAAGCGAAAATATATCGTACTTTGAGGTGAAATGAATGGTGTTTTTCACGTTTCTAGCAGTGGCAAGAATGGTGTTATGGGCGTCGCGAATGGAGGGAATCTTGTGATACGAACGCTATTCCCATTAGGTTCTGCTCGGATACTTTCGGCATCAGCTCAAGATGAAGATCAAAACTAATAGAGAGATTTTCTTGCCATCAGATTTCAGCAAAAGGTGGGTAAATTTTGCAAGCTTGGTGCGAGTGAATACGGCTAGACTTTGAAGCAACTCTACTAAACGCTGCCATATAGTTGGCTTAATATTATATCAGCAATCTTTCCATTTTTTTCCCTAAATAGAAAATAGTATTCGGTGTGCATGTTTGATAGACAGGTTTGTCGAATGAGCGACTGATTTGCTTTTTACGGTTTATCAACATTTTGCAAGTTATCTGATGCCAGAAAATACTTTTGGATTATGAGAAATTTGTTGCAAATAATCATGGTTTAATAATAGAGGTAGGGAAGGTGTGGATTCAGCCTTTTTCAAGGGTACTTGTGCGTAAGTGAATATAAGGAACCTGACGGGATTTGGAACTCCGCACATCGAATTGCAATTCTGAGACGTTATACATTATATCGCACGCACCTCCAATATTAGCAGAGTCTGGTATTCTGAAAAATGTCTTTCAACTTGGTAATTGACTGACTATAATGTAATTAATAAATAAAAATCCTTGTTACTCTGATACCTTTTATAATAAAATGGGTAATTATTTACAATCTAATGTAAGAAATTATGTATTCAACAATAAAATACAATTGTTACAGTGCAAAATATGTATTAAATGACCAACAAAAGTTTGATAAGCCGTAAAAAATCATTAATAACTTTTTAAATTTTCGGTTACAGAAGTCTCTGCAGTAAAAACAAAATCGTTATAGATATTCCAATTGTTCAACTTCAGATCATCCCCCCCATGTTCTATCATTCTATTCATTATGAAGAACTAACATATTTTTTGTGGAAAAATTTCTATACATTAGCGACATGCAAATGAATTTATATCAGTAGATAGAAAAGAAGAGATCTATTTTGGTATTTATCTGCGCAAAACTTTTTTATTTAACTTTCAGTTCCCCAAAATTCCACATGACAAACGTTCATAAAAGAGAGTTATTTTTAAAGACAACACATGGAAATAAGCGAAGAGATGCCAAAGGCAACGCCATCCTGCCGTGTGTTTGCCACCTTTGAATGTTCTCTTGTTAATTCGATAGACGAGTGAGACTTTTGAACAAATTCTAAAAACAAATATCTATTGCCTTGAAAGCAAATTTAAAAATGAAATGTTTTAAAAAAATCCGTGAAATTGTGCCTTTCTTAATATCAGCGCGATATATTTACTTAATATTTATTTTGGTTTTGTTTCAAAGAATAAGAAGTGCATGACCCTCATATATATATATATATATATATGTATATATATATATATATATATATATATATATATATATATATATATATGTGTATGTATATATATATGTATATATATGTATATATATATATATATGTATATATATATATTTATGTATGTGTGTGTGTGTGTGTCTGTGTGTTTATATCTGATATGTGTAGACGTGAAAAACAGGAAATATTCAATTTGCCCCTTTATTTAAATCGGCATGCCTAAATAGCAAACGAGTCATGCGTTGAAGTCTTTTCTTTTAACTTTCACAAAAATACGATCATTTATTTTCGCATAGCAACAGGCTTCAAAGAGCCATAATCTTATCTCTTCTAAAACACAGTTACTGGCCGCCAGACACACATATAAAATTATATATATATATATATATATATATATATATATATATATATATATATATATATATATATATATATATATATACGTGTGTGTTTGGATGTGAGTGTGTACACTAATGGAATTATATATTTGTCTATGTATATATTTATACATACTAAATGCTTCAATTACATAATTATATTCAATATGAATATTTGGATTTTTTAATGCATTGATTTAAAATATTAATGTCCTTGCGTTACATTCTTATGAAGATATCAGCTAAAAATTTTGGATAGCACTGTTTATATATATATATATATATATATATATATATATATATATATATATATATATATATATATATATATATATATATATATATATATATGTATCTATATACTAGTTGTAATCTTATAAATATAAGAAATTATACTCGTTCGGAAAACCTTCACTTTCTTGATCTCCTAATAAACAAACCAATACCAAAGGAAAAAAATGATATAATAAAAAAGAAAGAAACATGTACGTCAGCCGAAAATAATCGCCTAGCATCCAAGTCCAGAGTCCAAAGAAGAAGAAAAAAACGAAATAAATAGCTGCATTGGCTCTTTAAAAAATTCGGTTTTAATCTCGAAATAGAAACAAAACTAAAAATTACTAATTAGGTGGGCATTACATTAGATTTACGAGATGGCACTATTTCCCGATATAATAAGGATAATCAGAACCCGTAATACATAAACGTAGGCTCTAACCACCCATCACATATCTTAAAGCATATAACCAAAGGTGTTAGCTATAGGTTATCCACCAATTCATCGAACAGGCTTTAACTAAAAGTGGACACTAGAATAAACTTGAATGCATTAATACAAATGATGACTATAGAACTCAGAATAGACATAAAAGCAGAAAGAGTTTCCCGGTGCATTTCTTTCTCTCAGGCCTTAATAATGGTGCTCTGACTAATCTTTTGTAATATGTGTGGATTGTGGCAACGTCTATTTATTCTGAAGATACCGGGCTTCTGGTCGCTGCTCCCGACTGGCAGTTAGTAGCCCCAACTTTTGCGTAACGTCATCTTCCTGCAAGCACCTCCGGAGGAAAACACCGACGGCACACTATGTTGAAATCTGCACATATTACATAAGAAGACCGACTGCCACTACTACCCTAGGCTTTTCCCTACCAAAACAACACATCATGATTATAAATAACCAAATCATAAACCTAAACCAACTCACCAAAAATGCCTAAATCACTTAATATTTCTTTCTCCACCATTCGTGATATTTGTACCAGCTTCTGTAGTGCGGAATCGTTGCTAACATCCCAGCACTCTGTGAAATTAATCTTAACTCTTCAATGCCATTCTTTCATTTATCGATTCCTGGCTACCTTCCTCTCCTTAGAAAATACTCTAATGTCTCCATGCATGGCCTAGGAGATTATATTCGCTAACATTTCCCGCTGGCTAGGGAAATCTATCTTGAATCGCGAGACCATTCTTACATGTGCCCCCGTCTCTCTCTACTTAGCGAGATATATCTATATTATATACCGTTCCTTTTCCTCTCAAGACCTATATCTGCTAGATGTTATTTCCGATAATATAGACAAGGTCATCCCCCTTCGCCCGTTTGCAAATATATTTGGTTTCGGTTATTTAATATCCTCCATACCATCTGGCTTAAAACTTCTGTCATTGACCTCGCTGTCATTTGAACCTTTAACTTCTCAGTCACTCAATCTCTTACGCAAGTGATGGAACTCCCCACACGTTTCCCCGGTAACACTGACAGACACACTCACCCTCTCGGTCTCTGTTTTACCACTATCCCTAACTCTTGTAAAAAAAACGCAGCTTTGGCCTGTTGGCAACTTTGATTATGTGGTAGTGTCTGCAAACATCTCTTTCCTTCTCCTCCATCAGCCAAAACTTTCTACCAAAAATATATATTTCTGTTATCATTTTGCAAATTCGGACTCGTTCCTTCATTTCATTTGTGATTTCCCTTTGAATGAAGTTTTCAATCATCCTGTTCACAAAATTTCGTCTGGGTTCTTTTCCTAGCGGAAAGCCGGCATCGATGCTTTCATTTCCAGCATGGAAATACCAAGTTAAACCAAGTTCATCTCCTTGTTTCTCACTGACATGCAGAGAGACAGGTCAGATTGCAACAGACGTCTCTTTGTCTCTGCTCGTAACTAGTGCAAAAGTGTCCTCAAAGAATCCAAGATACTGTTTGCTGACAGAATCAAACAACGTATAGTATGTCATAAATTCGGGGTCAAACGATTCTTAGCCGCTCTGCAAGAGTGTACCGAACAATCCCTGTCTATTCAATCAATTCGAAGCTCTACAACAAATCAGCACTCGACAAATTTGCAGTACTCTCACCTGATTTCCTCAATAACACAGGGAACCTACTGAGTGAAATGAGCATAACTCCATCACTGTTCTCAGACATCATTTTTAAATTAAATTAATTATACTTTTTAAATTAAATTTAAATTAAACTTCCATAAAGCAAGCGGAGGTGTGGGCATCCCAGCCGTCGTCCTAAAGAAATGCGCCCCCGGCTAGCATCAGTCCTCTCAAACTCTATTGTCTCGATGCTTCCTGTTTTCCATTTCGATGGAGGTCCTCGTCCTCGCTAGTTCCTGTTTTTAAGAAATCTGGAAAACCTTCTGACTGCTCTATCCCCCTATTCGTCACGTACCGCTTTTCGGCAAAGTATTTGAGGTTTTATTCAATACTGAAATGTCTGTCTATATTTCTAAGATAAGGTATTATGTAAACTATTTAAATTGTTCGGACTATCATCCTCATCTTTGTTGCCATATTTATCACAATATTTCGGCTGTTGTACGCTCCGGCTTTCTTCAGAACTTGGAGAGGGGAATTAACCTGAGATAACTGATAACTGACATCCATTAGTCATGGAACGTGGAACTAGAAAAGTCTACGCCAACGAGCGAAATAAATGGTTCAGTTCGACATTCCAACCACCTGAAGAAGGCCGGAGTGTATAACGGCCGAAACGTTGTGATAAATATGGCAACGAAGATGAGGATGTTAGTCCGAACAATGTAAATCGAATACTGAAGTGTTTAAGGATCTTACCCCTCACGACCTCTACCTTCTGACAAAAATTATGGATTAATTTTTGTCAGATCTGCCACCGATGTGATAACGCCTATCATTGAATATGTTTATCAAGCTCTTCATAATAACAGTGAAGCCCTAGATATTGCTCTTGATCTCTCAAATACGTTGGACAAAGTTTGGCATGCTGGTCGTCGACGTAAGCTCCAGGGCTATAGTATTACTGGACGACTATTTGATTTAATCCAATCGTTCCTATCAAATCGTGAAATGAAGGTCGTTTTGAACGGGTCCGCTTCCAGATACTTACATACAAAAGCGGATGTCCCTCAAGTCACTATCCTGGGAACTATACGGTTTCTGATTTTTATCAATGAACTTCGCGATGTCATCCATTTCCAAGTAAGCATTTATGCTGTTGACACTACAATTTATACCTGTGTCAATAGCAAATCTGCCAGAGCCGACAAAATTGACCTGATCGGTGCTCTTGAAAAGGATCTCCAATCAGTGGTTAACTAGGGCAGGAAATGGCCTGTAAATTTTAATGTCTCCAAAACGAAACTGCTTTAATTCAACTACAATGGAGAATCTTTCTTTCCCGCAATCTGCAGGGCTCATGCTAGACTCATGTTTTCAACTGACTTGAAGTGGAACGACTACATCGAATCAATAGAGGAATCTTCTGCAAGGAAATTTGGTGCGCTATGTCGTGTCAGAAGGTTTTTCTAGTCAGAGCCCATGTTCCCTATTTACAAATCTACTCACCCGTGCATATATGCTACAATCTATTATATGATAGCACTTAATAAATTCGCAAATAAATAATTATAATTAATATAAATCATGTTTTAGATATTTATTGAACAACCTGCTCTCCACTAAATAATAATGAGATATCTTGTTGTTTAGTGAACTTGAGGCATTACTCATTGTCTGCGAGAGAGCATGATACGTGTGGCCATCACTTCATTAGCAAGAAATTAGAACGGGTTGCTGTTTCATTGCGTTTTATTTCTTTACTTTGTTTTAGCTTTCTTTCTCCATTTTTTTTTAATTATTAATGTACAGGTATTTTTCATGTGACAAAAGAATTAATTGCATTAATAAAATATGTGATTATTCATGCGGACAAGAAAACAGCGCCACTGCAGCCTTACTTAAACACATCCACCATTTTATGTTAGGTTTTCATGGCACAGTAAAAGATATTTCAGAAACGTTCCATTAATGAGTAATTTGACGTTGTATTTATAAATTAAACGACGGCAATTCAGATTATCAAACGAGAGAGAAAAGTCTTTATTTGCACTTCATACAGAAAGACAAGTTTCACTTGTTCAAAAGCTGAAAGAATTATGAGTCCAAGTTTTATTACGATTTATCTACAGAAGAAATGCCATGAACAAATTTAACATAGGATAATAATAATCTTCATACACAGGTCACTTCAAAAACATAATATTTGTATTTATTAATCTTACAACACCAGAGTGTGTTACATAAATCTCAATGTGTAAAGTGTTTGTATATGTGAAAATAAACTCCCGATATAAAGGATTTTATCTGCAGACAGACACAAATTACGTACAGGATGTTAGGCAAATTTTCAGAAACTTTCAAGAGATTGATTAATTTCGTTACATTTTAAATTATACAGAATTACCTGTATATCGCCGGACATGTCTCCCATCCTTTAAATTTACTTTGAAATTGTTATGGCAACTTAGCTGTAACGACAATGAACTCTTCGTGACACTATAAAGACTGCGCCTCTCAAGAGAGACGGAGAGAATGAAGTGAAAGGAGCCGAGACGGAAGGAGTCGAGACAATATTAGTTCACTCTAAAGCAGACTGACAGTCATACGAACACCTTCAACTTCTTGTATTATTATTATTCTGTTTAATATATCTTTGTTATTCCTAAGCTTGTGTTCGTGTTGTTCTTCCTTGGTCCTAACCTTGGACCATAACAGTGGTGCGAGGATATTGGACCATAACAGAAATTAATATATATTCATAATTTTTAAAGAATTTTTATTACAGTATTTCCTATTAAAATCCATGTTATTTTTGTGGGTGCACGTGTTTGAGTTAGTATACCTGGTTCTTATTTCATTAAACAGTGAAATTAATAACAACCAACTGAATTTAAGAAGTCTTACTAAGTCTCACTAACTTTTACTAAAGAAAGTTATTGCAGCTCAGATATATATATATATATATATATATATATATATATATATATATATATATATATACAGGGTGTCCATAAAGTTCGTGTGCACTTTAACAAATTTATAGCTTTATTTGCATTTGCGATAGAAATAATTTGTAAAAAAGATTAGGGAGATGTAAATCTATATATTTTAAAGGTTGTATTGGAATTTTATTTAAGTTTCCACATGTCCTCCATCATTAGCAATACAAAGAGTAATACGATTTTGCAGTTCACGGAAAACATTTCCCAACTGATTTACAATAATGCCTGAAATCACATTAGTTATTTTAGCTATACTTAAAACTAGGTACATTAACGTTTATAACATTTTTTACAGATTATTTTTATCGCAAATACAAATAAAGTTATAACTTTTTTTAAAAGTGGACCTGGACTTTATGGACACCGTATATATATATATATATATATATATATATATATATATATATATATATATATATATATATATATATATATATGTATATATATATATAAATATATATGTATATATATATTATTTATTTATTTATTATAATTTATCATATAAACAAAACCATTTTAATCCCTACAAAGATGCAACTTGGTTTCAGTGAATTTAAACTGCACTTCGACGGGTGACAGTCGAAAAAAATATTATTATAATTATCACTCTACTATCGGCACCGATCCCTCTTTTGGATTAATGCTGTGAACGTTGGAATTTATATATTACTTTCGTTCTCATCACATCGGATATATTTATATATATATGTATAGGGGGTACATAATTTAATTTTTTTAAAGTGCACACGAACACGAACCTTATGGACACCCTGTATATGTGTATATATATATATATATATATATATATATATATATATATATATATATATATATATATATACATGTGTGTGTGTTTATGTATATATATATATATATATATATATATATATATATATATATATATATATATATATATATATATGTATGAATATTTCCTGAGCAATCCTTTTCATCTTGTGACTCGGGATTCATCATCACATACGTATTGATTTTGCAGTTGAATTTGATATTGCTTTGAGCGCTCTTCCCACAGGATCTCATCACATAATACGCATAGTAGTCGCCCCTAAGATATAATAACCCATGTCACATTTTAGATGGTTCAGTAACTAAATAATTTAATTAACGTTCAAATTTCGCATCACCTGAAATAAAATAAAAAATGTAATGTTTGTTAATTATTTTGAAATATAAAACAAACAGAATACTTCTTAGAAATGTAAGAACTTGTTTACACAAATGTATATCAAGCTTGATATTATAAACTCTAAATAGGAGACTCAAATTCATATGCAAAAACACATTCCAGTTGTTAATGAATATGTTTTTGCTGCGGTCGAAAATAGAAGTGAACATCAGTAATACATTTGCCATCTACCATTTACCGGTCAATACGACTGAACCCAATCAGACACATTTGTACTGCGCATGGTGCAATCTCTTAAATTGACCATGATTCACAATTGCAGACAAATTGAAGGTAATCTTTTATGCAGATGAACAGTGAGACGACATCGCTGAAAAATTCATGACACCGAAAGCAGTGAAACAGATTAATATCAAATGTTATTGAATTTGCCCGATTATTTTAATCGGCATGCCTAAATATCAATGGGTCATGCGTTGAAGTTTTTTCTTTTATCTTTCACGAAAATATGATGTTCCATTTTCACATTCCAGAAAGACCATCAAAGAGACATATCTGTATTTCTACTAAAACATATTGAGAGACAGGCACACACACACACACACACACACACGCACACGCACACACACACACACAAATATATATATATATATATATATATATATATATATATATATATATATATATATATATATAGAGAGAGAGAGAGAGAGAGAGAGAGAGAGAGAGAGAGAGAGGGAGAGAGAGGGGGGTTGGACAAAATAATTGAAACACTTGTTAAATTCAAAGAAAATTTATTCAATATGGAGTTGGTCCTCATTTAGCCTCACATACAGCTTTAATACATCTATGAATCATACAGCTTCCTGACTTCATCCAGAGGAATTTTCAGACATTCCTCCTGCTCTAGCTCTTTTAGACACAGCGGTGGGGGTTAGCGGCTCCTAAATTGTCTCTCCAAAATGCACCACCAATTTTTAATAATATTGATATCTGGAGATTGGGGAAGCCATTACACATATTCTAGCTCACTTTCATGCTTTTCATACCAATTCTTAACCACTTGAGCAGTATGTATTGGAGCATTATCGTCTTGGAAGATACAGTCACCATCAGGAGATAAAGTCTGGGCTATTGGATGAACATGATCACCCAAAATGTTCAGGTAATCTTTGCTGTTGATTCTACCACGCAGTGCAACTATTGGACCGAGATATTTATATGATATGGCGGCCCAAACTATCACTAATCCACCTCCATGCTTCAATGTTGGAAGAAGGCAGTCAGGGTTGTAAGTTTCTTTGGGCTGCCTCTACACATAAACTCGCCCTGAAGTTGGGAAAAGAGAAAAACTGGACTTGTCTGAGAATATGACTTGCTTCCATTGGTCTGCAGACCAGGCATTGTGATCTCTGCACCACTTCAACCTCTTCCGAATGTTGCGAGTGGAGAGAAGAGGTTTCCGCACGGCGGCTCTTCCATGATATCCAGCCTTATGGAGCTCACAACGAACAGTTTTAGTAGAAACTCGACTATTCAGATGATTATTCAACTCAGCAGTCACTTTGGCCGCAGTAGGCCGATGATTTTTTCCCACATTGCGTTTCAATGCATGTCGGTCCCTGTCAGTAAGTTTGCAAGTCCGGCCCAAATTGCTACGGTTGCTAGAGGTTTTGCCTTGTTTCTCGGATTGCGTCATAGTTCTTGATAGGTTAGCTCTTGAAAAACCAAACATTTCAGCAACCTTAGTGATGGAGGTACCTGCCATGCGAGCTCCAACAACTTGCCCTTTTTCGAACTAGGAGAGGCCACGCATTTAGCTTAAATTTTACTAAGTTCTAAAAATAAATAAGCCAAAGACAGTAAATTAGATAAATAAACGTATTTACAATAGATATAATCTGAAATTATGAAGTTTTAGTTAAAGTTCTCATTATAATAGGTCTGTAATTTCACCTGTCCCAATTATTTTGTCCAACCCCTGTATATATATATATATATATATATATATATATATATATATATATTTTTTTTTTTCATTTAAATCAACTGACAAGAAATTGCTGTTTATGTGTATGGTCGCTTCTGTTATACTTTTAGCCATTATCAAGGAAGATTTGATTTTTACTGTTAACTGATTGTATGGGCAATGTATTAGATACATACATTGTCCATACAATCAGTTAACATAGGAATTGTTTTGTTTGCCAAACACAGTCAGCACATTGTGGCTGTATTCATAGTTGATATTATTGAGTGTTGGCTATTAATTTTTATTAATATTATTATTAACATATATTTCGGACATACAGGACATTCGGAGAACTTTTACAGAATTTATGACCAGGAAAGGAAAAATATATAACAGAAGAAAATTTAAATAAAAGCTTTAGCGCATTACCTTGTCAGTCGTGTTTAATGTAACATGATGATACTAATGCAAGTATTCATAACCCAACGGGTTGTGACCCAAGGGCAAAGACTTTGCGTTCACCTTAGACGCTCCATCGCGGATTATTCGCTTGGTCAATCAAGGATATACAAGTTTAATGAATTTTGAGGAATTAGAATAAACATATTGTAATTCATCGAGTGTAGTAGAATCCTCAACAGAATGCAGAGAGCACTGGACGGACGTTTCGTCCTGTGTGGGACTCATCAGCGTGCGCCGTCACTACCGAGAATCGAAACCGAACCGTTTCGATACAACGCAAGCGTCATACCCATATATATATATATATATATATATATATATATATATATATATATATATATATATATATATATATATATATATATATATATATATATATATATGGAGAGACAGAGAGCCATATAGAAAACGGAAGAATTTTGTAGTTATAGATATGTAAGAAAATAAAACCAATATATATATATATATATATATATATATATATATACATATGTTTGTTTATATATATATATATATATATATATATATATATATATATATATATATATATATATATATGCGGATAAATATATTTTTGAGAGTGTGCTATCTGAAGCGTGTAGATGCTCAACATCAGCGTATATAAATGCAAATGTGGACACTGACATGAACAACAAGCGGTGACAATCTGTTTCATGCATGAACAGATGAATATGATTACAACAACGAAGATCGGGACAATAATCAAAATATACATAGTCTACATATGACTAATATGTGTTTAATATTGCGGTGAATACAAGAACGTACTTTGCTTAGGCATTCAAATACCTTGTTACTCACCAGTTAATTTGAGCTCAAGATAAAGTACATACGGTCATAGGGTCCCGAATATGCCATTGCACGTGGCAAGGATTTGAATATTTATTTCTCGTATATATTACTTATACATAACATGAAAGCTATAAAAATCTGATGGAAATGCGTATTATACGGAAATTACTGTGATATTTATATCGTCTTTCTCAGAAACAATTTTCCGAACTGACGAACTCAGCTACCAAATGTTAGCAAAAGGAAAGGATTAAATGTATGTGAAAATTTTGTATAATTTATTTATTGACAAAATAGATATTACATTATATCCCTTATTTTATTTATACACTAAATGTGATGAAATGAACTTGACATGACCAAGATATTGCAGTTCGGGTTATGACGGTAACCTACATCCTGCAGTAAGACCTCTGATCAGTAGATTGGAGTTTTATTTGCCTTCCTTCCCAGGTCCACCCAAACCGCAGCCGTTAGTTTCCTAACCATGTGCATATATCGCAAACAAAAAAACAAAACACGGTAAAAGCATAAGAATACAATTTTATACAATGGCCATCAATACATCTTAGCTGTAGTTGAAGGCATACTTGTATTTTCAAAATATATTTAGTTGAATGCTTAACTGCTCAGATGAATTAAGTTTAAAATATATTTAGTTGAAGTCAGAAAATGTTTTGATTTCGGTATTCATTAACCCCTAGGTGTTGATATGTGATTAACAAAATCTATCAACCAACATGAAAGAATTCTTTCATGACATTCATCCGAATAATATCCGGAAATCTCTTTAGGAAATCAAACCATATTCCAAAATATAACTTCAACAAGACAGCATAAAACACACCTTCACCTCTTCTAGTAACCAGGTCTCTACAAATCTTATCATCTACCATGTATTCTATTGTGAAAGCAGAATAACATATTTTTATTACCCCAAAAGCAATTATGTTTCGGAATTAAATGACCCATACAGGGCCGTAGCAGCGGTATGTATGCGTGTGTGTGTTTGTGTGTGTGTTTTTTTGTTTGTTTTTTTACCAATTTCTGCTTTAACCAGGATATCTTCCCGAAAGCTTTTAGTAAATATTTTGGCACATGTTATTGACCAAAGTAGATGCCAGCCACTTATATATTTTCAGAGACCAGTAACAAGTGTATGAAAATCCTTGTAATTAATTCGTGCTAATTTTCCACGATGTCATTATGCTATAAATTATTCATGATTTCTCGGCATCTCAGATTATATGTGTCGTTTGCAAAAGACTATTTTACACCATTTTGTTCCTATTTCTCTGCTATTCTGAATATACTGATTTATTTTCAGTGTAATTTGTGGGAATGGCGGAGGCTGAATAATTATAATTCATGGTTCCAATATTATGACTAATCCTGCATTTAGATGGTTCATTATCCCAGAATACGCCTCAACACGAAACTGAGATTGATTATTCTGTATATCTTGCAAACAACGTTCTTCATCCGTGACGTAGGCGGATATTATATAATGTTGAAATAGTTTCCCTGCTCTGACTAAATCCTCTGCTGAAACTAGCGCTAAATGCCATAATAATTCCGTAATATTTTTGTACAGTTAGCCTTTTGAAAATTTCATGATGCGGGATTTGAGTTTGTCTTTCAAATTTACCCATAATACATTGGATACAGATGATATGAAAAATTAAATATTATTTTAGGAGGTGTATTTCTGAGTTAAATTAAAATATCGTTCTTCTTTAGATGTTATCACCAATGAAGACAAACGATTTCGTTCTGTTTTTGAAAAAAATAACCGTGTAACATGTATGCATCGTCGAAAACAGAGTTTCAGTTTTCCTGGAATTTCCTGTGCTTTCACTATCAGTTCAGAATCTACGCTTTTATCAAATATAAGATTTAGAATGATCCCATTGAGAACCTGTCGTCTGCCTAATATTAAGCGAGCATCGTATATTTTTAAGAACTCTAATTATGAGATTACTTTAGTCGTGTGTGTACATTTGTGCGTCGATTCTCTTACTCCGCGTTTAATTCCTTTCATTTGTAGTTTTACACCATTTCCTACCCTTAACTATCAACCCCACTTCCTTTCGGATATATGCCCTTGCGAATCTTATGGGTTGACATGCAATATATTCTTATCAATCAACAATTAAAAACCAACACAAAGACTTACAGGGAGTTAACCAATGTCTAACTAAATACAAGGAAGATGATCTAAGATTTGTAGAGTAGACCATGTAAATATCTACATGTTCCGATTGGAATTTACATAGTATATCTACCGTTCCCCTTTAGGAATATCTCTAATGATTTAAGTAACTTTTTTATATGAAATAATTAAATCTCCTAAACAACAAGCCCGGAAATATATTAAAAAACTGTTAATTATTAAAGAAATAGTATTGTCTAACCTATCATAATACCACTATGTTTTTTTCTGATATGAAAGCAAAAATTCGCTACCCGATATTTTTTGCAATATATTAAAATACTATTTAGCGATTGTTGGCTGCTAGTCTATGAGAAAATCTACTCTGAATTCAAAACAGTAGAAATTATATTAAATCCAGTGGTTTTAGAGTATGCTGGGGATATCCTGATATATATCATCCCCTTTTATCAGTGGATTTTTAGTCCTCATATGTGAGCAAACTTGCCTCGGTTACATTTGGTCACAGACCTGTAAGTTATTTCTGTCTCAAGCATGTTCTGTTGCCTTGATTTCTGAGTAGACGAGACCAGTACACGCGGGGTATCATATCTGTATCTTCTTTTCTGTATTATTTGTCACTTTATTATTTTTTCTGGATTTTGCATTATCCGCCTGATAGATAATTCGAACCACTGAATGACTTCGAAGGAGGTTATTCTATCAGAAGTTTTAGAAAGGATTCGGGACCTTGTAGTGTTACTAGGGTGTGGCCTCTCGATGCCATGATGATATGTACCATTACGACTGTATGTCCGGATATTCAGTCCAGATTGGTGATGTATGCATCTCCTGTCAGTGTGAACTTCTACCTAGACTTCTCCGGTACACAGAGATTTTTAAACATTAACACAACAAAACTGAACAATATATCAAGCCTTAGATCACAAAAACAAAATTAAAACACAGGTTCACCATTACTTACACCCCGTGTGAAATCTACGTCCGAGCATTTCAGTGATGGCCGTTTCGTTCTATATTTGGGACTCAGCAGTAGTACGCATCCACTACCGAGAATTGAAACCCGGACAGTTACGCTATCAGGCAAACGACATACCAACTGTTCCACCGGGCATCCAATGAGGGATCCACCTCGAAACCTAAGCTATTCGTGTCTGAAGCGTGTATTGATAACTCAATCACAGTGCAGAAATACGCAATCCCAAACTATTAGCCCAGCCCTCACTAATAGCTGCACGGGACCATCAAAATCATCACGGCTACGGTTTCTGCATATATATGAATAACGGTCAGATTCACCAAATTTGAGGATTCTGATTTCTATATCTCCTGCATGGCACTTATTCACAATCTCCCTTTCATTTCCCCTCTGTATCGCCCTCAGGATGATGGGAATGTAATTTTCGACTGAATATCTGCGACGATTGGCAATATCCTCACTGACTATCCCTCTGCTAGTTTTCATACTTGTGTCAACTTCAATATTCACCACAAAGAGCAGTTAGTCCCCACAACCGAAACAGATAGCGCAAACGTTTCTCCGTCGACTAGAAATTAACACAGATTATCGAAGAAGTCATCTGCGCAGCTGATGCAACAGGACATCAGGTGACAAACCTAGACATCCTCCTCCTCCTCATATCGTCTCCTGAGAATATGCCTTGCTGAAGTATACCCCATCCTACCAGCGCTGGGCACATCAGTTAATCCCCAAGCCAGTGGATAAGTGGATGCCAAACCAAAAGTATACCCTGATGTGACGTTAAATAGAACAATGTTTCGGTACGCGAAAGTCGACCGAAACAGCTTGAGATTTTACATGGCGGAAATTCTCTCTCGGACTTCTTCAAACATACTCTCTCCAAAATTGCTTCCCTCATTTAAGGATGGATCCTTTCTTGAATGGAGAGTTTTGTATCCTAGAAGAATTCAAGCAAAAACTGAACAGCCAACTCTGGTTGACCCCCGAATGCACTACAACCACCGCTCATCGTAACCTCTAGTAAAGTAATAGGAAAGGTGTATAAGCCGTTATTGCATTGAAAACAGCCCGCAATCATTGCTAGTGTAGCCATGAATAAGCAGTCCAATGTTGAAAGCAAATACATTGGATCCCGGAAATTCTGGAAGATTTCCAACCAAATTCTGAATATAGCTAATACTTTTGTGGCTATTATGACGTGAATCAATTCGCCAAGACCTTTGCCTGTGACTCAACATTAAATGGAAAAGTTAATCCTCTTTCCGACTTCTCGTATATTACTTGTGTCTCAGTAATATACAGTCCTGGAAGTGTCCAGATTTTCAAATATGTATATATATATATATATATATATATATATATATATATATATAAATATGTATGTGTGTGTGTGTATGTGCGTGTGTAAACTGCTTTATGCTCAATTTCATGGATTTGTCTTCATTGATAGAGAAGACTGCAATCAGTTAAAGAGATCATTCCCTTCCTATAGTGCAAAGTGCTTCTTCTCAGTTTCCACAATGATTATAATTACACACACACACACACACTCACACACACACACACACACACACACACACACACACACACTCACACACATATATATATATTCATACATATATATATATATATATATATACATATATTCATACATATATATATATATATATATATATATATATATATATATATATATATATATATATATACACACATTATGCTCTCTGTTAAATCTCATCATGGAAACGACTTGATCGATAGAAAAATCTGCACTCAGTTAAAGAGGTCTTTTTTTCGTCTTTCTGCACATAAACCACTATTATTATTTTCAATTACTCTCATTCTAATATAAAATTTCAAGTGTGTGGCAAGGCTTTGTTTACAGCTAAAACTTGCATCCTTTTGTCAGACTTGCATTTTAGGAATCGCATTCTCATATGTAACAAAATTAATCAATTTCATAAAGATCTGTACTCATTTAATTTCTCCTAATGAATATTAACGTTTAAAACATTCTTCAAAGCCATATTCGCCCACATCCTGATCTGTCATGCTACGTAGAGAATTGGGCGTTTCACGCATATAGAGGGAAATTCTGCATCGTAATCTTTTTTAATGAAAACTTGATTAGTGAACAAAATGCATTTATTTTCTGTCAAACTCTCAATTTGAAGCTTCTTCTCTTATTACTCCGAAATATTCTGATATCATGTCAATTGATTATCAAATTGAATCCTGATTGCACATCAGTAGACTTTGAAGAATGCCTTCCAATTTTCTCTCCTCCAAAAAGAAGAAGAAAACGCATATTCACAAACGTTAAGTCATGCGGATGGACACCTGTATGGAAACCCGTATTTTCACAAACTAGCGTGGGTATTATCCCTAAGTGTTCTGGAGTTATAATTTGATTTCCTTCAAACTTCATCAAATATCTTATTGAATAAGTGCATTCAATAAGATATGTGTCTTTGTAAGGGAAAAGCTATATATGGAAATTTAAAACAAATTGCAAACCAAAAAAAAAGATATTTTAATTTGATTTATAAATTAGGAGGTCGGTTTGACATAACTTGCCCATCATATTTGCTTTATTTGCCTGAAGAGGTTGTAACACTATAACAAATGTAAACACCAATGTTTGTCTGAGTTGTTGCCCTTCATCGGATTTCAGTGAATAAAGTAAGTAATTATACAGTTGCCATCGCCCGTTTAACCTGCATCAAGAATCAAAGACCCAACTTCAAATCTTCTACGAATGTATGCAAGAAAAAGGCAAACTGATTTCAAATAAACATTAGTACCCCACGCAAACACGAGGAAACAGGAATAATTTATTTTCTGAATGCTTTATAATATAAAATTGTATTTTATTCTTGCTTAATTTGTGAAAGTAATTTCCCAATTGTTGAAATTGCTGTGCATCCGGATATCAATTGTGGATTAAATGTCCAAACTTCCGGTTTTGTTACTGATTTTTTGTTTTCTAACTGCCTCGCTCATAATTAGAATCTAAATGTTTCTATCATAATAAAGAAGCGTTGTTGGTTACCGTATATACTCGTGTATAGCGCTATTCTCATGATCAGATTTTTCAGCAAAATAAAAGGGATTGGCACTATATACTTACTTCTTTGAAGGAGTTAAATATCGTGTATTTTCGGTGACCCATTCCACTATATACACAGCTATTTTTTTCTGGAGTTGTTAAAATTCATGTAAAAAAAAAATAGGGCTCGCACTATATATGAACTCGATTTATACACAGTTATATACCGTACATTTTTGAAATGTTACATTTCTAATGTACTATATGTATAAAGAGAGGTGCTGAAATGCTCATTATGAAGGAGTGAAATGTGAGCTGTGATATTTTGCGAGCATTCTTTTAAAATCTTCGTGTTAATAACTGCATTAATTCTTTCTAGATAAACTGAGATCTGAGTGTTCAGATGATTCTCTTGGTAAAAAGAGTCATCAACAGCGGATATAACATCGTCACCATTGCTATGCTTTTTCCTAGGAAAACCAGGTGGATGCCGCCATAGAAACCAATGACTTGTTTGCTGGTTCTTTGTCCTGACAAAGCAATAATACTTTCCTCAGTTTTCCTGGGCATTTAATCTTGGTAGTATTTCGTAACTGCCTCCACAAGTTGGCATAGTACTCTCCATTTATGGTGTGGCCCTTTCGAAGATTGTCCGTAAACACAATACATTTCAGATTCCTAGAAAACTGATGAAACGTCATTCCACTTTTCTGGAGATGTGTTTACGCTGTATTGATTGTTTATCTGTGGAACAAAGTGATGAAGTCAACAATCATTCTGGGTTAGAATACGTTCAAGGAAACAAGCTTGATCTGCTTCAGACACGGCCATATTTTCCAATGGTGGGATAAATTTGGTCCGCTTTTGATCAGGTGCCTGAAGACGTGGCACCAACCCTGAAGAAACTTTCATAATATCAAGATTATTGTGCTGAATCCCCTCAACCTTCTCACAGAATAAACACTGGCAATTCACGTATACATTCAATGGGCTGTCATCTATTAGCATGTGATGAACACGAGCAATGTTCTCCTCGGTGGTGGCAGTTGTCTGCCCGTAGCTTTTCATCAATATTCCTCTCATTACGACCCGAAAATGCTGCCGTAAATAGGCGAAAGATACATAAATTCACACACAGACAAACATATATATATGTATATGTGTATAACATGTATGTATATAAATATATATTTTTATATATTATTTATATATTATATATGCGCCGTACTTATTCGAAAACGCTCAATATCCGTGATAGAGCCAACGTATTTAAATTTACCAGAAATCATTCTAAAAATAAAACAAATTAGTTTAAAAATGCGAATTCTTGCCGACGCGTTTGGTTTTCCGACATTATATTTGGATTTGAAGTAACTATAGCCACAAAATATTTCGATTTCATGCTTGTCTTGAGAAAGCCGAAAGAAATATAGCGTTAATATTTTTTTTATATTTTGAAAATCAAGCGTTAGGAAATAAATTGCTCGAAATCGCCTGAAGATACCGAAAAGTTGAAACCAAGGTCGCGGAATTAGCTGAGTTCCAGATTTCTCATAACCCAGAAGTTAAAGTTTTATCTTTTCATATGTGTATTGCGCACGTTTTAAATATTACTGTTTCCTGGTCTCATTCGACTCGGAACATTATATATATATATTATTTCATTCACAGACAGTACTGTTTCGCTGTATCACAGCTCCTCAGTGCGTCAAGACTTCCGAATGCCTCAAGACAGGATTGAAACACAACTAATTTGGTGTCAGTCAGAGCTATCATCACTCGGTAGAGTTACACAACTAAATCTAGAGTATTGTTTTTACAAATGTAAATAAATGCCAATCAGCCAAAGTGCTCCATTTATTTTACTGAAGATGTGAAGAAATATAGTCTTAAAGTGTGCTATATTTATGGGACATGTGTTCAATATCAGAGATAGAGCGGGTGTAAATATAAATATAAATATAAAAAACTAAATATATATATATATATATATACATATATACATATATACATATATATATATATATATATATATATATATATATAACTATCATATTGTCAAGTCGACGTAGATTATCTATTCCTATGTGTTGGCCATATTACACTTTTATATATTGGTGTCGATCATTTCTTTCTCGTCATTTGTCTATGCTTTCCTGCCTATTTTCTTGATATAATATATAGTGTAGTCAACCAATTTTAATCACAGCTCAAAAGGTAAAATATTATGTAAAAAAAAGGTGAACATGTATACAATAACAAAGACAGCCTACAATTAAATCACGCTGACAACTGAAGTTCTCGGACGATCAAAAGATTTAAGCATTGTTGAGTCCATTCTAGCTTTAGTAAAACCAGATAATATAAGCAACCACATACAATTCTAAATATGTTTCAGCTTTAAATAACTTACAAGAGTTTGATGAGCCGTTAACAGAAGGCAAAGTAGTCAATCCACAAGAAAGAAAACTAGAACTTAATAAGTAAATCGATGTGGAAGAGTAGAGTTTGCGAATTGCCATAGAAAACATTGCTATGGTTTCAACGTTAAACAACTCCATCACAAAAAATCTGATATTCTACTTTTTCTTCTGTTTTCCTTTCTTGCTGATTCTCCTTTTACTTGTTCAGCCTTTCAAGACTTTACGATGTTGGCTCTCCACAATTTCCTATCCTTTATAACGCATCGCTAACATTTCTCTTTTCATCAACCTTTCCAATCTCTTATGTGCCATCCATTTACACAAATTCGTTAGGTGGGTGACCCTGTTTCTCTTGGATCCTATAGTCATGTGCGTGTCAAATTTTCCAAGCCTTTTTCCTCATTATATGCGCAAATAATTTCAACTGATTTTCGTTTTGATTTTAATCTTAAGTATTAAGCCATTCTTACTATAAATACATTCAAGTGATGGAATTCTCTGCATCTCTTCGTCATCTTCGAGGAAGTTGTCTCGCATTCACAGCCATATAGGTGGACCGATATTTCATAATGGTTCAACTTTTTTTCTTTGTCTTTAACAATATTCCTCCTTAACGAAATACTTTGCTTACCTCTGGAAGTCATCATACACTAATTCAATGCGACTTCAGATTTTGAATGTTACTGTTCGATTCCCCTCCCCAGTTAAAATATATGCAATTATTTAAATTGTCTGGCTACTTTGCAGTGTTCAACATTCAAATAAGGTTAAGTGCGTGGTATTAATGATTTTTTAGAAACAAAATCCAATATTTAACAATCCCTTTCATATTTTTATCATTATATTTCTTATATTTATTTGTTCTTACTTCATCTTGGTATCTCCTTTTGTTGTCTTTGAACAATTTTTATCCACTGTCGGCCTGCTAAGCCAGTCACAGATTCACCAGTGCCCTGTTGACCAGTATTACCCGTTTCTACCTGCCACAACGCGCACGAGGGTTTGGGATTTTAGAGGCTAAAGCAAACCAGTGAATTCAAATATCTGGGTAATATTTTTACTGAAACCGGCAGAGAAATTGAGACCAGATGTCAGAAAGCCAACGCTGTCAGTTACCAGCTTGCTCCTCTTCTAAAACATACTAGCATTTCGATGAGCACCAAGGCAAATCTCATCAACGTCATTTTACTACCAATGTTGACATACCAGTGCCAGACATGGCCCCTAACAAACAAAGCTTGAGAGATTAAATTCCTGAGGAAATCAGTGAAGACCAAACCAGACAAGATCGGGAATGAGGCAATAAGATGGATTATTCTCCTGTATCGCCCCCCCCCCAGTGCTGTGGTACAGGTGAACGGGAATGTGTCGAGTGCTTTTGCGCTGTCTAGGTCGGTTCGTCAATATTGTCCACTGTCACCCCTACATTATGCTTTGGCGTTGGAGCCTCTCCTTCGCCGGCTGAGGGACAGGGCGGGCAGGAATCACCGTTCCTGAAGGGAGTCGAGCCAGGGTTTCTGCAACCATCTTTCTCATCTACTGAGGATTAGAACTGATAGAAAGTCTTCAGCGAAAGGTGGGTAAAAGAGGCGAGGTTGGTTCGTTTGAACGGGGATAGCCTAGATGTTCTCTTCTAGGTCAACCTACGTCACATCGGGGTGGTTTCCTGTTGAGCCCTGCCCTTGGTTAGGTTAGACAAGCCTCTGTGTACCTAGTTAATGTGAGTAAGTGTTGTTCCTGGCCTGTTCCCGGCTATATCTTTGGTTATGATCCAAGTCGAGATTCCCAACCTCTCCAGTTTGTTTTTGGTCCCTTTTATCTCGACTGGATCGGCTTTATATTTTCCCATGGCGGTATAGTTTTTTATCCTTGTCCCAATCACTTAGCGAGAGAGCTTCTTGATTTTTTCCCATGTGCAGAATACAGCGGTTTCTCTGTTAAAAGGGTTGGACGGGCCCTTCTAACATCAGTTATGTTTAGTTTGTTTTATGCTAACTTTAGTTTGTTATTGGGTTCATCTCCCTTCCCTCTCATTTCATTCATCTATAAATTTTTAAATACACATATAGAATCATTATATTTTTTATGTTAAGGGGCGCGTTTTGTAGGTTCACCATGAGAGGATGTGGTATTATGGTGAATGGAGGATTGATTGGTGACGGACGAGTTCTTGTGGTGAGTGTAGAAATTGTAATTATGATGGGTCGTGTAAGTGTAACAATAACATTGATTTATATACAATGTCAATTGTATATAAATCAATGTTATTGTTACACTTTTAATTATCTTTAATTATGTCTCCACTGTGAATTTTATCGCATGATTTGTTTTCAATATTCCTTTTATCTCTTAATTTGTTGTGGACGCATGTTTAAGAACACCGACATCATAAATCCTTCTGATAACTAAAAATACATTCACCAGTCTGCAACAACCTCATTCGTATGCCTATCAACCAACAAGCCCTACGATCATACACCTTCAGCTACTCTGGCTGGAGAGGGAGAATCAGACCAAGAAGACGCTGGAGCAACCCAGTGGCAGTCAATCTCAGAACCCACGAGATATCTCTCCTCCAGGCCACTCGCCTTGCCGATGAAAAGTCTGCTGCGTCTCACCGCGACGCCTAACAGCACAAGCGGAAGGAAAAAGTAAACCTCGTCTTGGTTGGCCTTATCTTCTCTTTCTTTTGATCTCAATAACTGATAGAATAGATTGAACTCCTGAAAGCTTTAGGCTTAATCACAAAACGATCCCATATGTTGACTGTTGAACGCACTTTAGGATCGTAACGTTTTCTCGACTCCAACCTTTCCAATGAAGATTCTTATCTGCAGATTTTTTTTTGTCATAAAACGATTTTAAAGAGCAAAGAATTGTCATTTTTTTCTGAATTACTAAAATGTTATGTTGGAGAAAATTTTCCAGTTATAAGCGAGTTTCGGAATAAAATAGAATTTAGCAATTTTGACGTCAACGACATAGCGAATCCTGTTGCCAAATTGAATACTAGAATTATATCGCAACATTAAAGAATAATATATTTTTTTTAAATTGATTGTAGGAGACGAATATTGTTTTAATTATTTTTGTTAATTTTCCTTTAATTTTAATTATTGTAAATGAATGAGTCACTGAGTAAGTTAAATTATCTTCAAGCTACCATTATCAAGGATATCAAACTAAATAATTTAAAGATCCTGATACTGTATTCCATCTGCTGTGGGTGATTAACCTGTATACATTCCCAGAAATATTCTGAAAATACAGTCATCACCGTTTTTGTCATAGACTCTCAGTTGTTACAAAAGGAAAAATTAAAATACCAAATTTTGGAAATATGGATATCTACCTCTTCTCTATCTCTCTCTTTCTCTCTCTCTCTCTCTCTCTATCTATCTATCTCACACGCTCCAAACCTGACTTGCATAACGCTCTAGTGCATATGAAGCTGCTTTAGTTGTTTCTGCTATGATTTACGTAACAAGTATATTGTACGTGGTGGGGTTACTAGCGCCTGTACCCATCCAAAAATGGTCGAAATAAAATTAATTAAGACTAAATTATACGCCATGTTTTAAATTAGCCAAATGTTATAATTTTTCCTTTAATTTAGTTATATAATATTTCTTTTCGTTCATTGGTCAGCCGTTCTGGGTATGACGGTAAACTATGGGTGGTTTTGAGGAACGTGGAACCACCTCTAAATTGCTGTTTTACCAGGTCTAACCTGAACCGGGGTGGTAGCCCTTGTTAGGACTCAAAGTATGGTAACATTGTTAACTCCCAAAATTGGGTCAAAACTGTTGACTATGTTCAACATAATCTATGAATATAGAATCCAGCGCAGTACGTAATCTGTTCAATGAAACAAATTTAAAGATTAACCCTAACGATCCAGACACTCTGCTGAATCTGACTATATCGCCAATACCACCAGCATCTGTTCCGTAATTCTTCAGTCTTCGATATCAAAGGCTGACAGTGAATATTCCGGATAAAAACATGGTCGTCTTTATACACGTCTTATTGAATATTTTAAGCCTTCTGATTTTTTAATCTTCTATTGGTGAACTATAAAATGAGTCAGCTAATTTTGGTTGGCCCACTAGTACACCAGGGTACCCAAAAACTAAAACAAAACACTATGAAAGTATAAAACAATTATAGTAAAAATACCAGCTAAACATATACATGGTAAGAAAATGAACTTTCTGTAAAAATAAATAAATATATTTATAAAAGAAATTAATAATGCTCCTAATAAAATTAAATTTAGGCCTATGAAAAAAATAATTTGAGCAGATTTGGTAGCGGAAGTTCAAGCTGAGCAATTTTAAACAAAGACTCAACTCTATTGTACTATTATATGATAAAATAGTCTACAATTACACGGCAACACTCCTTGGTGAATTATCCCGTGGATTAATAATACCAAGACGTGATTTCTATCATCCTTGATTGCGCCATAGTAGAGTTGATGTACCAATACTGATTGAAGAGGTCTTGGATAATTTGAAGGATAAGACTGTCAGAGGAAAGCAGCGAATAACCTACCTCACTATCTTGGATAAATTGTTGCCAAAACAGAGATTAGGAGGGAGAGCACATACAAAAAAAATCATTATCAGAACTACAAATGTCTTGGAGTTGTGGAGAGCCAATTTGCCCGACGTCGTGATGTGGCGGTAAATAGAAGAAGAGAGGAAGATTTACTAGGAGGAGGGAAGCACAGGGAGAAGATGCAATAGAAAAAGAAACATACAAAAATAGAATACTACTACTACTACTAATAATAATAATGATTTAATTTCAAATAGCCTAAGTGTAAATGACTTCTGTATAGGTGCAAAAGGTAAATTAAGGTAAGAAATTTCCAAATACCAGTCAAAATACGAAAACTCACAATATTTTGACGAATAAAAGAATATAAAACATTTAAATTACAGATGCTGATATAAGCGTACAATATTGTTTACCAACTTTCAAAATATAGTTAATTTAAGTTTGATTGTAGGAAATTGCATTATCCTGTGCATAATTACGTGTTATGGAAAAAATTAAAATATTAAAATGGGAAATAAAGTTTATTTTTTGTTAATGTTTAAAAATGTTATTTGCATTCTACTGTTAAGATTTCGTAAACACTCAGGTGTTTAATGAAAGCGCAATTCCATTTACAGCAGGCACCATTATAATTATTATATCGGTATTACACGCGAAATTGAAAGTATATTCGCTAATCATTAATGTGAAAATTTCATTAAATCTAATCATAGAGTTTGAAAAGCCTATTAACAAATTAATTTCACTTATATGCGTACGGCATCTATTTTACAAATTTTATATAATATTTAATTATTGTTTGCATTCGTAAGCTAATTGAATGCTTTCCCCTTGTGTTTCTAACTCCTTCTCAGTTGCTTATCATTCTGCACTCAATTCATCATTGTGCTCTTTACGTTTTCTAATACTAAGTTTCTCTTTCGATTTATTT
Source organism: Acanthosepion esculentum (assembly GCA_964036315.1). Classification (NCBI taxonomy): domain Eukaryota; kingdom Metazoa; phylum Mollusca; class Cephalopoda; order Sepiida; family Sepiidae; genus Acanthosepion; species Acanthosepion esculentum. The sequence continues at coordinate 7,211,997 of OZ038476.1, forward strand.
TGTTCACTCTTTGATATAAGGAAATTATAATCAGTTATAGTATCAAAACAGGTTATATTAGTTCCTTATATTTGTTATGCTCAGTTTAGTGCGACACATTACTAATTATGAAGAACATAGATAAGAATGTGTTGCCCGAAGGGAGGAAGACCTATCTTGCTTTAGAATCAGCATTCAAATATTTACTCTTTTACCGACTTCTAATCATAGCTATTTTTTTCTAAATTCTTCATACGCGCGGCTGTTATAAAAGGGCTTTTGTTAGTTTCGTTATATCAGAGAAAAGTTAAATATTTGAAAACACCTTATGAGGATCAAAATCACCCCCAAAATAGAAGCTTGCGAAACAAGCGTGCAAGCCAATTATCCAGTGAATATGCAATAGTGCTGGTCACAAAGAGTAATGCGTTAACCAATTCCCCACGGCGAAATAAGGTTTTAATTTTGCAACGTAATTACCAATGTTTGTTAGATTGCTCAAAATAAAATCAACGAAGCCAAGATAGTGAAGAGAGAAGAATGTTGACGTTTAAGAAAGTGGAATGATTCTATCTGCATCTTATGTACTGATAAGGCAATCAGATGGCGGGGCGCATAAATATTTAGGTTCTGCGAAAATCCAATTATGAGGAAGCAAGTTATTAAGATAGTAGTCGGAGTTCGAACGATCTTCTTCCCTTGGCGCAACTAGCCAATCCCTGTTGTAGACTTCTACTCCGGCATATTTGTGTTTATTCAGCAAAACATGTATAGTTTATACTGCAGCTAAGCGGACCTTAGTTACAGTTTCTGGGAGAGAGCGCATTATCTGGTGTGATCACACCCCCCAACCAAAAAAAAATTCCAGTACCCTCATAACCTCGATAACGCGGACTTGTGATTTCGTTTACTCAATTTTACTCAATTTTAGTATAAATGAATAGTTAAGAAGTGTTTTCCGATTGGGACATAGTCGCTATTTGTGCATTTCGATAAATAATAAATGCTATCCGAAAGACAACATCGGGTGATAGAATGTATACTGCAAATTGCAGTTATTATTTTATTTTTGTTTATATGATAACTTCTGAATTTACAGATATACACGTAATAACTTTGTAGATAAAATCACTAACCCTCATCTTAAAAAGCATGTATCCAGGGCTTGTGTGAACATGTTGTATCGTTTCAGGCACATTTCTAAATTTGCAGCATTCTGAGATAACCTCCCTAGACCGATAACATCAAAGAGTCACCTTCCTATTAAATCAATCATAATGAGATTCGAACCAGGGTCTCATGGACGGAAAGCGAAGGTTCTAACCACTTGGCTACGCTCCTATCAATATAAAGTAATCAGAAGTGTAAACGAGGCCCAGTTTATATCCAACTCAGTACATTTTTGAGATGCCAGAATGAAATAACGATCCATGAAAAACTGAAGATTTATGCGGCCAAACCACTGGAATAAAACAAACCTACAAAATTAAATGATAGTAAAGCAACGTGAGATTCACAAGAATGAAGGAACTATATCTAATTCATAGTATTTAGTAATTACAGCATAGTCAGTAAACAACTACTTAAAATAAATCTGTATAGAAATTACTAGAGACGTAATGATCGGCTATGTTAGACTAATAATCACTGATCTGCAACGAGGCATACTTCAAAAAGGCATTAATTTTGTTCACAATTTTATTTAGCATTCACGTTCGTTTCTCTCTTTTTGTTTTCTTCTGAGTTAGTTCAATTGAAACAATATGCAACAAAACCAACCTACTCGTGATTTCGGGCGCCAGGTGGTGTAGCGTCATGATTGTCAGATTTAGCGTCAGCAGAATCTGTTCCTGTCTGGTTCTCTCTTCTGCTTCATCAGCGCCATTTGTCGTACAATTCAATATGTTTATCTTGGTAATTTCATCTGATTCCATTATCTTGCTTCCTCCCGCCTCTTTCTTCCAATCTATTTATACACAGCCGGTCTATGCTAATCTTGTTTTAGTTAACTACATTTGCTCAACTGTCATCTTTTTGCAGCACATACGTCTAAACAATTTAATTTAATTACAAGAAAGTAAAACACCTTTGTGAAATTGAAAGAAACGATCCCGTCAATTAATTGGTAATTGAAACTCATTATGCAAACGCTATAACGGTGTCTAGAAGTATTTTGTATAAGTTTTACAGCAATTATTAATCAAACAATCATTCTTCAGAATAAACAATATGCAAATTAGGCAGTGGAAGATACGATATATAATAGCCTTATACCAGATTAATAGAGGGGAAGTGACATTTTAAAAGGGAGAAAACTCCTACGTTATATGTTTCGTAACAGCGGAGAATTTTTTCTGATCGTTCTGTAATTTCAATTAGTCACATGAAATATCTAGCGTACATAAAAAAGGAAAAATTGCTTGGAAACATTGACACTCACATGACAATGTGGACAGAGAAAAACGGCGCATAACCTACCCGACGAGTTTGTGTAAACGAATGTCTGAACATTGGTTTGGAAAGATAACATAAAGGAAAAAATTTAGTAAGTGCTACAAAAGACATGAAATTTGCGAGAGCCATGATTGTCAAAGTTTTAATGGAAGAAGGCACATAGAAGGAGAGTAAACGAAGCATTTAAAATATTTTTGTCGTCTGGGAATAGACTAAAATGACTTTTTAGTATAAATGAATATATAAGAAGTGTTTTGCGATTGACACATAGTCGCTATTTGTGCATTTTGGTAAGCAATAAATGGTATCCGAAAAACAACATCGGTTGATAGAATGTATACTGGAAATTGAAGTTATTATTTTTGTTCAAACGATAACATCTGAATTCACAGATATACACGTAATGACTGTAATAGCTTTGTAGATAAAATCACTAACGCTCATTTTAAAAGAATATGTTTAAATGAGAAGCCATTTATTGTAGAAGTTATTTGGAGAATCAGACAGGATTTTTCAGAAAAAAGATGCTTGCTATGATTTAATTTCTTAGAAAGGCCACAGAAGCTAGAAATTAAAACAGCATAACGCCATAGATTAATTTATGTCGGAAATATTTAGATGAGGAAATATGATTGTGCTCACCGTGGATGTTATATACACAACGGTTTGGGTTTGTAACTGCCAGGCACTTTCAATGCCTGTCGTCGGAAACTGTAACGATAGGAACAAATGACCTAATGGATTAAAGCATATTCCTTAGCAGTTCTCGGTTCAATCGCTGTGTCCGCAGAACTCAGAAATCTTATACACTGGGTCAGTGGAAGAATCACGCAAATGGCTGATGAGTCATGAATATTCACTGGTATGTAATGGCTGGAGAGCATGGGATGCGTATCTACAAAAATCTAACATAAATAAATTGTTCGGTTCAAAATTCAGAGATTTTTAGCAAGTACGCCAATAGATAACTGAAGATGATCAATAGATAAAATGGCCGAAAAATTGACAATATTACAAACAAGATGAGGATTCTGACTCAGGCAAATAAAAATATTCTTCAAAAGTTATCTTAATAAAGGTGAATTGTACATTGGCAGATTTCTTGTGCGGACGAAGAGGAAACTTGTACAATGAAGTAGCGTATAAATTATCTATTTTATTGATGGAATTCATAATATAGCTACACGGGCATCATAACCACCGTTTTACGCTTTAGTATGTCTAAAGGATAAACCTTTTAGCGTAATTAATATCGGCTCGGAGTGAGAACTTGGAGAGACGAGTTCGAATTCCAGTCGAGTTCGTTAGATACACTTACGCACAAATACCCTTGGGAAAGCTGTTAATCCATCATTTCTCCCCCAACTGTAGGTTGAATAGCAGAACAGACTGGGTTCTTTAGCTTTGTTTGGCAATCAATCAACCATAGAAATGACAACCTACTGCGGGAAGAACATCTGCCTCGTCAGTCATGTACCGAAATGATCGCCCAAGAATGTATCACTTAACTGACTGAAATATAATAGATAATAAATCGGTATTATACAGGAGAAAATTGATACTTTTACCAGCCACGCGTGTCACCATAATCGTGAAGAATTTAAGTTATATTTCCAGTTCAAAATAACTAATGTGTAACTAATAAATTATATCATTAAGCAAACATTGTTTTTAAAAAGTATTTATTAGGACAGGGATTCAATGTTATCCTGATATCCGCGTCACAGTTTGACATTATTATTGCTTCATCTTTGTTTTTCGGCATAATAACCGCTTTCAACTTTTCTGCGATTGTGTAAGATCATCACTTGTATATTATGGTCAAACAATGGAAGGAATCGTGCACTGGTAGGGAATTTATTTTCTTATAAACGGCGCCTGACCGAGTCTAGCAGGGTAAGTTATGGGCAGAGTCATGTCGGAAATGGCTGCAGGTGAGCAATAAATGGTATAATTTTTTTCATTTCTTTTATATGCCGCGCGTGGATGTAGTCGTAATGTCCATTCGGCTTTACAGCGTTACATAAAAATAGACGTTAGGCTCTGGAATGTGTTTTATAATTTTGTTCCTTCTCATTGGCGATTTTATCCCCGTGAGCTTGTTGCATTTTCGGTGAGCATATACGTGAGTTGTCACTAAGTATAGTGTAAAATTCCTGTTTCAATAGATCACGTAAACTAAATATTTTCTTAATTTTTTTCTAAAAGAACCGAACAAAATTTTGAGAAAATGTTAAATTTAGCTTACATTTCGTTGCGAGGAAATCTGATAAATCAATACGTATTATATACGGGAATATTTTCCACAATTTCTTAGTTCAAAGTTAGGGCTGTGTATGACACAGGATGGTGTATTATGACGAAAATACAACGGTATATGACATTGGTGACGACAAGAAGTTTTTTGAGGCCCACAAAATCGACCCAATAATTTCCTTTTGAGATTGCCTTTGCAATGATCTATTGAGCGCATATATGAATCTGACATGAATTTCTAGCATTTTGAATCCGCAGAATAATTTAGTTTTAATCACAAGTTTCTTTCTCGTAAAAGTTATTTTTAAGTAAGAAAAATTGAAACTCTTAGAAGATGTTACTCAGTAAATCATTTTCTTTTTTGGGGTTGAGCAAATTGACTGAATAGAGGGGATACGAAGACCTATGTAAATGTCATAGACACTTCTAATATTTCTCTATTATTATTATGCAAAATAGAAAGGAGATTGCGTTAGATCAGCTATTCGAGTTGATATGAAATGCATCACGTAAACTAGGAATAAGATAATAAGATAACAACCGGATATCTAAAAGAGGGTCAATATAGATCAACAACACAATACACATCAAGTGCACCAGACCAGGTGCAATCTTCATCTGTGCGCCGTGCTTCAGCAAGGTTTCGGCCCATTAAACTCAGTACCTTTCCACACGGTGGGCCCGCAACAGCTGGATGATGTTACGTTACTACCGGTCTATGTTAATTAAGTGCGTCTCAATAAGAATTTTTGGGTAATCCATACACTTCCTTCCACCGCTTTTTCACCACAAGTCTTTATCACCTTCTCCGGCTTTGGGATCCCAGCACACTTGAGGAATCTCTTCAAAGAGGCAGCAGGAAATCCTCTACAGCCAACCTCAAATGGCACCAGAGTGCAGCTATATCCTCTCACACGGACTTCAGCCACCAGTTCCTCATACCGAAGCAACTTTCTTTCATGCGCCTCCTCAATCCCTTCTTCCCATGCTACTATCAGTTCGCCAAGCAACAGATATTGCTTCTCGAAATCAATTAAGACCAGATCTGGTCTCAGACCAGATACAACGATCTCCACTGGCAGTGTAGCATCCACCAACACTCTCCACTTCCTTGAGTTTTCCGACCTGGTCTTCTGCCTTGTGACAGTCGCACCTTGCTTCAGGAAGGTTAACTAAATAATAGATATCTATTTTTCGTATTTTTGATTCAGATTTCTTTTTGAGGTATTACTCGAAACTGTCATGTAAGAGAACAGACTTTGTGCCAGGTGTATCTTCATGGTTAGAAAGGTCAATATATTGGGTCACATATCAAGGATTGAATGCAATACATTACTTCTAAGCAAAAGAATCTAGATCAAGTTAATGCGTGTTACAGGTATTATTTCTATATAGATTCGACTCAAGGGCGAAATAGCTGGAGACAATATAAACAGACCTAAAGAAACTAGCTTGTAAAAATTTATTTACGTTGTAAACGCCCTTTATAAATATTAGCCAAGCATTGCACAACGACACAATAATTTAGAACTCAATAACATATATTAAAATTTGCTTGTTTACCGTAGCTATATAATAGAAGTCTGTCATTGTCATAGATTATACAATTATAAAATTATCATTTTATCGACATATTTCTTATTGAGTATAATAGCCAAATAAATTGAACTTCAGTGACTCCAAATACATATATACGGTCTCTGTAACATTACGTAATTATAATTCTTGGGGAGTATATATAAAATAAATATGATTTTATATAATAATCGAAACTGCTATTATCACTTCTAGGCATGATGGCCTGAGAAATACGTATTTGAGAAAAAGGAAGCTTTCCTTTTTATTTAAAAACATGAAACAGCTTTTCTTACTAAGTTCCTATATTACCGCTACCATTTTGTTAAATGAGTAACTTGTGTCATCAAAGAAATGGGTTATTCCAGCTGAAGAGATAACATACATCATAATATGTTAGGAATTTAATCATGTTTAACCAGAGAGGATATAAAATATTTAATTTAATTATCAAGGTTTTTAGAAAGTAATTATGATTCAACAATGGTGATGTAAATACGTATGTAAATTAACGTAAGTTCTGCACTGCCTTAACCGGGTATTAAACGCACACTCTTTGCGTCCTGTCACTGGATCTAACGAACGCCTTTATCCACTATACCATATGTCTTTGAGGTTTAAGCAGTGGAAAAATTTCAGAGGAAAATTAACAGGAGATAACTGATAACTGACATCCATTAAACATGGCACGTGGAACTAGCGAAATAAATGATTCCGTTTGACATTCCAACCATCTGAAGAAGGCCGGAGCGTACAACGGCCGAAACATTGTAATAAATATGGCGAAAAAGATGAGGACAATAGTCTGAATAATGTAAATAATGTACATAAAGATCGCCTTTATTACTGTTTTTATTTTTATTTTTTCAATGTGCGTTTTGCCATGATAGAGTATAACAAATTTTCTGTTTAACGAAGCAGGGTGTTTGTGACGTAAATCTTCATTTATCTGATTGAGGTGTTGGCAGTAAAAATTAGCTCACAATGAACGACACAATTCATATTCCAGCACACACACACAGAGCAAGGGCGTCTGTGGATGGGGTCCTGATTTCTCATTTTGTTGTAAACACTGTCTTTTTTTCGTTTTCTATTCACATACCAAAACCATTTTTGCCTTACTTGCAACCAGACAATCTCGAAATGAATGTTTGGCACTTCCGATTAAAAAAATGGATGCAAATGGTGGAATACTGCATTAGATCCTCAAGAGTAAATTCATTAGCAACGCAAACTGGATTTTTGCAATTTTCCTTACTTACACTCTGAAATTCACTATAAACGTTACTGTCGAACAGTAATGACAATTAAGTAATTCTAGGCGCATTTTCGTACCATTAAATACGTGTTCTTTCTTGGTTAACACATTCATTGCAGGGAAATATTTACGTATCTTTGTTCCCCAATTATGTCTTATTAACAGAGAAGTATTTTGTTGTAACAGAGTCATGCATGCGTTTTTATTGTATTATTAAAAATTAACACCTTCTGTTCAGTCTTGTGCTTATATTTCATTAGTCAGTGAGCTCTCAAATAATAAAAGATTAATTGATTTTAAGTACTCGTTGCCAGATGCTAGGTATTATGTTATTGCTTGGCTTATCCCGTGTAAACACATAAGCGTCCAAATAATAAGCGAAGATGTAAACAGCAAATAAAATAAAAAATACTTATCGTTCAAGGAATATATTTTTTCTTTAAAATAACTACAAATGACACCTCTCGATATAATAATGTTCCTATAAAAATCAGATTGATTTATACTCTTATAAATGCTGCTGCTTCTGGCAGCTTTTATAGAAGTATTTTCTGCTCTATATTACATCGAGTCGTTAAAATACGCTGAATATTAGAAACTAGTTGTTGAATGCTAGGGACCCACTCCTGTTTACACAGGACGTATGTGACCTTCAACCGGGATGAAAATATCAAAATTTAACCACTTGCAAGCTGAGATGTGGTCATTGCTCAATATTTCCTAACACTCCTATTTGTCTGTGATCACTTATTATAAAACCACTTCTATTTTTGGCACGTCTACTGCAAATTTCCTTAAAGTGGATTGGTTATATTTAAAAGTAAATAAGTTGAATTGAAAAGTAAATATATTGGTTTTTCCTCTTCGAAATAGATATGTTTTACACTTGATTTAAGAAAACCTCTCATCGAAACAATAAATAAATATTTTCTTCCATTATAAATAAAGGACATATACGCTCATGCGTGACGAGTTAAGAAATGAACTTGATTGCGTCTTCCTTCAAAATGCATTTGTGCGTAAAATTCACATACACTTTAAAATGTACCAGTGATTTAACTGCATTGTTAAATTATTTTTCTGCGAGAATGTGTTGAAGAATTCTTGAACCCGTAAGAAATTCTTAGTAAAAAAAAGCAATTCTGATGTTTGGTTTATAATCAGATCTTGAGGAGTGTACCGTTCCAAGAACTCTTCATCGCTTCTTTGATGATATATTGTTTTAATAATTTAATCGTGCGCAGATTATTATCGACTATAAATACATCAAATTAATGAACTGACATAATCGTAAAGTCTTTACATTAACACACCTAACTATTCTCAATATCACTACACATATGTTTTAAATTTATTTATGTGTGTGTCGTGGATGGACATGTTACATATTTGTAGTTTGAAAATAATTGTCAATGCGAGAAATGTCACTCTGCAAGGTTGGATGTATGTCAAAATCTATTGCTTTTTTCATGACATAATCAACAATCCCTTGTGAAAAGAATAAAAAACCGAGCTCCATTCATCTTTTCAACGCTCCGAAAATAGTTGCTATCAAGCAGAACTTATTTTAGACGTGAACTATTCATGATAAGTAAATGATTTCAATTTACTCCTAATGCACTTCTTTGATTTAACAATGAATTTTATTTTTAAAAAGTGCTGATTTCGAGTTCTTCATGTAAACACAGCAAATAGGGTTCATATAAAGATCTACATATTGCCATATTTAAAATTTCCCATTTCACATTAGGAGTTTCATTATTATCTTTAAACTTCAAAACTATTTAGAGAGTGTTGTATTATTTCTATAAGTAGTATGGGGCAGGACCAGATATGGTGACACCACCTAGTCTTAAATGAATTCATAGTCCTACCAATATAGAATTTTGCAGCCATCCGATTCTCTACTGTAGAGATAGTACTCAGATAGCATTTTAGCAATGGACATTATTCAGAATTCCTACAATTTGATTGGCCAATATCATTAATCTATATATTGGAACGTGTATTATGGCACAGATTATTAAAATGGTTTAAAATGCTGCTGTTGTGTAATTTTATAATCTTCTTAAGAGTATTGGTGCAGCTATAACTTAGTTTTAATGTTTTTTCCGTTAAATATTTTACTAAGACGCCATCTTTAGGAAAATGTTTATAAATCAAATGGAGGAACTTATGGCCTAACTTAGTACTGACTAACTGATTAAATGGGTCTGTTTACCAAATGATATTCCTGTTTTTTCTTTTCTTTGGAACAATATCGTCATATTCACTAACCTTCATTTAAATCTTAATTATAAACATCGCTATATTTATCAAACACATCTTTATCCGATGAGTGGTTGCTAATCCTACGTTCTACAGAGGAAGGTATATGTTGGATTACAGATAGAGGGTGGTTAGAATTGGGGTGAATATAAATTGTGTTGACATTATTTTTCATATAAGTTTGAAATATATCATTAACGAAATCTAACGTAACATCAAGAAAATCTGCTTGTTTAACATTAGTATTTATCTTACCCGTAAGATTTAACAGTTTTAGTTCTAGATGAATCAATTTTCGAAATTTATCTACATTAATTTTAGTGGAATTTTTTACTACCATAAGACCATCATCTCTATATTAACCAATATTTCCAACGTTGACATTTTCATAGGCAGTAAGATTATATACAATAAATGAACGTACTAGATCAGAAGACTGCAGAATCTAATGATCCCATTGAAATATCAAAGTAATCATCTGAGTTCTTAAGGCACTGTTCTTTATTGTGGATGAGAACTTGTTTTCTACAGTCCATTATTATATTTTCTACAGTCCATTATTATATCTATCGCGTCAATGGAAATGTTAGAATATTCTTTGGCAAACTCCCAAAAGTAAAGAGCTTTGTAGATGGAAGGGTAAACATTTCTTTTTTTGCAACCTCTAAATGACTTCTGTGGTACCAATCCAATTTATAAGTCTGTTATGGTCCAAGGTTAGGACCAAGGAAGAACAACACGAACACAAGAGTAGAAATAACAAAGACATATTACACAGAATAATAATACAAGATATGGAAGGTGTAGTATGAGTGTGTGGTTTGGAGTGAACTATTATCGGTTCGACTCAATTCCGTCTCCGTCTGTCTCTCTTGAGAGGCGCAGTATACATAGTGTCAGGAAGAGTTCACTCTGTCGTTATAGGTAAGGTCCCATAACAAAGACTAAGGCGTTGTTTGTTGTCCCGATCCAGGATAATTTTATCTTTATTATCTTAATTATCCTTCCGATTTCCGGTTTGGTAGAGTTTATGTTCCTCGTAGGAAGTTTGGTCTGGAAGTCTGGCTTATGATCTTTTAGTAAGATATATGATTCTTTAGTACAGAGTTTACTAACCTATTGCTAATTTAATTTTATCAGTAATATTTCCAGAAGCAGTGTTAATTTTATCAGCACAATATTGTTAATATCTATCCCCTTATAATTCTTAGTTAAATTGTTTCCGATTAATGCATTGCATTATTTGGGATTAAATTTGTCAAAATTAGTTGTTTTATTAAATTTAAGAAATATGTGCTTGGAATTATTAATATATTTAACTATACAACCTAAATGCCTCTGAAAGTGATTCCTATTTTATGAAAAGTGAAGTCATTTAAAATGTTTACTAGATCAGTTTCAAAGCCATTCAATGAGAGATGCAGTTTTTAAACTCCTAAACCCATAAGAATCTGATACATCCGAAACATCTCGATCAAGACGGAAGAAATGGACATTCCATAGAAATTGTTAGAAGGATTTGATAATTATAATTAAGAAATTCATTGAGTCTGAAAGTAATAATCAAATCCCCCTAACAATTTCTATCGTATGTATATCATTGCTTGATCCGGCTTCTAATGCTTCAGTTTGAGCGGCTTGGTGATAGTAGTCGTGGCTCCAGGCCCACTGTCCTATGGTTACAGAGAATTTCAATTGAGTTCCACCACGGAATATGTGAGCGAGTGGCGCTATATTGAGTCTGATTTGCTATCTCTTCCTCACCGAGGCCCGTTGGAAAGGTTGGTATGACGTTTGCTTGATAACTCAACTGTCAGGTTTTCAATTCTCGGTAGTGGATGCGCACAGCTGATGAGTCCCAAATATAGGACGAAACGGCCGTCCAGTGCTTTCTGCATTCTGTTGAGGCTTCTTTCAGACGCAATGTATTACTTAATTATATATATATATATATATATATATATATATATATATATATATATATATATATATATATATATATTACACACACATGTATATAGGATTAATGCAAATAAAATTTGTCAGCTGATTGATATTAAATTTTAACTATGTTATTGTACATAGAGTACTGTTTTACTAGTACCAGAACTCCATATATATATATATATATATATATATATATATATATGTATTCATAACGTAGTAGTCTAGCGAATTGGTCTATACATTCGTTGAACGCTAACAGTACGCATTAATCACGTCAGAATATGTACAAGAGAGATTAGGATGTGAGATTATGCCTGTGAGGTATGACTTTATAATTTAAAAGCTGAAAGGAAATTATTAGATAGAAGAAAATATAATTTAAAATGTCATATACAGAAAGGCGATCAACACGGAATTTCAAGTGAATAAATAGACAGTGAGTAAAATAGCAAACATGAGGAAATGCAAGTAGGAGAAATTCTAAACCTAACGAGATATAAATAAACTAAACAACCATGTAAGAAGAAAAAATGTCATTAATCAGTAGGTGGGTTATAAATTGAAAAACAATGTGGAATAATGACAGAGAAGGGAATGCAAGCAGAAAAAACAAATACAGAAATGAATTAGAAACAGTATTAGGAAAGTCACAAAGAATAAACGCATAAAAATAATGAGTTACAAAAATGAATAAAAAACTCAGAATTATTTAATCATTTCTGTTGAAATTCGAATCCGACGGAATCTCAAAGAAGACAAAGAATTTCTTCTTTGTTAGAATTTCAAAAAATCACTAAGAATCTAATTATGTCTTAATAAAAACTGGAGACAAGTTGACTGGCTCGAACAGGCTAAAAGAACACATGAAAACTAATCCTAAGAAAGAATTCATTGTCAGTTGTTTATTTATACCCTCGGAATGTAATGGAATTTAAAAGAAAAACTAAAATGGTTTCTCTTCAAGGACGGATATATCAGTAATTCCCCCAAAAACACTTCATAAGAAAAATGTTTCGTTCGAAATTCAGTGAATATATTTTATTTCATAATTTCTGTAAAAAGGATTTTAATTGCAATATGCTGTTAAATATAAAATGTATCTATTTATACATCTGAAAATTGTGTTTAATTTATTAGAAAACAAAGATATACAGCAAATATGACATACGATTAATCTTCAAAGGAATCCCCAACGCCATTCATTACATTTTTCCCAGCCTTCCCCCGAGGTGTGCAATGTCCTCGCGGTAAAAAAAAAAAATCAGTTGACTTGGACTCAAAGAAATGTGTGAGTGCCGACAGCAAGTCTGCCTCCTTTGCGAAAGATTTCCAGCGAAGTTCCTTGTCCAGTGAACGGAAGATGGAGTAAGGTGGATGGCACAATATCTCCAAGCGTAGAAGCTGTATGGTAACGCTGGCCACTCGAGACACATGTAGCCTGGCATTTTCATAGGGGAATAATACACAATGCTTCAGTGGCTGTTCCCCAAGTTCCAACTGCTGAGAGTGCATGTCCTTGGTGCTGCTTGGGCCCGTCGATAGCCGTTCATAGTTCACCACTTGGCGGCTATTCCACCAGACACAGAGCATTATCTTGGGTGGATGTAGAGGTATTCCTGTGGTGCGAAAACCAATGTCTGTTACAATTTTCGTCACTGGTGAGCAATTGAAATATGGATATGTTGCGGTGCCATGAAATTATCTTGAAACAGGATGTCACTCGTTGTTGCTTTTTGACCTTCTGACAGTGTTTGGCTACCCATTTTCTCAACTTGTACTACTTCCTAATGAGGCATAGGTGAAGACTATTTCATCAGAAACCTTGAACCATTCGGATGTTTTCCTCTTCTCTTGCCATCTTCTGGCCCTCATCCTGCAGGCCCTATGGTCAGCCACTGCGAGTGTTCATCTCCTGGAACTAATGCCTGGCGGTGAGTTCCCTTTAAAAGATTCCTTCTATGGATTGACGTATTTGTCGACTTAATACTGCTGAAGTTGAGATGCCAAGTCAGGGTTGTTTACATTATATTACGGTGGTTTTTGGTGTTTATTTATAAGCCTTTTTTCTTAAATGGGCTTTAAGATTATGATTGTGTTGTTTTTTTAAACCTTTTACTTTAATTGAATTTGTTAATTTAATTGTTAATTTGAAATTTAATTTTTTTTTCATTTATAACATGCTTATTATTTAAGGCGAATATTTGGTGGTGTCGGAAAAAAACGTTATCTTATTTCTTTGATTTAATATGTTTCCGTTTTTTATAAACTTACTAATGTGTAGTTTTTCGTATAGGCATAAAGGGCATGGTTTTACAAGTTATTGTTTATTTATTATTTTCCATTTTACTTTTGGTGTTTTATTTGTTTCTTTTAAATGCCAAAAATATTTAGATAGTGATGTCTGTTTTCTCTTTCTAATATTATTGAAGGAGCTTTTGTGTAATCTCCAACTTATTTTAAATTCGTTCTTCGTGGATCCTATATAAGAGATGGAATCATATATTTTCTACAGCTATAAGCGCATAAGCAAATGTAATGCACTACCTAGAAATCGAAGTCGTCTCTCCGATTACACAACCCGAAATATTATCTATTACTGCCCCTTACTTCTGCACACACACACACACGCGCACACACACACACACACACACGCACACACACACACACACACACACACATATATATATATATATATATATATATATATATATATATATATACAAATGATAGAAAGAAATGGTGGAGGAAATTTCCAATGTTCGTAGTATTTAGTTTTTTTAAAAGTACTCAATACAAAGTAGAGCAATATATTATTATCTTATATTATATGAGATTATGATGAAAACAGCATTCACCTACCATCGCCTAAAGAAGCACAATTCACGTATTGAAACATGAAATGTTTTGTGTAACGATTTCAGTAGTTTTTATTATAATCTCTTATAATGAATAAAAATAACAATAATAATAATGATGATAATAGAATAGATGTGATACAGCGAAACAATCTGTCAGTAGATGAAACTATATATATATATATATATATATATATATATATATACAGTGGAGTTGAATAAGTGATTTTACAGCAAACAAATGCTTGTTGTTCTCACTTATAGCGAATGAAAAGCTCGAATAACAATATTATTTCTGTATTTTGGGGCTTAGAATCACAATCTGCAATTTAAAATTAGAAATTCATCGATAAGTGATAGTCATGCAATTTTTTATATTTCGAATAGTGGAAAAAAGTGTTAGTACAGTATCAATATTTGCATTATGATACGGTAGATTTTGGTTGTACTTCAAGGTAGAAGATTATAAACTGTTCTAGAATATTCTCAGTAACTCTTTTGCAACATTCAGTTCAAAATTGGATCATTCTGCAGCCAATGTTCACTGATAAACGTTCTAATAATGGCTAGACATGAGGAAATACTTGTGCTCAAAAAGAATCTAATTATTAAGCTATGGAACAATGGAAAAATTACAGAAACATGTCCAGTGACACGAACATACCTTTTTCAACAATTGGTTCATTTAATGCAAGATTGAAAAGACGTAATAATTTTGAGAACAAAGGCAGAACCGGTGCTCACAGGAAGAAAGTTGATGCGACTGGTCCAAAATAACCCAATGGCTATCTGACAAGACCTTCAGAATGATCTGAGTTTGTCAGGAGTGAACTAAGCAAACGATTAGTAATGAACTACGCATAGACGGTATAAAGTCGCGCTCCCCAAGAAAGACATCACTCCTTCTGAAACGGCATAGATATGCCAGGTTGGAATTTTAGACAGAGCATAAAGATAAAGAAAGCTCTTATTGGAAAAGAGTTCTTTGGACAGATGAGATTAAATTGTTGCTCGGTCGCAATTCCCTGAGTCATGTATGGAGGAAAGACGGTGAAGTATACGCACCCAAGAACATCATACCAACTGTCAAATTTGGTGCGGGTAGTGTCATGGTTTGGAGCTGCCTTTCGATGCGAGCTTTTGGCAAACTAGTAATTATGGACGGTAGAATAAATGCAGAAAAATATCAACCAATCCTAAGCGAAAATTAATCACTTTCTTGGGCTTCCTCCTGATTGTATCTTCCAGCAGGACAATGATCACAAGCATACTGTTAAGAGTACGAATAATTGGCTTGCCCATAACAACGTTAACATCTTACAAGGGCCCAATCAGTTGTCGGATTTGAATCCAATAGAGAATTTATGGCGGTTTGTGAAAAATAAGATCCGTGATAGAGGTCCAACAAACATCAAAAACCTGAAGACAATTACTCAGGAAGAATGGGAGAAAATACCTACTAAAGTATGCGAATCGTTAATTAAAAGACTACAGAAAGAGACTGGTTGCTGTTGAACTTAAAGGCTTTAATATTAAATTGAGAAAACATGTTTTGTTCTGCTGTACAATCATTTTTAAACCCCTAAAATATAAATATTGATATATTTTCTTAACCATGGAATATTAATTAGTTTTATATGCATACATTTTTAGTATGCAATCTGATACAGTAGCTATATTCCCGTTTTGTTAATTTAATATGTCACATATAAAATATGAAATATTTTCATGTGTACGGTCACTTATTCAACTCCACTGTGTGTGTGTGTATATATATATATATATATATATATATATATATATATATATATATATATATATATATATATATCAGGCAGGGTGTGTGTGTGTTTGTGTGTGTGTATAACGAATGCACGGCCGCAATCCTCGACGGATTTGCACCAGAATTTACATGCACATGCTCTAAGTTAGCGGGAAAGGCCAGACCAACTTTGCATTTCCCAACTCCCATTGATAGTGGAAATAATCTATTTTTTCATGCTTCTGCGGCAGTTTTCATGTAGTTTGCGGCCATTTTCTGCTGTCCAGATTGAGCGCCTATAGCTAGCTGCCATGAATAGGCAGGAAGGTTCTATTGGTCAGCGTGAGAGCCAACAGCTGACAGACACAAATGTTAACTAGCATGCTAGAATGCAAAAAAATCGATAGCTCCATTCGTCATAAGTGGGAAAAATTTAAATCTGCAAGACACTTTACTCCAATTGGCTCATTCGCTTGCTTAAACTCAACGTTGATTCTGATTCCGCAGAACTGGGTTGGGTGTGAAAAATTATTTGTTGTTAACATTCTTTTTTCATTCGGTTTTTCCAGTTACGAGTCCTTTTTTAAAGCTGATCGTTTTGTGTTCATTTTGTTTAGTTCTTTTTTCGTAACAGATTTAATGTTTAGTATAGAGCTTAGAAAAAAGTTGCAGTGTGAGATAGGCAAGAAGTAAGGCATGTAGCAACAACAGCACGGCAAAGGGCACTCCTTTAAAGGCAAGGAAGGGCAAAATATTTTAAGTCAAGTGATAGCGATTGCTGTATGAGTTGTACGATTTTTTAATCAAGCACGGGCAACGCCGGGCCATGCTGCTAGTAACATATATAGTGTACGATTATTCAGCGAAGAATTTTCTCTTTCTCACGGATAACTGGAGGATACTTTTGAATTATAGAGGGCCAAGCTGCTAGTACATATATATATATATATATAGTTGACACTGAGGCCAACAAGAAGCGGCGTCTGTTTGCTTAATAGTTGTACGCTGTCTTCAGATTTGCCGCCAATCTGTTTTGACCTCAGTGTCCCCATTTATAAGTTATCTTTACATACTATCTAGTATATAAATATAACATAAATGTCGGAACTGACGTCCAGATACAGCGACGGCAGGCCGGATGATGGCGTTCAATTATTAAAGATCAGACTCTGCATGGTTTTGACATTTGAGTACGTTTACCTATACAAATAGGTATTGACACTATATTTTTATCACGATTTATATGTGTGTGTATGCTTGTGCGTCCGTGTATGTAATTAAATTATTTGAAAAATAATTCATTCCTTTTAAATTATATGTTATTCAATTTAGTTCATTTCAATTTTTTAAAATAACAATATGCCCTTTGAGAAAAAAAAAACTCATCAGAATAAAGTCAATCTAATACAAGTATTTTCACCTTTTTGTTTCTGCTTATATTAAAATACTAATATGATATTAAAACATTTCCCTATCAACAACAATAGTTCGAAATGATATTTTTTCTACAAGAAGCACACGTGAATCATTAGCTGCGTGCGTGTTGGTCCGTTACATAAAAGAAGCTGTGAATAGAGATTATGGTGGTGCTATAAAATAATTATTCATGACGATATTTCATTTATGCATTGAGAAAAGATCCTATGAATAAAAAATTACAAAACATCTTGAGAATGGTGGAGCATATTAAAAATTTAAAAATCATTGTGACGTCAACAATTTTAATTAAGCTGTAAGATAAAGGAGATATAACGTAATTATAATTCTGGTGAACCTCACTGTCAAAGGTGACACGAAATATCAAATAAGTCGCATTAAAAGAATTTATAATTAGAAAGAAAACCTGATGGGCATAAAATGCAGTACGTGAAATATTTGCGAGGATGCAAAATGGATTATGCACTGAGATCTACGCCGAATATTCAGCGAAGCCAAGAACATAATTGGGTTGACGGTAGCCAGTGGGTTTTATAGTTTATAGTCAGGGTTAATGTAGAGAATATATTCCTTATCGATTTGACCAACTCTATTCTAAAGGCGTTTTACATTCTTGTTCTTTGTTTATCACTTAACGTTATATTTCTTTGTTGACGTCTTGGTCAGACGGATGAAATTCTTCAGAGATTTCCTGAAGTGATGTTACTTTTGATTGTCAGCTAACTTCTCGATTTTTCATAGCTTGATATTTGTAAGTGAGGGTCTAATCTAAGGTTGGAACGTTGCCAGTGATTGGCCAATGATTGGGATTAGATTGTCCTTTGTTTGTCCTGTTCTGATTTTCGATACATTGTGTCAGACGTCAACATACGAAAGAAGATTACCAAAGAAGAATTACTACCTTCCTCCCTGCCTACAAAGTTTAAATGCTGCTGACAAAGTTTAAACTTGCTCACCCATGGACAAAAAGAAAATACTAATTTTATTAATTCGGCAATGAAATAATTATCTAAATGTATTTTGAGAAAAAGAGAAAATAATCATGTATCTAAGCAAGAGATTCCTGGTGGCCATAGCTGAAACTAGTGAATCCAAGTAAATTTAAAGAGAGTTACTTCTAGAGGCTATTTGTGGGTATAATACTAGAAGATAAATATTAACCCTAGCCTAGTGCAGTGCTTCGCGCGAAGAAGCTACTCGAGTAGAAGTTACTTCTCACCGATGGAATAAAGAGCCTGATGTGGCTCTTGTAAACGTAGAAAATAGCAGGAGTCGGTACACGTTGGAGCAGTACAAAGACTCGACCATCTTGTCTGCATCCTTAGCAATAGATTGTATGTACAATTTCCTTTTCAGGTCGGGTAGGAATTTGAGACCCAAAAGACATTAAAGGTAGGGTGCTTCCCCGAGAATATCTCTGTTTATCCTGATTTTTGGTATTTCGGTTTCAGTTCGGCTATTACGGAATGTAACTAGCTTGGTCTTCGAGATGTTGAATGTAACCAGCTAGTCTTTACTCCACTGCGTATTTTGTGTAAGATCAAACAAGTGATCAGTCGCCAATCTCTGACCATCGAGAATTTCAGAGGTTCGCCCGTATATGGTCGAATCATCGGCATAGATGTTTACAAATGATTCTGCGTATATTCTTAGGTAGATCAAAAAGACGATTTGTCCTAGGGGACGCCTGCATTAATCTCTAGGGCATTGTAGGACATGTCATTAATAACTACCTTCAGGGTCCTAAATGTTAGGAAGCATTTTATGATCGGGAAGACTCTTCCAGTGATCCCATAATTGGAGGATTGTGTAGTAAGGCTTTTTCCCAAACCTTGTCGAAGATATCTAGTGTTATGTTCCTGGAGGTGTGTTTGTCGTCAACAATTCTGTGATTCTGTGACCGACATTTTTATTGATTATTGCCTCAAAAAGGTTGCTGATGATACTGAGGGGTCTGTACAGGGAGTAGGGGAGGTTGCACATAAGCGTTCTTGAAAACTGGACATGGGTTTATCACTGTCCACAGGCTTCGGAATGATTTCTCTTTCAAGGAGCAGTTGAATAAATTGACTAGTATTGGGGATAATTCCTGGTTGATATTTCTAATGACAACCGTTGGAATTTTGTCTGGGATAAGTCTAGACTCTCGTGCTCGGTTAGACGTGGGAACTTGGGTAAGATGGTCTTTGTAATCAATGGGGGCGAAGAGGTTGGCCTTATCTGTCGAGGAGGATATGACCTCGGGGACATTTATAATTGCCGGTACAGCCGCTTTACCTCTGTTCATGATTTAGTTGGTGATCTTCCAGATGTTGGACGATCATATACAAAATTCTGTCACTTGGAGCACTTAATAAAGTTTGGATTGTTGCCATCTCCCCAGGGTCTTTCTCTGCCACGCATGTACAAGGGCTGTTTCCTCTATCCCTTTTGTTTTCAAAAGGATGTGTGATTGGTAAATTGTCTTAGTTCTTTTCCCTCATTTTGTGTTCAAGATTTTTCAGCTTTCTCTTTCTTATGCTATATATGTGTCCTTTATGTTGTCATTTCCTCTAAAATTTCGGCGTTGCTCACATGTTCAGTCAATGTTATTCTCAGCATCCTTCTGTAGAACCATATCTGCTACCACAATTCTCTTCTTCATTTGTAATGAGACTGTTCAGTATCTCTTGCTATATAGCAGCAGGGATATTACGTAACAGTTACATAATTCATCTTTTGTTTCTCACAGTAATTTCCAGTTTCTTAATATTTTGCCTAAGAAGGTATCATTTTTTATCCCACTTCGCCTTCCGATTTCAGTGTCTAATTTTCACAAAATGTCGGGTGTTGTACGCTCCGGTCTTCTTCAGGGGGTTGGAATGTCGAAATGAACCCTTAATTTCGCTCGCTGGGCTAGACTGTTCTACTGCCAAGTGCTTTGTCTAATGGATGTCAGTTGTCAGTTATCTCCAAGTTCTCCACTCCCTTAACCAGATATTGAACTCACACAGTCACTGGATCTAACCAACGCCTTTATCCACCGTGTCATGTGTCCTTAAAGACAACTGTGTATGGATTTCTGGGACTTATGTCTTCAGCAAATTTTTTTATCAGTGCTCATATTGCAATTTTCTTTATTATTGCTTTTCTCTGGAAATCCTTATTACTTACTGGTTCCCATATTGTATTCATTTCTATGCTTGGTCAACTCAGGAGATTTTTTGTGTTCTTATTATCACAAACCTCTGTTATTTTGCTATACAGCCTTTTACTTTTTGCTGATCCGTCGCATTTCGAACTACGAGCGAACATTGCTTATGCCGAGTGAGATCTTGTTGCATATCTTGTCATTTTACTACTGTATAGTTATGGCTCATTCTGTAGAGACAAATTCTAGACAACTCATCTCTAGGATTGTAGTCGTAATTACTCTGGCAATGATTTGATGAACCACTTTAATATACTAGGCTGTTTCCCATGGGATATTACTGTACCTTGAACTTGGGGCCTTAAAATTAATATTTGCCTATGCAGCTGCTGTCACACTTGACCGCATCGTCACTGCTTGTGTTTTAATATCACTGCTGCTAAGGTTTTTCTGCAATATCTCTTTCTATGTATGTTACCCGAGATCGACAGACACAAAAATTCATCGGCCAAATATTTTAGTGAAATTACTTGATACGCTGTTTCGCATTCCAAACATAATGGTAAATTATTTAAAACGAGTATTCTACACTTCTGATCGCCTTGTATAAAGGCCACATATTTAACATTTTTCGATCATAGATGGGCTTTGACGTGTCTATGCTGATACGGCTGCGATCATTATGTAACGCACTTTGTATTTTTCTTCAAAGATGTTTTGTATTTTGACTTATGTGTCTTATATTTAATGATTAGGTTCCTCTGAATATCAAATCCTTTACAAAAAGGAAGCGAATAAAACAGTTGAACAATTCTCAGTAAGCCACTCTATCCTTACCAATCAAGGTTATTTTAATATTTTGATTACTGCTCTGATGAAGTCACTTCTTCTGTACTTGCTTCACATTTTCCACATGGACTATTTTGGATAATTATTTTCACTGATTTGGCTTAGAGAATTTATTTGGATTATTCTGTATTCAATGTCTATGTACTCACACACACGCACACACACACACACACACACTCTCTCTCTCTCACGCACACAAACACTCTCTCTCTCTCTCACACATAAACTCTCTTTCTCTCTCTCTGTCTCTCACACACACACAAATACACTCTCTCTCACACAAACACACACACACTCTCTCTCTCTCTCACACACACACACACACTCTCTCTCTCACACACACACACACACATATATATATATGTATATATATAGCACAGAACAGTCAGCATATTTTAAGCAGCAGTCGTATGTGCAAAACTCAGATGGATTAATTTCGTATTTGCATATTGGATTCGACGTACACACATACAGAGAGAGAGAGAGAGAGAGAGAGAGAGAGAGAGAGAGAGAGAAAGAAAGAGAGAGAGAGTGTGTGGAAAAATTTCGAAACCAGAATTTAAAAGTATTTTTCAACTGAAGGCACATAGCATTGTTTGCTATACTATACCAACTAACATTATAATTTCAATCCCGTAAACAATGAGAAATCGAACCTTTACAGAAAATATCTGTTCATCTGAGAACGTAAATTGGAACTGGCAGAAGAAAATTAAATTATTCAGGAACAATAGATGTTTATAACATTGAAATATTTTCTTTCTTTTCTTTCTGAAATGAACTGTTGGAAGCGGAAGTGTTGTCTTCGAATGAATGAGCGTTTTATAAAAAACATAATTCAGATTTTAAAGATGTTTTAAATAAATGACCATAAGGCCATAATTAAATTCGCGTACATCATTTTCATTCGATAATTCATATTTCAAAATTGTATTCATTTGAAAGATTCCGTCTACAAATCTCCATTTTAAGTGATCGATCTCAAAGATATTTGCATCGATGGGGGATACAAAAAGAAAATGGATGATTACAAAAACGTTTCTACTACAAACATATACATACTTTGTGAATGAGAGCTAGAATTATCATAAAAACCTTAGTCTTACATATATGATACTGTAATTAAACGTTAGAACATGTATATGTTTATCTATATCTATAAAACAGAAAATGTATGTGCCTGCGTTTGTGCTATATATGCACGTCCACATTTCATGACCGATTTCGATGTAATTGTACACACATGTTGCAAATCTGCTAAGTAAGGTCAAGACGAATTTTTCGATCTCCAGACCGCACGGTTGGTACGACTTTTTGCTAAAAAAAAAGCAGTTACACGAGATCAAATTCTATAAAGGATGTGTTTATTTTATTTTCACTTAATGCAAAACATATCTCATGTTACGAAGTTTATGTAGATTGCTTGATAGTATTTCTGCGATATAGGGTTCACACAAAATATTGCAAAAAATCGGGTTTTTAGTACTACTAAAAAAAACTTGACTAACTCATTTTTTTCCGATTTTCTTGAAACATGCTGCCAAAAAATTGTCATCCTGCAACACATAAGTATCGTTTCAATCTTGCTCGCTTCCCTGCATATAACAAGAAAAAAACAAACAAACACGGAAAACTATTCAAAATGCCCATTTTCCGACCATAGCTCCCTAGTTTTTCATCCAATGCTTTCGAAATTTGACATGTAAATTACACATGGCGCAAACTGTTTTGCGTGAATGTTATGTTTAGATTATTTCAGTTCAGTGGATAAAATATGCGACAAACTAGGTCAAAATCGGCTTCTGCCATTTAGCAGAATAGTTTCTTCGTATGATCCATCCTAAATTGAATTTCGAACAACCTTTGATTCAAAGATTGTTTCAGAAGGATATTGAAGCGTTAAAAGGAAGTAAATCCCCAAGAACCTCTTATTAACGCCAGCTTTACAGTAAAAGAGCGAAGAAGGAGGGGAGCGTTCATGCGTTTGCACTTGAAGTTGAATCAATCTCTGACGTTTCATCCTTATTTTTGTTGGATTAGGTTTGTAAACAATGTCATACTATTCAAAAATTATTACAGCAATAGGAAATTTACTGAATATCTAAAACATTGTAAAGATTTAACCGCGAGCAACGACCACAAAAGAAGGTTTTATCGATGGATTACATTTCAAGAACAATTAAACACTTGAGAAGGACATACCGTAAAAAAAAACATGCGTGCGGGAGTAGCTTAGTCTACCAAGAGTTTACGCATGCAAGCGGGGTTGCAGGCAGATATTTCTAAACAGGGCGTGGGAGTATATAGGGGGTGCAGTTATGCAATAGCAGCTATGTACACTCGAGAAAAGCCGGGTAACTCGGTTAGTATATAATATGGGAGGAGATCGCCTTAGTACGCCAGAACATTTCTCGGTATTCTATCTTCTTCCAGTAGTTTTGTCATTTTCAATTTCTTGGAACTATTCTATTAAATATTTTTCGGAATTGTTAAAATCGTTTCAAAAGCGATCGGTACCATTTTTACCCTTCATATTTCGCACATTACCATTTCTCTAATGAAGTGCAGATACTTTTGATGTTTTCGGATATTGTTTTAACTCATTGTTCTGTTGGAACAAACACATTCAAGGTCTGATATTCCTTTCTTGTAGGTGAGTGCCATACTAATCTATTCTGACGTGTTAAACATTTGCGCACGTTTATATCGATCTCTTTAAGTCGTTGGCGGTTTACACAAGTTTCGTCTTTTTGGTAATGTCTTTATATTTGTTTACCGTCATTTGTTCACAGTGTTCTGTTATTCATTTAAATTGGTTTATAAAATATTTTACTCCATGTTTCCATTTGCCTTGTCCTTATATGTCTTATAATTTCAACTCTCACTGATCCTAAACGAAAGTTTACCTTTCTTTCGAATTTATATTAAACCTTCCTTGTTGACCACATGTTCTGGCCATAGTATTCTCAGAATTCTTCTGTAGACCAACATTTTTTTGTTGCTATAATTCATCTGCGGGGAAAGTGTCCAACTTTCCCTGAGATACAAAGGAATTGAAATTTTCCTGTTTTTAATATGATAAACATTTTGGAAGATATGTGCGTATCTGGGTTTCTCTTTCCCATTTTTAATCAGCTGTTATATCTTTTGTCAGTTTTGTATCTTCTCGCAAATGGTTTTAACCTTTTGTTTGCTACTTGTAGTTCGCATTTCGTCTGTTTCTGTTGATTATGACAGTACATTCTGTTACTTTTCAAATGTCCCTTCTTCTTATTTTCTTCAGTACATTGTCTAGGATTTCCTTTTAATAAAATCTCTGCATAGACTATATTTTTTCCCAGGTTTTTACAATGTGTCATATACTTAGGATTAACCGAACAATGAAGAATCAGATTTCCTTATATCTTTTGGTGGAAGACGTATGACAACTTTAGGAAATTTTTCACGTGATGTATTTCGTCTTTTATATCTGCATTGGACAGGTTTTATGTTTACGTTGATGCTGCTACACATGCGCACAAATGCGGAATGCTGGGATTTTAAATTTAAAGATCATTTTTTATATTTTTTTGCATATATATATTTACTTTTCGTCTGTTTTTCGACCACTTTTATTTTATTATATCCCACATATGAAACGTTGTAAGAACCCAGATGCAAATTTACCGTGGGTGATCTTGTGATTAAATCACTTTCTAAACATTTTTTTATCTTAGTGATGTTTTTTCCATTTTAATTAGAGTAGTATTGTTATTTCAAAATTATGGTCACTCTCATTACACTAAGAAATTATGCATTTAACATCTTGTTTTGTAAAATATCCCTTTTGTGTTCATATAATCTTTTCATTATAACAATTTCTTATATATATATATATATATATATATATATATATATATATATATATATTGGCTCCTGAAAATTAATTTCGGTTGAGTTCTGTGGGAAGGAAGCGTGGGTTTGTAAACAGTGACTATTAAAGCTAATATAGCATGACTCTTCGGCAGAATTGAGTCACTGTCAGTCACTGTTTCTTTATCTAAATCTAAAAATAAATACGCTAAAATTCACCTTCATCAAACGGTTTATCGGTAGAATTTCCGACAGACGCCAATTCAGTCGGGTTTCGATCCTAGCTAGAGGCAACTGGACGTCTAGCCACACTGAATAGCTGTGATACAGCGAAACAGTCTGTCTGTGAATGACAATTATATATATATATATATATATATATATATATATATATATATATATATATATATATATATATATATATGGATTACGATTACATTGGGGGAAGGATCATTCTTACCGTGTAAATTGAAATAAAATGTACAAGGTTTTTTTCCAAAAAACTCAATGGATGATAAATTATTGAAATAAAAATGGCCAGACAGAGGACGGAAAGAAAGAAGGGAAGAAAAAAGAGAAAAAGGGAGCAAATAATTCTAGGAAGTAGTGAAGGTCTGGATATGAGGGGAGCAATAGAAAAGTGGAGAAGAAAGAAGCGTGAAGAAATGACCTATTTATTTTATACACTGTACCAATCAGAAGGTAGTTTAGACTTAAAAGAAAACCTTCTTAAATCAATAAACAAAAATCATATATTAAATCAAGAGATAAATCGCTTTATATGAAAGAGAGATAATTCAAAATTAAAAATATATTAAAATAAACAATATATCATAAAAAATAATGAGAAAAATATAAAAATTAATATATCGAAATGATTATATTATCATAGGAAAAATCTCTTTTAACATCTACATTTAAATCAACGTATTTTAAATTAAATCTTATATTAAATAATTCCCATTAACAGGAAAAAAACTGTTAATATTGATCATCCAATATATAATAAAATTAACTATTAAGAGAAATATTAAATAAGGTAAAAATTTAGCACTTAAATTTAGAAAAGAAAGTGTATGAAGAAGTGTCTTTAGAATAAAGTGAAAGAGGTTCCTTTGGAATAAATTTTATAAAATAGCACTAAATAATAAATATATATATATATATTTCATATTCATATATATATGATACGTGAATTTAAGTTTCTAATATCAGGTTTATTAGAAATAATTCTAAAATGTTATTCAGTAGCGTAATATTTTAATAATCAAGAGTACCAGTATATTTTAAAATACATATACAATGATATTGTTAGCATTAGGAAACGACATATAATATGCTAACATAAAGAACGAAGCGAAACAACCAATTTAAAAAGGTTTCCAAATTAAAAACGTCTAATTTGGGTGACGTATACAAAAACTAATTATTTGATTACATGGGATTGACGTAATTCCTGAAAAGTGCAAATGTGGATTAACTCTTCTATGTTTAAGAATTAAAATGATAGCTGACACCAATTTTGATGATCCTTCGTGATAAATGCTTTTCTGTATTGTAAATACTGTATTTTCGGCTTACAGAGCGTTGCGGCTTGGAAGACTCACCCTTATATTGGAAAGAAATTTCTAAGAAAAAAAGACATTCTCATACAAAAACACATTAACCATACATCTCTCACATACTGGCACCACGTATTTTCGTTATATTAATCACTCGTTCGATACTGTTTTTTATGGAAATGACATATTAGTCAAGAGCAGAACGTCTCCCGCCGCTTCTAGTAAACAGAGCATGCTTAAGATTGTGGCTCGGCTCCTGGAATGTTTATAGTTTGGAGATACTTGAAACAGCTAAGTATTGAAATTAAATAATATGATAGGCTGAATTACATATATAGCTAACATTATAGTGTAATGACTTAACATGCAAATCCCTATCACTGAAGACAATTAGGTGACGGTCCAAGCTTACGTGAGCCTGGGTGTTGCCTTACATCAGTCCTATAAGACACACACAATATTTTCAGGGCATTTTCCGGGGAAAACGTGCGACTTGTAAGCCAAAAATACGGTAATCAGATAAGGCATTTTTTAAAATTTTACTGTTCCCAAAAACATTTCACCTAGATAATATATTTATATAATAATTTTTTTCAGCCTCTCCAAAAATATCTGACCCATTTTCTTGAAATAATTTTCAAAGACACTACATTAATGGATTCCAGCCTTGACATATATTAATAAAACTATTAAATCATCATTAAAAATTGCCGGCTCGTTGTTTCCGATCACACCCGTCTGCTAAGGAGACAAGCCAATCATTCTGTCAACACCGAAATAGGCCACCTTTGCTTTTCTACTACAACTATACTGAGCTAAGCTTTGTTATAGTTTCTGGGAGAGAGTACATCATCTGGCGTGACCAACACTACAAGGCCAGCTTGATCAAACCGTCGGTCATAATGACTTGTGATTTCATGAGAGGCCTCGGAGGCTTTTGAACATTTTAATCTATAGAATTTCACTCACAAGGTTTGGAACAATCCCTGCTGTGATTTCCAGCACTTTCCAAATGTGTTCTATAGTTTTCAGGCACGTTGGGATACCAAGTTGATAAGTCATATCGAACACAGTGATATTCGAACGAGGGTCTCATTGTAAACGTTCGATCCACTGCGTTACACATCCCTGAGAACAAAAAGAGCAAATGAAATACAACACTAAAAAATGACTGCAAATGATGCTAGAAGAATATAATAAAATATAATTCAATCAATGGTGAAATAATGATGAAAGGTCAAGAATGTCAATGTACGTATATTAACCTGGAAAATAAAGAGAGTATAAATTACTCACGTATATATATATATATATATATATATATATATATATATATATATATATATATATATATATATATATATATAATACTAATGATCAATATATATATATATATTATAATAATATACAAAATATTAAAAAAATGATCCCATTGGCTAAAGTTAAAAGTTAAAATTTATCTGGGCATATGATTATGCATCACACAGTATATATATATATATATATATATATATATATATATATATATATATATATATATATATATATATATATTTTTTATTTTATTTATTTATTTATTTATAAAATTCCCAAGAGGATAGAATACAAGTAGAAGTCAATGTCCAGAAGAGTGCAAGAATATAATATAAAAGGCCCAAACACTAATATTCCATCGTTATAATTTATTACATTGGAATCGAAATCACGATCCAATTCATCAGACCTCTGATGAATTGTATATATATATATATATATATATATATATATATATATATATATATATATATATATATATTCCCACGAAGATTATCCAATGTCAGGTGAATATGGTGGATGGCACAAAGTCTCCCACCCAAGTTGCTGTATGGTATCCCTGACCACTCGCGCGACATGCGGCCTGGCGTTGTCATGGAGGAAAAGCAAACCTTTGCGATTCACCAGTGCTTGCTCCTTCTGGCGCAATGCCTGTTGCACACGTTTAAATTGCTGCGAGTATAGGTCTTCAGTGACCGTTTGGCCCGTTGGTAGCAGTTCATAATGAACCACTTGACGACCTGTCCACCAGACACAAAGCATAATCTTGCGGTGTGAGGGACAGCATCCTGGGGAGACAACCAATGTCATAACGCTTGGGAATTTCGTACAGAACCCACTTGTCATGACTGGTAAGCACTTAATTTAATAAGGATGCGGTACGGTGGTGTGAAAGCAGCGATACGGAGGCTGCCACACGTTGTCCCTTGTGGACCTCCAACAGCGTTTGTTGAACCCACTTGCTCAGTTTGTACGTCTTATCTAGGCGGTGCAGGTTAAGTCTAACTGTTTCATCGGAAACGTTGAACTGTCTTGCAAGTTCAGCACACGTTAGACTACTGTCCTCTTCAATGGCCGCCTTCAGGACTCCGTCATTCAAGACCTGTGGTCGTCCACTGCTAGGCTCATCATGGAGAGACAAATCTCCCGACTTGAATTTTCGAAACCAAACGCCTTGCAGTACGTTCATCCACAGCACTATCCCCAAACGCTTAACATATGATAAGCCCACTTTGAAGTCGTAAAGCAAACAGCCCCGAATGAGATCTCTAGACACTTCCATCCTTATCACAGCTGTCGGACTTATAACTGATGGCCGGGCACGGTGCCCGCGTTTTTTATAAGGTCTGATGTTTCTACTTCCGGCTGTCCGAATTTGAAAACAATTGCTACACGCATTTCGTATATATTTCAACTTCCTTGAATGACTAATCAAAAAACGGACAGAACTTTTTTGGTTACCTTCTATTATTATATATTATTAATAATCCGAAATTTTCAAATAATTTCTATGAGTAGAAAATCACTTATTGTAAAATTATTTAAAAATTCGAAAAACAATTGATGGATAATTATAAGGCCATTTCATAACAAGCGCACTGCAAGTTAAAATCATTTAAATCAACAATCGATAAAGATTTTATAAATTATTATTAACAACTCACCAGAATTTGCGCATAAGAAAATTGACATAACCTATGCCTTTGGGTACAAAATTAAGTGAATTTGAAAAAGGTTAAATAATGAAACTGAAAAATGAAAATTTGAGTAGTCGGGAAATTGCCGTTAGGATTAAGCGTTCAGAAACGGTTATAAAATAACTTTTCTGAAACACAGAGGAATATGGAGCCAGGAAAAGAACCGGAAGATGCAAGAAATTAAGTGACACGGATGTTAGAGCGATCAAAAAAGAGGCAATAATTTCCGTGACATTGTGTTCCAAGATCGAGGCAACTCTGGAATTGAGTGTTTCACGCTGGACGGTTTCGGTAGAACTTAACAGATCGTCTGAATTCAGTTATAGCAAGCTTATAAACACTCCATGTTTGACCGTGCAACTTATGTCAGAGCACTTTAATTGGGCCAAAGCTCATATGACTCGAAACAAGCAATGGTAAGATGTAGAGTTTTAATGAAAAAATACTTTGGACTGTCCAGATGAGTTATTTTATTATTGGCATGACATTAGAAAGGTCATGTTGGTCTTTTCCAAACGTGTGTAAGAAGGAGTTATGATTTGGGCGGCATTCGGATTCAAAGGCAAGACTCCAATTGATTTCATTGACACAAGATTTGATGCTTTGGGTTAACAGAATTTATTGTCTACTGCTCCCTTGCATTATAAAACAGTGATGGTCGAAATTGAGTGTTTCAGCAAGACAAGGCTCCTGTTCACAAAACCAAATTCATTATGGAGTGATTTCAAGCTAACCGAAACACCCAATCTCAATCCTACTGAGAAACTTTGGAGGATATTGTTTAGACGAGTAGACATGGACATCAAATTCACAAGGAAGAGCTCAAAAGTGAACGTTTGAAAGCCTGGGATTCGATTAACCAAAAACGACACTCAGAAGTTAATCAATTCTGTGAAAAATAGATTATTTGAAGTAATAGTCAATCACGAAAATAAATTAGTTTCCATATATTTTTAGTGTTTGTCACTTTTGTAATGAATTCTTTGTGGCCTTATAATCATGCACCAGTCGTTTTCCGAGGTTTTGAAAATTTTTGCAATAAATGATTTTCTACATATAGTAATTATTCGAAACTTTCAGATTATTAATATTATATAATAATTTACAAAACATTTAAAACATAGCTCAATTGCAAAGAATTTAAGATAAAATTCAGCTGGGCATATAATTTTGCACCACACGCTACTTGTAAACAAACTTCTAAATACAGTTATTTAATTTATTTCTGACGAAAGATCGGGGCAGATCTGGAATATCAAATATATATATATATATATATATATATATATATATATATATATATATAAAAATATAAATAAATACTTTCACAAAAAAAACATTCAATTTGTTTTTAATTGGCAACTTTTCAGTTGTTTTATCCATATTATATATATATATATATATATATATATATATATATATATATATATATATATATATATATATACACAGACATGACAGAATTGAATAGACGCTCACAGAAACCGTTTATTTTATTATACAAGTAATTTATACAAATGAAGTAATTATAAATTGTCATAACTAATACTTGGTTGACATGCCTTTTGCTTTTTTGAATGCAAGGACCCTTCTAGGCATGCTAGCGATGAGTTCACGAATATCATCTTGAGGGATTTCTTGCCATGTTTCACGCAAGAATCCTAAAAGTTCTGACTTAAACGATGGCTTCCTCTTCTTTTTGCGGAGTTTTCGATCTGCCCCAAAGGTGTTCAATAAGGTTAATATCCGGGGACTGACTTGGCCATGGAAGTTTATTGATCCCATTTTGTCTCAACTAATGTTGCGTTGCTTGAGCAGTGTGACAATGTTGCGTTGCTTGAGCATCTTCCATAAATAGGGAATCAACTTTGCTCATTCTACTACTTGAGAATATTGGAAGGAGGCTTTTCTCTAATATAGAAACATATTTATTTGAATTAATGTTTCCTTCACACTCCACAAGCTCTGAGCGACCATCACTCCAAATTGCACCCCATACCATTACTGAAAGGCCCCCATGTATCACTGTTGGCTGCAGTCTTTTAAAATCAAACTCTTGACTAGGGAATCCCCATACCTATAGTATTCTATGCGAATAATGCGAATCTTGACTCATCAGAGAAAATGACAGTGGTCCAAAAGGTCACAGGACTCTCCACCATCTCATGAGCCCAATCCCTTCTGTGTTTGATATTGGCTGGATGGAGAAGTGGTTTCATTCTCGCAGCTCTGCCATAGTAGCCCAGATTGTGAAGATACCTGACAGCTGTTCTGGGACTGACATCAACTTGTGTTGCTATGTCAGAGGACTTGCAATGTGGATCCTGTTCAACATTTCTTTCGACAACATTTCTTTCAGAGGGCCCAGGGCGGCCTGGATGAGGTTCTGTGCACTTCTTGCCCTCTCTGAAATAAAATTTATCTTGGTGTCTATTCATTTCTGTCATGTCTGTATATATATATATATATATATATATATATATATATATATATATATATATATATATATATGATTTCAGAATTTCAGTTTGTACTTTATTGCATTTGTGTAATAAAAACTTGAAAACCATCAAATTCTAATAATAAGCATGGTTAATATTTCACAATGATTTGTTCACATATATTTATTTTAGTGTTTTCTTCATCATTATCCTCAACATCTATAGCTGAGCCGTTTTGAATTGAAGGCACATTGAAAATCAGTGGATGGGACACTTATTTTTCAGCTACTTTGTAATTAACGCTTATCACTCCTCTTCTAACCTCCCTAATCCGCGATAACTCTTAGAATGACTGCAATACTTCCAATCTCTGCATAATTCTATGGGGTATGATGGAATTATACTGAATGTGCTTTTAATGTCGTTGTTCAATCTGTATACTATAGTTATTCGTTCAATGTCTAATGATGTATGTCTGTTATTAGGCATTGATGACAAAAACATTTTCCATAATGTTTATTTTCTGATTTTAAATCTGTTAGCTTTTGTTCTCTAACTCCAATGTGAATATCAAGTCCTTCTTTGATTCTTGTTTCTTGGAGACAACGTATGTCAATATTATAGCCACCTACGTTTTCCGTCCTGGGTATGACGATAAACTGCATCCGCGTCCATGGGTATGACGATAAACTGCATCCGGTCTATGGGTATGACGGCAAACTGCATCCGCGTCCATGGGTATGACGGTAAACTGCATATGCATACTGGGTATGGCAATAAACTATGTCCAGCAGAAAGGCCGTTTTTGAAAAAATAATGTTCTCGGCTATACGTTTTTGGAAAAATGGTATTACCAGCTATAGATTTTCGAAGGAATAATGTTGGCAGCAGTGAGTTTTTGAAAAACGATATTACCAGTTATACGTCTTTGAAAAAATAATATTACCAGCTTTACGTTTTTTGAAAAATATTACCAGCTGTGCATTTTTGGAAAATAATATTGACAGCTATACATTTAAATGTTTCCGGCAATACATTTTTGAAAAACAAATGTTTCCAGCAATACATTTTTGAAAACCAAATGTTTCCAGCAATATATATTTGGAAACCAAATGTTTCCAGCAATACATTTTTGAAAACCAAATGTTTCCAGCAATACATTTTTGAAAACCAAATGTTTCCAGCAATACATTTTTGAAAACCAAATGTTTCCAGCATTACATTTTTGAAAACCAAATGTTTCCAGCAATATATATTTGGAAACCAAATGTTTCCAGCAATACATTTTTGAAAACCAAATGTTTCCAGCAATATATATTTGGAAACCAAATGTTTCCAGCAATACATTTTTGAAAACCAAATGTTTCCAGCAATATATATTTGGAAACCAAATGTTTCCAGCAATACATTTTTGAAAACCAAATGTTTCCAGCAATATATATTTGGAAACCAAATGTTTCCAGCAATACATTTTTGAAAACCAAATGTTTCCAGCAATATATATTTGGAAACCAAATGTTTCCAGCAATACATTTTTGAAAACCAAATGTTTCCAGCAATACATTTTTGAAAACCAAATGTTTCCAGCAATACATTTTTGGAAACCAAATGTTTCCAGCAATACATTTTTGAAAACCAAATGTTTCCAGCAATATATATTTGGAAACCAAATGTTTCCAGCAATACATTTTTGAAAACCAAATGTTTCCAGCAATATATATTTGGAAACCAAATGTTTCCAGCAATACATTTTTGAAAACCAAATGTTTCCAGCAATATATATTTGGAAACCAAATGTTTCCAGCAATACATTTTTGAAAACCAAATGTTTCCAGCAATATATATTTGGAAACCAAATGTTTCCAGCAATACATTTTTGAAAACCAAATGTTTCCAGCAATATATATTTGGAAACCAAATGTTTCCAGCAATACATTTTTGAAAACCAAATGTTTCCAGCAATACATTTTTGAAAACCAAATGTTTCCAGCAATACATTTTTGAAAACCAAATGTTTCCAGCAATACATTTTTGAAAACCAAATGTTTCCAGCAATATATATTTGGAAACCAAATGTTTCCAGCAATACATTTTTGAAAACCAAATGTTTCCAGCAATATATATTTGGAAACCAAATGTTTCCAGCAATACATTTTTGAAAACGAAATGTTTCCAGCAATATATATTTGGAAACCAAATGTTTCCAGCAATACATTTTTGAAAACCAAATGTTTCCAGCAATATATATTTGGAAACCAAATGTTTCCAGCAATACATTTTTGAAAACCAAATGTTTCCAGCAATATATATTTGGAAACCAAATGTTTCCAGCAATACATTTTTGAAAACGAAATGTTTCCAGCAATATATATTTGGAAACCAAATGTTTCCAGCAATACATTTTTGAAAACCAAATGTTTCCAGCAATATATATTTGGAAACCAAATGTTTCCAGCAATACATTTTTGAAAACCAAATGTTTCCAGCAATATATATTTGGAAACCAAATGTTTCCAGCAATACATTTTTGAAAACCAAATGTTTCCAGCAATATATATTTGGAAACCAAATGTTTCCAGCAATACATTTTTGAAAACCAAATGTTTCCAGCAATATATATTTGGAAACCAAATGTTTCCAGCAATACATTTTTGAAAACCAAATGTTTCCAGCAATATATATTTGGAAACCAAATGTTTCCAGCAATACATTTTTGAAAACCAAATGTCTCCAGCAATACATTTTCGAAAGCCAAATGAAAGTCACTCAAAATCATTTTCGGCATAAAATGACCCCTAAGGTTGGAATGCCGTTAAACAAAGCAACCAACCAATCTACGTCTTGAGCTACTAATTCCTGTTTTTTTCTGTCATCCCAAGAGATTTAACATGAAACGTCTCGATAGTAAACTCTGTAAATGCCTTCAATTGCATGTGCAATGTTTTAAATAAGTTACTAAAATTTAAAGCTCTAATAGTCATTAACTTCACCCAAAAATTTAAAATTTCACTAATCTTTTGTTTTTTTTATATCACTGAGATAAGGCATAATGTTTATTTACATTATTTGGACTGTTATCCTCATTGCCATATTAACAACGTTTTAGAATTTTGAACCGAACTCTTTATTTCGTCCATCGCGGTAAATATTCCTAGTTCCACGTACCATGCCTCTTCCGCATGTCTCAGTTATTTCCCTTTTAAATAAACTCTCCAAGGTATTTTTATTTTACCCCTGCACTATCTAGGTATTGAAATCACAACTCTAGGTCTAGTTATTCTATCTAACCAACACCTTTATCCACTGACTCATATGTCGTTGAGGACATCACTGTATGGATTTCTGGGACTTATAAACCAATTTCTCAGCAACCGTTTTCACCAGTGCTCATATTCCAATTTTTCCGTTATTATTATTGCATATTTTTTATTGGATCTTATATAGCAATTTTGTGTTGTTATTCATTGAATTTTCTTTAGATCAACTTATTATATTGATGTCTAAGCTTCGTCGGCTCAGGAGATTTTTATAGCCTAGCATATGTGCTGATTCCTTAAGTTTTCGTATTTTCCAGTGATGTTCTTTATTATTCCAACCTCATACCAGAGGGGGGGGTGATCTCTCTTTTCCCTCCATATGTGTTCTTTTACTCCTGAATTTTATAATTCTTTTCGTGTTACCGCTTTACGATTTTCTTGCAGTTTTAACTTAATGGGGTGGCCTGTTACTCCTTTGTGATTCCTACCAAAGCAGCACGGGATGGCGTATACAGAATCCGTAGTCATGGTTTCCTCTTTGGAAGGTCTTACTTGGAACAGGTGTCGGCAAGATGTTGAAGCACTTTTGAAGTTCGTCCCGATGTTATATGGACCACAGATCTATTGTATATTCTCCGATAATCAGTTCATATAGGGTAGACCAACAGAAGCTGTTTTCTGAGTCTTGTTATCTTCTTGTATTCTTCAATCCCAATACTGCTTATACTGACCACTTCTTTATCATATGTCTATGGGTCGCAACTTATGACTTTAGGTCAATGTTGTAAGCATCGACCGATCCCTTTCATTATACTGTATTGGTGCTGAGAGGTGAAGTTTAGGTATTCTCCGGTGAATGTATACTTTCTGTATACGGATATCTTGAACCCATTTTCTGTTCGAGATGTTAGTACACCCACTTTTGTTATTTTCGCTTTCCATTGTGAACTGTATCGATGATCTTATTGAGTTCACATGATCCAGTCGTAGCTGGACTTCTTCCTGGTGTGGCTAGAGTATGAAGGTGTCATTTATGTATCTCAGTCCTACGGTTGGCTTTAGCGATGTAGTTTCTAATACCATTTCCTCAAATTATTCCATGTATAGGTTTACTATTACTGGTGAAAATGGCGAACCCATTGCTAAACCCTCATTCTGTCGATATATGTCTGATCCCCTTTCAAAGTGTGTTGTTTGCGTACAGATAGTCAGTATCAGGTTATCTATTGGCATACTGATTCGTTCATCTGGGGACGAGACCGAGGCTACCGAGAGTGTCTCTTCCGTTGGGATCTTGGTGAAAAAACTCACCACGTTCAGGCTCACCATCTGGTTGGATTTAAATAGGAGCATTTTTAATTATTTCCACGGTGTGAGCGGAGTTATGGATATACGATGGTGACTTTCATGTTAATTGGTCGATTATCGTTAATAAGAAGCGACTAAAAAAAGGTATAATCACTTGTAAATGTTCATTCGTAACTGTATTTTATAAGCATTCTCACGCAGATATTAACAACATATGAACTTTTTAATGCTGAAATGCTGTCTAATTGTCTCTGTTTGAACCTCAGTATCTAATATTGTTTACCCAGCGGAGAGGTTGTCTACGCAATAGTTATTTCGTCTATTCTTTCCTATCCTATATTATAATAAACTAATAAAACCTAATATGCCAACCCGCTACGTTGAAACTTCGTGACTTGATTTTCCTCATCTTGTTTTTACAGTATTTTAAATCAATTAAAACATTTACACGCTCACATTTTAGAAATATTTAGTTAACAAATTGTTTCCAAACAGAACTAAGAAATTAAAATTTCATTTCGAAAACATGGTTCATTATATTGTTTGATCGACCTACCCAAAATTAGATAAACATGTCTCCAGCTGCTTTCATATTACATTTGCGACGCATTTTGGGTTTATTACGGGCTAACGGTTACGTGCCTCAAAGAAAGATGGAAAAGTCACGGTCAGTATGCAAATTAAAAAAAAAAAGTAAACAAATAGGGAGAGAATGTTCGTGGAGAAAAAAGAATTAAGTTATGTGAGTTAAGATATTCATGCGTATAAGATCCGTCCTTTGGATATCAATGCATAAACATGTATGAAACAGGCGGCAAGATGACAATTTATAGATATGCCTATTGGTAAACGATGGCGCCAATGAAAGAAAAAATGAGGAACGGTAAAATCATTAAGGTGCATATAATATCAGATTTTTTGTTTTGACTGGAGAGCTAAAACTAATTTAGATACGAGATGTTCATATATACATACATACATACATACACACACACACACACACACATATATATATATATATATATATATATATATATATATTTTTATATAGCATAATGAGAAGCCACGTATATTTTCTTGATATCTATATAATATGGAGAAAACAACTGAAAAGTTGCAAATTAAAAGAAAAAAAATTGAATGTATTTATTTATATTTCTTTATATACATATATTTGATATTTCAGATCGTCCCGATCTTTCGTCATAAATTAATTAAATAACAGTTATTTAATTAATTTCTGACGAAATTTCAAATATATATATATATAAAAGATATAAATAAATACTTTCACAAAAAAAATTCAATTTTTATTCTTTTAATTTGCAACTTTTCAGTGGTATTCTCGATATTATATATATATATATATATATATATATATATATATATATATATATATATATATATATATATTCAACATTAATTCACCTGTATCTGAGTAGACACTCCGTTTATTTTAAAAAGGACGCAGAATCGTATTCTACCGAATGGCGCATTTTAATATGATCTCCTTTTAACGAGTGTTGTTTGCGTACAGATAGTCAGTATCAGGTTATCTATTGGTATACTGATTTGTTTTTCTAGGGATGAGACCGAGACTACCGAGAGTACCTCTTCCGTTGGTTTCTTGGTGAACAAACTCACCACGTTCAGGTTCACCATGTGGTTGGATTAAATAGGGGCATTATGTTTCTGGCCGGTAAGCAAATAAAATATTGTTTCAAATAAATTCGTCTATTCGAATATGCGTATCCAATAGAAATAACTTTTAAATTAATAAAATATGTAAGATTAAACAATAAAGCCCTTTATTTGTTTAGAAATACATACATACACACATACATACATACATATATATATTTTTAAAGAATTACTTTACTTTTTTTAATTTACTAATCCGCCATATAACAGCAAAAATATATGTTATATATATATATATATATATATATATATATATATATATATATATATATATATATATATATATATATTTATATATATATATAAATATAAATGTATATATATATATGGAATAACGATGTATATTTTTTAAAGATGTCAACAACAACTGTAGGGGAAAGTATATGATAAATTGGAAAAAGTTTTCGTTTCAGGCGTTTCGACCTTTAGGAATTCATCGGACTGAGTTCATGTTTATGTTTACAGAACCGACGAATCGAAATATATTTTTCTACCCAGTAAATATATCACAACTACAACTGAAAAGAAATTATCTAAACTCAATATCAAATGTGCCACAACTGCGTCAAAAACAATAAACGACTTAATACAAATCAAAACAATCAGTTAAAACTAGAAAAAGGAATTTACTCTATTATCCGTAATAATTGCCACAAGGAATACATCGGGGAAACCTCAAGTAATATAAATAAAAGTTTTTATGAATACAAAAGTCGCCTTTTACAAAACAACATTAAATGCATTAGCTGCTCACCGTAATGAGATTGACCACAAGTTTGAAATGTATAATGCTTCTCTAATTAAAATAGTAAACAATTTACTAAGAAGAAAATGTTTAAAAAGGGCTTTAATCACTAGATGACCCACAGTAAGTTTACTTCCGGGTTCTTATATCGTTTTACATTTCTAGGCAGTTTGTGGATATTGTGACGGAAATATTAACACAAAGAAAATAATCGAAAGGAAATCGCCTAGATTATATACCGAAAACTCTTAATAAAAAAGCAACAGAATGTAAATTTTTAAATTCTCAGTGTCACTTTCGAGCATGCGCATGAGCAGTCGCATCAACGTAAATATAAAATTAGTTTTTTGAAGTCCTAAATGACGCAACGCGTCACCCTAAAAAACATTTTCAACTTTGAAACTTGGTGCGATGGATAAATTGTCGTGTCATTTAAGCATAAATGAAAATAACAATGACTTACATTTCATTTTAACAGATATATTTCTCAAAAATTGCACAAAATATCTTGAAATATAGAAGTATAGAGTAAATTCATTCAATGAAATCGACATTGGCTACAACCACGGCCCACAGAAGACTTCGGAATCTCGTGGAAATCTTCAGGAATGTCACTTTCTTTAAGTTGGTAAATACTCTCATAATCATTCGATTTTAGCTCATCAAGGCACTTTATTCATATGTTGATATATGTGTATGTGAGTATTTAGGTGAAAGTTTTCTTAAATATTTTTCTGACATTTATATACTTAGGTATATATGTAAACTTAGGAGATAGATACGCGTTTATCACTCCGTGGGTTTTTAAGATTGTTAACGTTTTCTTCCTCAGTGTTCATGGAGTACAATTTGATTTAGTTCCACTCATCTATTTTTATATGTTAAATGTATATATCGATGTTTGTAGTTTTTTAAAAGATTTTAAAATTTAAATTTTTTTTTTTTACCTTTTACCTTTTTAAAAATATTTTTATATTTTTGAGGACTTTTTATCTTTTATCTTTTAATTTATATATATATATATATATATATATATATATATATATATATATATATATATATATATATATGTTTTACAACGTGTTGTTACCTGTGATAGTTCCATCTTGGATCACTAACATCGGACATGATATTGTGTATGTTTATCTGATGCTCTTGATCATTTAATTTTGCTTAGCAAACTTTATTCATAAGTTGATATATGTGTATGTGGGTATGTAGTTAAAAGTTTTCTTAAATAATTTTCTGACATTTATATACCTAGTTATATGTGTATGTATGTGTATGTATGTATGTATGTATGTGTGTATATGTGTATATATGTGTGTGTATATTTAGGTATTTATATATATACATATATATGGGTTTAATGGGTGTATATATGTGCATGTGTATATGTATGTATATTTGTATGTATGCGTATATACATTTTTATATTTGTTTAGTTGAGAGTGTGTATGTAAGTGTATGGAGGTGTATAAAGTTTTATGTATATATGTTTATGTAGACGTAAGTGTATGTCCGTATGTATATGTGTGTGGATGTGTATATACGAGAAGTGGATGTGTATGGATGTATGTATATGTATGCATGTGTGCGTATATATATATATATATATATATATATATATATATATATGTATGCGTGTGTGTGTTTGAGTGTATTTATATGTGTACAAGCGTATTATGTATGTATGTACGTGTAGATATAGATATGTTGTGTATGTGTGTATATACGTTTGTGTTTTGTAGCATAGATATAGTAGGTCCTTGCTAGATTAAATATTCTTTATTTTTTTATATGTTTATATTAAATTTGTAACCTGTAGGTTATATTACTTTTGTCAAATTTTCTTGATTGTACAACGGCCCATTTATAAATGCCCTTCGGTTTTAGTTCCCCCTCCATCTTTCCCCTTGTTTTTCTTTTCTTATTCTTTTCTCTCTCTTCATCATCTTCTGTTTTTAAGTTTAGATTATTGTGCGTAATTTCACCACAAATGTATAAACCCATTTCCGGTGTCGGTTTTTAAATTAATTTAGGTCAGCGATTCGGGAATGAAATATGCATCGGAAAATTAATTCAAATTTATCTGTATCTTACTCATATAAACCGTCTTCTAACTTCTCTTTAGAATTTCTCTCTATTAAATTTTAATCCCCACCTTCACTTTTAGGCCTTCCTGTTCTTCTCTCGTCTGTTACCGCTCTCTAGAACTTTCTTTTACCTCTCATATACGTCCCCCACTCTCATACATACACTCTCGGTAAATTTGATCTTTTAATTCCCGGAGTTATTTTTTCACATTTCTATTTGTAGGTCTGATGAATTGGATCGTATTTACGATTCCAATGTAATAAATTATAACCATGGAATATTAGTGTTTAAGTCTTTTTATTATTTATATATATATGTGGGGGGCATGGTCCTATGGGTAAGGGAAACTCGGAATATGTGATCGAGCGGCGATATAGCGAGTCTAAAACTCTACCTCTTCCTCATCGAGTCCCGTTGGTCCATTTGGAACGACGTTTGCCTGATAATGTATCTGTCCGGGTCTCAACTCTCGGTAGTGGATGCGCACTGCTGATGAGTCCCAAATATAGGACAAAAATGCCGTCCACTGATTTCTGTATTCTGCTTAGGTTTCTTCTAGACTCGATGAATTACTTAATTATAATTATCTCAAATCCTCATCCTCTTCCTCCTTCTCCTCCTCCTACACCTCCTCCTCCTCCTACACCTCCTCCTCCTCCTCATAATAATAATAATAATAATAATAATAATAATATATATATATATATATATATATATATATATATATATATATATATATATATATATGTATATATTTTTTTTTTTTTAAGCGTATCACCCCAAGCAAGGCCGGTGGCCACTATCACGCATGGGGTTACAGAGGGTTGGAGGAAGAGCAGATAGGAATGGTAAAGGAAGGGATGTGGAGAAAGAGAAGGACGGAGGGTCGATCGAGGCAGGGGGGTTACGGGAGATATAGAGCGAGAGCAGATAGGAATGAAAGATGTCAGGAAGTGGATAGATCAAGGCAATTGGAGATGACGATT
This sequence comes from Acanthosepion esculentum, assembly GCA_964036315.1. Taxonomy (NCBI): domain Eukaryota; kingdom Metazoa; phylum Mollusca; class Cephalopoda; order Sepiida; family Sepiidae; genus Acanthosepion; species Acanthosepion esculentum. The sequence continues at coordinate 7,254,727 of OZ038476.1, forward strand.
TACGCTACACTTAAACCGTTGGAGATTGTATTTGTCAGGGAAACAGTAATAGGGAAGGGAGTTCCATAGGCGAGATGTGCGAGACATGAAGCTATTGGAGTAGAAAAGACGTCTACATCTAACAGTTTCAACGGTGAAGGGGTGGGAACGGGATGCCAGCCTCGTAGTAAGCTTAAATTCACGAGGCTTAGGGACAAGCGAAAGCAACTCCTCAGAGCAATTACCGTGGAAGCAACTCCTCAGAGCAATTACCGTGGAAATATATATATATATATATGCAATAATACAATGGTATATAAAATAAGTGTATCCTAAAAATATGAAATATTAAAACTGATACACAAAAAGAGTTCAGTATATTTATTATAACCGAGCATATAAAATACATAGAATAGAAATCCAAAATTAGCACATTCAGAAAATAGCTCTATTGATCCACAAGATATTCTTGTGAACCTTGTCAGCTAACGTATAGTTGCTGCAAGGTCCGCATTCGTGCGTCTCAAGCGGTCATTATGGGGGCGACGAGAGATTTCCGCGGATACGAAGAGGCGCATCTATCAGGCTATTGTTCGGACTATCCTTGTCTATGGCTGCGAAACGTGTTCGACAACGATTGCCTTCACTGCATTCTACGATGCCGCCGGATCGATCGTGTGCCCACAACCAGTCTACGTCGTCGCCTGAGTCTCCGTCCTGCTCCAGCGTCGTCTCCGATGGTTCGAACACGCAGCTCGACGCCCGGAGGGAGAGCTCATCCGCGATGTACTTCTCCACCCTTCTCTTCTCTTCCTGGCTGGCGAAGACGTGTCGGTGGGCAGCTGAAGACGTGGGCTAGCACGATCAAGGATGACCTAGCAGTACTATCGGATCCACAAGTAGTTGGTCTTCGACGATGGAATCGCGAGTGGCTCGCCATTTCGTGTGACCTGGCTCAGGATCGGCGGGCGTGGACAGTGATGGTCCGAGATGCATTACTTGCTCGGGAAGAAGCCGGTTCAACCTGAGCAGGGTGAAAACCGATACAAGTCAAGTCAAGTCTGAGATGACAAGTTTCCATAAGAAAATCTTGGGGATCAAAATAACTATTTTCTGAATGTGGTAATTCTGGATTTCTTATATATATATATATATATATATATATATATATATATATATATATATATATATATATATATATATATATAAATATATATATATATATATAATATTGACGTATTTCTACTGAGAGTTTCACAGATTCTTAAATACACACATTGGGAGCCAAAAGTATTATTTATTTATTATAATTATTTATATACATATATATATGTTAATGCTTAAATGCCTGTATAATTTAATTTTTGTAATAGCCAAAACTGCTATAGCCATTACTTTTCAGAAATAAGGTGACCGTCATTTGCTTTTCGAAGTCAATACTCATGTTATTATTGTGTATTGAAGGACACTAAACGATGGCTTTTCAAAAATAAAATAAGACGATTAACGTTAGGTTTATATTTCTGAAGAACGTAGAATGTCAGAAGCCTTAATATGAGACATGTTCCACATATGAGAATTTCGAGAAAAACTATTGGAATAGTACGAACTGCTGAATTTAGAAATTTCTATATTAAAAAGATGAGACATAGCTGCCAATGGAATACTTCGGTCACATTCATGAAATCTAGATACCAAAGAGGAAAAGTAATCAGAACAATCTCCATGAAAATAGATGAAAATATGTATAGAAAGATCATAATGATTGAAACCGAGATGCCAGGACAGGATACATAACATTTCGAATTCTTCGTTGAATTGTATCTAGAATCTCGTGATACATTACACAAGCACGAAACCAGATGTGACAAAAATTTTCAATTTAATACAGAAACGAATGGCTAACCTATAATGATAGATTCTGGAGAAAAAATTGTCGACTCAGACACAGTGAACCGACTTTCCTATCAAAAGTTGAAGCAATTGATTGCATATATTCCTTCTCATTCAAATCAGTGGAGAACAGTCGATCGACAAGGCGCAATAATTTATTCACCTGGAGTCAAAATTTAATCTCCAGAGTAACTCCAGGAGAATAAATAAGGTTAAAGGCGAGCAGTATAATTTTGGAGGAGTTAAAATTACTAAATGTATTAATAATAAAATTTTATTTTATATGAATGTATTATCCGAGGAATTAAGTTTTAACTGCTTTTGCTCATATTCTTTGATTACTTTTATAACATTAATTTATTAAGCCGTATAGATTTCAATCGTCGTAGCAAAATCAATGAATCTTTGTTCGATAAAAAGCGTCACAATCGTGATTTTCAGATCAAAACTTCACTCAAGAATATTTTGAAGGTGTAAAAGGAAATTGAATGTATTATTTAACATGAAAGTTCCACCCATTTATTATTTGGTTGATAATTTTTATTGCGAAAATATTGATCAACATAAAAAAAATCTGACATGGTCTTGAAATCAGTACAAAATGTGGCCTGTACTGATTTCTTTAATTTTGACGTCACTGCACGCATTCTTTCTCAAAGTTTGCATAAGTGATCGCCAATGCAATTTTAGGAGGTATTGATAACATTCCCTTTTGTAAGGTGCTGCCGATAGCGTGAATCAGTTTGCATTGATAAAAATGTTGTTGCTGATTGCGTTGTGCTAATTTTATATCTAGAGAAACAAAATTTATCACATCTTCAAGCGTTATACAGCTCGTAGATAAAGAAATATTTCGGCGTTTTATCGTTTTGTATTTTTCATTTTTTATTTTTATTTTGTTCGGGGTGTTGTGTATTTTGGAATTTTTATTTTATTTCTGTCATGGTGTATGAATCAAATAGAATTTTGAGCTTTATATATATTTTATATATATTTTTCTCCTGGAAGATATACGAGTGTGTAATGATTGCTGGTGTAGATTTTTAAATCACGTCGTGTGGAACAATTGTAGAGGGATGAAATGCCACTTTTTTGAGCAGTGTGTTACCAGTTTATGCAGACCGATTTGGCTTGTAACTTTCAAAGAAAAGAAATTTAACATTTTCAAATAAAATGAAATTAAACTTTCAAAAAGTAAGGGAATGCACACGTAATATGATTTTATATAATAACATTGATCGAAATAATATAGGTGGTATAAATAGATGGGAAACTCTGAAAAATGAGATAATCATAACGTCCTAGTGAGCCTCTGTGTGTGCGCGCGAGTGTGTGTGCGCGAGGGAGAGAGAGTCGGAAAGAGAGGGATAAAAAAAGAAATAGTGACCGAATTTGTCCGCACGGGATTTGGTTGTAATTTAGGAACGGGACGTCTTGCAAAAAAGTCACCATCAAGCCGAAACAAAGTAAAGGCATTTGTCCTTTCTTGTATAAGAGCCCCGTCAAACGGTGTCCTGAACGACAAATGAGACAATCAAAATTGAACTGATAAGAAACGTTGTGAAAGCTGATGTCTTCAAGGAGAAATGCGTGCAGTGCACGTTTAAAAATATTTAAAGGAAAAAAGGAGAAAATTAAACTATAAATAACACACATTTCCTGCCCGTAAAGTATTTCCGCAAAATCCAGGAATATGTATTTACAGTATGCGATGGATAAATTGTCGTCTAAGTTACGCAAAAATGAAAGTAACACTGACATTTCTTTTTAACAGATATATTTGTCAAAATTACACAAACATATCTCTAATTACTAAAGAGTAAATTTATTCAATAAAGTCGCCACTGGCCTCCAGACGACTTCGGAATCTCTTGCAATTGCAGAATGCTGCCATAATATTACAGTTCATTTTTGGTTTTAAAAGCAGTTTTGTTGATCTCTGGCTCAACTGCGCCCAACACATAATAATCAAGGGAGTTGCTGTCTAGGAAGTTAGGTAGTTGTAAGGTGTGATTTCGCAGAAATTGTCTGACAGCCATAACTGTGTTCTCCTGCTTCTGTGGCAAGGAGCACATTCCTGTTTATACACATTCGCTGTTTCTTCTAGCAGCCACCCTCTTGACACAGGGCAGCACTAGCTCCTCAGGGCACTTGATCAAGGCCTCCATGTTGCATCTGAGGTCCGCGCCAACAAATACGGGAATTCTTTTCTTATCAGAATAATCAGAGTGAGTTTTCAGAGCTGCCGCACCTTCGTAAATATCATTACACTCACCTTTTCGAACCCTCTGCACTGTCATCAGATTGGCACCCAAACACTCTGAAGTGTTCGTATTGGAGCTTCCGATGCGAATGCCAAGCAGTACAGCATGCCGTTTCCAAATTTGAATGTGAATTGCGTCATGGAGCTCTGTTTTTCACAGACGGTGCCCAACTAACCCTACTATACTCTGCAGTCGACAAGATCAAAAGCAAACAACGCGCATGCGCCAAATTGAAAATATAAAATGGCGACAATATGCCCATCGCACCCTGTATATATGTGTGTGCGGCACAGTAGATATCTACCGTTTAACCGTTGTATATTCGCGTGTTGACTATGGGCTGCCTAGGGTCTCTAGACTTCAGCAGCAACCAGGCTAAGCAAATAAAACGAAAATTCTAAACTCCTAGAGAAGGTAACAATAAATCATCTATACTTCCAAAAACAATGCTTGTCAATTCACAGATAATAAAGATATGTAGATATATGATTGCTTACGTTCTAAATAGGCATGGCATAAAAAGTACTTGCAGCAGTTTGAAATTAACAAGCAAAATTTTCCTTACACAAAAGTTACTGGAACTAAAAAAAGTAAAAAAAATAACTGCTTTCACTAGGCTATGACAGACGCTGATATAAGAATTAGCATCAGTAATTAAAATGAAATTAACAACAATTACAGAGTAACTTCGGTTATTGAACGTCTCATATGTCGAACAAATCAGTTTTCGAACAGAAAATTCGAGATGAAATGCCTCGATTATCGGACAAAATTTCGGTTCTCGAACATCATTGCCGAACTGATCCGAACCGAGTTGACCTGAACTGAATTGTTTCTGAGTCGACCTCTTTGTTGTATACCTTCTTGTTTTGTGCTATGCTTTTCGTTTTCAATTTTATTGTACTCTACTTTTTTCGCTTTCCTAGCCCTTCGTCATGGATCGAATGAAAGCTAGCAGTGATACTTGTAAAGGAAAAAGAAAAGTGGAGAGAAACGTTCATGATACTGTCTCTTCACACTCAGTTTAATATGGCAATATCAATGATCTATACAATTCTTGTAAATAAAGAGACAATCATATCTTTCCTTCCCATTTCTAAACAATAACATCTCTTTACGTCCGCTTTAACACCACCTGCATCTTACGCCATCAACTCTCCTAATTACAGGTACGGTAAAATTAAAGTGTTCGTCTATATTGTATCTATTTCGTATTGTGTTAATTTATTTTCTTAGATTTATTGATTTTCATTAGTTTTGTCTATAAACGTGTGCACAGAGTACTGTTGTAAAAGGTTAAATAAGCAATTATCGTCGTACCAGGAACGGATTAATCCAGTTTACATTGATTATTATTGGAAAAATAGTTTCAGTTTACGAACATTTTGAATTATGCATGGGCTTCAGGAACGAATTAAATTCGTGAAACGAGTTTCCACTGCTTTAAGACTCTATGGATTTGTGAGAATGAACTATACGGGATCTATTTGAACCACTGATTTTAATACTGTTTTTATTGCCAATTTTGGGCGTACAGTAATTACATACTTATGAGCTTAATGAATACTTTCTTGATATACTTTGTTTTATCTATGAATTAACATAACTGTTCTCTGCATTTCTCTCTCTTTCTCACATACACACACACACTCTCTCAATCTGCCTCATCCTCTCTCCCTTATTCTATTTTGGTACACCTTTATATCTAATCACCGTTTCTTGAGGCTCCATAGATTTACAAACTGCATATAGATTATGGTCAGTTCTATACCTATTTAGATTTCCTTTGGGATTTCGTCCTCTATTGATGTTGCAGCGTTTGTTGAATTCTCTCATTTACAATTGTCCTAAGATCTGATTCTAGTAACTCATAAAGAATCAGAAATAAAAATTGAATTTAATTTTCCAAACATTTTTAAAATCAAGATGGGAGACTTAATAACATGGTATATGAACAAATAAAGGGGATATAATTTGTGTTTAACATAACATAATCTATTTTAATCTAAAATAAATTCAAGAATAATTCAAGACTAGATTTCAAATTTCCCTTTCCTTTCATCTCTTTAAATCTACGACATTAGATATGTGTAACGCATGTAATAATTCTCTTAATATTAACATAAGAGTATTTCGGCTTTCCACTAATGAAATATGATCAGCACGTGTTTGACTCAGTTTATTACTTTTTAAGTTCATTTTGAAATCAGTTAATTACAGCTGCGTATTTTCTTCGAATGCGACAATCGATTTCACAATTTTTAAATTAAATGTACGCCATTTTCGAATATTTTCTCTCTTTTCAATTTCAAACCACATACTTAGCATTTGTTAATTACAATTGTATTGTATCTGCTTTTACACGATATTGTTTAAACGCACGCAAAGAGTTCTGTTTCAGAATTATTATTATCATTGATAATAATAATAATAATAATAATAATAATAATAATAATAATAATAATAATAATAATAATAATAATTCGATCGAGTACTTTTAGGAAAGAGCTGATTCACTCTTGTGCAGGCGATGTGGGAAAGGTACCGAGAAAGTGTAACACATTTTTAGTGGCTGTCTTTAACGGGCACAAATGGGTACAGATGAAGACACGAAAAATAACCATCATATTATACTGCTAAGTACACAGGAAGTATAGCCTTCTGTACGCAGATAAAAGGTAGAAGCATTCCTAACTGTTTGAAACTGAGAGTGATCAAGTGAAGCTCATGTGGTATGCAACCATCTTTCACGTCAAGCGCATGGAGCCATCAGCGCGGGAAAACAAATCATAAGTGGATATTGACAGAAGTTTCGTTGCTTTGAACAGTGTTAAGGCGGAGCAGGTGAAAATACTGAGCCACAAAAATCTGACATGTCAAATTTGATAAATACACCAAGCAGCAGCTTTATTTGTCACTTTTGTGACTGGTGCTCCCGGGACTATTTTAAGTACCATTTCTACCTCGCACGATGTCTTGGAGATACTTGATATCATTAAGTGTGTGCAGGTGTCAGCGTTGTTTGGATTAGCTTATGTGCTGTGGCAAAAGGTTTCTTTATAATCTGCGTTTAAGTGCTGAGGAATGATAATAAGCGACCGGTCGAAACATCGATGAGTCAGAGAGTATATCATAACAAATACAAGAGAAATAACATTTTATATTTGCTATGGCATGGCTACATATTTCATCAGGTTGAGAAATAATAACATATAAGTAAAACATGCTGCTTCCAATAAGGTTTGAATCACATGATAGCCATTGGTGCCTCTGATAATCAACAAGACAGATATGTACGTTTTCAGGCTTTCTAAGAAAGGATATAACTTTGAAAGATCACAAAAATAACTTTATGGTGATGGTATTTGTTGTGGATCCCGGGATGGAATCCTGCACAAATAAATAAATAACGCCAGTAATTGAAATAGGAAAATAAGTATACTGAACGTAAGAATACAAACTTGAAATGAAGATTAGTAGTCCAGGAATACGGGTTAGTAGAAAGTATATGTACACGTCTCGTAAGTGGAGCCGTAATTATCTCTCTCTCTCTGTGGACTCTACGTATCTCAACCTTATCTCAACGTATCTCTCTGTGAACACAATGTGTATTCCACGTATCTCCACTCTGTCAGAATAAGTATACTTTAGACGAGTCCATGTTGTGTAAATGGGGGAGAGCCCCACCACAGTATTATTTACTATAGAAAGAGGGTCAATACATATAAAGAATAATAAAGTCTTACCTCCAAGAGAATTCTTCGAAAAAGTATTCAGAATAGAATGTTAGATATTAGCTAAAAATTGGATAACTGACGAGAAATGGCATTATACTGGAAAAGCTGATGATATATTTAGCAATATAAAATCATACAAGGTGGGGTATTCTTGATAATTATACTGTTCTCAAAATAGGACAATTTTCCTGATATAATAATGTAATCTACTATCAGAGTAAAATCATTAAAGACAGCATAAATCTATTTACAATGAAGGTAGTTATACATGTATCTCTGAATTGGTTTACTATTTTTTTAAATTATCGATCATGTTATCTTACCACTAAATCAGGGAGAGATTAAGGATGATCAGTAGATAACGACGAAAGTAGTGAAAGCATGTATTAAAAGTGAAATTGAAGCCGACATATTTCAGTAAAACTCCGTCATACCATGGCAGAGATAGGACAAAGGAATCTTAAATGGAAAAAATATATTAACGTACTTAGATTCTGTCTGGAGGATAAAACGATAAATTGGATAATCTGGATGCAAACAGTTAATGGGAAATAAAAGTAGATATAATATTGTCTTCTCTTAAAAAAGGACTGTTCGAATGTCTTTCAGGGTTATCGATAGAAATTCCGTATAAAGATTTGCGGAAATGATAATAATGTAAAATTGTATCTCTTTTTCTCAATCACTTCCAACGCCTACTTGACCAGAATATTAAGAATTATATTCCATGCCATAAAAGTGCAATTTAGTTACACAAATAAGAAATTTATTACTGAACTTATTACTGCTATATTCATTGTGTGCCTTTAGACGTGAAGGCCTATATTCTAACAATGAAGCTTGTTTCGAACATAGAAAATGTGTAAAACGAGAACTGAAAAATCCGATTAAATATCATTAATGCCACTTAATAATTTGAAGAATTTTTTTATTGAAAAACTGAAACGTTTTTAATTTTTCAATCAGAATTTTTATAAGACCCTGCAGTCAGAATGTTAAATCCTGTATTTTGACAAAATTTATTTAAATCATTTTCCAAATGTTAAGCCGGCGCATAATTATTCTTGAGAAAAGAAAACACTGTTTCAATGACAAGGACATACATCAACATATTAGACGTTGACAGAGAACTTTCGTCATCAATACGACAGAAATCATAATTTCCAGCTTCATTCTTATTTTTAAAGAAGAAAAAAAAAAAACACTCGTTGAGGCGCTATTTCTAATTGTCCCAATATACGAAGAACTCATTCATTATGGATTAATTACTTTCGCACACATAAAATCGTTAGGATCTTTCTGATACTAACCTCAGCTTTTCTTTCTTAGCAGGTATTTTTCTATCTTTCAACACGCCTGCATTGAATATATGCATCAATTATTCAGACCGGAAAGCCAGACGAACACTGTTTCAGAGAGTCTTTTCCGAGTTAGCGCTTTCACTGGGAGTGGCTAAGAAATAGAAGGGTGGAATAAATAATTTGTTTTCAAAGGCTTAAAAGGATGTAATTATAAGCATCCGGAAATTCATTTAATAAAATATTAGATTCAAAGAGGATATGCACTAAATGAGTGGCATTAATGGCGAATGCAGCTGGGAATCGGAACAAACAAAATAAATGATATACAAACGGCACATATTAATGGGATAAGGACAACACACACATGTACAGTCATATAAATATATATATATATATATATGTATTGTGTACTTAGGCAGAAATCCTTTATACAGGTTTCATTAATGACAACAGATACTGCGACTAAGCATTTTATTTATTTTTTCTTGTGTTCGAATAAGTGTTGTTTTTTTGCTGGACACAGAGTGTGTATAAATTGGTCAAATGTCCTGTGATTCCGAGCGCTTTCGGTTATAATTGTTGCCATTATTAAGGATGATTTTTTTTACATTCCAATTGGGTGTCTGGGTTGTGTGTATGTTTATGAAAAACCTCATCGACATATATAAAAAGATTACCAAGAATGGAAGCCATAAAAATAAAATAAAAAACAACACTCGATAATATTAACTACGGCCACAATATGCTGTGTTTCGTTCTCTGTGCATACGGCGATATATATATATATATATATATATATATATATATATATATATATATATTCACTTGGTCTTCTAACAAATGCTACTGTTTTTGATCACTGCAATACGCTCTGGTGGAGAAAACGTTTGTTAATAACTGTTTTTTCAAATGTTTGTCGAAAACCTTCTCATGTTAAAAATTGCGGACTTTAATTAAAACGTATTGATGAACTGCTTGAAAAGTGCCATAAGCACATTTAAATAATTGTGAATATATATTTTTAGAAATTTTAATTAGACTTTATTCATTGAGAATAACATTGATAAACAATGTCGGCACTTTATATGACTCATTTTTTACTCAAATACACATATATGTATATATATATATATATATATATATATATATATATATATATATATATATATATATATATATATATATATATATACACACACACACAAACACACAGACACACACACACCCGGACACACACACACACACACACACACACATATATATATATATATATATATATACCATTTTGAAAATTAATTGGAACAAAACGAATAATTTCTAGAAATACGAAAAAAACGTAAATCAAAATTATTTAATTTTCTAGAATTTTTCCAATGAAACATGACGTGTTCCTACTTCGTTTGTCTATTCCTCGAAGTCGTTCCTTGCAGGTTGCCCACAAATTCTCGATTAGATTTAAATCAGGAGAGTTTCCGGACCAATCTATGGTACTTTGATTTGCTCAGTGGTAAGGCTTGCCTGTGTGTTCGTGAAGCGTTACAATTTTCGTACGCTTCCATGAAGTAACGTTCATCGCAGAAAATGGCCGTATGACAACTAATCGACAATAGAGACAATAGTGTCTGGATGTGATAAAAATCTGATACAATCACGGAAGACGCAATATTTTTCAACGCCAAACGAATTTCGTTATACCCCACAAAAATAAATTAATTTTGGTGGAAACCACTGTAAATGATCTAATCTGAGGTATACACTAGAAATCGATTACACCCTGTCACTCCAGTAGGCCTAAAAGAGACCGTATGGTGAAAGAAAGGAAACTAGATCATTTGTTTCAATTAATTTGAATAAGGTCGTAGGTGTGCGTGAGGGGGTCAATATGAATGTGTGTGTGTTTGTGCGAGCGCGTGTATGAATGTATGTTTGGGTGGGGTGTGCGTCTGTGTACATGAGTTTGTTCTTTTTCAGAGGAAAGAGTTTTGATTCTTATCCAAGGACGGTATATAGGTAGCTCGAAATATAGCAAACTTTTTTGTTGTTAAATTCAAGTTGTCAAAGTGATCATCTCTTTGAAACTTTTACATTTTTTGGTTCAAATAAATCACATGACTTTACTTGTCCCTATCAAATATTAACTAACAAACCATTCAATTTCTATGGCTGTTATTCACACAAATTATTCAAATCTTTTTATACTAATAGAATCTTCCAATTTGAGATTGGCTACACATAAAATTCCCGTGCGTCACTCTATGCTCTTTTTATAGATTAAATATAAATATTTGTCCTTCTTACGATAAATTTATTGTTGATAATCAGATAAGAAATGAAGTCATCTCAGAATGAATATATAGGTTACGCCCTCAAAATTGAAAAAAATTGACTCATGGCTTTTTATCAAAATACTGAGTTTTAAGTTTTTTGTCAGGGTGATGAATGAGGCCTTTTTGTGTTAGCTGTTGTTCATGATGACGGTAGTCTTTGACTATAGAATCCAGAGGTTGCCGGTGAATATTTCGAAGACAGTAGGGAAGCGTAGTTCAGGTTAGCAGTGGATATCTCGATAAAGTAGCAGAGCGTAGTTCTTCCTTCTGTCCTGGTCATCTTTTGTTCTGACAGGTTCGCATTGGACATTTGGTGAGAGTAACCAAAATGGCCGCCGTTATATAAGACGGATTGAATATTTTACGCCTTCTGATTGGTTAACCTTCATTTGGGGGAACTATAAAGTGAGTCCAGTCATTTGGCTTTGCTCCCTAGTCTATAAGTACACAAAATAATTTAACATTAGAATATGCGCAAACACTAAAAAGATTGTACTGCATAAATTTTCGAAGAAATTCAAGAAAAATCCACCAAATGGAAACTAGATATGGACATGGTACAAAAAGTCAAAAGAGGAAGATGGCGTGTGCCGTGCAGAGGGATGTAGTCGACCACCAGTATCAGAAGATATCGTCAATCAGATTCGGAAAGAATTGTACGAAATCTCAGAAAGTCTGTAAGAAGAGCATCTATGGAGACCCAAATCCTTCGACAAATTGGTGTGTAGTAAGGAAACGCATTCGAATGACACCTTATAATTGCAGCTCGTTCAAACACAGATGACATGGAAAAGCGGAAATAATTTTGTGTTTCTATGCAAGAGAACTTGAAGATGACGAGTTACAAAAGTGTCTTGTTTTCAGTGATGAGGACTCATTTCAATCGAATGGCAAAGTCAACAATCATAATATTTGCATTTGGGGTGAAGAAAATCACCCTACCAGAGTTGAGCATATGAGAGCCTCGCCGAATGTGAATATGTTCTACACAATCTAACAAAAATCATCTTTATGGTCCATTTTTTCGTTAAGCCAGAGGTGACCGGTAATATTTATCTACAAATGCTTCAGATCTGCTTATTTGTTGAGTTTCATTTTTTTACAGGATAGGACTCCACGCCACTGATTGTGCGGACTTATGTCAATGAGAATTTATTAGGGATAAAGTTTGGACCTGCCAGTTGTATTGCCAGTATGCTGCTGAAATGGCCATTACGTTCACCTGACTTGACACCTTGTGAGTTTTTCTATGAGGCCATGTGAAAGCAAAAATCTATATCCACCTCTTCGTACAAGACGAGAGAATCTTGAACAGAGAATCAGTGAGATTCTTGAGAATGTTATGCAAGACATGCTACATCGCGTTCAGCAGGAGCTGGACAACCGTTTTGTGTCGTGTAACAGGTGGTGCGTATAAGGGACATTTTTGAAGTTGCGTCAAATCGGCTATAAAAGTTACATTCTTTTGAATATCATTTTTCGAATTTTTATAAATAACTTTTTTTATTGTTCAATATGAAACCTATTTAATTCAATTTACCTGGGATGAGCAGTTATTCAGATATTCACATTTTGAAAGAGGTCATATTTGATGAGAGATCCTGTATTATAAAGATTCAATCTTTCTTCTATTTAGGGGGCAATATTCAGATTTTAGCGAACATATTTAAGAATATGTTGGTAATTTATGGACTTGGCATATAGAATGTTGATACCACCACATTCCTGCGTCAAACAAAAGACATGAAATTCTATCATCAGTTTAAAAGTAAGTGTAAATACGCGACAATTCATTACACAGGAAAAAAGACGTTACATTAGATCATTGTTTTCAGATACCTGAAAATCTGATATCGAGGTTCTCATCAGCGTGCTAAAAAGCAAGGCGACAAAAATCTCAGAAATAAGCGAGATTTGGTTGAAGCACGTAGAAATCAAGAACAGGCTTAGCCTCATCCCAGTCCGTCAGTTTTCTTGTAAGTCTTCTATCAAGTAATCTGTTTAGGTTTTTGCAGACGTCTCCGAAGTCGGCATAACTCGATAAACAGCGACATTTTGCGCCAATATTTATTAAAATATTGAATTCTGAGGCAATGTGTTGAGCAACAAAGAAGGCGACAATGGCAGATATGACGGTAATCGATGCCAGGCGAAAAATTTCTGGGACTTCGTTCGCAAGCCAGGAGTGTCTTCAGGCGATGGCGGTATAGACCTTGGCTAACAGTAGACGATGCGTCTCATGTGTATAAAATTACCGATCAATTGGAATATTATTTTAAAGGCGAAGGAAGCCAGTACCACGTACAAGAATGGTAATTTGAGTAACAAAGATGAAATAAATACAGTAGCGGTCGTCATAAAAGAAAACTAAAGATGGTAATTAGTTTAAAGATAAAACTAATTACAATGAAAACACGGATAAAAGAGCAGTAATACCAGAAAGAACAAAAGGTAAGAAAGAAAGGAAAATAAGAAAGCAGAACTATATAATGTTATTGACGATGAAAGACATTTACTCGACTTATGAAGCATTATGAAGAAGAAACGTCGCAAGTGGTAATGATTTAAAATTATTTATACTACGTAAATTTTTAATATTAACCTGTTTAATATGGCCTGTTACATACGTTAGTAGAGAAACAATTATGTTAATAACAGGGGAATATAGAGAAATTCAAATAGAAGTACATTATTTACATTATTCGTTCTACTGTCCTTATCTTTGTCGCCATATTACAACGTTTCGGCCGTTGTACGCTCCGGCCTTCTTCATGTGGCTGGAATGTCTAACTGAACCCTTTATTTCGCTCACTAGGGTAGACTGTTCTAGTTCCACGTGCTATGTTTAATGGATGTCAATTGTCAGTTACCTCCTGTTAATTTCCCTCTGAAAGTTCTCCACTGTCATAACCGGATACGGAAATCACACTCTTTGGGTCCTGTCACTGGATCTAACTAACGCCTTTATCTACTGTGCCATGTGTCCTTGAGGGCATGGCACGTGGAACTAGAACAGTCTACCTCAGTGTGCGAAATAAAGGGTTCAGTTCGACATTCCAACCACTGAAGAAGCCCGGAGCGTACAACGGCTGAAACGTTGTAATAAATATGGCGACAAAGATTTTTGACAAAGATTTTGGTTGATTTTTAAAAATCGCTACAATCAGTCACACTTATTCTCAGACACACACACACACACACACACACACACACACACACACACACACACACACACACATACATATATATATATATATATATATATATATATTCTGAGATGAGGTATTATGTACAGTATTTACATTAGTCGGACTATTGTCCTCATCTTTGTCGCCATTTTTGTCACAACGTTTCGGCCGTTGTACGCTCCGGCCTTCTTCAGGTGGTTGGAATTTAGAACCGAACCCTTTCTTTCGATCACTGGGGTAGACTGTTCTAGTTCCACGATTCAGGCAGTGGAGAACTTTCAGAGAGAAAATTATCAGGAGATAACTGATAACTGACATCCATCAAACATGGCTCTTGGAACTAGAACAGTCTACCCCAGTGATCGAAATAAAGGGTTCGGTTCGAAATTCCAACCACCTGAAGAAGGCCAGAGCGTACAACGGCCGAAACTTTGTGACAAATATGGCGACAAAGATGAGGACAATAGTCCGACTTATGTAAATACTATATATATATATATATATATATATATATATATATATATATATATATATATATATATAATTATTTATTTGAATATTACAACATAAATATGATATAAAATCACGACAAAAGTAGCCATTTTGTTTCAACACTTCTTGTGTCTTGTCAAGTGATGATATAGAATATAGAGTAAATGGTTTTAAAAGTTTCAAATTAATCAACGATCCTTAGCTAGGAGTAAACGCTGTTACATAAGCTAGAGTGGCCAATCAAAATACAAGTATAGGATGATTCGAAAAATTTGACAACTAAGCAAGATTATCATAGATATTAAAAGATTTATAAAATTTGAAATTAAAATTAAAAGTAAAAAATTAAAAAATTAAAATTACCTATTTAGAAATCTAAATCAAATCTCTATTAAGTTTTAAATTGTAGAATTACCAAGGAGAAAAAATATAAAAATAGAAATAAAAGATATATATGCTATTTAATTTGTATTTTCATTGAGATTATGTTGAAAGTTGTTTTCAGAATCCCAGACAGATATGTATACACTTTAGTTTCATTTCAACATGTTAGTCGCCTCTCACGTGAAATCATTCGAACAACGGCATGTTAAGCGCTCAGACGTATTTAGATATATACACACACATACAAAAAATCAAACCACACATAGGCAAATGCACTTTACTTACACATGCACATCGATACACACAGGCACATACATCTACATTCAATATGATCTAGACGGTCAGATGTCGAAGCTATTCGTGGCTTAATATGTTATTAAACGAATTTAAACTTGAAAAATAGCTAAACCGGTCAAATATACATAGATAAAATTTAAACAAATAACTATATATAAATATATATATATATATATATATATATATATATATATATATATATATATATACACACATATATATATATATATATATATATATATATATACACATTTTTAAAAACATATAGTTTTCGACACATTTACAGACAACAGTAAATAACCACCTCCACATATAATTGAACACTCACACATCCGCATATAAATTAATACATGCACCCGCATACACACATATAAGCATAATAGGTACGCATATACAGACCTACGTACATAAACATACACATAGATAAGCACATATAAATATATTGACCCATACGTCGACGCAGAAAAGTAAATAAGGCAAGTGAAGAAATATATATAAAGATGCAACTATATACAAGCACACACATACATTCATACACACACATCTAGATGTACATACATAAGCACGTATACATATATGCATATAAACTAAATATATACATAGACATTTACAAATACAAGTGTATACATGAAAAATTAAACAAACGTAAATTAAAACGACATGAATATAAAAATGCATATACACATTCGCTAGTACATATATATACACACATACATACGCAACTACACAGAGATATACACACATATATATCTACAGACATACATATACATACATACATACATACACACATACAAACATACATATTCACAAATACATATACGTATATACATATATACACACACACATATATATATATGTATACATATATACGCATACACACATACACATACAAACACATATACATATATACATAAACATATAGACACATGCATAAAAAAGGAAAAAGAAATAAGCATACATAGACCAACTTATATTCTAATAATATTCCAACAACATTATGATAAAATATATTAAAAGTTTATCATAATTTAAGAAAAGAACAACAGTCTATAAGCAATTAAAGGTTCCTTATCAACAAAAGTAGATTTTAGTTTGTATCTATGATACACTCCAAGACACTAAAGCATACATACAAATACACATACAATGACAAACATATATATATATAAATATCTAATCATATATAAATACCCATATCGACACATTCAGATATACAATACACAAACAGTCGAGCGCAACCATATAAATACCCACACATACATATAAATGTACACCCATATACATACACATATACACAGACATATACATATTTAAACATACATATATATACATATATATGCATATATAAACATATACATACACATAGAAACATACATACTACATATACATACATATATGCACACTCACACATACATATACATACATATGCAATATGCATACACATATCTACACACACACAAGTACACATAAATATCTCTATATACCCATACATATACTCACACATTTAGTGGTAGACACTTACCAGAATTTACACCCTTACTCATACACATAAACAGGTTAACCTATGATAGATGCCAATATACACAACCATATACCTTCAAAAAAAAAAAAAAAAAAAACACATATATATACCCCTATATACACATATACATATCCAACCGTAGAAATAACTCTACATAACATACAAATATATACATCTAAATACAGACACGTATGATACTTTGTAAGTACCCAGTACACATTCATATCGATAGGGCGACTATCATGCTAAAAAGGTAACAGTCTATTAAGTTTAATTTATCATTATCATAGAAAGTATATGATTTCTATACTAAGTTAAATTTAAAACGATGCTTACAGTTAACTGTTAGTTCATATCTTTGATTTAAAAGATCAGTCTTATTTTTAAATCTAATTATTTCAAGTTTCTCGTTAAGGCATAAGTAACATATATATATATTCCAATTAAGGCATAAGTAACATATATATATATTCCAATTAAGGCATAAGTAACATATATATATATATTCCAATTTCTAATATTCTTAGAATTGCGTTGATGTCTAGATTGAATAAATCCAGTGAGAGGACACATCTTTATCTTATAGCCATTTATATTTTTGCATATCTGCTTAACGATAACACTTTTGGCCGTAAGTATGGATTCTTGATCATTCTAATATTCTTCCCGAATATATCAAGTTGCTGAGCAGTTCTAGCAGATCTTTGTAGTTTATCGAACGCGTTTGCCTAATCTATAAAACACAGCTACACGTCCTTCTGTATTGTTTTTTCGGATACCATTCTGAGCATAAATATCGTGTTGTTTAGCACCACGCGAAGAGACGAAATACCGGTAAAATCAAGAGCGTCCTCGAAGAATCTCTATCTATAAAAGGCAGGATGTGTGTGTGTGTGTGTGTGTGTGTGTGTGTGTGTGTGTGTGTGTGTGTGTAACGAATGCACGGCCGCATATTCGACAGATTCGCACCAAAATGTACATGCACATGCTCCAAGTTAGCGGGAAGCCAATGACCGACTTTGCATTTCCCAACTCCCATCGATAGTGGAAATAATCGATTTTTTCATGCTTCTACGGCAGTTTTCATGTAGTTTGCGGCCATTTTCTACTGGCCAGAGTGAGAGCCTATAGCTGGCTGTCACGAATAGGCAGGAATATTCTATTGGCCAGTGTGAGAGCCAACAGCTGACTGGCACGAATTTTAACTAGCATGCTAGCATGCAAAAAAAATCGATAGCTGCATTCGTCACTATTCGGAAAAAATTAAATCTGCAGGGCACTTTACTCCAATTGGCTCATTCGCTTGCTTAAACTCAACGTTGATTCTGATTCCGCAGAACTGGGTTGGGTGTGAAAGAGTATTTGTTGTTAACATTATTTTTTCATTCGGTTTTTCCCGTGACGAGTCCTTTTTTAAAGCTGATCGTTTTGTGTTCATTTTGTTTAGTTCTTTTTTCGTAACAGATTTATTGTTTAGTATAGAGCTTAGAAAAATTTCGCAGTGTGAGATAGGCAAGAAGTAAGGCATGTAGCAACATCAGCACGGCAAAGGGCACACCTTTAAATGCAAGGTAGGGCAAAACTATTTTAAGTCATGTGATAGCGATTGTTGTATGAGTCGTACGATTTTTGAATCAAGCACGGGCAACACCGGACATTGCTGCTAGTAATATATATAGTGTACGATTATACAGCGAAGAATTTTCTCTTTCTCACGGATAACTGGAGAATACTTTTGAATTATAGAGTTATTTGCGCATTTCTGCCTTTATTTAATATATTATGAAAACACATGCCCAATCACATGTCCACTGGCTTTCTAACTTGTCAAAGTAAGAAATGTAGATGGGCATAAATATATATAAATAGGTATTTAAAAAAAGTAAACGTTCTTTGTTTTTTTTTATTAATCCGACAGATTTATTTACATTATTCAGACTAGGGTCCTCATCTTTCTCGCCATGTGTATTACAACGTTTCGGCCGTTGTACGCTCCGGCCTTCTTCAGGTGGTTGGAATGTCGAATAGAACCCTTTATTTCACTCACTGGGGTAGACTGTTCTATTTCCACGTGCCATGTCTAATGGATGTCAGTTATCAGTTATCTCCTGTTAATTTCCCTCTGAAAGCTGCGGAAAGAAATATAAAGGGGAGACAGGCGGCCCCCTTCAGTTAAGGCTTCAAGAACACCAGAAAGCTGTAACACGAGGGCAAGTGGAACAATCAGGCTGATCACATATGTACAGAGAAGGGAAATCGCTGCCCTCTGTGGAATCAGGTTGGGATCATAGACAAAGAACACCATTGGAAAATTCTTAAACTTAAGGAATCAGCACATATTCTATGTCAGAAAAATCTCCTGAGCCGACCAAGCATAGAAATGAATACAATATGGGAACCAGTGCCAAAAAATGCCATATGAGCTCTGGTAAAAACAAGAGATTAATAACAGCAAAAATTGAATATGAGCACTAGTAAAACATGATTGCTAGATTAGGTTTATAATCCTCAGAAATTCATGCACAGATGTCCTCAATGACACACGGCACAGTGGATAAAGGCGTTAGTTAGATCCAGTGACAGGACCCAAAGAGTGTGAGTTCAATACCCGGTTAAGACAGTGGAGAACTTTCTGAGGAAAATTACTGGGTATAAATGATAACTGACATCCATTAAACGTGGCACGTGGGACTCTAACAGTCTACTCCTCTGAGCGAAATATAGGGTTCAGTTCGACGTTCCAACCACGAAGGCCAAAACGTTATAATAAATATGGCGACAAAGACGAGGAAAAATAATGTACATAATGCCTCATCTCAGAAATATTGACAGATTTTTATTACGTAAACGTTATTAATAATATTTGCGTAGTCCTTGCGTTAATTTATTAAACAATATATTTATTTATTCTCATCTGCCAGCCTGAATATTCGAGATATTTTATTAGTAAAAAATATGCGCACTCCGGTTGCATTACCTTAGCCGAAATCGTCGTTAGATATGGCCACTCGGCTACAGAGCGCTACAATAACAAAAAAAAATCTGAATAGTGACTTTAAACACAAATTATTCTCTGACTTTTGAAATAGATATATCTGCTCAGTTTCGTGTTTTAATGTAAACAAAACAATTTGTAAAGTAATGGAAAGGATTTTTATTTATTAACCTGACAGGTATTTATTAATTAAGCGTTATTTTTTAGCGGATACTCGTATTTTGTGTAGATGCTCTGTTTATTTATAAAATTCTATTTAAGCAAATACAAGAATTTTATTTTTCTCGTCCTATTTCATAATCTGATGTCGGTGTGCGTGCGCGTACACGCGAGTACGTGTTCTGCTACGTAAAAAGGGTGTTTCATTTGAAATAATTTACCATTTAAATCTTACATAATGTCAAAATGTCTCAAACTAACTTCAGCCTCGTTGGTATAATGGCGACATTTCGTTATGTTATTTTGTCAGGTGTTTTGAACCTTAAACAAGGAAGTAAAAATATGATAGATCCAGCTGTTTTTCACGTATACCCTTTTAAATATGTGTCGTGCTATTTTAAAAAAATGCGAAAAATTAACAGCCCAAAATTGAACAGCACGGATTCGTTTCCACTTTCTCAGGTAAAAAAAAAATACGTAGCAAATTACCCACCTGGTGTTTAGGTCTCAATGTTCTCATTCCAATTATCAAAAACAAGTTAATGTCATGACTCAAAATTAACGTTTTCGGTTGGCTCTACTGATTTTTCAGAAGAAAGGAGATTTTTCTCATTTTGTAGACCGACTGAAATCCTCAACCGTGATTACTGCAAAATTAAGTAACAATTATAGGCTTGATATTTAATAATTGTCGTAAATTATGTATGGCATAATTAAAATTATCCTGTACATACTTAGTGTACATATGAAAATTCTTTAGTTAAATGTAAGTGAGTAAATATATTGTGTAGGTAATTCGTGGGTATACATACGTATGAAAGTATCTTGCGGTATTATAAAATTTATTTCTCATAATTAAAGTAACAATGCACAGATATTTCCATTTATTTATTTATATATTAGGGACTCATCAGCAGTGCGCATCCACTACCGAGAATTGTCAAGCAAACATCATACCAACTGTTCCACCGGGCCTCGGTGACGAGAGGATAGCAAATCAGAGAAATCGCTCACGCATTCCGAAGTGGAACTCAACTGAATATCCTTTTATACCCATAAGACTGTGGCCCCGGAGCCACGACTACTATCACCAACTGGAGCATTAGAAGCCGGTTGAAGTAATGATATACAAATGATAGAAATTGTTAGGAGGATTTGATAATTATAATTAAGTAATTCATTGAGTCTGAATTAAAACTCAGCAGAATGCCGAAAGCACTGGACTCATTCCTTGCAGATTAGCTATACATTCTCGATTTGATTTAAATCAGGTACTTTGATTTGCTCACTGGTAAGGCTTGCCAGTTTGTCCGTGCAGCGTTACAATGTTCGTACCCCCTTGGAGTAATGCCCATCGCAGACAATGGCCGTAGGACAACTAATCGACCGTTGAGACAACAGTGTTTGAACCTGATAAAACTGATGCAATCACGGCTGACGCAATTTCCCCATTCACCCGAAAATAGCTTCATATTAGTGCACACCTTTGCAAATGACCTAATCTGGGGAAAAATAGAAATCGATTACGCCCTGACAATACACTGGGTCTAAAACTGACCGTATGGTGAAAGAATGGATACTAAAGCGGTTGTTTGAATTAATTTGCACAAAGGTGTAGATCCTTGCGCTCATTCCTCAAAGAGGAATTTTTATGATTGATATAAAAAAACTCTGACTTTAGAAATTAAAATTATGTATTTTCTTTTTTAACCCTTGGTGTGGAGGTCGTTGGTTGACACACGGGGAAGGGTGTTACCCTGAGAGAATCTAGTACTTCACAGTTCAAGTCATTTTAAAATAAAATAAAATTTAAATGGAAATAAAAAAAAATAAATCAAAGTAACTTCTTATATATACATACTCGAGTTAACATATACTTTATTGATTATCTTGAATGCACAGGCCAGCGCACATGATTCATACGGTTTTAAAAAAAGACATGGCATCTACTCGGAACAAGCGTATCCACAAAATCAGTTTTGAAGTATGGGAAATAATATCGAATTCATTCCTTACGCTTTCGATGTGAAAAAATGAGGATCTATGACCTTTAGAAAAGATCCTAACGAAAGGACGGACATTCTTGAAAAGGGCAACTGAAGGTTACAATGCTGTTACGTTCTCTGCGGCAGAGATGTCCCGATCAGACGGTGGCTGAAAGAGTGCCAGAAAGCACATACATTTTATTGGGTTTCTCGGGTGACGGACGAGGGTTAATTCTGTAAGTGTTTTATTTATTCCTTTTGGAGTCCTTACAGCTTTTTATGAGGATGTGCGTGAAAGAAAATGAATTTATAAAATTTAAAAAAATATTTCATTGTTTGCCATATACAACGAAAGCAATATTACAATATATAAAAAAAAATGTATATATGTGTGCATAAAAAGTTGCAGGCACGCACACAAATACTATCTCCAACATACTCACACAAAAGCACACACACATATATGTGCGTAAATATATATATATGCATATGTGCGTATATATATATATATATATATATATATATATATATATATATATATATATATATATATATATATATATATATATATATATATATGTGTGTGTGTGTGTGTGTGTGTGTGTGTGTGTGTGTGTTTGTGCATATATATATATATATAGTTATATATATATATATATATATATATATATATATATATATATATATATATATATATATGTATAATTCAATGTTGAGAGAGTAGTCACTAATTGATTTTTTGTATGACTAGTAAAACAATATGATGACTCATAATGCAATACGCCAAAGAAACATCAACTAGTTCCGTATAAATTTGATTGAGATCAACGCTATTTTCACGCTAGACGTAAAATCAAACATTAAATTCTGGTTTTGATCAATCAAGCGAGACCTGTTTGTAAAGCACAACTTTCAGATATTGACCAACGATTTATCACTTTTAAAACTTGATATAGCTACACATATGCAGCAATAGGTTATATTGTTTATGATAATAAATTATATCAAGCCTTGATTTTATTTCTGGCAAAATATCTGTCAGTAATATATGTCTATAACACGTGGCTACTTTAAAAAAACAAATGAACCTTTATTGAATGGGTATTTCTGTACAAGTCGGAGACGCCGTGTCCATAGATTGTCACTCATTTGGCGACATTTATTTATCAGGTATCTGTGGGTTCTGCAGTGTATGATGCCGTCCAAAGGCTAAGCAGCGTATTAAGAAACAGATAAATTTGATTAGAAATAAAAAAAAAAGAAGACTGAACTGTTATATAATATCATACCTCCAATATGGCAGTGAATGTTCGACAATCTTCTCACAGATGAAGAAGAAACTGAAAGCAACGGATCTGTGATTCTACAGAAGGATAATGGGAATGCCATGGGCCGAAATAATGAGCAACGGCGAAGTTCCTGCGACAATGGAACCAATAAGGACATAAATAGTTAACATCAGGAAGAGACAGTTGTTATTTCTATGGCACATAATGAGAAAAGGTTACTTGGAATGTTTAATACTCACAAGACGGCTTGTAGGTAAGAGGGATAGAATAAAACATGCATAAACTACCTGGCGACCTTGAGTGGATGGAAGGTGAAAAGAGGATTTGAGAGTGTTATGGGAACTTACCCATAATAATAATGGACTATCCCGTACACCATAAATACTGCGCCTCAAGAGGAAGCAGTAGAGTGAGTCACAGAGTGACACAGTGAGTCAGTCAGAGACAGAGTCGCACCAGACGATTACTGTAAGACATTGGAATAGTGATACTGGTCGAGACAACATAGTTCTCTCTAACCTAACCAGATTACTAACACTTTCTACTTCTGTGTACATATTTCTATTTGTAATATATCGGTGTTATTCCATACCTGTGTTCGAGTTATTCTTTATTGGTTCTACCTTGGACCATCACCGTGGTACAAGGAACCTGGACCATAACAGAGAGAGATAGAAAATAGACAATATTTACTAAGAGATACAAAAGACAGGGAATTGTGCAGAACTATGATTGCCAACGCCCTGAAAGAACAAGTAATATTGAACAAGAATCGGATTGTGGTCAGGCGACCTTATGAAAGAAAAAAGTCATTAGAGGGTGTCAATTTGAAAACTGGATTACACATATCAAATATATCCAATATAATTTATATACACACGAACAAGCACATGCACGCATATATATCTGGGAAATGATTAGAAGACAATGTGGACTGAGAAATCAACACAGGATGATTTGAATAATATAGGTATTTTTACCCGCCACAAGTATATATATATATATATATATATATATATATATATATATATATATATATAAATTGACACTTATGTCAACAGCAAACAGCGACAGTCTGTTTAATGCTTCAACCCAAATTTCAGGTCATGTCTACTTGTTTTGACTTGACTATATATTTTAGTCAGTAGTGCATTATTGTTAGTAAAGTCTATTCTGTTATCCCAACGGGCATCGGCTACGCGATATCGGTTATGTTTCAAGTCATTCTACAGGCTATTTCGTAGGAATATTTGTGGATCCAAATACATTTTGATTGTTACTTTTTATACTCATTATCTATAGCGTGTTCTTTCCTAGTTTGTCAATTTCCTTTGCATTTATGTAATTATTTTACTTACTTATTTATGTAATTTTTGTTGATTTTATTTTGGGGCGGTGCTGGTTATTTTATTGGTTTATTTTAAAGTATGGGCTTTGTCTAAATTGTTATATTATCTGAGTTATATATAGTGCATATATTTGCATGTTTCGATTCTTTACTAACGAAGTAAAAAATACTTTTTGTATCTGCATTTTCAGATAATTTCTGATCATTTATTTAGTCATTTGTTATCGTCTGAGAAGGTGATTATAGCTATTTTTCACATAGGTAAAATTTACAATTTGTTGTAGGTTGATACTGTGTTCCTTAATTCTTTATTTGTTTTTACGTATATGTATTTACTAATTGTAAAGATGCTTTGTGTGCTTAATCTCCCTGTTTCCAATTCCCTTCAGTTACTCCCATGTATATTTTTCCTTCCTTATCTACTAAAATTCCAATGACTTGGTATATTATAATGTTTTGTATGTTAAGGGACGTTCGGTCATTAATTTGGATTTGTAGGTAAATGTGGTTTGTGCGGGTGGTTTGTTGGTTATATATCTGTCGTGCTTTTTTATTAATTCTATTATATTCATGAAGAAAATCTAGCTAAATTTTACTGTATTTTTTCTGTTGAATATTTTGTAGAGACTGCTTGAGGGGGAAGTGTTTGTGTATATCTGTATTTAAGTTTTTGTACAGTGGGTTGAACCGTATGGTATTTCTTGTTAGCATTTTTATATTGCGTGTTGAGTATCTGAATGTTGCCGAACATCCAATAAATTTTAATCTTTTGAGACATATTTGAAGATGGTTTTATTGGAAAATTCTCACGTAACCTGGGGTAAATTGATTTTGGGATCTACTTGATTATTGCTAGCGGGTGGTTGAAAGATGTGTATATAAAGGGGGCTTTGCTTTGGTTTGTCTGTCTATATAGGGATGATAGGCTCATGTTCATCCCCAAAAGTAATGGTCCACTAACCTCGAAAATCCAAAAGAAGATTATTAGTACCTTTAAATTACTAGAATTTAAAATTGATATTTCTTCTAATCTTGAAATATTTGATTATTTAGATATCCCACCTAACCTTACTGATATTAAATTTAAACCATACCATAAGGACAATTGAACCACCCACCTATAGTAATGTTAATTCCAACCACCTTAAAGCTGTTATAAATCAGATCCGTACTATCGTTAACACTAAGATTAGTCGACTATCATCTAACTTAATTATCTTCAATGAAATAAAAATTACATGGATAGGCCCTCCAAAAAGTGGTTTTAAAAATAAATTTTCCTACCTAATACCAATAAATAACACCAAGATATCTAAAATTAAACGTACACACATAAAAAGAAAAAAAAATTGGTTCACCCACCTCCTCTGCAATTTGTCAAATATTAACAATGGGCAGTATTTTCTCAAGTTAACAAATAAGTTCTTCCAAAAAATAACCCTCTAAGTTATAAGATTTTTAATACGCACAACAACGAACATTTAAGGAAATTCTCTGAAGAACTAGTATCGAACCCTCCTGTAATTGTAGATCTAAAGGTAATTGTCTAGTAGATGGCAAATTTAGATATACCTAAATTATATATCAAGCAAATCTGCACTTTTTTCCCTATCATTTTCCAAAATGCTGACATATGCACTTCAATGTAGGTAATGTTTTTCACGCTGCGACTTCTCGTTTCACCTGAAATTCGCGTCACCTATGCTTGATGTTGATGACAACCGACCAAAGGAGAATTTGTCCACCATAGCGAGTCAAAATCTTTTCGCAGATTCTAAATAATCATAATACTGGATTTGGCTCAATCAATAACGCAATCTATTGGAGCAGCGAACAAGTAACTGTATTAAACTCATAAATCTTTGCTTTATGATTTTGTCTTCAGTAAACATTTCAACTTATCGCAATAAAACGGCATAAATTGGAGAAAGCATCAGAGGCAAATAGATGTGCACTTTTCCGAGGACGCCAGTAGACATGTAAATTTGGCAGACGACAATATAATCACGAAGAAAATTAAAAAGAACAACCTCATTGAAATCCCTAAGTAATTGGAAATGTAAAGTTTATTATTTAAAAATAGAACTTGTAGACAAAGTAATTGTAAATTCAGTTATTCCCATTGCGACAAGGGCAAATTATTGCTGAAGAAATATTCTTTGTATTGAGTCTTCTTACTCTAGCAGTGAAATTGAGGCTGCTTCGTAGATTATAATGACGACAGTAAAAACAATGCTTACTATAGTGTGTATATTAGATAGATAAATTCATGCAATCAGAGAATAAAGATCGAAGCGACAATTTTTTTCTTATGTAAGTATTGCTTGATTACGAGAAATGTCTTTAAGTATTCAATATTTGATCGTAGGAAACGTTTCATAATATATGCTATGTGGCGATAGGATCATGTATGTGACCTTTACAAGCAATTCCAACCTTTATCCCGCTACTTCAGCTCCTAAATATCATTAGCTAAATTAAAATACAAAGTTTTTCTAGTGTCAATATTAACTAACACATCGCACAAATAAGACTGAATGATTTCAATCTTCTTATATTCATCCACAGTGATTTTAAACAAAGATTTTTAATACTAAAAGAAGGAGCAAATGAATATAATTTTTACTCCGGAAGCCATCTTAAAATGTGGTAAATTACATAATAATTAGGAAATGTAATTAGCTAATTAAATCAGCACCGCCCCATTGCAGTAACATGAAACAAGAGCTAATTCACTTCTTTTATCTACACAAAACACTGGCTATTGATTATTCTACTTAAAACCAATCGTACGATTCATCATAACGCGTTCTGACCGATCAGATAGCTATCAAACTGATATTGCATTTCATATTTTATTTTTTGGAAAAGTAAAAAAAATAATATAAAATCTTCAGTATAAAATTGTATGTAAAAAATATTTATGTACAGTCATCGATTTATCCCAACAAAATGATGACAAGAAACATTCTATGTCGATCATCAATGTCCAGTCACAAGACAGGTCATTCAAAATTGTGTTATGCTCACACGATGAGTTGAAATATTAAATTACGTTTTAAGCATTGCCAAATGATGTATATAATCGTTACTGAAGGAAACATGATTGCAGCGTACATAACAATGTTTTGAACAGTCGTAGAGTGAGTCTTTGCAATATCGGAAAGAAAATGTTTATCCGCTACACAGATAAATGATTCTTTAATGGTGTGTGCAATACAAGGAATGCCCCAGCCCATTCAGGCTTTAAGATATACGCAGGGGGTAGTTATTTTCAAGGAAGATATATTATTAGTATAAAAACAGTTTAATTTATGTTCAAGGCAAAAACGTATATCGTAGAGATATGTTCCAGAAAAAGTCAGATGACAATGGAAAATGACCTACTTTATTTCTGGAGTTGTCACTATCAATACACTCCAATCTCGTTGGTGTTGAACAAGTTTTTATAATTCCATCTTTGGTATATCTTCATAAAATCTATAATAATTCTCCTGGCTTACCACATGAAGTCCTGTTGGAAAAACGAAATCAGATTGTAAAACATTCATTACAAAAACGTCAGGCATTCGATTCTTTCATACGTTTGTCTGTTATTTTTCAGAACTCTGGGAACCGAGAAAGATAAGTACAGCTTAGACGAATGACTCACCAACATTTGTGAATATTAATATTCTAATATAATATTAACCAAGAGCATAAATAGGGTATGTCTTAGAAAATTCTGCATCCAGATTCGAAAGTATTTTACTGAATTTATTTTAAAACAATTGATTTTAAAACTGTAGCAATATATTTACTTCTCACTCTCATGTAAGATGCATATTTTCTTTAAATATACATTTAGTGTGCAGTTTGTTTATTTTGGTTTTAATCGTTCGTCAAACAAAATAATATAAAAGAATTCATTACAAGTACGATATCATTACTGAATATAACACTACTTTTATAATTTTTGAAATGAAGTTTATAAAACTTGTTGCTCCCTTCGCCTACGGCAAATGGTGCAATCACATGTCTTAAGAATATCAAAAATAACAAACACTGTGCGATTATACGTGCGGAAACTAAACCATGAGATATACAAACTGGATGGATGTTTCACAACCTCAAGATTGAGTAACAAACAAGGCTAGATAGCCTAGTCTGCCCTGCTGTTTAACGTGGATATGTTAGGTGAAAAGCCCGGTCTATGTTATTTGTGTGAAAGGGAACATTAATGAACTTAGCTGGAATTCGAGCTAACCAAACACCTAACCGTTACAATACCCGCACTCCCGTCGTTCTCTCATTTCTCCTCTCATTAATAGGCTCTGGATTTATCTCTTATTCTTTATAAATGGATCAGGATGAATAGCTTTTATTCAGCTATTATATGTGGACAAATATAAGAAATATCAAACATTTTTTTAAAAAAAACGCTTTCCGTCTAGGTTGGCGTCTTCAGGTCAGAATGAAAAGACAAATTTGTGTGTGTACTTTGTTTTAATTAAAACCTTTAGGTAGCCGTCTTTTGGTCGGAAAGAATGAACAAAACTGTGTTTTTTTTGTCTTGAAGCCTCAGATATCTGTTGAAAATTGGAACTAACCCACTTCGAACAGATCCCCATTACTCTCTCCGCCAGCTTGTATATCACATTGTGGCACTATTTGTTTTGCAATGATTGCCGATATTATGTATGAGTCTAGTGTTAGGTTTATCGTCTGGAAGTATGTGAACATCGCATTCTGAATGCATTTTCGTCTCAGTGATTTTCTTTCTTACCTGATCAAGCGTGAATTTATTAAATGGAAATTATGTCCAGATTTGAGACGGTGAACTGCCATGCGTCCAAAACGTTATTATGCAACATATCTTTCCAAGGTTCATATGGCGCTTTTTGGAGATTCCTTGATGTTTCCCTGACGTCACTCCTTGGGCACCTTCTTCAAATTATTTTGTACATTCCAGCCTCTGTCTTGTTTTAATGTTTTGTTTGATGCTAATTATATCACTTAAGGTTTCAGAGGTGGTGCTGGCGAATTTTACATCAAGGTTGGATGAGCTATCTTTGATGGCGGCTCTTATAGATTTAATAGAATTTGAACCTGATTTTGCCCGGCTTAGTAGATTTATGATTTTCTGTGAATTTTTCTGTTTTTCCTGTGGATCTTGTCAGCTTTTTGCTTAGCATTATATAGGAAATAATTGGTGTATTTGAAGAGTTTGAATGCATTTGAATTAATTCCCCCACATTATTCTATATTCAACTAACAGGAAATATCTGTATATTATGTCAATGTTTATGTCAACAAATTGGAATAGTTTGTCAAAATTTGAGATTGATTATAAAACGTGAAAGTAATTTTACCCTTTAATTTTGCATGCAAAATCCTTCCTTCATCATAAGATCACTAATACAAAATAAATCAAAGATTACGAATTATATAACTGCTATTTTGTGGAAGGAATACCTGTTATTTGCTAAAAACATTTTAACGAAAATTAAAGATTGATTGTTTTCCGCAAAGCTAATGGCAAGCGGCTCTTAAAACCTAAAGTTATATAACTGTCAGATACAAGGAATAAAGCACATTTTCTAGAGTTAAAATGGTGAAATCTTTTTTTTAAGTAATCACTGAAAATCTAATAAGATACATTCAACACTGCTGACAGGTCATTTTAGGTTTCTCATAGCAGTCATCAGGCCAATGGCAGGCCAGTGCTTTACCACTTCCTGAACTCCTGTGACTTGCGCATTATAAATACTTTTTTTTATTAACTTTCAGTGGAAAATGCGTTGAAGTTCTTCGCTCAAACTTTTAATATCCGGTTTCAAGGAAAAATATTAAGGAAGATATCAGCAAAAAACGATACAGTAACGAAACTGTAGGGAGTGCTTGGAAGAAACATACAGAAATAAAAAAATATATGTATAGAGAAAAGAAGAAATACGATAATATAATAGATTTCACAAGTAAACTGAAAGCAAAGAATGAACACACAAATAATAATTACTGTTACGATCAAATGAGAGATTAATGTATATGGTATACGACTGTAAATACTCAAAGTGATTACTGCTTATGAAATATATATATATATATATATATATATATATATATATATATATATATATATGTATATATATATATATATATTTATTTATTTATACAAACACACACACATATATATATATATATATTTATACATACATATATATATATATACACACACACATATATATATATATATATATTTATACATACATATATATATATATACACACACACATATATATATATATTTATACAATTTTTTATATATATATATATATCTATGCTCAACAAATGAAAGGGGAGGCGATGAACACAGAAAACAAAACTAAAGTTTAACAAAACGTTCAAATTAAACATAAAATATGTTAGTAGTACTTAAAAACCTCACAAAAATAATATTAATGCCCCCCCCTGTATTCTACTTTCAGACAGCATCCAGAAATACACTCATTAACGGAGACGGAAAAAAATTTAAAAAATGACTGACTGGAAAAAACTGGACGAAAAACAAACTGGTGTGTTTGGGAATATGGACATAGATCCTAATAAAAAGAGAGACTTGGGAAAAGGCCAGTAACAACATTTGCCCGCATTAAATAGGTAAATAAAAAGTGTCTAAGTTAACCACTGGAGGGTTCATAGGAAACCGAAACGTTGCGTGAAAAGGGTCTTAAAAAAGAAAATCAAGACCAACCTCGTTCACTCGCAACAAACTCGCCAGATTGCGCTGAAATCTGTCGATAAAAAACGCTTTCCATCAGTGCTGATGTTCATCTTGAGCTGATGCTGAAAGAATCCGGCCAGTATATATATATATATATATATATATATATATATATATATATATATATATATATATGTGTGTGTGTGTGTGTGTGTGTGTGTGTGTGTGTGTGTGTGTGTATGTATGTGTATATATGTAATATAGAAAAAGTTGTTTTTCTATATTATATACATATTAAGAAAGTATACGTGGCTTCTCATTATGCTATATATATACATATATATACATATATATATATATATATATATATATATATATATATATATATATATGTCATTCACAGACAGTACTGTTTCACTGTATCACAGCTCCTCAGTGCGACTAGACTTCCGAATGCCTCAAGCCAGGATTGAAACACAACTAATTTGGTATCAGCCAGAGCTATCTTCACTCGGTAGAGTTACACAACTAAATCTAGCGTATTGTTTTTATAAATGTAAACAAATGCCCATCAGCCAAAGGGCTCCATTCATTTTACTGAAGAGCTTTGCATTAGTGCAGGTGGCTGTTGTTTATAGAATTAGCTTATCACTCAACAGTGCTCAATTGAAATGTAGTGTTCATTTTGTTTTTTGGACCAAGGTGCATTTTGGCCATCACTTCTTCAGAGACAAACGTTCGCAAAAATTATTTACATGCTTTAGACGTACTCAAAATCTTCCTCCATATTACTTATCTATTCATACCAATAATTTTGGCAACGTGGGTCCCTAAAGAAGTGTTGACCGAAAGACACGTTTGTTAAAAATTGAACATTAAACAGTGCTTGCTTAAATCAATATATATATATATATATATATATATATATATATATATATATATATATATATATATATATATATGTGTGTGTGTGTGTGTTTTTGTGTATGTGTGTGAAAGTGAGGTTTGATGAAAACACCAAGCCGCGACATTGGTGCATTATGGGTATATTCAGCAGGCATCATGTATGCTTCCAATAATTTTATAATTTATGAGTAAGAATAATTGTGGATCGTAATCTGCTTATTTTTATAACAATTTATCATAGTGTTGTTAACGTTTTAACCATTATTTATTATTGATTACTTAATAATGTGTTATTCATTATTATTATTATTATTATATTTACTTTTGTTCACGTGTTCATCGCCGTTTGTTTATTTGTTTATTATTTAATTTATGTATTTATTCACATTATTTTTTAATTTTATTTTTTTCTGTGTTATATAATTTGCTTAAAATATTGGCAAAATTATCTTGGTTGTATATAGTGCATATATTTGCATTGTCCATGGAGATATTTTACAAGATATTCTTTTTTAGTTTTTAATTTTTAAATATTTTGGTAGAAATTTGTTTTGCATAATTTATTTACTTATCTGTGTTGTTCTGCAAAGGTAAATACCCGTATTTTCTTCTCCATAGAGACTTTACAGGTTCAGATTCTATTGTTGTAGGCTGACACAGTTTTCCATATTTCCCATTATATTCTCAGGGCAATTTGGTTTTTGTATTTAATTTCCCGTATATGTTTAGAGAGCATTACACTGTTCGCCGATTTACTATTTGTAAAGAAGGTTTTCCCTGTCTCTGCTTTCAGGATCCTTTAGTTATTGCTATGTATATCTTATTTTCGTTATCTGTTGATTTTACTGTGCTTAGTTACATTGTGATGTTTAGCCAGCAATTACAAATAAAACGTTCGTTATCTGCAGTTATTGGTAGGCTGGGGTTGTACGGCGATTTATTTCTTATTTTCCTGTCATGATTTTTTTTTATTAATTGTGCCATGTCCTCGATGAAAATCCACCTGATATTTACTGTAATTCTGTTGAATATTTTGTGGAAAGTGCAAAATTTTTCTATGCGTTTAATTAATATTTCACTACATTTGTTTACATTTTTATTGTAGTGGGTTAAACAATCGGACATTTCTTTTCCATTTGGCTTTTTTTGTGCTGTGTATTGTATATTTGAGTCTTGCCGACAATCCACTATCTTTCAACTCTATTTCGTGATCTTTTAAAACTTTGTTGAATATGTTTACTCTGGAAGAATTGTCAGATAACTTGTAGTTAAGTGATTGTTGTATACGCTTGATTAATGATGGTGGATGATTGGAAGATGTGTGTATGCAAATTTTTTTTCGTTTTATTTACGGTGTGGTTGATGTGTAATTTTTCTGAGGTTAAGTGAGACATCTAGGAAATCTACGTCTTTGGGTTCGTTATACGCCTATCTTTAAGATGTTTATAGTTTTTTCAGATTCGTGTCTGTTAGCGTTTCTCAGCATTATGAGGCAGTCGTCGCTGAAAAGGCCTATGTCATTTTTATTGATTACTTAGTTCATGAAGTAAAAGTATGCTTATATATTTGCAGGTATCTGAGACATCAAAGTTCTTCATTGCAATGTCGAATGTTGACTTATTCCTTGTTCCCTGTCTTCGTTGTCGGAAAGTGATTTTTGTGAACGTTTAAAGATATTTTACTTTTCTTGTGTTGATTTCCATTTGTTGCTGAGCTAAGGAGATGAACTTTTCTAGCATGGGTTCAGTTAAGGAAATACATGTTATCTAATTGTATAAATTCGCAATTATGTTTGTTTTTTTACATTACACACCAGTCTTCAGTTGTTTTCTTTTGCGTTTTATCAATGATTTATACGTAACTTTCATCCTCCGTTTTCAGTTATATTTTTATTTTACTCAATACAAATTTAGTTGTGTTTATGTGTCTTTTCATTGTGTTAATGAGTTGGGTTTAATAAGGTTTATGAGGTTGATATAGCCAATATATTAAACTAAACCAACAGAGTAACCACCTACCAAAATTATATATATATATATATATATATATATATATATATATATATATAAAAGTGAACATAGAAGTCAACACTTAGGGCGACAGTCTGTTTCATGCTAGTGCACTCGTCAGGCAACTGATTGCACTAGCATGGAACAGACTGTCGCCCCTAAGTGTTGACTTCTATGTTCACTTTTATATTTACACACGCTCTATCTCTGATATTGAGCACTTTATCCCATAAATATAGCACAATTTAAGACTATATTTCTTCATATATATATATATATATATATATATATATATATATATATATATATATATATATATATATTGTGCGATGATTAAATTGTCTAGATTACACAAAAATGAAAATAACGATGACATTTTAATTTAATAGTATATTTACCGAAATTACACAAAAATATCTTGAAATAGAAAAAGGTAATGTTATTCAATAAAATCGCCATTAGCTTGAAAAACGACATGCAAATGACTTCAGAATCTCATGAAACTCTTCTGGATGGTCGCCTTGAAGTTGGTGAATGCTGCAATAACCATTGCCTTCTGTTTAGCTTTGTTGATCACAGGCTCAACTGCGCCCCCCAAAATAATCAAGGCGATTGTGGTCTGGGTAGTTAGGTGTGAGGGGTCATATGGTCGTAGAAATTCACTGACAGCCATGACTGTGTTCACCAGCATATATGGCATCGGGATTCCTGTTGCCAGTAGGTAGTGATGTTGGGTCTGAGGCCCTCGCCAACAGATCCGGTGGTTCCTTTCTTAGCAGAACGATCATAGTGAGTTGGCCGAGCTGCTGTACCATCGTAATCACTATTAGACTCACCAAACTCTCTCTCTTAATCCTCTAGTGAAACCCAATCACTTTGTAATGATTGTAATGGAGGTTTCGGTTCGAATGCCAAGCAGTAAAGCAGGCAGTCTCCAAATTTCTGGAGAAGCGAATTGCGTCATTATTATGTTTTTCTCAAATTTGTGCCGACATTGCCCTACTATACTACTATATGAGAACGTGAGACAAAGAATTCCTTTAAGAACTCCCCGAGGTGAGCATAATATAAAGAGTGCTCTAGCAAAACAATCATTTTGACCAGGGATCAGATATCTGAACACGTAATTGAGGGAATCGATACAGACAAAATGTGTAGAATACTTCGAAAGTTTCAATCTGTCAAAAATCTCATAAATAAAGCAAATATTTTAAAGCATCAACATTGTTCCTAAGAATAAATAAAAATTGCCATTTCTAAACAGATTTATCTGGATGAATCTTGGGTGAATTTCGAAGGAGATTATTCCAACCACCTGAGGAAAGAATTGATTTCATCCATGGCAGATGTGCCCGAAGTTAAAAGACGCCAGAAAAGAGACAACGTTGTGATAATTATGGGATAGATTTGTCAGACATTGGATCATTCAAATCGATGAAGAAATTGAAATGAATAGTTCTACCTATTGTAATTTTTGTGGGCAAAATGTTCTTCGAATGGTAGAAGTTCTAGCCTAGTAATTTCAATTTGTAGTAGGTATTTATACAGTATTTACATTAGTCGGACTATTGTCCTCATCTTTGTCGCCATTTTTGTCACAACGTTTCGGCCCTTGTACGCTCCGGCCTTCTTCAGGTGGTTGGAATATCGAACCGAACCCTTTATTTCGATCACTGGGGCAGACTGTTCTATTTCCACGAGCCATGTTTGATGGATGTCAGTTATCAGTTATCTCCTGGTAATTTTCCCTCTGAAATTTCTCCACTGCCTGAACCGGGTATTGAACTCACACTAACTATCTGTCACTAGATCTAACCAACGCCTTTATCCACTGTACCATGTGTCCTCGAGGACATCTGGGTATGAATTTCTGAGTATTATAAACCTAATTTTTCAGCAACCATTTTTTACCAGTACTCATATTGCAATTTTGCTGTTATCACATCATGTTTTTACCAGATCTCATATTGCAACTTTTTTGTTATCATTGCTGTTCTCTGGCACTCCTGATTACTGGTTCCCATATTGTATTTATTTCTATGCTTGGCCGACCAGGAGATAACTGATAACTGACATCCATCAAACATGGCTCGTGGAACTAGAACAGTCTACCCCAGTGATCGAAATAAAGGGTTCGGTTCGAAATTCCAACCACCTGAAGAATGCCGGAGCGTACAACGGCCGAAACGTTGTGACAAAAATGGCGACAAAGATGAGGACAATAGTCCGACTAATGTAAATACTGTACATAATACCTCATCTCAGAAATATAGACAGGTATTTATACATGAATGTGCACCTTCTCATGTATTTAACGTTAGACATTAATATCTTTTGAGCGTAAAATTTTTATTGGGAGAAGATAATAGAAAGGCAGCCATCAAGTCCTAATTTGAATCCGATCGAAAATATATGGTCAACAGGGAAATTCAAATTATATGAAGGTGGCAAAAAATATGACCACAAAGCAGGCCTATGGATTGAATTTAAAACGCCATATAGGAAGTTGAAACTGCTGAACTAAAAAGAATTGGAAAATTCAATGGATAATAGATTGCTGGCTGTTACTGAGGTGAAAGATCAGTATATTACGCTATACATGATTTAAAGATATATATGTCTTTCTTCTTTTATAGATGTTTATCAACTGTTTATCGTTTTATTACTTGAATTAAAATATAATTTTATGGGTTTGCTTAATAACTTTGTAATATAAACCAGTTTGCTTAATAACTTTGTAATATAAACTAGTTAAATAACGTTAAAATATTTTGTGATTTACAAAAAAATTATCCCCCTCCGGGTATATATATATATATATATATATATATATATATATATATATATATATATATATATATATACTACAATACTTAAAAATCGAAAACCGAAAAGGGAAAATAAAAGTATACAGTAATGAAAAAAACAAGCAAAATAATTTAATGTAAATTCATCCAAACAAATAAACAAATTGACCAGCCGATCCCGATAAAGTAACCGTTAACAAAAAAAGATAATCAATCCAAATAAATATATGAAGTAATAAACAAAAGCACACAACATGAACACATAATGGCCAAATACAGTGATGTATATATATATATATATATATATATATATATATATATATATATATATATATTGACAAATGCAGGAGTACTACTCACGGGCCCACGCACAAACTCCACACAACTTGTGAAGTATTTTGTATGTATGTACGTATATATGTGTGTATGTATATGTGTGTATACTGATTCCATATAACTTGAGATGCATGTCTATGTGTATGTGCGTATGCGTGTATGTACGTGTGTGTGTATGTGCTCATTCTTTGTAATGGAACGGTGTGTGTGTGTGTGTGTGTTTGTGTGTGAGTATATGTGTGCATGTGTACAAATTTGTTTACTAATTCCTCTTAGTGAGACAGTGTGTATATATGGAGAGGGGATATACACATATATGCGCGCATGCTGACAAAAACACACGATAATGGAAATAAATCTAAGAACACACAGGGTTAATTACAAGATAAAAACTGCCAATAACTACTTCACTATTTCT
This sequence comes from Acanthosepion esculentum, assembly GCA_964036315.1. Classification (NCBI taxonomy): domain Eukaryota; kingdom Metazoa; phylum Mollusca; class Cephalopoda; order Sepiida; family Sepiidae; genus Acanthosepion; species Acanthosepion esculentum. The sequence goes on from OZ038476.1 coordinate 7,293,066, forward strand.
CGGACCAGTCAGAATTGTTTCATAACACTACAGGCAGAACTTTTCACGGCCATTTCAAGAAAGACTTTTGGGTCACTAACACACAAAAAAAAGAATGTCTCACATCGAGAATATTTAACATCGAAAAACATAAAGAAAAAAATTTGCCTGATGAAAGTCGCGAGACCGGAAACTCGTGTAGCAAAATTATGTAAAATAAAGCATAATATATTTTTCAAAAAAAGTTGAGCTAAATTCAAAGGATAAGAGATCTAAAATCCTTTGAATTAAGCAGTAAGTACTGTCAAGCATCGGTTCAGTATAATGTGGGATGCTTTTCTTTTTATGGAACTGGTTTCTTAAAACCCATTGAAAAGACCCTCAGGAGCGAGCAGTACAAGAGTATTTTAGAGTCTTGTCTGCTCCCTTCTGCTGAAAGGGCGCAAATTGACGCCACCAAGCTCATTTTTATGCAGGATAATGCTCCCTGTCAAAAATCAAAATTGATGAAGGTATACTTTGATGAGAAGCAGGTGAGTGTTATGACATGACCGCCCCAATCTCCTGACCTCAACCCCATAGAAAACTTATGGAGCATTATAAAGTACAGCCTCTCGAGAAAGCAGTTGAGCAACAAAGAGGATTTGATTGTGAATTTCATATCCGAATGGAATTCAATGCTTGCAGATGAGATTTGCCAGAACCTAATCAAGTCAATGCCAAAAAGGGTTGAAAAGGTTATTCAAAATAAGGAGGACCCATAGATTATTAAGTATTTCGAACTATATTGCCTATTATAAATAAATTATACCTTTATTATTCTTTATTTAAAGCTGTTCGCTTATGTTTCTATTGATTACTAGTTGCAGGAAATAAGTGAGTCACTTTTTTTGCACATATTTTCCCTAAATCTCATTTATATCCAAAATTATAATTATCAATAGAATATCTTAGGGTGAGTATATATTTTCACTAGATGGTCGGGAAGGGGTCTTTATATCAGTAAGATAAAAAATTAGTTTGACCCCCGAAAAAATAGGCGAAATATTTTTAAGTAAAAAAAATCACGTGTGTCACTTTTATCGAAAGCACTGTATATATATATATATATATATATATATATATATATATATATATATATATATATATATATATATATATATATATACATACATATATATATATATACATATATATATATATATACATATAAATATATATACATATAAATATATATACATATATATATATATATATATATATATATATATATATATATATATATATATTTATATATTTATAAATGGGTCTTCGGATCCTCGTACATCGCAATCGACGGGAGAGTCCATTATATATATCATGTGAATTAGATACGCGATTTTCGTCAAAGCAGACATGAATGCGCATTTAGCAACGGTGAAACTGGCATTGATTAAGTCATTCAGCCTTGAGACGACATTAAATGAATGAGTTATACGTTCCGTCTCTCTGTGCAAAACTCTGTATTACCCAGCACTTCAACTCGTCTCAATCATCGTCTGGCCTGAAGATATAAGAATATACGCGACACATAAATCTCGGCCAAAATTGGTGCGATTAGGTGGAACGTCCTGATGAAAGCAGCGCAGATACCAACAAATCTAGCCCAGTTAGAATCTTGTTAATGTCGGAGAGGGTGTTCGATTGAAAGTGTTCTAATATATCAGGATTTGAATCATTTACTTATCGGATCCTTCAACATGTGTGGTAGGTGTAATGGATAATGATTCGGAATTATTAATCCGAGAGCCGCCTTTTAATTTCAGTTTGGTTTGTTATATTCACTTACGAATAAATTCTCTTGGTAAGGGTTTGAACTCCTCTATTCTCCCCCACCAGCATTGGGTTAATTAGTCAGATTTGTATCACTAATATCATTATTGAACAAGAAATGGTTACAAATTATTTAGATTTCGGCCTTAAATCTGACAGAGCTTGATATACCGTTAAGGAAGGATAATTATCATTCATCATTCCTCGCACAGCCATAATGCTTTCCAACTACATTTGCTCATGAAACAATTTACACTGTATCCATGTTCCTAGGAGGGCACCTATCGAACTAGTTAACATCAGACAAATGGCAAGCAAATCAGGTGTCGCCCTGCGGCTTCATACTTCAGCACATCTCAATTCACTTAGAGAAAACAAATAAAGAGCCCCAGAAATTAAAAGCAGAAGATATGAGTGCTCGGTTTCGCATTACCATCATCGTTGCCATTATTATTATTATCATTATTATTATTATTTTCTTTGATTTTTGTTGTATACACATTTCCTCCCGGGCCCAAACCGAAGACCTAGAGTCCGAACTGCCTTCATAAAATTTTCCACTGACAATTTATGTAAAAAAAGCAACGTAAGATTATTCATATTTTATATAGATAAAGACCTTCGCAATGTGGAATGGTTTATTGTGATCCTGCTTTCTCTTCCAAAGCCAATGTAATTATGATGAGGGTTGGGCTATGCTGATGACATATGTATTCATAGTTGAGATAAAAATGATGTAGAACAGAGGATTCGACCATTTTCCCAAGTTCTCCAAGAAATTGGACTCGGGTTAAAACTTTCCAAGGTAGAAACAATGATCTGAAATTTTAATGAAAGCTGTGATGGTACATGCCCTGAATCTATCAGAAAAAATTAACGATGTTGAATGAAGAAACTCTAAACACTAAAATAATATGGATCAGTTAGAAAGGAGCAAATGAACATAGAATATCAAGTTTTACGAAACAAAAGCATGAACCTAAAAAGTCATGTTCTTAAATAACCTGGACAAATAGAGACTATTATATAGATGTCATGATTGGCGCCAGACTCGGTTATAAATATCTAAGCTATCAGCTGTATACAACCATATCCTAAGATCAATGGTGAATTAGGACTTTGAGTCGAGCCTAAGTATCTTGGCAAAGGTCATCTTTCTTTGAGCATTGTGAACTTGCGCTGCAGAATCCCAAATTTACAGAAACCACATCACTTAAAGGATTAGGTACAAAATAGCAGAAAACCTCATCACTTACAGACGAGAAACAGCAGCAACAACTAAAACGCATAGCACATGTAACTAAAAGAGAAAATAAAGACATAATTACGATGTTGACATTCCACAGCACTTCAAGTAAAAGGTTAGGAAGGTAAAAGGCTTGGAAAAATAATGGCATTAATAATGGAAATAGCGGTAAATGTTACTGGACCCGAGAAACCTGTTTTCCTAAATAAATGTTATGAGAGAAAGATTTTAATATTTCGGTCTCAGATTATCGATTGTCAATAGTTTCTTATTGATGTCAATTTCAGTAGATATTTTGGGATATTTTAATTAAAATATAATTACGATAACTCGAACCAGAAACAAAACTGCCAATGTTCCAAAGATTAACACATTACCATTCATAACAGCAGCCCTTACTTTGTACTTTCGACCAAAACTTATTGGCACCGACAAACAATGTTTAAGTCGGTCATTTCCTATTTAGAATCTGATGGAATTATAGCCATAACGCCAGAAGCAGACACCTGAAAAATTAAAATGTCACTCTTTTCAGGAAATGCATTCAAACATGCGGTCTATGCCAAAGATTAAATAATTCGCTTAATTCTAATGCTACGTAGCTGTTTTAACGAGGAGTAGGAAATGCTGTGGTGGTAATAATCTAATTATTTTTCATTACGTTACTCGGGAAATGTCTTTGCTAAATCAGAAAGTACTTCCTTCCACGGCATTACAAATGAAGAATTAAACTAACTCGAAAATATTTCTTCAATGCAAATATAAAAATAATAACAGTTTTATACAATTTATATCAGTTTTTCTCTGCATTTGAAATGGAAAGTAACTTAAGACGTTTTTTGATAAAAACCGCTTATGATAAATTGTTTTACTCTTAAAATATGCCAATTTGGTAAAGAGAAATAAACTTATGAACACGAATTTTATAAGCAGCTCATTTAAAAGCCAACCCAATCACATTGGACTCAAATTTGATTCACACTACTACTGATTTCTGTGTGAGATAAACCACTAAAAAGAGAAAAAGTTGAAAGTGAAATACAAAAATTTACTAAATGATTTATTTTATAATCACGATTTCCAGCATTTCTACTAGTTTAGTCCCATTGAAATTTCCATTTTTGTTTCTTAGAAGAAGAAGAAAAATGATTACTAATCCCTCCGAATAAACAGCTCGAGTAATTGTCCAATTCTAAATTTTTTATTAAAAAAGTTGTCATCTACGCGCCCGTCTACATATAAAGAGAATCTTCTATTAAAACACAATCAAAATGAAACATATATAGAATAATTAATCTGCTTAATAACTAAAACACAGAAATCTCACAATTCTGTTCACCGAAAGAAATGCGGACGGTTTTAAATGATCCACTTTTTAAAACAGAAGCAAACTAATATTAAACTACATTAATTTCCAACGGCTCATTACGCTTAGAAGATGGAACAATTCCGACCTAAAGATTACAATATTTTCTTTATCATTTCAGATCTCTCAATTACCCGAACAGATTAAAGTAAGGTGCCCCGTTACACGGCAGGAACAAAAATGCAACACGTAACTTACCACTTGATATTACTAAATAAAAGCATACTTATATGTAATCTTGTCTTTCTGGATCAAAGATAATTAAGTCGTCAGTTCAATGTTCATCCAAGATTTCTGCCTTGTTCCAGAAGTAAGCCACACTTAATAAAATCACCATGCTGCTAAACAATCTTAATAGAATAAGGGCATATTTTAGTATTGTTTTTACACTAAAATCCTGGTTTACATATCTGCTAAAACAGAAATGTAGTTTGTTATTTGAAGGAAAGCATGACTAAACAAGTGATAGCCAGGCGGCTGGGAATGTCTACGAAAATTGTTACAATCTCCCAAAAGACATTTGTTACTATTGTTTTTATTTTACATGCAACAAAACAAGAAAACTACAAAGTTTAGATAAGTGACATGATTCAGGATGCCTATATAGGCTATCCAAAATTAACAGTCCGAAAAGTGAGAAATGAATGCAATCTGAACACGGAGCAATTAGTTGCTTCTGTACGCAGAATATTATGAAATATATAAATTGAATAAACAAATTATCATTAAATGTAATTAAATTTAGAAAGAAAATCCGAAAATAATGAAATGATCAAAAGTACATATGATGTAGACAATTCTCAAAAAGTAATATTGAGGGATGACTGAAAAAATTAATTAGATTCTATTGCAATAGAATACGTAGAAAGACCTAAAGAAAGAAACAATGCAATATACAACACACTGAGAGTAAACTCTCGGGTGAACACATAATCGTGTGGGGTTGAATCAAAAGTACTGGTAGGAGAAAATTAGTAAAGTCTGACATAAGTTCAAAGCGAAAACTATATTAATTTACTACGATCTAATAGTAAGACAGGCAAGTAAGATAAAAAAAACCCCGGCCTGGCTGTACACTTTCTTACATGTCGCATGTAAAATATCGATTTCTTTGGATGATGTTATTCAAGTTTTAGAAGCCTGAACAGCCTTCCAATAGGTGAATATTATTAAGCTACAAAATACTGATCTTAATATAACTGAAACATTGTAGTGGGAACTGAAGTAATAAGAGAAAATCTCACAATGTCCAGAATCCTTGGAATTACTGCCAACAAGATTGAGGAAATATTCCTGATGAGAAATCTCAACATCTTTATTCAATGCCTTTATCTAATTTAGGCAGTTCTTCGAGCCATTGAAAACGAAATTAATTACTACCTCCATACTTTTGCGTATTGTAATTTCCGAAATAATAAATACGACTTTTTGTAAAAAATAATCCCTTTGAAATTAAGAAAAGAGTTTAAAGGTGGTTTTGTTGTTGGTGTTTATTCAGAATCACTATAGTTAAGATGCTTTTTCATCCACCAAAGTGCATTAACTTAATTATTTTATATCGCTCAAAGATCATAAAAACATAGTGAGAAAATAATACTTGTAATCATTCTCGATCTATCGGTAAAATTAACAAAAATAATTATTTTATTAAGGTGGCTCAAAAATTTTGTCCACCAGTGTATTCTAGGTTTGATTTTATCTAGTAATTGGTCAATAACATAATTCCATTTTTTTCTGTTTGTGTGTATTTCTATGGAAATATTAGAAAACATTTATCTCTGACGCTATCAAAACCTTTCCAAAAATTGTATCTCACTGATTATTCTGATCTAGCAAAGAGTGTTGTTTATGAGACTTATACCATTTTCTATAACTTCCGACAACATTATAATGTCTTTCTTGTCATCATTGATTGAACCAATGAAATAGAAAAGACGATTACTGAGAGCGAATTTATTAGACAATAAGGAAATATTTAAGATAAAGATAAGATTCTTGTGGTTTATGTAATAAAATTCATCTACTGTTTTAAATATTATTTGAAGTTAAAATAATTTAAGATCTAAAGTAAACATAAAAAGGCGATTAATTAGATTTGTAGGTCAGAATAAATGTCGAAGAATGACGGGGTTCGTGATCTGATAATTATCATAAAATATGTACAGGTTGTCATTAACAGTAACGTGCAAATAAGGAAGTTTTTTTGGCGGGGGGGGGGGTAAATCCCAAAATAGAATAACGGTGAGTTACATTCTATTTAGAATCAATCGCCTTTGATAATATTTGAAGAAAATGGGCATTAATCTAATGAAATGGAAAGAAAATATAAACTAAAATAAATTTCGTTTCCAGGTTCATTGTATTATTGTAATGGTTATGGAGGTATTAGCCGATTTAATTCAGAAAACAATCTGAATTCATTTAACCAACATCTACTGTCCGTTTGAAATGTTGTAAATAATTCGCTTACATTTTTTTTCATAGATGATAACCTTCCTAAATGGACTGTTAACAATACTTAGAATTAAGGAGAGTTGCATTCCTAACCTTTTGTTTAATGTAGTATGGAATATCCACCCATATACAGAGCAACCTTGGCTCTTGAACATTGCCGAACCGAGTTAATTCGAAAGGAATCAATTCTGAGTCGACCGCCATGTTGTATACTTTGTGTGTTGTGACGTGTTTTTCATTTCCCTTTTTTATTGTAATGTAACTTTTTTCTCTACTGTTGTAACTTAGAGAAGGTTACTGAACAGAATAATCACACTATGGTTGGTAATAAACGATTATACTTAGGAGAAGAACAACACATGTAAGATTCACCAGCGGCGCGTAAAATAAGTAATCAATTACTAGAATGAGTCATGTGAATTCCACAATAAATCCCCAACTGCAAGATATCTACCAACCGCCCACACGGTCAGATACGGCAACAAGGCCGATTTTAATGTGGGGTTTCCAAGCCCGTAGGCGCGTCGAAATATTGTCTTTAGACCCCCATATAAAACGGGGTCGGGTAGCTGTTTCCGAAGATGAGACTACACTTCGGCATAGCCACACCTGGGGATCCTCTAAGCCCGGAGGCAGAGTTTTATGAGGGCAGCTGGAGACTAATCTCCACTTGCAGACCAATATACAGTATTCACTACATACCCATCATCGTCCGTAGGTATGCTCCAACATCTACAGTAATTCGTATTGGAAGAGTAGTTTCGGTTTACGAACATTTCGAGTTACGAAAGAATTAAATTCCTGAAACGAGGTTCCACTATATATATATATATATATATATATATATATAACCTTACCTAAACAAAATAAATTATGAATTCTCCACAAATATTCTTAAATGCCTATAATTGGTAACAGAAGCCATTGGCTTTCCCATACTTAATACTTCTCGTTTTCACTCTCGCGTGGACATGTGTGACGTCATGAGCTGCGGTGCGATTTTCGCTGCCAGCGTCTCATATGCACGAGTTTTTCGTTGCTTGGAAATCTTGCCTGTAAACAGAAACAGACTATCATCACTGTCTTGTCCGTGTATTGCTTAATGTATTGTAATGTAATTGTCATCTTTGATAATGTCTTATGTAAGCCGAAATCTTAGATAGGATTAAAAATATGTATCAATATTGTGATGTTCTTCCTTCGTTTAATGCTAATGTTATTAAGCTTATCAGACGATATGAAAAGAATTTACATAAAATAAATAGACAAAACTTGCCTAGATTATTTAATGTAATATGCATCAATATATGTGAGTGATTGTCTGTGTATGTGTGTCTGTGTGTCTGTGTGTAGGTGTGTGCGTAATATTCATGAAACATAATTATAAAATTAATGTTATTATTTAATTTTTGCCACTGTTAATTTTCATTAAAATAATGCCATTTTTTTAAAGCATTTCACCCCAAGCAAGGCGGCGATCCACTAGCATGCAAGGGAGAGCAGATAGGAGTGATAGAGGAAAGGATGATGAGAAGGATAGTGGATAGATCAAGGCAATTGGAGATGTCGATGGACATTACATTTGAATAGTTGGAGATTATAGTTGACAGGAAAACATGAATAGGGAATGGAGTTTCACGGGCGAGAGGTGCGAGACATGAAGCTATTGGAGTAGAAGAGACGGCTACATTTAACAGTGCAAGTGTGATAGCGGGATGCCAGCCTCGTAGGACGCTTAAATTCATGAAGTCAGGGAACCAGTGCAAGCAGCTCATCGAAGCAATTACCATGAAAATATTTGTAAAAAAGACAGAGAGAGGCGACGGCACGTATGTGAGAGAGTGAAGCAGACGAGATGCATTTGAACAGTAATTCGAATTGAGAATTTTCACTGAAATATATGATGAGGTTGATAAAATCATGGACATTCTGATTTGATTGTTTTCTGTCGATTCATGCTGTTATCCATGAAGAAATTCGTTTACTAAATATTGCAAATAAAATAGAAAAGAATGTATGATTATAAGGATGATGTTTATGAGGAAGTCATATATGATGATCTTGATGATAAAATTTATTTTAACACGAGTAGGCATCCTAAAAATTACCGAAATTCCTCAAACGTCAATATTTAATTGTCATTAAAGAAAAAATAATTCATTTACATGTTTCGAATGCTAGTAATATCAATAAATATTTTTCACTCCAGTAATGTTCGTGTTTCTGCCTTTCTTTCTTTATTTTACGTAAGCACTAACGAAACACCACGAAATAGTACAATTTTCTTCTGTTTTCAACTGGTTATTCCTGCTTTTACATCAGTTTTTTTCTTTACTGATGTTAGAAAATCACTTACTTGCATATTATCAGGTCATCCCATAAGTTCTGTCCGAATTTTGAATTTTGAAGCAAGTGACCAATGTTATATTTAATTACAGATTCAATCAACAATGTATTTTCTCTGATTATCTATGACTTCCTTCAATCAAGATTAATAATTCGATAACTATAAAATTCATTTGGCTTTAATTCGAAGAACTGACAAATTTCAGTTTTAAACTCTTCAGGTGTTACAAAAGCTGCCTCTTCCAAATGATTCTGTAAGCTACGAAACAAATGGTAGTCTGAAGAAGCAAGTTCGAGAGAATAAGGTGGATGAGGAATTTTCTCACAACCAAGTTCTTCGATCTTTTGTGACGTGATTCTTACTGTGTGTTCGCGCATTTCCTGAAGAAACATCACCCGTTTTCGATTCACTAGAGGAGGTCTTTTTTTCCTCAAAGCTTGGTTCAAACGCTCTAATTGCTGACAGTATATTTGAGCATTAATTGTTGCATTAGGTGGTAAGAATTCAAAGTGGATTATTCCTTGTCAATCCCACCAGATTGAAAGACGAACATTTTGCCCATGAAGTTCCCTTCTCGGGTGTGGCTGGGGTCTTTACCCTTTACCAAGCCACGGTCTACGACGCTTAACATTTCGATAAAAGATCCATTTTTCGTCGCCAGTCACAAGTCTATCCAAAAAAGGTGAAACAAGTTGGCGAGAATGGAGAGAAGAGCAGATGTCAACTCGAGATTTGAGGTTGTTTTCAGACAATTCATGAGGCACCCATTTTCCAAGTTTAGGAACTTTTCCAAGTTGTTGAAGATGACGATGAACAGTTGTATGGTTTGAACTGAGAATCACTGCCAATTCCTAAACTGATAAAGCAGGATTTTCTTCAAGCGCTGCTTCAAGAAGCTTTTCATCAAACTCAACTGGACGTCCGGTTCGATCTTCATCTTCAAGGGTGAAATCTCCACCTCTGAATTTTGCAAACCATCTTCTGCAAGTTCTTTCATTCACACATTCCTCTCCCAAAACTGAGTGAATGTTTCTAGCCGCTTCGGCTGCTGAGTTTCCTTTCTTGAACTCATAAAGCATTATGTGCCTCAAATGAATCTTGGGTACTTCCATGTTAGCAGGGTTTTAATCAAACAAAATTTAATTTCATTGTTCTCTGAAATAAAATTTGATCGGTTTAAATGAAACTAAACCTAAAAATAATGTTCAGCTCCATTAGACATTAAAAATACTCTTTAAATTTCGTTCATTTTAACAAAAAGTTAAAATTCGGACAGAACTTTTGGGATGACCTATGATATTAATTATTAATTCCACAATCATTTGATTCAGTTCACAGGCCTGCTGCTAGGAAATTTGGTTCACTGTATGTTGCTAAACACGTTTTCTCGCCAGAATGTATCTTACTTATCTATAATTCTACCACACGTCCATTTGATCTGCTGATTTTGTTATATATTTATGAAATCTTGTTAAATGACAAAAACAAATCTGCAATGTTATCGGTCATGACCTAACATCACGTCCCCGTTTAATTTCCCACCGCCGTAACGTATCTCCCCTATTCTATTTCTATAAATATTTTCATGCTACTTGTTCTGAAGAACTTTCCACTTTTCTACCTAGACATTACGAAATCAAACACAGTACAAGATTTTTACCTACCTTTCATCATTCTATCATTTAAATCGATAAATATAAGTTCTATGTTAACAGTTTCCTCTTTAGCTCTTTTTGTTTGTGAAAGTCTCTTAATTAAATTAAATGTAATAGTGTTTCTTTTTCTCGTATTCTTTTCCACTCATTAACCTTCTTGCGTATAAGTGGCTTTAACTCCTTGCTTGGTGTTAACCGATACAAAGAAAGACGATAAGTGTAAAAAAATAAGATATTTCCATTCTAATTTCATAGGTAAATTGAACATTTACATCTGAAAACTTTAAACAATTTTGACACTGTTCAGTTACCATACATCCGTCACATGTTTACACACATTTTATGATAGAAATATAAAGAGAACTTTAAATTTCAGCAAGTATAAAATTGCTTACTAAAGTTTTCTAAATGCTTTGAACTAAATTTAACATTTCTTTTGTTGTTTCTGCATTCAGACGTAAATCGCTTAGATTTGAAATTTCATAAAAGTCGTAAGTAAATACTGTCTTCATTCAGCATGATTAGGCCTCCATTTTCCACATTTTGCTTCCATTTCATTTTAGCAGCTAGACGAAACAAAAACAAAATGTCTTAACTTCGCGCTTTTCTCTACCGAATTCTACATTACTTTAGTACTAACTCTTTGTGAACCATTTACATTCGATATAAAAACTTAGGCAATGTAGAATTCCAAGAAGTATAAATTATGATAAAACTTTCAAGAACAGAATCTATGATTCGAAATTGAAATGAAATTAATGATGGCACTTGCTTGAAAAAAAATTCACATTATAGAATAGTATCTAAAATCTGCAAAAAGATTAGTGCCTGGATCAGCGATAACCAATTTAGTATGGGAGATGTGATTATTAAATTAAGAGAGAATACACTTGGGGTAGTTTTGCCGAAAGAAAAATGAGATTATACAAAGCTAAAATGTTAACGTAGGAAGTTGGGCCATATTTAAAAAAAAAAAAACTCGTATAAACGACTTTACGGCTTCCACCCACATTCAGAAATCAGCTGTATGCAAAGATTTTCACAGATGTACCACATAAAAGGATTCAAACAAATCCCGTATGTCGTAAAGAAAATTATCATTACATCTCATGTCTTCTCATTGATTGATGCTAGAGAACCACAAACAAATTCACTAAATAACAAAAAACCCACATCACTTAAGAACTCCCAACAAAATCGTAAGTCGAAGGATAAAATTATATATATATATATATATATATATATATATATATATATATATATATATATATATATATATATATATATATATATATTGTATATATTTATATATATATATATATATATATATATATATAGAGAGAGAGAGAGAGAGAGAATATATTTATATATATAATATATTTATATATACATAATATATTTATATATATATATATATATATTTATTAAATATTCATTTGTATTTTTCTTTCCTTATATTTATATATATATATATATGTATATATATATATGTGTGTGTGTGTGTGTATATATATATATATGTATATATATATATGTATATTATATATATATATATATTAACTCACGAAACTTTTAACACTAATACTGCCCCCACCCCTCGTCCTATAACCCTTTTCCCCCTATTTTCCACAACTCACCCCCCTTGTACCTCACTACCAATCACAATTGTTAAATCTAAGGTTATTTTCTCATAACGTTTCGCACAGAGATAAATAAAACAGGGAACGGATTATTTCTAAGAATTCCACCTACAAGCGAGTTCTCAACCCTGCCTCAATAACTAATAATAGATAGTCTACAACGTCCCTCCGTTTATTTGTCGCATCCGCTGATGATGAACACAGGCGTGTTCGAAAGTTCCGCATCTGGTACCTCAATCTGTGCTTCATTTCTGTCACAATGTTAATATATATATATATATATATATATATATATATATATATATATATATATATAGCATAATGTGAAGCCACGTTTACTTTCTTTGTATGTATATAATATGGAGAAAACAACTGAAAAGTTGCAAATTAAAAGAAAAAGAAATTGAATAATTTTTTGTGAAAGTATTTATTTATTTAATTAATTTCTGACGAAAGATCGGGGCGATCTGAAATATCAAATATATATATATAAAAGTATAAACAAATAATTTCACAAAAAAATATTCAATTTTTTTTCTTTTAATTTCCAACTTTTCAGTTGTTTTCTCCATATTATATATATATATATATATATATATATATATATATATATATATATATATATATATATATATATATATATTGGAGGGCGTGCGTGTGTGTGTGTGTATGTCTCTATGTGTCTGGATGTTAATCCGGTAGAATGGTAAATATATAAATCATTTTAAATATGCGTAGTTGACATGTTACCCTGATCATCCAGCGTCGTCACAAAAATGAATTTTATTTCCACCAAATGACAGTATTGGCGATACAGCTTTCTTTAAAATCTTTGTGATGTCAGCGAACACAATTTGCCACATTTCTGATGTCGATGAATACTCATTATCACTTTCGTAATGCCCGTTGTAGTAGAGACTTTGTAATCGCAGATACAATTATAATACGCCGTTGAACAATACTGGTGTCAGATGCCTTTGAATAGCACTCGCACTATTAGTATTTGCTTGATAATTCTCGCTCGAATAGCAATCCGTTTAGTGATCCGAATAGAGAAATTCTATAGTGAATAGTGTAGAGAATAGAGGTCCTTATAGAAATAGAGGATAGAGTAGAAATTGTTATCCAAGGATTAATAGAGGATAGAATAGAAATAGCGATCGAAAGCGATGAACATTTGAAAACTAACCTGAACAAAATAAACTACGAAATCTCCACAAATATTCTTAAATGCCTATAATTGATAACAGAAGCCATCGGTTTATACCAACGGCTTCCCATACTTAATACTTCTCGTTTTCACTTTCGCGTGGTCATGCGTGACGCCACGAGCTGCGATGCGATTTTCGTTTCCGCGTCTCGTATACACGAGTTTGTCGTTGATTTGAAATTTTTCATGCAAAAAAAAAAGACTATCATTATTGTTTCGTGCGTGTCTTGTTTGACATTTTGAAATGTAATTGTCAACTTTGATAATGGCTTTTGTAAGCCGAAAGCTCACATTGGATTTTAATATATCTATCAATAAGGTGATTTCCTTTCGTCTTCCAATGATAATGCTATTAAGCTTATCAGACAATATGAAAGGAACTTACTTAAAATAAATAGACAATATTGTCTATATTATTTAAGGAAATATGCATCAATTTATCTATCTGTATGTATGTAAACGACAACCTGTCTAGATAGACCGGAATCGAAATTGCAAGAATTGAAATAAAGAAGGAAGATTTTAAGCAATAATTGGAAATATAAGCGAGAAGGACAAAAAATCTCGACATTCTACACCTACCAACATCCGCCCAGACGCAAGCATACACTATGACAAAATAATTCTTGCACTAATTATGTATGTATATAAATAAGAAAAATCGAGAAGTATATGCAGTCAAATGCTGATAACCACTGATACGGGTCTTTCTACGAAACGTTGGAGTCAGGCTGCTGATATATATATATATATATATATATATATATATATATATATATATATATATATATATAATCCAAATCCCAAAAGAGTAAATAAAAATATACAGTATAATAAATAAGTAATAAAAAACAAGTAAAATAAATTAATTTAAATTGATCCAAATATATAAATCAACTAACAAACCGATCCCGATAAATTAACCGTTAGAAAAACAAATAAAGATAATCAGTCAAAATAAACACATAAAGTAATAAACAAATTAAATCTTCTCCTGCCAATATAAGAGTTAGAAGAAACAATCAATCCCAAAATTGAATAAAAAGATTTAATTATCCTCCCAAACCAAAACAAAACTATTAAATAAGCGATATAAAGAAATTTTTAATACATTAATAAAAATACAGATTAAAATAAAAATATATATATATAAGGTAAGAAATAAAAATAATAAAAATAAAATTAAAAACTAAAAATAAATAAAAACAAGCAAAATAATTTAACCTAAATAAATAATTAAACAAATAAACGACTTCCGATAAAATAACCGCCAAAATAGACTACCCACAATGCACCACTGACCTGTATATATAAATAGCCGAGAAAAATAACAGGAAAGATGCCCTAACGATTACGTCTAGCATGAAACAGTCTGTCGCCTCTAAGTGTTGACTTCTATGTTCACTTTTACACACACACACACACACACACACACACACACACACACACACACACACACACACATATATATATATATATATATATATATATATATATATATATATATATATATATATATATATCGAGAGTGGAAGGAGAAGGAGATAAAGATTTATGGACGTACCCTTTACATGTAAATGTACATATTAATTATACCTGATTAATGTGCTTAAGTCGTGCATCTTCAGGTATTATAAGAGTTCCCTTGACTCTATGAATGTAAATTATTTGATTATTTCCTTCGTTAATCATTAAAACAACAATAACCTAGATAAGGATTCTGTTGTCTCCCTTTTACGACCAGATAAGAGAAATAGAGATTAAGAAGTGCCCTATGTTCATTTTATTAATCCTATCTTATTTGTGAGATTCTAATCTGAAAACGATTGTGTTAATATTGACAAAGAAGTCTCATACCACTTGTCACAAATTCCATATCTCCATTTCCACAGCTAATACATTAATCATAGATCTGTTGATGTATGTTTCGGTGTACTGGTCATGAAGATATTCATGAACAGAAAACTTATGTCATTTTGATTTTCTTACTTTGGGGGCAAAAATACACAACACCATCTATTTTTTCAAAATTTTAGGAAATCTGTAAAGAGTTTTCAAATGTTACCCACTTCTATACTGCGTCAGGTAAAATTTACAATTCAGAAAAGATAAAAAATAAACCGTGTGAAATTAACTTTTAAACCATTATTTATGTTCGCTTTTGCAAGGAACTACTGATGTTGTAAATTGAATTTATTCAACGAACGACAAGTAGATTATTGTTGTGTTGTTATATAACTTAAAAGTCATCTCTCCAAAGAAAACATAACCGTCTTTATCAATTTTTATGGGAATACATTGGTAAAATTAGAGAAACCTGGAAAAACTGTCAGTAAACTAACCTGAAAACGTTACTGTACCAGTGGAACAAATTATTTTTTCCAGATAAATAAAGTTAGATTTACCTTGAAAAAATATCAGAATAGTCTGTAACTTTTAATAGATACAGACGGAGAAAATTCCCAATGCATAAACAAAGAATTCAATTCAGAAAAGGATGAATTTTCAAATCAGAATTATTTAACCCTGAGCAAAAAAGGATACTAAGAGAACAAGAGGACATAACTTAAGAAATTGCCGAGTACAGATATAATATTTAAAACTGGCTATAATTATTGGAAAAGAGGGCATAATACTGGAATATAATAAATATATACAATGTGCATATGAAGTAGCTCTTAATCTTCAAGATCTACAAACAAATCAGGTGGTAGAGCTCTTCCTGGATGCATATCCTCAAGTAAATTCCATACGAATTACCATATTGTATCATTAATATATATATATATATATATATAAATCAGGATGTGTGTGTGTGTGTGTGTGTGTGTGTGTGTGTGTGTGTGTGTGTGTGTGTGTGTGTGTGTGTAACGAATGCACGGCCGCAATCTTCGACGGATTTCCACCAATAATTACATGCACATGCTCCAAGTTAGGGACAGGGCAAGACTGATGTTGCATTTCCAAAATCCCATCGATAGTGCAAATAATCGATTTTTTCATGCTTCTTCTCATGCAGTTTTCGGCCATTTTCTACTGGCCAGAGTGAGAGCCTATAGCTGGCTGCCACGAAGAGGCAGGAAGATTCTATTGGCCAGCGTGAGAGGCAACAGCTGACTAACACGAATATTAACTAGCATGCTAGCGTGCAAACAAAAATCGATAGCTGCATTCTTCACAAGTGGGAAAAATTTAAATCTGCATGGCACTTTACTCCAATTGGCTCATTCGCTTGCTTAAACTCAACATTGATTCTGATTCCCCAGAACTGGGTTGGGTGTGAAAAAATATTTCTTGTTAAAATTTTTTTTCATTCAGTTTTTCCAGTTACGAGTCCATTTTAAAGCTGATCGTTTTGTGTTCGTTTTGTTTACTTCTTTTTGCGTAACAGATTTAATGTTTAGTATAGCCCTTAGAAAAAATTCGCAGTGTGAGATAGGCAAGAAGTAATGCATGTAGCAACATCAGCACGACAAAGGACACTCCTTTAAAGGCAAGGAAGGGCAAAAATATTTCCAATCAAGTGATAACGATTGCTGTATGAGTCGTAAGATTTTTGAATCAAGCACGGGAAACGCCGGGCCATGCTGCTAGTATATATATATATATATATATATATATATATATATATATATATATATATATATATATATATATTTATGTAGAAATATAGTTTTAAGGTGTGCTATAATTATGGGATAAAGGCTCAATATCAGACCGAGAGCGTATGTAAATATAAAAATAAAATTGAACATTGAAGTCAACATGCGAAATGCCGAAAACGTAGAAACCAGAAAGAGATTTCCGTTCCATACTGCTCAGCAGCAAAAACAAACACACATATAGAAAAAAATCTTGCGCACATAAAAAAGTTCGGGCGAACTTTGAAATATTATCTATATGGACATATGTATATTTACACAAGATATACTGGGATTAACACAGTTCAAAATGGGGCTGGTGAATTTAGGAGGGGAGAAATGACCTATTGTCTTGACCTTCTGCAACTGCCCCCAGCGAGGAAAACATTGATCGTATTGACCCAATATTGATGGATCAGAAGCGATTGGCAAGAAATTAAATAACCAATGCTTGGAATGACGAAGGATTCTGCTTGGTTGGTGCCACGTTATTTGACACCAGATCAAAGTGCACCAGTCGGGAAAATCTGACATTGTTTGAGGCTGATGCAGCTGCTTTCCTTGAACGTTTTCTAAGCCAGGATAAGTGTCACTTTCATTACTTTGAGCCAGACATAATCCATGCAGTGGAATCTTTTCCTCTTTACCTACTAGAACATTGTCAAATATCGTCTCATCTAAAGAGAATGTGATATCAGTTTTATTGGATTTAAAAGGCATCTTCAAAAGAACCACATCAGCGAGGGAGGCTACTATGTCAAATTGCTGAACCAGTTAGGAAACGCTTTCAAGCCCAAACGCCCAGTAAAATACCGAAAGGCGTCTTGTTTGATAACGACAATGCCACAGCACACAACACCTCGGTTTTAATGCTGCTTGTTGTGACTTTGGATTTGAATTGGTTAATCACCTTTCTCTTGAGTTGTCCACATCTAACTATTATCTGTTCACCAACACGAGGAAATTATTGACTAGGGAACGGTATCGCAGTGGTCATGACGTTGTATTTGCTGTATATAATATTTTTACCAACAAGATAAAATCTTCTTCGGCAATGGTATTCAAACACTGCAAGTCAGATAGAAGTAGTTGGTATACCGCAAGGGTGGTCTGTCGAAAAATAAACTTTAGTTGGTCACATCCCATGAAAGTATCTTTATCAGCCCATGGACTTTTCAGCCGACCCACGTATTTCTTTTACATATTTTCCTTTCCAGAAGATTTATTTGTTTTGTGATGTCAACGAAC
Source organism: Acanthosepion esculentum (assembly GCA_964036315.1). Taxonomy (NCBI): domain Eukaryota; kingdom Metazoa; phylum Mollusca; class Cephalopoda; order Sepiida; family Sepiidae; genus Acanthosepion; species Acanthosepion esculentum. The sequence continues at coordinate 7,311,664 of OZ038476.1, forward strand.
ACACGTATGGCAGATTTGTGATGTCAACGAATTCTCATTGCCACTTCTGCTATGCTCATTATAGTAGAGACTTTGCAACCGCCGATACAACTATAGTACACCGTTGAACAATGCTGGGGTCAGACGAATACGAATATCACTCTCATTAGTACTACTTGTTCGATTATACTCGCTCGACAAGTAACCTGTGTAGTAACAGAGGATAGAGTAGAAATGGGAGCCGAATAGTATAGCGGATAGACTAGGAGTAGAGATCACAGAGTCACGTGACTTTCTATATATGCGTTTACTCTATGGTCACGTGATCCTCTTAATTAAATAATGGGTCGCCTGTGTTTTCTCACTAGCTATCTATTTTAAATCTCAAGTGTCGGCGGTGACACTTTATTATTATATAACAATTTTGTCTATGTTTTGGTATGTAAAATGTAGTTTATTATGTTATGTGACTTTATTGAAACTTTTCAGTCATGATGTAGATTTAAGTACGTCATAAGTAAATGATGTTCTATCATTAATATATACGTGAATATACGATGTTCAATGTGATATTAATGTATATTGTGGCTAGAAGATTATATATTTGGCCTAATGGCAGCACTCGTGTGCGTTTAACCGAAAGCAGTCGATTTAATCTCTGCCATAATGGCGCTTACGGAGTAGAAATGTTTCTTTCAATGCATCGTTCCGCAAAAGATTACCCAGTGATATTAGGTGTGGGCAAAATTTCGCGGTGTATAATGCATTTTATCCTTGCTGCCATAAAAATGGAACTCTCATCAACTGGTGATGGTTTTTAGTTGCACAACATGCAATAGATTCCATCAATTTTGAAAATGTAGTATTAATGGTGATGATTAAGGTAAAATATTATTTTCTAGTTAAAATAATTCGAATTAACGACGCTATTAGATTCACATGTGATTTCTTTCTATCTTTCGTATGATTAAATAAGACGCATTATTTTCAGAGAGTACCTCGAACGAAAGAGATACGCAAATACAGACGCCCCGAACAGGCATATTTGCGTGGCTCTAAATTTCTACCGGTGCTATGTAACTAACTACTACTACTGCAGAATGACCCTACATTATATATATATATATATATATATATATATATATATATATATATATATATATATATATATATATAATGTACAAAGAGATAGATAGATTTAGTATCAGCCTAACAACAAATTGCGTTAAAATGTGATAAAGAATTAGGCGGAAACGTAGTAAGAACAGTACATAAGATACACAAAAAATATTAAATTTCCTTTAACTTCACATTTAATTCAATATGTATAAACGAAGATTTGCTGCCAAATATAATATGTGTGATTAAAATATTTAATAGATGCGATTTTATGCCACTATAAATACATATACACATGTGTTAATCACAGTATATCTTGTGTAATTATACATATGTCCTTATAGATAATATTTCAAAGTTCGCTCGACCTTTTTTATGTGTGTATGATTTTTTATTCTATATCTGTGTTTGTTTTTGCTGCTGAGCATTATGGAACGGAAGTCTCTTTCTGGTCTCTTCGTTTTCGGCATTTCGCTTCGGCTTTTGTTGAATTAGGAATAATTTGTTATGAAAATGAAAAATGGAAAACGCGTCGCCATGTTTTCCTTGGCAAAGCAGTTAGCGTTCGTTAGAGGAAAAGAAAGGAAAGTGAACACAAAATTAATACGAAGAAAACAAATCAGGTTGATTCCGTTGTTTCTGCAATATTGTTTCAAACATCGATTCCTGTGAATGGCTATGAATAAAAAGAAAACAAAGAGAATGTGGATTTCTCTAACGAAATACTGAGCAAATAGAAGGGCGTATTTAAAATCATTTTTTTAAAAGAGAGAATAACATTAATTTTTGAAATGCAAAGAAAAAAAAGGAACAACGTGATAAAAGTAGACGAAAAAGAAGAGAAAGTAGACGAATAGATTCCATTGGCTTATGACAGGCAAATGCAATTATAATTTTTGTAGCGTTGCACATGGTCAGAAACAGGGGCAGAATATTGAAAAGATAGAGTTTCTGAATATTTTTCAAAAACCTTTTCACAATTCAGTTTAAAATATCGCAGAGACGATATATATATATATATATATATATATATATATATATATATATATATATATATATATATATATATATATATATATATATATATATACATACACAGTAGCGGTCATAAGATAAGGAACGGAAACAACAAAAATAAAAAAATTGTGTATTACTTAAAAAGTAATGCATGATTAGCAATGGGATTTTTACCGAATAAAGATTAGGGTGTAATGCATAAATATTATACAAAGTTTAAAAATTTACATAATAGTTTTTTTTAAATAAACACTGTATTGCTTGAAGCAGACTTTTACGAAATGATTATATGTTAAAGCTTGTCACGAATATCTGCGTAGAAAATTCACTTCTCAGGCAAAATCAACTTCCACATCTCTGCTTGCGCCAGCTCAATTCATGCATAAGTACGCACTCATATAATATATATATATATATATATATATATATATATATATATATATATATATATATATATATATATGACGATCTGCCTAAGTGAAACCATGGTAGGTTTGTCTGGCTCATTAGGTTTGTCTAGGTCTGCTCTACGTTTGTATCGAGCTCTTTAGTTAGTTGTTTACTCGTGTCGGGGTTTTTTCTTTGGGCCTTGAACCTGTATCTGTGCGATTATTTTCGACAGACATTCATGTTCCTGGCTCTTTCTTTTTTAAAACCCTTTTTTTCCCTTCGACATTGATTTAACTATTGGTAAATCAAGAATTCGAAGGTTTTTCGACACGAGTATAGTTACTTATATATATATATATATATATATATATATATATATATATATATATATATATATTATTGTTATCCACAGACAGACTGTTTCGCTGTATCACAGCTCATCAATGTGGCTAGACGTCCGGTTGCCTCATGGATCGAAACCCAACTGAATTGGCCTCAGTCGGAAATTCTACCACTAAGCCGTCGGCGCACGGCAGGGATGAATGTCCTTCCAAAAAGATATCTCCGCGCGACCTGAGGTTATCCTTTGACAATAGGGTGTGCAATTCTGCTCTCGTAAAATGCAACATTTGTGGAATTGAGACTTTTATGGTGCAGTTAGTAAAGCTCACTGTAAAGGTGATCTGCATGTTATTTGTTATTCAACAATCTTTCATGCATAGATCTATGAAAACGTTTATCATGTTTCGACAGTAAAAAAACCTTGCAGCAGTTTTTTGTTGCTTCCCAGATATTTTCCTGTAACATTGTTTTCCGTCTTTATATCGACCTTTTCTTATGGTGGACCACATGTTTTCGGGCCAAGAAAATTTCTAGCAATTTATTATTTTTTAATTGATGTTTGGAAAAATGGAAAATAATCAGTTTTACAGACTGTGCAAGAGAATTGTCTTGTATGAATAGGCTCTTCAGCTTTCAGTATCTTTTTTGTTATTTTTTATAAAAAACATCAACAATCTCTGCAGTTGTCTTGGGAGAATTAGTTATTTTGCAGATATTGTTCCGGTGATAATACCAGCAAATACAATGATTCCACCCATCTTTATTGATTCTAAGGCGTATTGATTGACTATTTCCACGGAAAAATCAAACACTAGCATAGCGGTACAATGCCTTTCTTCTAGCTTTACGTAGATCACTGAAATTATTATTCCCAAATCTGTTTTCATATTATTTCTTTGAGAAACTAAATTCTTTCATCGTGATGTTTACTACTTGATGATTGTGAAATTCACATCCAATTCGCCAAATCAGATTATTCTAAAATATTTTGCTGGTCAATCCATTTTTCCTGCTTTCCTTTATTGTTTGCATTCGGGAAGTCATTCGCCCCTTATCTTATTTTCCATTATTCTTATTTCCATTTTTGTTCTCGTTCTTTAATAACTGATCCAACGAGGTCACAATTGTAAACGCCGGAGTTTCGTAGTCACTCTTGAGTTTTCCACAAATTATATATATATATATATATATATATATATATATATATATATATATATATATATTAGAAGTTCTTATACCAAATAATTCACCTTATTTATTGAATGACCCTTATATATATATATATATATATATATATATATATATATATATATATATATATATATATATATGTTATGTATGTATGAATGTATGCTCTTTCCGCCGGTTCACGAGTTTAATCTCTAGTTAAATATATTATAGCATGAAAGTAAGGATTACAGACCGGCACGAGTAAAAGCCTTAATGGGAATAATCTGTTTACTGCCTTATGATACGTCGAGCTCTTTGTTATCTTTTCTCACTATCTTCGTTCAATAGTGGAAATAAAATCACTGAACATAACATTATATGGCGACTTAAAGAAACCTATGTTGTAGATAGATTCACTTGGTCTCTAATACTTATAATATTAGCGATTAATAATAATAATAATAATAATAATAATAATAATAATAATAATAATAAAATTAGCAGTATACTACTAATACGTTGATTGAACGAAAACAACATTATCGCAAATGATTATCGCATCATATATATGATAATTACTCAATTAACGTCATTAAACAAAAAACAAAAAATATCCGGCAAGTACTTATAACCCAAAATACTATATTTACCAAGATTGTGATGAAATGACTACGAATACTAAAGACATTAAGTGTAAATCACAAACAATCCAACGTTAATAACATATTATGAATTTAAGAAAGAATCGGCAAAATATATTCCATAATTAACAAAATAACGAAATGGCTTCATGAATTTCACGTGAGGACGCAATAATTTAAAACCCGATATGAAGCGTGAGCACAGGAAATTAAAAAAAAAGTCAGGCTGATATTACTTGATGATGGTTTATTTAGTTGAAATTATGCAAGCATTAGACAATGTACATTTAAAACTTTACTAGAAACTAGAACAAATGAACACAATACGGAAAAATGGGCTAAATATCCTTTATATTTCATAATTTAATTTAAATAAATTAAATTCTTAAAATTGGGAAAACATTTCTTTAACAAGGACTTTATAAAGGCAAAGGAATGGGGTTGTTGCGGGGCCGTCAAGCGTGTGCTATCAACCCCGCAAGCAGTAAAATTTATATTGGAAAATACGATCGAAGCAAGGATAACAAAAGCGAGGGTTTAAAATCAAAGCCAAATTTTATTTAATAATTTGGCAAAAGTATGTACAAGTCTTGTGTCGCAATGAATCGGGGAGCGCCACCCGAAAGATCGTCTTGTTTTAGGGCAGCGGACCAGTCAGTGCTGAGGGAACCTGCTCGTCCTTAGGTTGACGGTCATCAGGGATGCAGCTTGGTAGTAACCGGAAGGACTATCGCATAAGCTATGTGGTCAGGTAGTCCTGAAAAGGACTATTGCATAAGCTATGTGGTCAGGAAGTCCTGAAAAGGACTATTGCATAAACTATGTAGGCAGGAAGTCCTGAAAAGGACTATTGCATAAACTATGTAGTCAGGAAGTCCTGAAAAGGACTATTGCATAAATGTGTAATCGTTAGCCCTGAAAAGGACTATGGCATAAACATGTAGTCGTTAGCCCTGAAAAGGACTATGGCATAAATATGTAATCGTTAGCCCTGAAAAGGACTATGGCATAAATATGTAATCGTTAGCCCTGAAAAGGACTATTGCATAGTGTGTAATCGTTAGCCCTGAAAAGGACTATGGCATAACCATGTAGTCGTTAGCCCTGAAAAGGACTATTGCATAAGTGTGTAATCGTTAGCCCTGAAAAGGACTATTGCATAATCATGTAGTCGTTAGCCCTGAAAAGGACTATGGCATAAATATGTAATCGTTAGCCCTGAAAAGGACTATCGCATAAGAATGTACGCGGGGTGCTGCTGCTGCTTGACCCGGTCTGGCTAGTGGCTGCTGCTTGACCAGGGCTGGCTAGTGGCGGCGGCTGCTGCTGCTGCCTGACCAGGGCTGCTGCTGGGCTCGGACTGGCTGGCTGCTGCTGCTTCTTCAGGTCAGCGGTGAGGGGAGCGTGGCTCTTAAACCCTGGTTCCAAGAATAATTTGGTGGAAGAAATTTGGCCGTGTTTATGTAGGCCGGGGTCAGCATCGTAGCTTGGCTAATAATGTCTTTTAGTTATTCACTAAAAATGAGCTTCTACTTTTGAATGTACCCATGGGTTTCATTTAGGCCCCATGTGTATATGAATTAGTTTCTGGTCATTATTTTTAGTTGTGGATGTTACGTTTCGTTTTGTTTTTGTATTTTTGTGATTTGGTGTCTGAAAATGCTGAGTCACTGGAACTTAATGGCGTTTGTTCCGTTTTCCGTGGTGACGCTTTCAGACGTTTGAGTAGCCGGCAGTAACTTCCGGCCGGGTGCGATAGGGTTTTATTTTGGAAAGTATTTATAAACAGAATTAAAAATGCCATTAAGATTTCACAATTATTAACTTCACGAACGCTCAAAAATAATCCGAAGACTAAATGTGAAGGTAAACGAAGACATTCACAATACAACATACATAACCATAAATATGAAAAAAATTTAAAGATAAAGGTTATTTTAAGATTTTTGTCATTTAAAGAATTGATCAAATGCAAAGAAATAAATAGAAGACAATAATTATATTAACCCAGCAAACAGTAAAGCGTAGAAAAAAATGTCGGAAAAGTATTTATTAAACTTTTACTCAAAGATTTTCCCGCGTCGATCACTATACACAAAACATTCTACAAAATACTGTAAATATTAGATACACTAGCAGAATATGACCCAAATAATAAAAAAGTACAAAAGGAAAATAAGCAACAAACCACGCGTATAGCTAAGATCGTGGTAATGTTAGCCATTTCCGTATAAGGAAACATTCGGTATTTATTGACTGAGCTGCTAGTTCTACTTACGTTTTCATTTCATAAGATCTTTCTCTTAAAATAACTTTTCATGAAAAATAGGTTTCTAATGTCAATTTTTATCACTCTTGATGGGCCTTCATTCTTAAGCTTTGGTTTCAAGTAATGCAGAACGTCAACACCTTGATTATTTGTCAATATTTTCTCTGTCATGTAGAAAATATCTATGTATCTCTGCTACTTTCACTATATATGCATATTAATGAGAGTGGAAGGCCTATGAGAAAGTATAACACTCTATGTTGATTTAAGGGTTTAGTTTTGCGTATGAACATTTAGTGACTTTGGTTATGTGTCTGTTGCAGTTGGTTCAATCTCCAACTAGTCTCATTGGGACAAAAAGTGTTTTTTTTTGCTCTGGTTTTAAGTTAATCATTTGGCTCTTCTATTATTCTGTTCTGGAAAGTTTTGTTTGCTGTCGTGGGCTTCTGTTGATTACATAGGAAACGAGAATCTATTTTAAGGGATCATTGTATAACTTGTAAGATGCATTCATGTCTTATGATATTGAAATGACTTCATTACAAACACAGAATCCCATAAAAAAGCAAGATACGCAAGTGTAGAAGAGGCGACGCAAGAGACACTTTTGCTTCAGACGTGATATTCAGATGAATTCATCTTCAGTATTATATATTTTAGGAAAATCTATGAAAATGTGAAATCATTTTTTCTGTTCTGGGTTTCTTCCTTTAGGACTTCATCTCATATATATATATATATATATATATATATATATATATATATATATATATATATTATGAATTAGCTGATGTAAAATATGTTTTTTCGCTACACAGTAAAAACCATGTTTCAAAAATGGAAGCTAAAAAATTTAAATTTTATTATATAATTAAATTAAAAGCATTAGTTCTGTTTCATCTTCAAGCGAATATTGGAATAAGTTATTTTTAAATTTACTGAGTTTAAACGCACATATAAATTCATAATTTCCTGTTTCCAAGGATACAGAGAAATCCAATCATACAGACAGGGGCGGTAGCGTGTTCATTTTTATTAATTATTGTTGTATCAATTATGAGTTACATTCGAAAAGGAGTTTAAGTTTAGGGAGGGTAGGGGTGCATTTTTCACCGAATTCTGACATCCGTTAAATGCATGTCGTCTGGGTATTTTTTTATTAACGGCAAAAAGTTTTTCGGCAATTTATTCTTACTTGTATACTTAAAGATTCTTTTTAGGGGTGTTTGCGTTAGGATACGTTTTATTTAACTACAATTTTAAAATATTTTTACTCTTAATTACTAATAGACTATATTTCTTCCTAAAACAAGGAAATGTAATAGAATTACTTAAATTATTTAAAAATATTTTTCATATCAAATGTAAGTATGTATATTACCAGCTCCCATTTTATTTAATTTTATTTTAAAATATTATTTAAGGAAAGTGTTTAATTTCTCTGATTCAGTAAATTCTTATTTTTTATAAACTTAGTAATATATAGTTTCTCGTGTATGCACACAGGACATGGGTCATTTAATGACCTACATATTCTAGCTTTTCTTATTAATTTCCATTTTACTGTAGGTGTTTTATTGGATTCTTTTAAGTGCCAGAATTATTTAAAGTATTTATGCTCTGTAAATTTACATTGAGCTCTGTTTTGTAAAATAAAAAAAATATCCATAAGAATACCGGATTGTATATCTTCCTGTTCTTTCTTTCTTTCTTTGTCCCTCTCTCTCTCTCTCTCACTCTCTCTCTCTTTCTCTCTCTCTCTCTCTCTCTCTCTCTCTATATATATATATATATATATATATATATATATATATATATATATATATATATCTATATATATATATATATATATATATATATATATATATATATATATATATAGAGAGACATGTATGGCAATGGAAACCCGGATCAGTTCCAACAGAGATAACGAGTCTAATTCGTTACCTATTCGTCACCGGATAGCGAGTCTAATTCGCTAACTCACCGTCACCGAGGCCCGTTGGTACAGTTGGTATGACGTTTCTCTCGTATCGTAAATGCCCGGGTTTCAATTCTCGGTAGTGGATGCGCACTGCTGATGAGCCATGAATATAGGACGAAACGGCCGTCCAGTGCTTTCTGCATTCTGTTGATGTTTCTTCTGGACTTGATGAATTACGTAATTATGATTATCTCAAATCTTCCTAGTAATTTATATATTTATATGTATGTATGTATGTATATCACTCAATCTCTAACGCAAGTGGTGGACTTACCCACACGATTCTCCAGTAATACTGATGGACAAGCGCCTCTTCTTTACCTCTATCGCTGACTCGTACTCATGTCGTAGTCTGTAGCTCTCTCCTATTGGCAACTCTTTAAATACCTCTTTCCGCTCTTCCAGCAGACAAGACACCTCCTATCAACAGAATATATTTCTGTTATCAACTTGCTGACTGAAAATCGTTCCGTGGTTTTCCTTAGAATGAAGATTTTAAAAGTCAAAAAAGCATCACCGAGTTCTCCTGGGTGAAAACCAGCATAGGGTCTTTCATTCCAGAACGGAAATACCAACTGAAACCACATTCATCTCCTAGCTTCTCACCTGCATGCACGGGCCCTATAGTCCACGGGATTAATTTCTTCTGGCTGTACCAGAGTGGCATGACTTATTTAAACAGACTTCCCATCATCTCTCCTCGTAATAAGTGCAAGTGTGTCATTTCTCTTTGCTGATAGAAAGAAAGAATGTGTAGTCTCTCACAAGTTCGGTTCTAAAGATTATTGGCCGCTCTACAAGAGCGTGCTGATTAACATCAACTCCTCAGTACCTCCTTTATTCAATAATTTTTAAGTCCTGTCATCTATAGCATATAAGCTTGAAGACTTTGCTCGGTAGTTGTTTTTTCAACTCCATCTACGACCTCTTCTGGACTACCCCCTGATCCCCATCGAGAACGGAGACACTATTGAGTGACATACGTTTAAACCCGTGACTACTTTCAGAAATCATTTCCAAAATAGACTTCCACAAGGCAAGCGGTGGTGAGGATATCCTAGCCATCGTCCTAAAGAAATGTGTACGGGTTCTATTTCCATTTCTCTCCAAACTCTACAATTATTACCAAGCTGCTTCCTGCTTGTTTAATGTCCTCCTCTGGAGTCCCTGGTGTTAAGAAATCTGACGAACACTCTGACCCCTCGAATTATCGTCCAATCAGTTTCTTACCGCTTTTCGGTAAACCATCCCTGTCTCTAATCAATGCTGAAGTAGTTAAGCATCTTACTTCTCATGGCCTCCTCTTGGATAAACAGTATGGCTTCAGTTTCGAAAGTTCTACCGCTCTTGTGTTAACAGACATCACTGAATATCTCTATCACGCTCTTGATAATACCGGCGAAGCTAGTGTTGTGGCTCTAGATATCTCGAAAGCGTTTGACATGGTTTGGCACTCTGATCCTATACGCAAGCTCCAGGGCGACGGTATTACAGGGCGATTGTTTGATGTAATCCATTCGTCTTATCAAATCATGAAATGAAGGTGGTTTGAACGGGTTTGCTTCCAGATTCTTTCACACGAATGTGGGTGCCCCCAAGTCTCTATCCTAGTGCTATGCTGTTTCAGATCCTCATCAAAGATCACCTGATTTCATCAGTTCCCAACTAGGTATTTATGCAGATGAGAACACCATTTCCCCCTGTCAATAGAAAAGCCATCAGAGCCGACAAAGTAAACCTGACTGCTGCTCTTGAAAAGGATCGACAATAAGTGCTTAACCGGAGCAAGGCTTGTAAATTCTAACGCCTCCAAAACAGCATTCCTCTCATTTAACCACAGTTCAGAAACATTTCTGCATGTCATCAGCATGGCTGACGCTAGTCTCTAGAAGAGAAACAGACTGAACCTTCTTGGTATCACGTTTTCAGCTGACATGAAGAGGAAAGACTGATTTACATCGATAGCTGCATCTACTAAAAAGAAATTTGGTTCACTGTTTTTTGCCAGAAAAGTTCATCTCGTACATTTACAAAAGTACTATTCGTCCGAGCATTGAATATTGCTGCATATCTGGTCTGGTGCTCCTGCTATTCATTTCAAAGTATTTGACAAAATCTAAAGAAGGATATGTAACGTAATCGATCTTGATTTGACATCTCGACATTAGTCGCTTTCTCCCGGACGTGACGTGGCTACCCTCTGTCTCTTCTACAGATACTTTCATGACAACTTCCCTGAAGGGCCTTTCTTCCTAATTGAATTTAAACGTGCTACGAGTCTGACGTCTATGTCCCGGTCGTTTACCGTTGAAATAGCTCCATGCAACCGTCACTTCTGCTCTAACTGTTTCTTCTCTCACACATATCTCCTGTGAAACTCCCTTTCATTTAATTACTTTCCTGATAAATACAAACTCCAATAATTTAAATTCATTGTAAATCGTCATCTTATATCTTCTTGAATCCCGTTCATCCTTTGTCCTTTCCTCTATCCTCCATATATTCAATCTTTTCTCTCCAGTTCACTTCCCGGCAGGCTCATTCGCAACTTGCTTGGGATGAAATGATATATATATATATATATATATATATATATATATATATATATATATATATATATATATATATATAGTTGTATATTTAGGCAATAATCCTTCTTTTATGCAAGTTTCATTAAAAACGACAGACAAGATACTACAGTTAAGTTTTTATTTAATTTTTCTTGTGTACGAACAAGAGCTTTCTTTTCTAGACAAAGGGTGTGTAAGAACTGTCCAAATGTTTTATTTTTCCGAGCGCTTTCGGCTATACATTTAGCCATTATCAAGGATGATTTGATTTTTCAGCTTAATTGAGTGTGTGCATTATGTATATGTCTTAGTGTGTAGTAGTGGTGTTTTAATTTCCGAATACGGTTAGCACGTTGTGGGTTTGTTCGTAGTTAATATTGTTAAGGGTAGGCTTTTTCTTTTTTATTATTAAAGCCTCCATTATTTTTAACCTTTTTTACAGGTGGAAGCAATTAATATATTTGTGTTTTCTACTAGTATATTTCTAATGGAGTCTGGTTTAAATGGGTTCTAATGGAGCTGTGATTGGAGAGGTGTAACGTAAGACGTCTGGATAAGCATGTGGTTGTGTAACCGATGTAATTATTTATGAGTCCGGTTTTGTTAGGAACGCAGTTCCTTAAGGGGATGTATATATATATATTTCATATTTTGTGCTGGGTTAATAAAACAGTGCTCGATGTAATACGACAGAGATTTTAAATATATATTAATAAATATACATATTACCCAGCGTGCACAGCCCATCTTCTGGTGCTGAGTATTTACTGAGAGTTACGCAATTTAAATTTAAAAAGTATATCTGGTGATAGCAATATTTGCGCAGTATATATATATATATATATATATATATATATATATATATATATATATATATACATATATATATATATATATATATATATATATATATATATATATATATATATATATATATATATAAGCAAGCAAATATGTGGATGTAGATCTGAGGGTATGATGAAGAATATGGAAAAGACAAAAGAAAATTCGAATATGCAACATTAAAACAGTAAACTTGCATATTCGGATTTTGTTTTGTCTTTTCCATATTTTTCATTATATATATATATATATATATATATATATATATATATATATATTAATTTAAAAAAAAATCTTTGGCATTTAAAATAAACATGCTTTGTGTATATTTTATATAGAAAAGACAAAAAAACAAACGGTAATTTACTTTAAAAATACACCGTAATTTATATTAAAAATTAACCTGGATCAATGTATTTTAGCAGATGTTTATCTTTATTTCTTCATGTAACCACAAATTCTTTTCTCTTGTTTAATAAGCTAGGGTTATTTAAGTGTTTTAAGATGACAAATTTTACACAAGGCTTAGTTCTAAGATTTTGGCTGTTGCAACAATATCCTAGTTGATGAAAGGGAAATTGACAGGATTCCTTACTTACCAGAAGTTTTTGGAGAAAGCAGTACTATTTTCGTATATTCGATGATGGTAGAAACGATATTTCCAAGGACTTTCCGTGGAACCAAACCAGAATTAATTCTCGCTCTGTATACAATATTATACATTGACCGTTTAATGGACAGGTCTTATTATTTCGGCAGTTGCCTTTTTTTGTAGAAAAATTACATTGTCTATTTTGTATATATATATATATATATATATATATATATATATATATATATATATATATATATATATATATAATACTATGTGCGGACAGGAACGTGTCTATGTTATTAATGGAGTGGATCTCAATCGTGATGTTTTGGTGAATGGTTAAATGGTTTATGTATTAATTTTAGGGAAATTTATCCGATGATAGTTGGAATTTTATGATTAAATGGTTGATTAATCCATATGATTTTACGGTAACGGTGTTTCTGTTTATTTTTAACTTATTTTCTTAATCCTCGGAATTTACTTTATGATTCCATAGGTCTAAAGCCTTTATATAATTAATTTTATTATTATCAAATATTTCCTTATTGATGGAGATGATAGATAATCTAATTTCACGTCCTTTCTCAATCGGCCTGTATTTAATGCACTTGTTTTACGGAGAAGATATGCAAAAGAATTTCAGGCTTAACGTGAGGAAACCGAGCGCGTACACTCAGGCGAAATACAAAAATTGCCAAAGTCCCAGCAACCTTCGACCCCACTATCTACTGTAATGAAAATGCGCAGCGTGTGTAGAGATGACGTCGTAATTCTCCTCCATAAAACTAGTCCAGAAATATAGACTGATTGAAAAAGTATCTTATAACATTTTTAAATATCACAAATTAAATATTACTACTATCACTAATGCTAATGTGATCAACTTTCTCGATGTGACATTAGACTTGTATAATGATTATTATAAACCAAATTCCAAAGGTCTATATAATCACAGATACATCAGTAAAAAAATCAAAGATCTATATAATCAAATATACATCAATAAAAATCAAAGATCTATGTAATCATAGATATATCAGTAAAAAAAAACAAAGTTCTATATAATCGTAGATATATGAGTAGAAAATCAAAGATCTATATAATCATAGATACCTCAATAAAAAATCAAAGATCTATATAATCATAGATACCTCAATAAAAAATCAAAGTCTATATTGTTGTGGATTCCGGGGAGGGAACCTGCACAAATAAATAAACAACGCCAGTAATTGAAATAGGAAAATAATTGTATTGAACGTAAGAATACAAACTTGAAATGAAGATTAGTAGTCAAGGAATGCGGGTTAGTAGAAAAGTATATGTACAAGTCTCTGTAAGGGGAGCCGTAATTCTCTCTCTCTCTCTCACTCTCTCTCTCTCTCTCTCTCTCTCTCTCTCTGGACTATACGTATCTCAATCTTGTCTCCACGTATCTCTACGTATCTCCAACTCTGTCGGTATAAGTATACTTTAGACGTGTCCATCTTGTATAAAAGGGGAAAGCCCCATAACACCCCCTCCCTAGTTTCTTTTGGGGGGAGTTTAATATTTCGTTCGCTTATGATCTATTATTAGCGGTTCTGTGAATTTTCTTTTCCTACTTGTTCTTCTAATCTCTGTGGCTACTTTTGGTCTTTGAATTTCAAATGCTTCAAAAATCGCCTCCATTGACTCTTCATTTTCTGAAAGTGACGAGCTTGGCTCTTCTACCCGTCTTTTTTGTATTTGATTGATATGTTTCCTGTGCGTGAATTTTTCGCCTTAGATCGTGTACAGAACATTCCCCAGTCTGCTTATTATCGTACCTGTTTCCCAGTATGCCATATTATTCTTAAACATTCTGAAATAGACCCGTTCACATGGTTTGAAGGATCTTTTACGCACTATCGGTGTATGCCGATTTTTATTTTTGCAGGGTAATAGTTTATCAAAAACAGACCGTATTTTGCGGGCAAAAATCACATCCGCATGGATTCTAGACCAAGGTCTGTCCACCTTAGGCCATGGTTTTTGTATAATAGGTGGTGCCTTTGCTACCGCAGCACAGCCTCTTCATTTTTCTACCATTTGAGTAATGTTGTCTCCATATTAGGCCAGTACACGAAACTTCTCATTAACGCTTTCATAAGATTTTTCCCTGGGTGTTCTAGATGAAAGTCCTTCAGAATTCGTCTTTGTAAAGATTTGGGTATGACCACACTTTCATTGTAAAGTAATACGTGGTCACAAATTGAAAAACATTCAGCTATATTTATTTATTTTCTTTTTTTTATGCTCAAGCATTTTTGGAGGTCTTCTGACAATTTTTGTGGCGTGAATCCAGGCTCGTTTTGAAGCTTCGAGAGCATTCTTTTGCGCATTTTACTGTCCTTGGCTGGGACTAAACCCTGTACGAAAATAAGACACTTAAAATTGTCCGGAGTCAATTCTGCCAACTTAAAGCCATCGCAATGTTTGTACACGATTGCGGCGAATGTGGAGTAGTCCTCATTTTCGCTTTTTACGAGGTTGAGACATTTCCACATTTTGTGAAAAAGTGAAGTCTTGGGACTGAAAAGCTCCGTAAGGTATGTAACTGCCTCGTCAAACGTCAAATCGTTTGTCTTTTTCGGTAGAATATAGTCCACAATTTTTGCGTACTCCTCTGTTCCCAATTTCCTGAGTAATAAACGTAGCTTCTTAGCTTCCGTCCAATTTTGGCAATCAATGTTGAAAATGTTTTCATGACGTCTGTAATAGTTCCCGAAATTTTTATCATCTTCTAGAGAGTATTTAAATATTTCTATTGTGTTCCAAACTGCGTCTTGAGAAAAAGTCGCCTCTTTTTCGATATTCTTTTATTGTGTGTTACCCGCTACATTTAATATTAATTCCTGATGTTTCATTTGTCTTTCTTCATTTTCCTTCTGAATTTCGAGCTGTCTTTCTTGGAGTTGTAGTTGCTGTTCATTTTGGTATTTTACAAGTTCTACCAAAATACTTTTAAAATCCTCCATGATAAGAGTCTTAGGAAAACCTTGATTTTCCGTATTTTGAGGAAGTACCTTTTAATCACGGTGGTCACGCAAAATCCTCGCAAATTCTCGTAAATCTTTGTCGCCCAGTTGTTGTGGACGCTGGCAAGGGCAATCTTTTTCTCCGAGAAGTGCAAATCCTTTTCGCCAAATTGTTGTGGTGACGAGAGAAATTTTTCTTCTCGTGTGGGTCCGAAATCCTCGTCGCGAAGTTGTTGTGGATTCCGGGGATGGAATCCGATACAAATAAATAAACAACGCCAGTAATTGAAATAGGATAATAAGTGTATTGAACGTAAGAATACAAATTGAAATAAAGATTAGTAGTCCAGGAAAGCAGGTTAGTAGAAAATTATATGTACAAGTCTCTGTAAGTGGAGCCGTAATTATCTCTCTCTCTCTCTCCCTCTGGACTCGACGTATCTCAGCCTTGTCTCAACGTATCTCTCACACTGACTTTACGTATCTCCAACTCTGTCAGAATAAGTATACATTAGTTCCACTGCAAATCCTTTGAAATTTCGTTTATTCCATCATCGAATGGATTTAGGTACAAAAAAATCTTAAAAGATTAAAATAACCCGTAATTATTAAACAAGAGAAGTGAATTGATAGTTACTTTAAAAATAAATATCTGCTTAAATACGTTTATCCAGATTAATCTTTTAATGTAAATTACGTTTTTTAGGGACAAGTTATCTCAATGTAGCTGTAATATAAAAAAAATGAAAAAATACTTTTCACAACGCTAAACATTTTTTTCACATATTTTAAAATGACAAATTTAATTTTTTTTCTAAATTAAATAAAATGTAATCACCGTATAATATATAACAGAGCCTGATATTTGTCTTAAAATTTAAATTACTTAAAAGTCTATACTCAGCATTCTGATTGTAAGGTTCGTTTTCTTTCAGTTTTCTTCAAGATTTCTTCGTTGCTTATCCAGTACACCGATGGAATTCTTCAGCATCCGTCTGAATAACCACATTTTTCTTGCCCTTAGTTTTGTCTTCCTCTGTGAACAGATTGTCCAGAATTCACTGTCATACAAGGGAAGTGGTATTACATCGCGTTTACTCACATTTTCCATTGTTCTAAACGACATTTACCTGTTTCTGAATTCTTTGCTTATATTTTCGAAAGATTCTTTCGTAATTCCAATACGCCTTCGGATTTAGATGCACATCTTCCATCCTCTGCTACAAACATTCCCTTCTACCTAATCTCCTGTAATTGTTTGGTATGACATCTCCAATATGTAGTTCGCGTTTTTCTTTTTATTGCTGTCCACCATAATTTCTGTTTTCTTGCTTGTTAATCTCTACTCCTTTTCCTTCACTACCCTCGAAGATCATGTAGCTTTATTTACATCAACACTGTCATTTTCGTATCTTATATTATTAACCCTTATTATTTCGTTGGGAGTACCTAGCTGTTCCACAAACTTAGGAGAATCAATAAAATCTGTCGAATCTTTTACATAAAAAGAAGCGAAATGACTTCTACTGAAAGGTATGTGAAAATCCGTATAGGTAAAGATCCTCTTGAATTAAATGTATGTAATCTGGAAATCTGATCTACCAGAAAATCTCAAACGGAGAATCTTTCGCGCCATCCTAAAGGCTGTTTTAATGTATGATCCTACCGCTGTGACGTTAACTAAAATCCCTGAGTCTAAGCTTGATGGAACCTACACTCGGATGCTGAGAGCTATACTTAATATCTCCTGGAGTCAAATTCCAACTAAATCCCATGTCTATGGACGTATCACTGATATATCTACAAACTTACGCGAAAGCAGAATGCGTTTCGCAGAGGACTGTTGGAGATCAAAACCAGAACTTGTGAATGATCTGCTGCTCTGGAAACCTAGCCATGGTAGAGAACCGGTTGGTTGACAAAACACACCTTCATTAACCAGCAATGTTATGACAGAGGATGGCCCCATATCGATCTTGATACAGGACCGTGGTGATTTGCGTGACAGACTCATTAATGCCTTAGCTAACTCTGCCTAATATATAAATAAATAAATAAAAATAAGAAGGGGACAAATCTGCTGAGAATACATAAACTTGTCTTATGCCCCTTTCTATTCTTTCGTACCTACTCTATTATCTTTCTTCCTTCCCTATTAACATAGCTCTCTCGTTCACTATTTGTCAAATTCAGTATTATTAACTTAGTCATATGTCTCATTAAACAGATTGACCGGTACAGTTCGCATTCATACTTTGTCACTCAACCAATTATTTCTCCAGCAATTAAAATTTTCGTTCTCCTTGACGTTGCCATATTTCTCATGTATTTGTGGATTAATCCCAACGGAAAGGAAATGATATAATTAATTTATTGCAATTAACACTTATGACTCAAAGGCAATAAAACTTTATTTGGCACCAAGTTCTGATAATGGCTGGAAGCAAGTCTTGGGAACGAGAAGTAAGGTCAACCATATGTCTGACAAAGATAGATAACCAGAAAGGGATATCTGGAAAACTGATATAGACCGATAGAGCGCTCATTCAAAAATTTGAATTTTGTTAAATCTGAAATTCATAATATTGAATTTCGCAGCGTACGATCTTATGTTTAAAAAATTAAACCATTTTAACTCAGTATAATCGCAGGTTGATAGGTATTTAAAAGAAAACGATATTTTTTATGGGCATTTGTCTTCTGTAGAATATCAGATGTTGCGTAAAGATTCATGGGTAAATCTGCTGAACATTGATATCGGACAATTTAATCCAGAGGAAGATAGAAATAATAAGAAACAATCCAAATATGATAATCGTAAATCTGTTTTCTGGAGAAATGGTTCACGGTTTTGAATCTGTGGAATTGGAAATTCTTTTTCTATAATATTTTAATATTTCATTAGCAAATACATATGTATATATCAGCATAATAAGTTTTATGCACGGCATAATTGTTTCAGTGGTAATATTTTTAAAACTAACGTTATATTATATTGTAAGAAAAGAGTCTTTATAGACGCTAGAAAGATAAAATGTTCAAACTGCGAACAGAATGAAAGATAAGAAATGAAAAAAATAAATTGGGAAATTTTACTCCATGTGAAGTTTACTGTAAGGTCAATGACTTCACGATGAAATTTCTTTATCTTCTGATGAAGTGGGACGTGTAGTTTGATAATGTGCTGCTTTAGCAAAGTTTAGGATTTATTTAAATGACTCTAAAGAAAGAAAATGTTATACAACATTGAGACATACATATATGTAATAATAATTCTAACAAATTATAGAATAAAATATTCTACACATATTCGAGAACTTGAAATAATACATACTTGCCAGAACATTAACTTCCGCCCCTTAATTTTTTTTTTTGCATATAATTCTCGTATCTAGAATGAAAACCGGCTAAATTCGCGTCAGTCGGAAATTTTACCCTGAAGTCGTTGGCGCACGGCAGAGAAGAAGGTGAATTTAAGCGTATTTATTTTTAGATATACACACACTGACTGCGAGAACTCGATTCGATTTACCAAAGAGTCTTGCATTATTAGCCGTAATAGTCACTGTTTACAAACCCACACATCCTCCCCAGAGAGCTGAACCGAAATAATTTTTTCACGAGCATATATATTGTCATCCACAGACAGACTGTTTCGCTGTATCACAGCTCATCAGTGTGACTAGATGTCCGTATATATATATATGTATGTATGTATTTACAAATTAAAACCTACCCACATTTCTCACACACACAAAACAGACATGCTTACGGAGGTGTTGAGGCTTCAGACTTATACACCCACCCACACGAATATACACACTTACTCACTCACTCCCTAATGAGCCAAATGATAACACACACCCATAGTAATATACACGCTTACACACATCATACTCACTCACTCCCTAAGAACCAAATAACACACACGCACTTAACAGAGACACATCACCTTTCCAGAGACCAATAAAACTGTCAAAATGACCAAGGGAATTCAGAGCAGCATGCATCCATCCAGCTCTTATCTGAAATAAAAACTTAAGAGACTGTTTGACCAACACAGAGACTGACCAAAATTCATGTTAAAAAAATAAATAAATAAAAAAAAAATGAAAAATACAGACAAAAGTTCATTTTCTCCATCAAGACATTCATTTCTGTTACCAGCAAGCAGATTTTCTTCTCCTGATGATGGTCATGTTGGCCAAAACTAGTCGAGGAATAAAATAAAATAAATAAATTAATTTATAAATAAATAAATAAATGAAATAATAATAAAAACGAAGGAATATTTATATAAAACCCAGTGTGTCTGAAGATTTTCATTTTTTAAATATTTTTTATTGTTCAATATATATATATATATATATATATATATATATGTATGTATGTATGTATGTGTGTGTGTGTGTGTGTGTGTGATAGACAGACATGAATTCTAAGAGATGCTACTGTATTGAATGTTGTAACTTACATGCCTCTATATATCCATCAATAAAATAAGTATTATTCTAAGAAAATGAATATTTTAATGCTATGTTTGAAATTTTATTCCAGCGTTTAGAAAGTGTCGTTATTCATGACGTTGCCATATTTCTCGAGGTTTTAAAGATGAATACCAACGCAAAGGAAATGATATAATTAATTTATTGCAATTATCACTGACGGCTCAAAGGCAACGAAACAATATTTGGCCTCAAGTTCTGATGATGGCTGGAAGCAAGACTTGGGAACCGGAAGTAAGATATGACAAATATTGCAGACCGGAAAGGGATATCTGGAAAACTGCCACTCGATCAAAACAAAATAAGTTCATAGTTGCAGGGCAAATGTGTTATCAAGTTTAGTAAAGTTATGCATACACATCAGAAAAAGGCTATAATTATATACGCGTACAGTCATAAATATTATCTAGGTTGCACATCTATTTGCATAACCCAATTACATTTTGTTAGATTTATTTCATTAGACGATGATAATACAATTCACAAACCTGAAGGTACATCGAAATAACGGAACTTTTATTCGGGAAACAAAACAAAGGATTAAGAGAGAGAGAGAAAAGCGTTGTTAAAATTTTAAAGTACATTGCTGTCCGATAAAAGTGACTTACCTGATTTTTTTTACTAAATGTTCTCTTCTCCGATGAAACGAAAGTTGAGCTAAATTCAAAGGATAAGGGACCAAAATCCGAAGAAGAAGCTTTGAAAGCTCTTTGAATTTAGCAGTAAGTACCTTCAAGCGTCCGTTCACTATAATATTCTGGGGATGCTTTTCTTTTCATAGAACTTGTTTCTTAAAGCCTATTGAAAAGACCCTCACGAGCGAGCAGAACAAGAGAATTTTAGAGTCTTGTCTGCTCCCTTCTGCTGAAAGTGTGCAAATCGACTCCACCAAGCTCATTTATATGCAGGATAATGTTCCCTGTCACAAATCAAAATTGATGAAGGAATACTTTGATGAGAAGCAGGTGAGTTTTATGACATGGCCGCCCCAATCTCCTGGCCCCAACCACATAGAAAACTTATGGAGCATTATAAAGTACAGGCTCTCGAGAAAGCAGTTGAGCAACAAAAAGGATTTGATTGTGAATTTCATATCCGAATGGAATTCAATGCTTGGAGATGAGATTTGCCAGAACCTAATCAAGTCAATGTCAAAAAGGGTTGAAAAGGTTATTCAAAATAAAGGAGGACCCATAGATTATTAAATATTTCGAACTATATTACCTATTATAAATAAATTATACCCCTATTATTCATTATTGTTCGGTTATGTTTCTATTGATTATTATTTGAAGGAAATAAGTGAGTCACTTTTTTGCACAGGGTTTTCCCCTAAATCTCATTTATATCCAAAATTATAATTATCAATAGAATACCTTAGGGTGAGTAAACTTTTTTACTAGGTAGTCGGGAAGGGGTCTTTATATTAGTAAGAATAAAAATTAGTTTGACCCCAAAAACAATAGGCGAAAAAAATTTTAAGTAAAAAAAAACAAGGTGAGTCACTTTTATCGAACAGCCCTGTAAGTGTTTTTCAATGGTATGTAATATCTCATCAGGTATATGAAAGAAATTGGGTCTACAAAGAAACTGATGTTAACAATCAGGAGAAAACTGATATTTTAGGATTCCCAGTTAAATAAAATTAGCTAGAGAATGTCCTATTATATCGACAGAAATCTAGCAACGGTTTCTGCAAACGGATGACAAAATTGGAAAAGATTGATGGGAAATGCTAAAGTTTACGGAGTTGAATTTGTGGTTCACTGAACTCGTTAACGTCTGGAAAGCTACATAGAAGAATTAAACTATAGGAAAATAAATATTTCTATGATTGACCACAATTTTATTCTTTGTTACGTACGTGTCTGTACCGATTACATGTTACAGAGAGATAGGCAAAATAAGAATGAAATATATACATCTGTACAGAGATGATACGGAAATTGAAGACTAAAGCTACTATTTATTATTGGAGAAAAATCAGATTAAAATGACAAAAGACAATGTGTTTCTTTTTTCTATTTTATAAGTAAATTATCCTGTGTTCTATAAAATTTAGTTAATTTACTAGAACAGGTATTATTTTTTGTGTGTAGTATTAATAAAGCTTAATCAACATATAAAAAAAAACGTTAAATCTTTAGATAAAATATTTGTAAAAGGAACAAATTCAAGAATTCTAAGAAAAGACAAATTGTAAGCCGCTAATAGGTGATAACAATAATCCTTATTTCTTACAAAGTAAAATAACTTAGGTATTTGAAGAGTCGGCAGTTGTTAGAATTGTATCTATTAATGTGGGGAACGCGAGTATTTACAGACACGAAAGATTCCCTGGATCGCGTGCGTACATGTCTGTCAAAAACGATATTCCCTATTACGACAGAACAGCTTGGCATGTTCAGATACGGGCCTGACTCTCACATTTCTAGATTCAGGTTTATGTCGACTGTCAATAAAAGCGACGGGAAAACCAACAGTCAGCAAGACATGGTGTCTTTTGAATTCAGTCCCGTGAGACTTTTTGTTCCTAAACTTGTTGTGACTTTTGATGAAGTGTCATTCTGTTACTTCCCATCCCTTTGCTTTTTCTGCCCGGTAGCAGTTTGGAGAGCAACCAATTCGGTATTCCTCCAAACGTCAATACATCCTTGCCATATTTTACAACAATTTGTAAGTATGTTTAATTTTTTAATCTTTCTAGATATTTTTTTTAAATAAATTGGTATATTTTTTCATGTGAACGTTGCGATTTGGCATCTAAACTATCTATGATTTTATATATCATATTTATAGCGTTTTGTTTTTCAAACAAGTCGCCTAATGTTTTAATGTCTGGAATGGTAATTGCACCAAGATGTGTTTAACGTTTTGCTATGTCTTTTGATCATTTATGGGAAGCAATTCCAATTCCATAAATTATGGGTTGCATTGCAATGCCTATTTTGATCGTTTCGCCTAGACTATAAAGACTGGTTATGTTAGGTTTGTATTCTATCAATTTAAACCTCACTATTAACTCTCTATTTGCCTTATTAATGTGTTTCTTTCCTGAAATTATTTTGCGTTCTTCAAATTTCTCAAAGTGTTTCTATCCTGTAATAATAAACTAATCATCTCGTATATATTTCTATTCATTCTAGTCAATTCAACCTCCATTGTCCGAGGATGGGATGGACAATTTTATCTAGATTTCTGAACTTTTGAAATTGTTTTTTTTTACTCGTGACGTTTGACTGTTTTTCCTAATTCTCCTTATATTTGGAAAAGGGGAAAGTTAGATTGATTTGCCTCCTTGGAAGTCGCGTGTTGAATATTAGCTTCAGTTCGTGCCCCTGGGAATATTGCCATACACTTATCATAGACTTATAATAGGTAAGTAACAGCGCGTCTGTTGGAAAGAGTTAGCGGTATATATTAGGTTGGTGCAAAAATAATGTCGTTTTTTGACGTTCCACTTCATGTGAGAAAACGACATTATTTTTGCACCAACCTAATATATAGAAAACAGAATTGAATGGAACTGGATTGTTGTGTATATGGGTTTATCATATAATTAACTCTTTTCTTTAAAAGGATTGAAAATAAATTCAAGAAAGAAAAGCCGTGCACTAGATAACAACTTTATAGAGTTACTACTTCCCATATAAAGAACATGAATATTAATGTTTCACAATTACTCTCGACCTGAGATGTAACAAGTACATTGAGTCAATAGCTTCGTTCACCGTAAGGAAAGTGGGCTCCCTGTGACGAGCCAGGAAATTTTTCTCGTAGGAGTCGATCCTTCAAATCTACAAATCAGCCATTCACCCTTGCATGGAGTATTGCTGCCATATATGGTCTGGTGCCCTTTATGATTGTCTCAAGGTTCTTGATAAGATCCAGAGACGCATATGCAACGTAATTCGCCCTGATCTGGCATCTTGTCTGCAGTCGCTCTCTCACAGACGTGTCGTTACCTCCCTCTATCTTTTTTACAAATACTTTCATGGTAACTGTTCCGAGGACCTGCTTTCGCTGGTTCCCAAACTTCATGAATTTAAGCGTTCTACTAGGATGGCATCTTGCTCACCCACTTTCAGTGTCGAAACTGTTAAATGTAGCCGCCTCTTCTACACCAATAGCTTCATGACTCGGACTTCTCACCTGTGGAACTCTCTTCCATTTCCTGTTTCCCTGATAGCTATAATCTCCAACTATTCAAATGTAATGTCAATCGACGTTTCCAGATGCCTTGATCTATCTCCTAACCTTCTCTTCATCCTTTCCTCTATCACTCCTCTTTGTTCTCTCTCCAACTCTCTGTAACCACTTGCGTGCTAGTGGCTTCCCGACTTGCCTGGGATGAAAGGCTTAAAAAGAATTATTCATCAGTTGACAAATAATTGCATTCTCTTTAACAAGTATGTAACATTAGAAATATACGCGTAATAGAAGCCTAAGACTAAACCAGTGAACAGAACATTCATCTATGCCATTCAACATTTCTTCCCACGATGTTCGTGGCATTCGTTCCAATTTCTGTAGTGTAGAATCTTTTATTTAAAAATGCACTTCAGATATCTTTGAACTTTGCGAAACAAATTTAGATTATTCTGTTGTTACCAATGCATTCTCTTTTCCAGGTTATCTCCCCATTTGTTCAAGAAAATTCTGACCTGCATACGCATGGCCTCGTTATTTCTACCCGTGAAATAAATGGATAGATGTAACCGTATTACTTTGCTAACACTTTCTTCTATCGCACTTATCGCTTGTGGAACGCTCTTCCTGTTTCTTGCTTCCAAGTCAACCTTGATCTTCAAAACTTTAAATACTATGTCAATCGTCATCAAATACCTGCATAATTGTTGATCTTTTATCATTCTCTCTCCTTTCTTGCACCTATATTCTATAAAACTCTGTTGTCCCTTACGTCTGAGCCAGGGCTTTATTGCCTTGCTTATGGTGAAATGATTACAATAAACCTCCAGCGGTTTTCAGAATGTGCATAATTTTGGCATAACACCATAACTTTATATTATTTATGTGTCTTTTTTATACACACGTATATATTGCTATGTGTATAAGAATTATATGTACATGTAAGTTCATATATATATATATATATATATATATATATATATATATATATATATATATATATATATATATATATATATATATATATATATATGTTTGCAAAGAGCATTCAAAAGACCAGTAAAGCTTTCGATCTGTTCATATAGCTACTATGGAGACAGCGTGGATTTTCGAAAGGGATTAAGGTCAAGGTTGACCATTTTTGTCTTAACGACTTTATTGTATGCACGTGAATCATGGATAATCGATTGAAATCCCTTGAAGCTGCTTGAGCGTTTTGTCAATTGAATATATGGAATCATTTGGAATATGCATATCAGTGATGAAGTGGGACTTGAAAGAAATAAGTGCGACAACATTGATGTAAATCTACTGAAATATATGTTGCGTTGGAAAGGTCATGGTTTTCCACGTGAGTGGAAACAAAATGCCGGAGTCGTTTTTGTATAGCTTGTCAAGGGAAAGCAACTAGAACATGATCCAAACAAG
This sequence comes from Acanthosepion esculentum, assembly GCA_964036315.1. Classification (NCBI taxonomy): domain Eukaryota; kingdom Metazoa; phylum Mollusca; class Cephalopoda; order Sepiida; family Sepiidae; genus Acanthosepion; species Acanthosepion esculentum. The sequence goes on from OZ038476.1 coordinate 7,337,664, forward strand.
CTTTATAATGAATATCTCAAAAAAACCTTGTAAATATTCATATATTAGTGACCGGGGGTTCCATGCAAATGCTCTTAGCATTTGGTGGGAAAAGTTTCATGACGGAAGGTCGCATTCAAGAGGTATCAGATAGCAATGGGAAAATTGAAAAGAAATATCCAAATCGTTCTTGATGTAGAACTTCTAGACCATATAGGTGACATGGATGACCCTAATAGTTGATCGCTGAGGTAAACATTGCTTGAATAAAGCAGTAAATCTCAGTCATATGCGAAGTAATTCTATCATAGTAGCACCAGATTAAATACTAGCATTTTGTATTCAGAACTTATGTCATTTTTACGGAAAATATTGGAAGTCAGCTGGTGGTTTGTAAAGACATACAATCAAAAAAAATAGGCCTAATGACAATAAAATGTATGTTCGACAACAACCTTAAAATTCAACCGGTTTAAATTGCCACGTTCAAAGAACAAGTACAATTATATCTTGTGATGGCCATAGTCACCAACAATGATGTGGCAGGCATCATCATGTGTACATATGCATGTCTGTGTATGTAGATGTGTGTGCAAAGTATGTTACCAGTAACAAGTGTAGTACATATTTTCTTCCCTCCAATGTCGGCGTTAATTCCTTCTGCGTCATTATTCAAGTAGCAGTCGATGGATTGTTTGATTCTTCCAACCTAACAGTTTGTGAGTTATTTAAATCTGAAAAATATTTTGCATTCTAAGAATAATACATATTTTCAAGTGAAATTTACTCCTTCTGAAAATACTGATATTTTCCGGCCAGTAGTCCCCCTATTTCAGGCATAACTGGGGGAGGGCATGCCTTTCCCAATGTTATTTGATCGCAGGTGAATGTAACAAAGTCGAGCGAAATTCGAAGTCGATTCCCTGATTTCTCCTTACGAGACGCTATTCCTTAAATCAACCACACGCCCATTCAAATAACAAGCAAGGAATTCGTCGTAGAAATGGAAATGGTTAGATATTCAGATAAGTAATTTTTTACAGTAACATCGAACTAAGCTTTTCATAGTTCCTGGAAAGATGAAGTCGTTTCATGTTCTTTCAAATTTGTTTATTGAATGAACACATTCTCAATTAATGAAATTAAGTTCCCCTTTATATTTTAACAAGTTCATGTAAATATTTTAGATACCCAAATGTTTGAATGATAATTTATTACTGTTAGACATATTGTATTAATATTTATTTCCAAGAACCAGCGCGTTTGACCAAACCGAAATCAATGCAGGCGTGGGCTGGAAAATGCTCAGAGCTTCTATGAGCAAGCATTACAAATCAAAATTCAAAAGTAAATCATGTCTGCCGCGTGTTCTGGAAAAAAAGATGTTAACCAGTGCTTTCCATTATAATTGACGTTGAGTTTATCTCATTCTTGTCTATAAGGCTAAGATATTCGCAATGAACATGGATAAATTCCTCATCCACACAAAACAAATAATTTACTATATCTCTGTCTAAAGGTTTCCAAAGATTTTTAAATGACCCTACGAAAGCTACTGGTTATGATAAAATATCTTTTGATGCTCTTAAGAACCATGTCCTGGACCTATCCTCAAACTTGTTTAGTCAATGTCTCAAGAAGAAATGTCTGTGAAACTTTATGACCAGTTTACAAAAACGCAGGTGAGTGTGATTCCTGTCTCAATATCGTTCCATCAGCCACCTTAGTGTCGTTACCAAAACTTTTGAGTCTATCATCAACAAGAAATTGTCGATCTTCTTAACAAAACCAACCTCAGCGAAAAATGATTTAACTCTCTTTAAACATAGAATCCGTAAGTCGCTTTAGAATAGACATAAAAAAGTGATGGCCTGATTTATAGCCAAGGCTTTTGATAATGTATCAAGAAGGGATCTGCCGCAGAAACTATCCAACGACAGCGTTTCTGCAAATCTCTTATTATCAAGTCCCTCCTGCCGGGTGGATCTATGCAAAAATTAGTTAATGACCAGTTTTCCGAAGCCACGGATGCAATAATTTTTATTTAAATGAAATTAATAGGTTCTAAAGATAATAGAATATAACCAGATTTTTAAGCAACCCCTGCTGACGTGATTCTAGATTTCATATATAATGCCTTTTCCCATTATCCTCTGATGTTATTCATCAATTGAAATAGTGTAAATAGAGAAACCAGTATTATATCAATATATCACATTCTTAACGAAATCAGTGTGGATTCTGGTTTGAGATTATCTTAATCATTACATCCGTAATCTTACATTAGCACTATATTACACTATACTTAGAGAACCATCACATAAGAAATGTCCTTGTCTCACTAACATTTTGAGTCACATTTCAACCCTAAACACAGTAATATAAAGATGCCCAGAGACTATCTTTATTCGAACCTTGTTGACTGGCGCTACAGAATCACAAACAAAGACCTCAACGAAATAACATCTACCACATCATTTGAAGACTTCCGACAACAAAAACAACAATTAAAATGGATACCAAATTTAACTCAAAGCTAAAATGAAGACAATAAGGAAATGACTTCCCGCACAATTTCAATTAAATGATTAAGAAGGTAGCCCATATCAATGCTGGAAAGAGCAATAACAGTTACTGGACATGAAAAAACTATTTTTACTGAAATTATTTTAAGTGAAATATTTTATATGTCTCAAGTGACATCAGCACTGGCTGCTCCTCAATGTACGCTCATAAGTAAACGAGTAATATTACAATTAAGGGAGCAGTATTATGAGTATACGGTAATATTACCATTAAGAGAGCAGTATTATGAGTATACGGTAATATTACCATTAAGGGAGCAGTATTATGAGTATACGGTAATATTAACTATTACTCTGCAAGAAAATATTCGAATTACATTGCCCGGACAGCCAGAAAATATTTATATTAAAGGAATTTGCCAAGAAAAAATGAATTCTCAAATTTATTGCTATTGCTCTTTACAGTAATGACAGAGGCTTCCTTTGTAACCTTTTATTTGAAGTCATGTAGAATGTCAACATCTCATTTTTCATTATTTTGTATTTGAGTTATATATGATGTGAATTTTAGTTGTTGCGGTTGTTTAAATCTGCAAGCGGTTGTTTTTTTTATAATTATTTGATTGTCATTTTTTGCGTTAGTCTACAAGGTTCGAACAAACCTTGTCTTCGCGAAAACCTTTTCATGTTTCACTGATTCAAGGAATTTTTCGAAAGCGTTTACATCAGAGTGACGGTTTATATATTCCTGGACGAATTTGTCACAAATGCACGTCATCCATAGGAAAGTCTATAACTTTGGTATTTAAGAACCTGACCCGAGATTTTAGGTTAATGTTTTGCCTTTGTAGCATCTTGCAGAGTTGGGCGAAACTACGTCTAGAATAGCCTATGTTATGTTCAATTTCTTTATCTTTTGTTATAAATGATTCGTGCCTCTTATTATTTCAAACGTTTAATGTTTATTAATTCCACATAGGAAGTTGTATGATGGATTCAATGTAGGTAGCATTGCTGCTTTCTTTCCCATTCCTGATTATAGCTTCCTTTTCCGAATGTATTATCTTGATTTTCGGAATTCTTAGTAGAATATGTTGATTCTCGTTGTGTATATTTTAGCGTATAGTCATCGTCATAGCCTGGCAAATAGCCATTCTTTTTCTGCCAAAAACCGTAACAAAGCTTCACTTATCTTCTTGTCTGACCACTCGGTGGCATTGTCCTCATTCTCTTCCGAACCTTGCCCATGAGAATGTTCTTGAAAAACTCTGATGGTCATAAGACACACCTATACGACTTATGTTTTTCCACCTTCACGTTGTTAGGTTTTCATGTGTTTTTCCTTGTTGGTAAATGGTTTTGTAAGAGAAATGTTTGACTATTGATATACGAGCTTTAATTACTGGTTTTAAATGGCTCCTAGCCACAAGAGCTCATATCTACAATGATCCATTGAAGCGTGACTCAACACGACTAGAGATTTCAATCTGCAGATACTTTGTGAGAAATGCCTCTAAAACTAACAATGAGACTACGATATGTTCATCGGTTTTAAAATGAAGTTTGACAGAATATCACTCCGGACAATTGGGTTGAGCAACCTAACCGCTAAATAATCAGCGCCATAAAGAATTGCTTCAAAAAGATTACCGGCGACCTATCATCGCTACATTTCGAAATGTGTCGAAATATTGTAGTATTCGTTAATTTATATTTCAATTATATTTAATTTCTATTCCAAGACGATATACAAAATAAACTTTTATAATATATTCTCATTAATTTATATTTTTTTTACTAAAAGCTACCAGTTCATCAGTTATCCATCAAGAAGTTATCTATTCTTAAAGTTACGAAATTTCACACTTGAATTCTTTGATTTTTCCAGCTACTTGTCAACTAAGAACATTTCGAATGCCTGTCAAGTTTACTTAACAGTTTTTTTGTTTTATAATGGGTATAATTATTGTTTATTATGATATGTAGACTAAATAACGGCTGACCCTAAACTTGAAGTGGTTAAGACTGTCGTGATCGCAGAAACATCCTCGCAGGAGTATGTTTCACAAAGTAGGCTTTTGAAATGATGCTGTCTGAATGAAAATCCTACGTAATGTATTTCAAAGGGAATGAAGCTAGTGCACATGACACGGATCTTAGCTATAAAGTTTCTGAGCTGGTGAATTAGGGAATATCGCTCGTCGCAACAATAGCCATATATCAGCGATAGGCTTGAAATATTTCGACTGCCGGATAGTGGTTGTAGGATGGAAAATATTTAATCAACTAAAATGCTGTATAAATACTTCTGAACCGGTGCGACTGGAAATAAAGGCTTCCGCAACTCTAGCTAAGCTATGGTAGCTATAGTCACCTTGGTCTGATCTGATTCTTGAAAGAGCCAAGCACAAGAAGTAGAGTCAGTTAAGGGGATATTTTTCCTAGGGTCTTTAATAATGTATCGTACTTAATCGTAATTTAGTCATATCTCGTATTGGCCTATAGGATTATTCCTTTCGCCTCGGATATTTCGATCTCGAATAAACGATTGACCATTAAGACTTAATAGTGCGTTCGATCTACACTACTTTCCACTAGTAAGATATCAGGCTAAATAACCCAATGTCGTAAAATGACTAATACCCTCTCATATATTTAAAGACTGTATTCTCTAATGTAAAATAATTCAAAACCAGTTTCTACGAAAAACGCACAGAAAGCTTGCTACATTCTAAATGGAACTGTCGCTTTTGCGGATAATGTAATATATTTGTGCTTAAGTTTTAAATTGTTGGTATCAGATCCTTTGATTTTCGTAAATAGAATTGCGATTATTTAGAGGAAACGTGAGTAGGGTTAATAAAGCTGGATATAATTGTTGGCATATAAAAGTGAAAAAGTATCCGATGTGCAAAAGTCTCCAGAGCATTTCTTTTTAATTAGTGACTGCATAAAAAACTGAAATATGTAACTGAGTATTAGAGGTTGAAATTCGTATATCCTGTCTTGAAAATAAAAAGAAAATAAGGAGAAATCAAATGGCGATAATTCAAGTACAACACTGCAGGTTGTTCATTTTCAAGTCAGGCAAAAAGTGAAGAACTTTATTAATGATGCCAATAAACTCGTTTCAAAGGAGAAGAAAAGAATATGTAGTCAGCACATTCGAAAGAGGATTGATTTTTAAAATTTATTTTTCTTTGTTTATTGGTGAAGTGTAGCCTTATATTGTAACGGTTTTCGTCATTTCTTTCATTTTCCGTTTTCACTTTTATAATAATTTTGTTGTTCATTCATAATTTTCTCCATCCTTTTCTTAATTATTTTCTTCTGTCTTTTTTTCATATTCGAATATTTCGATTACATATGTCTTTTCTGCACCTCCTCGAACTTTCTCTCTAACCTACACGTTTCACTAATTTTCATAGTTTCAATTAATTTCTTTACACTATTTACATTTTTCGGACTGTTGTCCTCCCCTTTGTTCCCATATTCACGATGCTTCGACCGTACCATACTTCTTTAGGGTATCTTATTTATCTCCCTTTAACTCAACTCTCCAAGTTTTTATTCACCACTGCAGTAACCAGGTATTCTATCCACAAACCTTTTGGTCAAGTCACTGGATTCAAACAACGCTTTCAGCCAATGGACCATGTATCCTCGAGAATATCAGTGTATGTCTTGCGACAGTAGTGATGGACAAAATGGAATATTAAAAAAATGACAGACCTCATTATTAATAGTACCTACAGTAAAGAGAAAAGTAAAGAAAGATCCAACGATGAAAACAACGAAAACTTTCGCAGATCCCAATAAAGAATCATGACCCCCTTTCACCTAAGATACACAGGTAATTGTCGCAGAATTAATCCAAGCTATATTATATATACGCCCACTCCAAAATTCACAAAGACAGTATTCCGTTCAGGCCAATAGACAGCTGCCTGGGCTCTGTGTGTCACCCTCGCTTCGTTGTGCGTATAATTGAATTATTAATAGGAAAGTTAACTTCATATGTCCGAAACACTGACCACTCCGTGGAAATAAGCAAAGATGCTTCCATCCAATCCAACTAGATCGTGAGATTGAACTTGGTGAGTTTGTTCACCAAGTTATCCACGGAGGAGTCACTATCGGTTGTCAGGGAAAAACCGACCTTAAACTCATCCCTAGAAAACGGACCAGTATACCGATAACCTGATGGAGATGCGGACATTCTGTACATAAACAACGTACTTCGGAATGTGATCAGACATATATCGACAGAATGAAGGCTTAGCAATGGGATTGCCATTATCACCAGCAATGGCAAAAATATACATGGAATACTTCAAAGAAATGACATTAGAATCCACATCACTAAAGCCAACTCTGTGACTGAGATGCATAGATGACAACTTTATAATATGGTCACACCAAAAAGAGGTCTGGATACTACGGGACCATGTGAACTCAATCAGATCATCGATACTATTCACGATAGAGAATGAAAATGACAATAATCTATCATTCCTCGATATACTAATATCTCGATCAAAGCATGGATCCAAGTCATCCGTATACCTCGAGCCAAAATTCATCGGACAATACTTCAACTTCAAATCTCACCACACATATAGTGTAAAGAAATGGTCAGTATAAGAAGTATTCTAAGACGTAAAAGTTATCCTGGTAGTAGCTACGACAAACTGGGATAGAACGGTACAAGAAGATAACAACACTCAGAAAACAACTTCGGTCTGCCTGCCCTATGTGAAGGAATTAGCGTGGGAAAAGAACCATGGCCCATATAACATCAGGACGACCTTCAGAAGGGGAAAGGGGTTCTCTCAAGACAGTTGCATGCTAGATAGTATTTCCAATAATATAGACAGGACCATTACCCTACACTTGTTTGTAAATATATTTGTGTTCGGTGAACGTATTACCCACCATACCAGGTGTCTTAAACACACTGTCACTGACCTCGCTGAAATCCAAACCTTTAACTTATAAGCCACTCAATCTCACGCAAGTGGTTGACTTTCCAACGCATTTCCACACTAACCCTGGCGGACACGCTTCTCTTCTTGATCTCTTTTTTTACCTCTATACCTGACCCTTGTCGTTCTACGCAGCTCTGCCCTCTTGGCAGCTCTGATCATGCGGTAGTGCCTGTAAACATCTCCTTCCGCTCTCCTACCAGATAAGAACCACCTAAGAACAGAATATGATTCCATTATTAACGAACACATTCCGTGATTTCCTTCGTGACGTCACATGAAAAGAAGTATTTAATCATCTAGTTAAAAAATGTCGGTCTGTGGTCTTTTGGGTGAAAGCCAGCATCGAAGCTTTCATTACAGCAAGGAAATACCACGTTACACCGCGTTCATCTCATTGCTTCTCACCAGCAGGCTCTGCCTTTATGGCCCACAGGAGTCACATCTTCCGTCTGTACCAGAGCGAAACATCTTACTGCAACATACATCTCTTCCCTCTGCTCGTAATGAGTGCAAACGATTCTCCAATGAATCGAAGTTATTGTTTGCTGATAGAATGAAACAATGTATAGAATCTCGCAAGTTTGTTTCCAGAAACTATTGGCGGTTCTGCAAGAGTACTGAACAACAGAAAATCCTCAATATCTCACCTAAAATGAAATCTAAGTCCTTACGTCTAGAGCAGCCAAGGTGAAAAGCTTTGCTCGGAAATACACTTCCAACTCAACACTCGATCTGGATAACCCCGTCACTGGCATCGGGTATCATTTATAAATTGGACGCCCATAAGTCAAATGGAGGGTGACGGGATACCAGGTATCGTCCTAAAGAAATGTCCTTCCGAACTGGCCCCAGTTCTCTCCAAACTCTACAACTATTACCTCGCTTCCACCTTGTTAGAAGTCATCCTCTATAGTCCTTGTTTTTAAAATCTCTGGAGAACATTCTGACTCCTCTAACTACCGCTGGAATGGATTAACACATATATATTTCAAACAGAATATATACAAAAGAAATAGAAGTGTTAGTAATAACAATCAGGTTAGGTTAGAGAGAAATATGTTGCCTCGACCAGTATCACTATTCCAATGTCTTACAGTAATCGTCTGACGCGAATCTGCCTCTGTGTGACTGGATATTTAGAAACTCCCCCCACATGGGTCGAATGTGTTACAAGGGCGGTTTAACGTGGGCTTACCGAGCTCGTAGGCTCGGCCAAAAATATGCCCATTAGAAATATCCCCATTAGAACCCGTATATACGGGTTCAGGGACTGTCTACCTCCCCGGACGTCACTTTGCCCTGCGGCAAAGGTCTTTCCGAGTTCCTCCCCGCCGGGGCGGAGAGTTCGACAGTAAAGAACAGTTTATACAACTGATCAAGTCACTGTGTGACTGGATATTTAGCAACCTCCCCCCACACGGGTCGAATGTGGCACAAAGCCGGTTTAACCAGTCACTGTGTGACTGACTGCTACCTCTTGAGGCGCAGTATTTATGGTGTACGGGATAGTCCATTACTATTATGGGTAAGTTCCCATAACATGATAATAACTCCGAAGCTCGTGCCAGGGCTCTAGATATCTAAAACGCATTTGACAGCGTTTGACATGCTGGTTTTCTAGTTAAGATTCAGGGCTACGTTATGACAGGACAATTGTTTGCTTTAATCCAATCATTCCTATCAAATCCTGAAATGAATGACGTCCTGAACGGGTTCGCCGCCAGATCCTTTCATGTGAACGTGGATGCCCCCCCAAAGCTTTATTCTGTGTCCTACGTAGTTTCTGACCTTCATCCATGATCTTGCTGATGTCATCAGCTCCCAAGTAGGCATTTATGCAGATGGCACTACTAATCTACACCTGCCTCAATAGCAAATTCGTCAGAGCTGCAAAAAGTTAACTTGGCCGCTACTCTTTTAAATGACAATATCAGTGTTTAAATGTGACAAGAAATGGCATGCAAATTTTAATGCCTCCAAACTTAAACTGCTCTTATTTACCCACCATAGTGAAACATCCCTGCCGGTATCAGAATGGCTGGTGTTCGACTCCAGGAGAGCGTTTAAATGCGCTTTCATGGCCTCGCGTTCTCATCTGACGTGTAGTGGAACAACTACATTGAAACATAGCTGCATCTACTGAAAGGAAATTTAGATTAATGTGTCGTGCCAGAAAATTTTTTCTCTCCAGACACTATATTGCACATTTACAAATCTACTATTCATCTGTGCATTGAATACTGTTGGCATATCTCGAGGTTCTTGATAAAATCCAAAGAAGGATTTGCAATGTAATCAATCCTGACTTGACATCTCGACTAAAGTCACTTTCTCACAGACGTAGCTTTCCTCTATCTTTTCTACAAATATTTTCATGGCAACTCCCCTGACGAGCAGTTTCCCTGGTGCTACGACTATATGAATTTAAGCGTGATAACAGATTGGCATCTAGCTTCCACCATTTTACAGTTGAAATATTTAAATATAACCGCCACTTTTATTTCAACAGTTTCTTTTGTTGCGCTTACCGCCAGAGGAACTCCCTTCCGCTTACTTGCTTCCCTGATAACTACAATCTTCAAAATTGTAAACGGAACGTTATCCACCATTTCCTGTTGATTTGAACACCGTTCATCTTTCATCATTTCTTTAATTCCAACTATACCAGTCTTTTCTCTCACTTTCACCCCCTGCATACTACTGGAACTCCCGCCTTGCTTGGGATTATATGATAAAAGAAAACATCAGAAGATGAACAGAAGACAATAATTATGGCAGCATTCATCAATGTAAAGAAGGTGGTCGCCCAGAAGCGTTGGAGGAGATTTTGAATTCGTCTAGAAGTTAATAAATATTTTACTGAATAATTTGCGTAATTTAGACGATAATTTATCCCCTGCACCCTGTAAAGCTTCATCCACTATATTAAATACTATTATTTACCTGATTCGTCTGGCACTTTAATCTCAAAGACACAGAGAATATTATAGTCATCTCTTCCGAGGAGATTTCCTTTCTATACATATACCGTTGGTCTTTGTGTTCAAGATACAATTACTTACAAATTTCACAGTAAATTACCATTCGCAACCCTTTCATTTATTTTCTAATGGCCTTTCAGTAATAATTTGTTTCATTTGCTTATTGTCTTGTTCATTGTTTCGTTTTTATCTTCATGGAGATTAATTTTGTTATATCTATCCGAATCTCTTTTTACAGGGTTTCCATAAATTACGTGTGCACTTTAAAAACTTATAATTTTATTTGTATTTGCGATAGAAATAATTTGTAAAAAGGATTAGAAAGCAGTAAATCTATATTTTTTAAGGTTTTATTGAAATTTTATTTAAGTTCCCACATGTCCTCCATTATTAGCAATACAAAGGGTAATACGATTTTGCAGTTCACGCATTTGCCAACTGATTATTTCTATCGCAAATACAAATAAAGTTAGAATTTTTTTAAAGTGCACACGAACTTTATGGACACCCCGTTTCTATACAGATTTTTAATATGGAAGTGAATATGTTCGCAATACATTTGGTGGTAACCTATATTTATGTTTGCAATATAACTATGGGCTTCATTTATCATCTTTAAAAATCATATTGATAGTAACTTGTTTGAAGGACACGCGCAATATCATTTGATTATTGATAAATAAATAAATCTTAAAGAAACTGGCAGCAGAAATATATATTTGGTCAAAGCTATATCCTATATACTTCAGAAACATTATAATATTACATGCCAATTTCGGATCATATATATTTGAAAATCTTCATGAGTCTTTCAAAACTTAATTTCGGTAACTTTATATGTCTTTGCTTGTATAATGATTTATATATTCATATAAATAATTTTTAATCCCTGACTACAATTTATCACTTTTGGATTAATATCTAAAGATGAGAAAGCAATTACCTCATTACAGTTCAACGCAAAACCCTGCATTAATTTTAAACATTATAATAAATATATGATATTATTGAGAGTTCTTTAATATTATTCGGTATTAAGTATAGATTTATACAAAATCCACATTAATTATAGATTTCTACAAATACTCCAGCAATGATGACAGTTGAGAAATAGAGTCATAAATGGATTAACATTTATTATTTGAAAACTATTTTGGCAATGTGGGCAATTGAAATCTATGAAGATTGTCTCGCATAAAAGATATTTCATTATGACTTATGAATAGCAATATTAACAGTCTGAAAACAGCTGCTCCATGGATATCAAATAATTATCTGTATTAACGTTGATGCTATCATCTTATTTTTTCTACCTAAAACTTTGCGCGAAATAATACTTATATCTCCTATTGCCTATTTGTTTTAATATTTTAATAAGGGAGCAATCTCTATTCCAGCCATCTTGTTCATCCAATCAAGCTTTAGAATCATCTTTAAGATTATCGTTAAGACATTAATTTAACTTTACTACTTTCCCAGGCTTAATATTAATCTTTGCGATGCTTACGAAAATGCGATCGATTGATTGGTTTCATGCCTTTCGCTAAAGTTCTTAATCTTCTGTATCTTTTTCCCAACGCCAGTTTCCTTGATTTTTATTGATGACAAAATTATTAACAGTTTTATTTGCAGTATCTGTCTATATTTCTTAGATGAGGTATTATCTACACTATTTACATTATTCGGACTATTGTCCTCATCTTTGTTGCCATATTTATTACAATGTTTTGGCCTTTCAGTATCTGTCTATATTTATGAGATGAGGTATTATGTACAGTATTTACATTATTCGGACTATTGTCCTCATCTTTGTCGCCATATTTATTACAACGTTTCGGCCGTTGTACGCTCCGAACTTCGTCAGGTGTTTGGAATGTCGAATTGAACCCCTTATTTCGCTACTAGGGTAGACTTTTCTAGTCTCACGTGCCATGTTTAATGGATGTCATTTATCAGTTATCTCCTGTTATTTCCCCTCTCCAATTTCTCCACTGCTTTAGCCGGGTATTGAATTAACACTCTTTGGGTCCTGACACTGGATCAAATACATGCCTTTATCCACTATGCCATGTGTCCTTGATGACATCTGTGTTTGAATTTCTGGGTATTATAAATCTAATTTCTTCAGCAACCATTTTTAACCAGTGCTCTTATTACAATATTTGCTGTTATCACCTCATGTTTTTACCAGAGCTCATATTGCATTTTTTGTTGTTAATATCGCTTTTCTCTGGCACTCCTTATTACTGGTTCCCATATCGTGTTCATTTCTATGCTTGGTCGGTTCAGGAGATTTTTGTGGCCTAGCTGATTCCTTAAATTTACGAATTTTCCAATGGTGTTCTTTGTCTGTAATCTTAACCTGATCCCACAGAGGGTGGTGATCTCCCTGTTCTCTCCATATGTGGTCAGCAACACTTGTTTTTCCACTTCTCGTGTTACAGCTTTCTGATGTTCTTGAAGCCTTACTTTAAGGGGGCGTCTTGTCTCCTTTTTATTTTACTTTCTGCAGCTTCACGGAATAGCGTACACACGGTCTTTAGTCATGTTCTCCTCTATTGGAGGGGGTCTTACGCGGGAGAGATATCTGCGAAGTGTCGTCAGGCTTTTGAAGGTTTTCCTGATGTTATATGGACCGCAGATATTTTCTCAGATAACCCCTTCACCTAAGGCAGGCAGAGTGTTGTTGACCTCCTCTTGTAACCGGCTATTCCAGTTTTGGGGGACTGCTGCCATGTACCCAGGGTAGTTGTTACGTTGTATGGTACTACTTATACTGACCAATTCTTTATCTAATGTTCGCTACTTTTGATTTTTCACGGTGTTGTAAGCAGCGGACGATCCCTTTCTTTACGCTGTATGGATGGTGGGAGTTGAAATTGAGGTACTGTCCAGTTTTATTTGCCTAGCCAATGTTTTCATATTTTATTGTCCTATAGATTATGTTCAACATATTCATCATTTCCAATTCTGCGTCCACTTTATAAAATGTGTTCGAGACCAGCCAAGGAAACTTTTATGTGGTTGAAAAGTTAGAAATAAGCAGTAATAACTACAATATTTATATTTATTTACAATATGGGTAACCGCACTAATTGTTGCCAATAATATATCACGCTACTAAACAGGTTATTCCAATCACTGATAAAAGTAGGTATTATAAGATAAATTCATCATCTAAATTCATCTCATCTACGTCATTCAAATATCGATTAGATTCCGGTTTCCTTGTGAAAACATTGTCTTCTATAATATATTCTGAAATAGTGTGTTATTGGTTCTTAAAACATTCTGAATGCTGGTAAAATCGATTTATTTTCATCCTTTATGTTTCCGCTTGCATAGATATTATGATAAATCTTGATTTATTTGGCATTCTTTTGTCTACATATTCTTACAATTTTGAAATTTGTCATTTTTGTGTTTCCTGCTTGGCATTATTTAGTATTTGTGCGTGTTTCATTTCTGTAGTTTATCTTTCGACCATATTGTGACTTAATCAGATCCCTTGATAGAAGAGCCAAATCTATATTCCACTTTGATTCTACCCCTTGTGGTACTTTAATGCTTTTAAGAATATAGCTTGTCTGTGTCAATTTCTTGTTAGTTGAAAGCTTTAGATATGTTAGTCAGACATTTGCTTTGTACCACAGTTTTCACAGGTCTTCCTCCATTCAGTATATAAACAAAAACAGAATAAATTATAACAGAACCTGTCCAAATATTTATTATTTTACTAATGTTTTTGTTGCATTTTCATCTTAAATATTTGTCTTCTTCTTCCATGGCGGTCTTTTCTGATATTTATTTTTGTTTTTGATGTTATCTTCATCTAAAATACCCATGTATGTGTAAGTTTCGCTACTGTTGAGCGTTCTGATGACGGCTAATGCAATTTTTTATTATTATATTTTGTCCCAGAAGGATCTTCTTACACGGCAATGAAATAAGAGAACATATGTCGAGCACAAAGTAGATAAATCATTTAACAGTAGATCTGATGGCAACGTCTTTCTTAAAAAGCAGTTTACTGGTCTAAAATCGGCAGCTTCAGTTAAATGGCATTTTTATATTCGATTTTCTTCCTATTTGCTAGGATTATTATCCATTTAATGGCTACATTCTTCATTGATTTAATTTCTATTTTCACAGGATTCTTCCTCTTTTCTCTTATACTTTCAAGTTTCTAATACATATGCATCCTCCTACATTTTCTGTTTTTCTTTCTGTGTCGTTATTTCATTTTATTCTCTTCCTCTTCCTTCTTCTACATTTGTCTCCTTTTACTTCTACTACTACTGCTTCTCCTCTTCCTACTCCTCATCATGTTTCTTCTTCCCAATGCCCTCCTACTTCTACTGTTTCTGCTGCGTCACCATTTAACCGTCTTCTCCCCATTCTTCTTCTTTTTCTTGTTCTTGTTGTTCTTGTTCTTGTTCTTGTTGTTCTTGTTGTTCTTGTTGTTCTTGTTCTTGTTGTTGTTGTTGTTCTTCTTCTTCTTCTTCTTCTTCTTCTTCTTCTTCTTCTTCTTCTTCTCATTTTTTTACCTTTCCTCTACATGTTTCTTGCCTCTTTTCTTTCTTCTACTCTTTCTTTTGTGTCGCCATTTCACCTTCTTCTCTCCTCCTCCTCCTACTACTTTGTCTTCTTCTTCTTTTATTGTACGCTTCTTTTTCTACAGCCTCTTCTCCCTATACTTTCCCTTCAACTACTATTACATCAACCACCCCTCCTCCCTTCTATTTATTCTGCGTCGTTATTTCTACTTATTCTTTACCATTTTCTATTTTTGTATGCTTCTTCTTCTACTTCTTTTTCTCCTTCTTCTCTCCCTCTTCATGATGCCCTCCTATTTCTACTGTTTCTTTTGCAACGATATTTCAACCTATTCTCCTCCCCTTCGTCTTCTTCTTCTTCTTCTTGCCCTCCTACTTCAACACATTCTCCTGCTTTTCCATGTCTTTTTTCTTTTCTTCCTCTTCCTTCTCGTCCATCTTTTTATAGAACGGAGCATATAATAAATGTGAAAAACAATGAGTACGAAATAAAAAAATAAACATTTGATAATCAGAAATAGACCGTATACATTCTTGGGACACAAAACGAGAGAAAAAGGATTTGAAAATATGGAACTCATAGTGCACGACGAAGGTAAGAAACGCGCATCGAAGCAAAGCTCTGAAAATCAGCGGATAACATATGTAGTAAGTTTGGGTTTAGGAAAAGTATCAGACTGCAAAGCAAGATCTAGAAGGGAGAAAGTATTACTGAGTGAAACAAACGACATCATCGCCTAACTCGTCAAGTGACACTGCAGATAAATGAGATTTTTTTCTGATTTCGCGTTTTCAATTTCTTTCGATTTCCTTCTTTCATGCATAAATATTCATCTTTTCGGAAAATAATTTTTTCTTCCTCTTTCCATACATTTCTGATTTCCTACCTCCTTTCTTACTTTGTTTGTTCGTTTCTTTCTTTCTTTCTTTCTTTTGTTCCTTTTAATATTGATTTCCTCTTATTTCATTCAAAGTATTTTCCTTCCCTTCCTTCTTTTACTGTTTCTTCTGCGTTCTTCTTCTTCTTCTTCTTCTTCTTCTTCTTCTTCTTCTTCTTCTTCTTCTTCTGCTTCTCCTTTTCATGTTTCCCTCCTACTACTCTATCCCCCTCCTTTTCTTCTTCTATTTCTTCTGCGTTGTTATTTCTACTAATTCTCCTCCTTCCTATTTTTGTATGCTTCTTCTTCTTCTTGTTTTTCTCTTTTTCCTCTTCCTCTTCATGATGCTCTCCTAATTCTACTGTTCTTCTGCACCGATATTTCAAACTATTCCCATCTCCTTCTTCTTCTTCTCCTTCTTCTTCTTCTTCTTCTTCTTCTTCTTCTTCTTCTTCTTCTTCTTCTTCTTCTTCTTCTTCTTCTTCTTCTTCTTCTTCTTCACCTCCTACTAATAGATGTCCCTTCTCACCTATTTCAACTCTTTCTTCGTTTCCATTTAACATAATTCTCCTCCTTCTGACTTTCTACCTACTTTTGTTTGTTGTTTTTTTTTCTTTTTTCTTCGTTCATTTTAATATTGATTTCTTCTTTTTTCATTAGTATTTGATTCTTTGTTCTTTTTGTTCGTCTTATTTTTTTCTTTATGTCTTTACATTCACTCTCTAACTCTCTTTTTCTTTTCTATTTCTGATGTTTTTTCTTTCTTTTCACTCTCTATTCCTGGTGCCTTTTTTGTCAGTATTCCCCTCTACTTCTACTTCTGATTTTCTTTTTTTCATTCTTTCATTCCATCTTTCATTCTTTTTCTTCACTCGTTAGTTTCCTTCTTTCTTTCCTTATCCTCGTCTTCTCTTTTTAATTCTGATTTCATATTCTTGGCTTTATTATTCATAATTTCAATGTTTCGTTTGACTAACAACCATCAACCTGACACTATCTTTCAATCATTTTCCTCCTCAGCACAACTTAATTGCATTGCCACAAGTATAACATCCATACTTCCAGTTTGGCTCTTGTTAACTTTGCATTCTCCAGCAGCGGCACTATTTTAACAATTGTAATTATTTCCTCAGTGTGACTGTGAATATTACCATTATCTACAAAGCATCACTTGCATTATTCCGTCATTTCCATTTGCTTCTCTCGTTTTTATTCGTAATACATTTGCTACACGGTGTATTATGATGTTTCGTTGAGCCTGAAGGTTTAATTTAGAGAGAAAGCGAAAGATTGTAACGTGACATATGATAAAAAAACCAAAGACGTTCTAAGCAGGCAAAAAAAAATATAACTGTTATTAGTACACGTGTATAGCGTCATAGTGAAAAAGCGATACTTTTCGTTGTTCAGTTAAAGTTAAATGTAATGCAAACGAGGGAAAAGTATGTGACAACTGAAAATTAGAGAAAGCACAATTACAAAATATTAAGAAACAGAAGAAGACGAAAAAGAAGAAAAACAACAATTAAATAAACACTACAACAATAACAACAACAAATAGAACATGGATATAACAAGATTGAAGAAGGTTAATCTATGAAGATACGATACATAAAGATAATTAAGGAATCAACAGAAGTAGAGAGAAATGTTGCAAAAGAGAAAGAGAGAGGAGGGTGAAAGAGAGACCGAAAGAAAGAATACATCTAACACGAAGTAAGAATCAATTGTAAAGGAAATCGCTACAAATACAAAAAGAATGAAGAATAACAGGTTGAAGGAGAAATAAATAAAATAACACTGAAAAAGCAAGGAAGGAAGAAAAATGCTTATTCAATATTTGAAAAACAAATTTATTAAGGTAATAAAGAATAGCATGAGAAAGAAATATATTATACAAAGAACGATTTCACTCAAATGAAAAGTGGAAGAAAATCAGAAAAAAAAAACAAAGAAAAAAAACTCATGAATTAAAAATAATAATAAAGAGAACGAAAAAGAAAAGATCAACAAATCTTGAAAGCAATCAGTAAAATGTGAGGGAAAACAAAGAAGAAAGAGAGAATAATAAGCAAACACAAAGAGAGTGAAATATGAAGAAAAAATGGCGAATGAAAAATGGGGTAATACAGATGATGAAAAAAAAAGAGAATGATGAATATGAAAGTTAGAATTAAATAATAAATAAAGACAATATATTGAAAATAAAGAATAGGATAAAAAATGAAATCGAACGAAGGCCGTGATCGATTTGATTAACTGATTGATGCGCCTTGCCATATTGCCTTCCGCTGTATGCTATGCAATATTTCTTTTCCTAGTGTTCACCGGATCTGATCTCCAAATAACAATTAATATCCGATGCTTTGCTGCGGGTGATGAGCTCGTTTTTACACTTGCTATTTTCTTTACTTGCTCTCAGATAGTGTTCGGCTTAATGAGGCTCTGTCGTTCGCTCTCTACCGCACGCCTACCTGCCTGTCTGTCGGCCAGTTATCACGAACTTGTTTCATCTTTACTTCTCTGAGATGTGCATAAACATAGACATTTTAATGTACACTCGGAGAGAGAAAGAGAGAGAGAGAGATAGATAGAAAGCAACAGAAATCGAGTAGTAGAGAAAGAGAGATTAATTTTATGTCGTCGTAGCTATGATATGGTTATGAGACGGAACTCATATAGGTACATATAATCATTTAATTTCATTAAGGTATCTCGCATGAACTCTCGCTTTCTCTTTCTCTCTCTCTCTCTCTACACACACACACACACGCACACATATATCTATATGCGCGTTACTTAGTGGAAAGTGCACTATATTTGTGATAGAGCTAACATATTCAGTTGTACGAACTAAGTGTATATATAATTATATATATTGCGTATATTTTGCCAGCATGTTTTCATTGAGACATGTTTCACTGAGTAATGATGACATTGTGCTCTGTCGAAAGTACTCGGAATAAAGTATGATGTATCAACCCGGTAATAATCTCTCTTTCTTCAATGATGATAGCACAAATATTCTCCGTGAATATGAAAGGATCCAAATGAATATATATATATAGCAATTTATCCATCGCACCATATATATATATATATATATATATATATATATATATATATATATATATATATATATATATGTAACGTAAATCATTCAAACGAAAAACAAATATTGAAGCTAGTTATATGGCGAGAATCACTCTCACAAACAATATTTAATAATAAATTACAACCAACTTCGAATCTGTTAATGAATGGTGTGATCCTTGTTCATAAATTCCGGGCTTATCTGGTCTTATTTTTTTGTACGAGCCGGCTTTCAGTCGTTTCGAACGACCATCCTCAGGTAGACATATTAGTGTGTTTTTGTTAAACTCCGAATAGTAATGCGACATCGAAAGATATTGTGGTCCGAAAGAGTGCTTTTTTTGTAATGAGATATTGTTAAATGTAAGAATAATTTTGGAGTGCTGCAGACACATCGCTGAGGTTGAATTTTTTTAAATTTGAAAAATCAAGCGTATTGTTTTTCCAAATTTAAACAAATGCCAATCAGCCAAATTACTCCATTCATTATACTGAAGAGCTTTGCATTAGTTCAGGTGGCTCTTAGTTATAGAATTAGCTTCTCACTCAACAGTGCTCAACTGAAATGTATTTTCAAGAGCGAAATTATATCATTCACAGACAGTACTGTTTCGCTGTATCACAGCTCCTCAGTGCGACTAGACATCCGAATGCCACAAGCCCGGATTGAAACACAACTAATCAGCCAGAGCTCTCTTATATCTTATGTTATATATATATATATATATATATATATATATATATATATATATATATATATATATATATATATATATATATACAGCGACGAAGTTTACAATACATTACAAAAATGTTTTTGGGGTATTTGTCATAGAGTTACATTAATTAAAAATTTACTGAACATAGAACTTTGTCAATCAGCTCTAATGAAAGATATATAAAAGAGAGATTTCTGCCTAAATATATATATATATATATATATATATATATATATATATATATATATATATATATATATATATATATATATATATACAGTGTCACGCAAAAGTTTACAATGCAAAACTGTTTTGTGGGTATTTATAATACCATTACGTTAATTAAACATTTACTGCTCCTAGAATATATATTTAGATATAAACAATTAATCAAACAATCAGATTTTTAAAAAAACAACTTAAAACAAGTATCCGACGAGGAAAAACCGATATTTAGTAACTCGTAATTTAACAATACATTTTTATTTACAACGGCTTTGTTTTTTTAAAAATTTTAGTAGAATGTTCCAAATTAGGGGGGTTGTTTTAGAATGTTTCAGAATAATTTTACGATTACTTTTAGGAATGATTAAAATACTGAGAATTTCTTTTCTGTCACCCGACCTTTCAACTTAGTCAAAATAAAGCAAAAAGCAAAATAATTAATCAACACTTCTGTAAACGTATTGTTGGCCTTCATACAAATGGATTTGGTTTTAGGAAGATATCTAGTCAGTTAAATGTGTCATTGAGTTCAGTTGGTATGATAGTTTGTCACTAGAAGACGAAGTCATTCCATTCGTCCCCACAAAATCTCTGGTCGTCCTAAAAAGGTAACGGAATATACGGCATGATTATTGGCAAGAAAAGTTGGCAACGAACCCCAAGTTAAGCTTAAAGAACATCAGTGAGGACTAGAAGTAAGTGGAATAAAAGTGAGACCGGTTACAATTAGTTGTTCAATTCATAGATATGACTCCATGAGGAAAAAAACACTTTTTAAGCGAAAATACGTTCTTGCTAGACTGGATGTTGCAAACAAGCATTGTATAAAACACGAAGAAATTTGGGAAAATGTACTTTGGTCAGACGAAAAAAAATTGAAATTTTTGTCAGAAGTTATGTGGCAAATGTCTGGAGAAAGAAGGGTACTGAATATTCGCCGAAGAATACTATCTCAGTAGTAAAATTTGAGACGGATCAAACATGATCAGGGGTTGTTTTATTGCCCGAAATTTAGAGAACATTAAAGTAATAGAGGATGAATGGAGCATATTTTACGGGTATTTTAAGGATAAATTTACGTCAGAGTGCACATTCGCTGGGCATGAAACCAGGATGGGTTCTTTTAAAAAGACAACATTCCTAAACATACAAAATCATGGTTAAGTTCAAATGGAATAGACGTCAATCTCCAGATCTCA
Source organism: Acanthosepion esculentum (assembly GCA_964036315.1). Taxonomy (NCBI): domain Eukaryota; kingdom Metazoa; phylum Mollusca; class Cephalopoda; order Sepiida; family Sepiidae; genus Acanthosepion; species Acanthosepion esculentum. The sequence continues at coordinate 7,358,807 of OZ038476.1, forward strand.
ATCCAATTGAAAATGTAAACGCTTCCATGCTGTAATTAGCTATAACGGTTACGCTACGAAATATTAGTAGATGATTTAATAAATATACTGTAAAATTTACTTTATTAAATATTGGTTTCGAGGGATAGTATTATTGATTATTTTTTAAAATCTGATTGTTTGACTAAAGGCTTAAACAACATATGTGTTATTAGTAGTAAAATATTTATTAAAAAAATTATAATTATATATATATATATATATATATATATATATATATGTATATATTTATGTATATACACGTGTGTGTCTGTGTATATATATATATATATGCATAATGAGAAAAAATGAAAACATAAACAAAAAAGGAACTAAAGTTAATTGGATAGACTATATACAGAAACATATATGTTTTTTATAAGTTCCGTTTAAAGTTTCACATGTTCAGCCTCCCCTTACTTTCATGCTGATGTGTAGTCACATAAAACTATCTATCTATCTATCTATCTCTCTCTCTCTCTCTCTCCCTCTCTCTCTCTCTCTCTCTCTCTATATATATATATATATATATATATATATATATATATTATGAAGTCCTAAGGGAGGAAACCCCTGACAGAAAAAAATGTTTCCACTTTTTCATAGATTTTCCCGAAATATATAACCCTGAAGCTAAGCTCACCTCAATGTCACGCCTGCAGCAAATGTGTCTTGCGTTGCCGCTTCTATGCTTGCGTACTTTGTTTCTTTGTGAACTTCTGGGTTTCTATAATGAAGCCATATCGGAATCATTAGACATGAGTGCATCTTACAAGTGTTACAAGGACCCCTTAAAATAGATTCTCGTTTCCTATGTAATCAAGAGAATCTCTTGACAGGGAAATCTGGCGACATAAAGTCTTTCGGCGGAAGACCTTTGGAAAACAAAATAATAGAAGAGTCAAATTATTAGCTTAAAAACCAGAGCAAAAAAACTTTTTGTCCCAATGAGACTAGTTGGAGATTGAACCAACTGCAACAGACACATAACCAAAGCCACTAAATGTTCATACGCAAAACTAAACCCTTAAATCAACATAGAGTGTTATTCTTTCTCATAGGCCTTCGACTCTCATTAATATGCATATATAGTGAAAGTAGCAGAGATACATAGATATTTTCTACATGACAGAGAAAATATTGACAAATAATCAAGGTGTTGACGTTCTGCATTGTAACACAGAGAACCACACATAAACACACACACACACACACACACACGCATATATATATATATATATATATATATATATATATATATATATATATTTAAATCGGAGTAGATTTGAACAGCTAAATTAGATCAGAACAATTGTGTTTACTGATGGGAATCTGATCTAGCCCATTTGGAATTGGGTCATTCGGAAGACAATGGATGATGATTGACATAATTTTTATCGGTTAAAATTTGAAATAGAGCTTACTAAGGCTATGAGGAATTTACAAATTCACATGATTTTGTGTTGAAGGCAGCACTCGTGATAATCGTGTAGGTGCCAAGGGTCGATTTATGATCAGCCAGGTTTATCTATATAAACGCGCACAAAAATCTGTTGACAGAGTGGTTGGCTCGTCTGCTGTCGAGTGCAGTCGAGCTGGGTAAAGAGAGGTCAGAGACTGGAAGTGACGTCAGAGATTGGAACCAAAGGCCCGCTAACATGTGCTGTTGATATAAGTACGAAGAAGCGAACTACTTCCTCCAGCATATAAGACTGCTACTATTATTACTACCACTGGAAACGGAAACGTCGAACTAGTTACAATAATCAAAGAGTTGCGTTTGGTTCGTCTGTCGTCGAGTGCAGTCTAGCTGGGTGGAGAGATATCGGAGATTGAAACTGAGCAGAGTTGAATTGAAGGCTCGAAGAAGTACGAAAGTGACGTCAGGATTGGAACAAAACCACCTCTAACATGTACTGTTGATATAAGTACCACTGCTCCGACTACCACGAAGATTACTACTACTGTTACTACTGCCGAGGAGGAACGCAACTATAAACTTTAAGCCGCGCACAGAAATCTTTATCTCTCCATCGCAAGAGTCGGATATCGATTGTTCTGAGACGATTTCACAACAAGCTTATCACAGCTCACTGTCTCTCTCTGTCTAGAATCCAGGGTATGAGTTATGTCAATTATTTTCTTTTCAGTAACCCTTTTTTCTGTGCTATTCTTTTCTGCTATATAAAAGACATTAACAATTCAACTATTGAGTATTTGTTGTCCAGTTTTCTGCATATATTTATTTATATATATATATATATATATATATATATATATATATATATATATATATATATATATATATATATATATATATATGTTGGTGTATTCTGAAATTCTTATAACAGACTCCCCAGCCGTGTCTGATTATTCTTGGTGGGTGGTTAGAAGAGATGTGTATGCATATGTAAAGTGGTTTGTATGTTTGCCTTTTAAAATGGTTAATATGTACATTTTATCTTGTTCTGTGTGACATCTAATTTGTCCAAAATTTTCAACATTAATTTCACGCCATAAGCGTCTGAAGATCGTATATATATATTTATATATATATATATATATATATATATATATATATCGATTGTGAACTGGGGCGAGAAATGGATTGTTAACTTTAACGCCTCCAAAACAAAACTGCTCTCTATTAACCACCACAAGGATCCATCCCTGCATCCCATTAGAATGTCTGAAGACAAACTTCCCGAGAGCTCCTCTCTGCGGCTGCTCGGTCTAACGCTGTCCGCTGATCTAAGATGGAACAAATACATCGAGTCAGTTGCATCATCCACCGCAAGGAAAGTTGGTTCCCTGTGCCGAGCCTGGAAATCTTTCTCCCCGGAATCGATCCTTCAAGTCTATAAATCGACCATTCGCCCTTGCATGGAGTATTACTGCCATATATGGTCTGGAGCTCTTGCTGTTTGCCTCCGGGTTCTTGATAAGATCCAGAAACGGATATGCAATGTGATTGGCCCTGATCTGTCATCTCGTCTGCAGTCGCTCTCTCACAGACGCGATGTTGCCTCGCCCTGTCTTTTTTACAAATACTTTCACGGTAATTGCTCCGAGTAGCTGCTTTCGCTTGTCCCTAGGCCTCGTGAATTTAAACGTCCTACGAGGCTGGCATCCCGTTCCCACCCCTTCACCGTTGAAACTATTAGATGTAGACGTCTCTTCTACTCCGATAGTTTCATGTCTCGCACATCTCGCCTGTGGAACTCCCTTCCCTATTACTGTTTCCCTGACAAATACAATCTCCAACGATTTAAGTGTAGCGTCAATCGACATCTCCAGTTGCCTTGATCTATCCACTTCCCTTTTCCACATCCTTTCATCTTTCATTCCTATCTGCTCTCGCTCCAAATCTTCTGTAACCCCCTGCCTTGATTGATCCACTGTCTTTCTCTTTCTCCACATCTTCTCCTTTACCACTCCTATCTGCTCTTCCTCCAACCCTTCTATAACCCCTTGCGTGATAGTGGCCTCCAGCCTTGCTTGGGGTGATACGCTTAAATATATATATATATATATATATATATATATATATATATATATATATATATATATATATATATATATATATATATATATATATGATAAAAAAAGGCTCAAACACTATTATCCCATGGTTATAATTTATTACATTGGAATCGTAATCACGATCCAATTCACGAGATCTACAATTTCTAAAAGAAATCGCAAAATATAACTCTGGGTATAAAAATAAAATTTTAGTGAGAGTGTATGTGTATGTGTGGGAAACAATTTTGAGAGAAAATATGTGAAACCTCTAGAAAGAGGTGTAATAGAAGAAAGAAGAACAGGAAGGTCTAAAGGATTAAAATTTAACAGAGAGAAATTTTAAAGAGAGGAGTTAAATAACTGTTTAAATGAGTGAGATACAGATAAATATGAATTATTTTTCGATGCATAATTCGCTACCGATTCGCTGACCTATATTACAATTAAAAAACAGACACCAGAAAAGTGTGGGTATATTTGTTGTGACACTATGCACAATAAAAAACGATATGATCTAAACTTAAAATCCAGAAGAGAGAGAGAGACGGGGGGAAAGATGGGGTGAACTAAACTAAAAATGAATGACATTTATAAGGGATGTGTAATCAAGAAAATTTGACAAAGCAAGTAGTATCACTTACAGGTTACAAATTTAACATAAACTTATAAAAAATATTAAATATTTAATATTATCTATCTATCTATCTATCTATCTATCTATCTATCTATCTATCACTCTCTCTCTCTCTCTCTCTCTCTCTCTCTCTCTCTATATATATATATATATATATATATATATATATATTTGTGTGTGCAGCATGTGTGTATCTGTGTGTGTGTAATACACAGATACTATTTATCGAACATCTTTTGTTTGATGCGAAATTCTTCAGTCAGTTGATAAACCAATTGCACATTTGTTGATTTAGTAAATAAACACATGCGCTCACACACACACACACACACACACACAATATACATACATACATACATACATACATATATATATATATATATATATATATATATATATATATATATATTTATATATATATGCATGCATATTGTACATGTAGTTTTATGCTGGCCGATTTGTTAAATACTTATACATCTCCCATAAGCATAATAATTCTGTCATACAAATATAACAGTTTCAATATTGTTACGGATCACCAATTATGAAATATTAATTATATATATATATATATATCCATATATATATAGTATCAGTAATAATCATAGTACTACTAAAATCAATATTACTACTATGGTACTCATGGAATTATTTGTATTGACAAGTGGGGCGCCGAAATTAATGCACGAAGCGTAACAATTGCAATAACGAAGAATCAAAGATGAAATCGTCAACCACATAATTCACACAAAGAGAATAACGGTAAAATATCAGTCTAAAAACAAAAGTAAAACCCCATCCAAGAACGAAACATTTTCCATATTTCAAATTAATTTCACGGGAAATAAACTTAATAATATTCTTTCGTTTTCCCTTAATAATGTATTTCAACCAAATTAACGCAAACACAAAAGAAAATGAAATAATGTCGTGATGATTAATTGTCATCGTCCGATTATATCTTCAAGTCTAAACGACATTCTCTCATTTCTTGTGACATTTATCACCTAATTAAGTCTTTTCAATAGGCTTGCTTCAAATCACTGATCACCAATTAACCGAAGAGTTTTTGATATTTTTTCTTTGTTATATAACTTAATAGAAAATTTCCTTTTGAAAAAGTGCTTGACTTGTAACGTTTAGTGACGTATGAAACCTCTGCATATTCTTGTCAGGAATGAATCCCACCAGTGACAGAATCAATATATTTGCTTATTGCTTTATTAAGATCAAAATCGGAAAGTGAGCGAAAAACGATTGTGCTGTGTCACCCTAGAAGGCTATGTCGTTCGTTAATAGAAGAAACGGAAATTTTGTATGCGTTAATTCACACTAATTTCATTTTTATTCGGTTTTACTGAATAAAAAGATAGTGCTGAAAGCTACCGTTTGATATCTATCTATCTATCTATCTATCTATCTATCTATCTATCTATCTATCTATCTATTGAGGGGTCTCCCCTTTTTACACAAATGGACTCACCCAAGGTATACATATACTACTGCCAGTGAATACCCGGCAGTACGTTGAGTCAAGTAACAGTAGTAGTAGAACGTTGAGTCGGTCGGTAGAATAACGTAGCGGCAAGAGTCATAGTAATGAGCACTTAGACTCAGTAAGGGGTCATACAGCTATACGTCGATATCAATGACAATCTATATATTTTGCTACTAACCCCGCATTCCTGGAACTACTAACCTGTATTACCAGTTTGTATTATTACGTTAATACATTTATTTTCCTATATTCATTATTGCCGTT
>OZ038476.1:7369745-7382245 GCA_964036315.1 Acanthosepion esculentum
GTGTAATATCAACACCCTGTAAAACACACCATTAATTTTCTTGCGATATTTAAATTATCTCCTGAGTTTGAGACTTTCATATGGATTCCATGCATGGCGCCAAATTCGTTCCGAATTATCTGAACTCTCGGCTGTAGAGAACCGCATTCTCAGACCGATGTTTCACATACCTTCGAGTGTGTTGGGGCAAGCGCATTCATTCTTCAAACCTTATGGTTTGGCTTTACAGAATGACAAGCGAAGAACTGTATTAGATAACAGAAACATCTTAAACTGAGGATTTTCTACATCAGCCACAACTAAAATGGATAGTCACTCTTATTCCATGAGAAAATAATGACATAATCAAGGTGCTGACTTTCCGCACGACACAAGGGAAGGAAAACCCTCATCGATACTGACAAGAGAAATAACAGCTACTGAACTATGAAACGTATTAGTTTTAAGAGAAAGATTTTATAAATTTCAAAAAACAGCAACACTAACTACTCAGTCAATGAATGCCGAATGTTCCGTTGTAAGTGTTGTGAGACCAATACTTCCCTACATCATGGACTCTCCCAGTACTATATTATTATGTAAATGGTAGTAACATGGGAGTAGTATCACCAGTAATGGTGCTCTGCTGTCGAACTCTCTGTTTGGCAGAGAGAAACTCGGACGAGGCTTTGCCGCAGGACAAAGTTTCGTCCGGGGAGGTAGACAGTCCCTAAACTCGTGTATACGGGTTGTAAATGGGTATAATTTTGTCCGAGCCTACGGGCTCGGTAAGCCCACGTTAAACCGGCCTTGTGCCACATTCGAGCCGTGTGTGGGGGGTTGTTAAATATACCAGTAATGCGAAGCCGCGTCGACACCAATATCGGACAGCACTGGATAGTAAGCTCTACTTACACTATTCTTTGTAACTTTTCTGTTTAATATATCTTTCTTACCTCTAACCCGTGTTCCGTGTTTTCCTTCCGTGGCCCCTACTTCGGGTCCACATCAGTAAGAAATTTATTTCCCAAGCGAGATCCTGTAATATTTCCTAATGTTCGCCTTCTTATATTTTTAACCTTTTCTTTTTTAGCACAGCTGTATTAACGATGAGACAGGCACTAAGTTTCTTTTTCCCAAATAAAAGAACTGATGTTCTTGACATGCTAATTAGCAAAGGCAAGGATCCAGAATTCTTAAAATCTTCTTCCAAAATCCACATTCTGTTTTATTTTTAACCTATTTAGATTAAATATCTAGCCAAAGTCTTTAAAAGAATTCTTTGTTGATTTCCCTTAATGTACCCGACTCACTTCTCCGTATTTTCACACCGCCATATTTCCCTGGATGTTAAATTTTTAAAGCTTTTTACATCTGGTATTATACTCATAAAAAGATTTTTGATGAACTTTTCTCTGATACTTTCACTGTATATTGTTTTATACATATAGACCTACATACTTACACACATACATTATCTCATTGGTAGAATCGATAATCAATTAACATGTGTACACAAGTATCTTTTCTTTATAGACACACACTTCAATACTGCAGTCATATTTGAGTCATATATTCCTTTGCTTTTACAATTCTCCTAACCATCAAGCAGATTTCAAAACATTCTTAGTGATCCTATTACTACAGTTACGGCACTCACTATTCATAATACTGCACACGATATAGTAGAGCTGTTTATATTGTGCTATATTATACATCCATATATATATATATATATATATATATATATATATATATGTATGTCTTCATTTAAAAAGAGAATGTTTACGTTTTGTACTGCGTGGCCTACCTGGTGCCTATGGGCGTGGATGTGCGAAGGAAATGTCACCTCTCTCATATGATTAAGGAAAATGATGTGACGAACTTAAAAACAAAAACAGATTTCCCTAGTTGTAGGCTACGTTGTCCAATAAATCAAAATTTCTATGCGTCCAAGGTTACTGAGTCCGCTTAAAAATTATACGCTAGAGAAGAGAAGCTCAAGCGAAGATGAATAACACGTGCATTATTATTCGTCACTAAGAGGTTTAAAAAACACTTTATCTATTAATGTAAATTCTTTGATGGATTCATTTAAGAGCAGACAAAATGGACGGAAAGAAACTATAATGAGGTTATCGTTCTCAACACAGGAAGCAAAACGAGTCTAAAATGCGACTCGAGTTGCCTATTTTCATTTATCACTATCAGAAAAACGTGGATATATTTTTGTCTCTATTTCTGGGATAGGGAGATATCATTATTTACTATGCTTATTTGAGTAGCTCGAGACGGCGTAATGGTTAGCAAGATTGTCTCGCTAGGACAATTACGAATGAGTCGTGAATTCGATCCTCACTGGGTGACACCTACTTTCGGCCTTTTGCCACATCTAAGCTACGCTTGGAAAATCACTTTAAAATGTTTATATTGGAACTATTGTTATCACATTTCGGATCTTGTGCCCTCCGTATATCGATACGGGAAACCTACAGGGAATTCTGAACTGAACACTTTATTTAATCTACAGGTGTAGACTGTTCTCGTCCCACGGATAATGTCTGAGGATAGTTTATAGTTCTTTTATTATTTAGCACTGCTTCAGTTGTTACTTATTTGTTTCCACTGAGTGAAAGGACACTGACCGAACCTCGAAGTCATTATGTCACCAAATTCCAAAACAAATGCTTTCATCCCCTAGAATATTTGCTGCCGTAAACTCAGCAGCAATTTTATGTTTAATTCTCTACTTTTATTACGGCAAATTTGTTGTGAGTTCAATCCTTTGTTCGAGTAGTGTGTACTTGTACTCACTTGAACTAGGAGAGCAATAACTGAACGGTAATGAATAATATAAGAACTAGACGATATCCTTAGTCATAAGCAGTAGATCGAGAACAGTCTACCACAGTAGATTAAATAAAGTGCTTATTTTTGAATTACCTGATCGATATACCTGATGAAGGCCGACAATCAGAATGGTCGAAACGTTGTTGTAATAACAACAAATATGGGGATAATAGCTAGGACATACATAATGTAAATATCGTGCCAATCCTACTATTTCGAATCGCTGAAGAATGCTATTGAAATGAAAAGAAACTTTATATTGAATCATAAATAATGTGTTCGTTTTTAATTAACCGTAATGACGTATATATCACCCTGACTAATAACCACAGGTTGCAGTTAAGAATAAATTTAGTTTACCGTTAGGATAATCTTCGAAGCATAACGCAGTGGACTGACAAAGATAATTGACCACATTTGTTCTCCATGTAAGACGGATAATGATAAGAGGGTCGTGAGATCCACGGGGTATTATTTATTTAGGCTTCTTAAAGGACAGTGAAACAATAAATGCAAATGCATACGCCTAACGGCCACTATTTGTCCGTCAATGTATAGAACATCGTTCTGCTCTCATCGATAGGGAAACTCTCGTTCAAATCGTTGACTGTGGAAAGAGGCAGACAACGTTGAATAACACGTTGGGTCTTAGATGTACCAATATGAAAAGGGTATTATTTTACCAAATCTAGATTAAGTAATCACATTTTGAATGCTTGGAATTCACCTATTAGTTTAGTTATGACTAATAATTAGAATCGGTATACATTGAGGGCATTTAACTTATACTCGGACTGATTGCATTATATTTTTCTCTATTTTGCTCACAACTGAAAAATGAACATTCGCCTTTGTGCCTAATTTGTATGAAAATAATGTCTATTGATTTACATTCAGCAATGTTAAAGAAATCAGCTTCTTGCTGTTGTTGATGGAGAGATAATTTTGGACTAATTAAATCTATATATATTTATGACACAAACATACGCTCAGACATACACATGTATGTCTGAGCGTATGTTTGTGTGCGTTTATATATACATATATATATATATGTATAAATATATATATATATATATATATATATATATATATATATATATGTATAAAAATTCGCTTGACGAGGATATGGAAATAATGTCTTTAATTTAATAACAAAATTAAATTCAAAGGCTTTAGCTCCCATTTTTGAAACATGGTTATCACTGTGTAGCGAAAAAGCATATGTTAAATCAATTAATTTATAATATATATATATATATATATATATATATATATATATATATATATAGTTATTATGCTGAAAGTTTCTCGGTCCGACCAAGGTTTTCCACCTGTTTCAACTTGAGAAAATTTCAGCATACGTTAGCTATGATTTGAAATGTGCTGATGTAAATAAAGACAGTCATTCGTCATAAGTAATCTAATTTCTTGTCTTTGTTCTTTTTTATTTGCATTTGCTTTACACGTTGAGATCAACAAAAAAAACATATTTAATCTCACTGCTAATTTACTTTACAGACAACTGTTTTAACGCAGTTTGAGAAACGGTGATTAATAGGTAATTCTACATTGTAAGGCATTTTCGAGTGTATATAATCATTTCAAATGAATTGTAATTGCCGATGAGGGTAATGTTTGATAACGCCAATAATAAGAACTGAAAATAGTTTTCATCTGTTGTCAGCAAGAAACGTAATGCGAGATTTTAATATTTAAATCATTAATAGAGATTGTCTCATGAGAATGTTTCTGTATTTTAGTTTGGTTAGAGTGAGGCTTCTTAAAATAGGGTTCAGATAAACAGTGACCTTCAACAAACAACGGAAGATAGATTTAAGAACATACTTTATTGACTGATGAATATGAAAGACTGATTATACTGACAATAATATTATATTACTGGTTTTTGAAACGGTTAATAAAATGAACAAGGTTACATTCATCCCACATAATTGCTCATACAAAGAAGAAATAATTTAAATATGTAACTGATGACAAAGAACACCAATGGAAAATTCGGAAACTTAAGGAATCAGCACATATGCTCGGACACAAAAAATCTCCTGAGTCGACCAATCATAGAAATAAATACAATATGGGAACCAGTAATAAGGAGTACCAGAGAAAAGCAATAATAACAACAAAAATTGCAGTATGAGCACTTAAAAAATGGTTGCTGAAGACTTTAGGTTTATAATATCCAGAAATTCATACAGAAATATTCTCAAGTACACATGTGAATAACAGCGTTGGTTAGGTCCAGTGACAAGGCACAAAGTATGTGAGTCCAATACCCGGTTAAGGTAGTGGAGAACTTAGATAGGGGAATTAACAGGAGATAACTGACATCCATTAAACATGGCAGACTAGAACAGTCTACCCCTGTGAGGGAAATAAAGGGTTCAATTCGACGTTCTAACCACCGAAAGAAGGCCGGAGCGTACAACAGCCGAAACGAAGCGGCAAAGATGAGGACAATAGTTCGAATAATGTAACTGATGACTTTTCGAACTTTTGAGCTTATTATTATATTTGCAGTTAGATATCATCTTTATACTTTTAAAATTCCTAAATGTAACCGCATGTTCTCTTCTAATAGTTTCTTCTCCATCACTTGAACTCTTTCCCAGTTTCATGAATCCCCGACTACAACAAGCTACAAAAGTTTAAATACAGCGTAAATCCTATTGGATATAATCTTCCATATTTTATGGTCAATAGGTGAAGCGCAAACGCCTATAAATAAATCCCACTAAATTCAAGAAAACTTATTTACAAATCTGTACAAACAAGTTCATACGTGTTTTCTGGAATCCGATTAGATAGGAAAGTCTCAGGATGTGCTTTCTCCGACGAAGACAATAAATGACATAGAAAAAGAGATATTCGGAGCCCTGTACCGGCTAGCCATAAGCGATAAGAACAGCTCACTAAGAAGTCAGGACTAGATCTGCGACAGACTGTCAGCGAACTAGTCCCGCCTCGATCAACAGCATATATACATGTTACTATGACAACGCGTCAGCCAGCGATGACTTTTCTACATTGACAAACATATAAAGCCGTGACGAAAGTGAGTCCTGTCCAAATTTTTTGCCGTGTTTAATATTACTACTACCGCACATATCAGTCAGCAGTCACACGCATATTCCATTAGTGCGTGCTTCACACACATACACATGCTGGTGTGTAATATACCGCTTGTTTTCGCCAGTTGCGACAAATCCTTTCGAACAATCGAAATGTTCGTCTCTTCATGGCCGCAAGAAAGAATATTTCAATTTTAATATGTAAAGAAATAAATTTACCTGCATGTATAAATGTTATTGTTATATTTAGTTTCGTCGTCTACTTTTTTCTGCAAAGATCATTTCTTCAAGTTTTTTGTTTTATAATTTTGCATTGTATTTGTGGACATGACACTCGGTTTTTATTTTTCACCAGAGATCCTGCTAGACAGACCCCACAATCCCGATTCATTGTCTCCCTCTGTCTTTGTATGTGTCTATGTCTTTGTTCATTCTGATCAATAATTGGTTCTGTGTTCACTTCCGGTTCTGTTACTCTTGCTTCTTAGTCGCTTTATCTCCTTGTTTGGGAGGAACTGGTTAAAGATAACTAGGAATGTATGTTTTATAAACTTACTTTATTTTAAACAATGCAGGACTTGTTATTGTCTTTATATATTATCAATGTTTCCTCAAGTAACATATTTCCAAATCAAAAACTAAGATCGAGAAATTGGAATGGAATAATTCATAGCCTGTAGTGTGAATCAATCTGGAGCTACATAATCACAAATAAAAAAAAACAGTAACAAATAACAGGGAATATATAGCTTGAAAGCTTTGAAAAGCGGCAACGGTTAAAATGGATAGAATATTTAACTTGAAAATACAATGATGGCATAACCAAAATACTGACTTTTCACAAGAACTCTAACTTCGCTATTAAAAGAAGAGATAACAATTAATGGCCCCGAGAAATCTATTTGCCTGAAAAATTACTTTAAGGAAAGAATTTTATAAATTTCAAGTGATACTAATGATAGCTATTCGGTCAATGAATGACGAATATTTATTTATAAGGTAACAGCTGTTCTCATCATTACCATTAGCATTATTGACGTAGGGAGACATTTTGTAGGGGCGGCCCTGGGCATGGCTGCCCAAGGCCGCCCCTTCCTATTTCACCACAGGGAGGGAACGGTGCTCGCAGCGAGGCCAGCGCAACATACGGTTGCAGGTTCTGAGCGGGAATTGTTGTTCCTGTCCTGGGCGTACGCGCTCGGGTCCCCACCTAAAAATAGACCTTGTGACACATCTCGTCCTAGTGGGGGTGACAGTAAATACCGTGTGCGTGTGTAAGCTTGCACACATATATAACATCAACACGAAAACGTGTATATCGAACAAACTTTTGAATTACATATGTCGAGAAAAATATTGTAATATAACATAATGGGGACTTAAACAGCATATCGTGAAATCTAAAGAATTTCAACAATTCTTTAAGACTAATGATGTCCAAATTTTGAAGTATAGCTGGCCACTCGTATTCGAGAATACACGTCTACTTGGGCGGCTAACCAATCCCTATTGCAGACGTTTACTCAGGCACATTTGTGTTTATTCAACACCCACAGAGCCCACCTGTGGTTTATACTGTAACTATGCTGAGCAGTTACAATTTCTGGAAAAGATCGTGTTATCTAGCGTGATCAAAACATTGAACAAGGCCAGCACGTTCAAGCCCTTGGCCACGATGACTTGTCAATTCCTGATAGCACTGCTATCGACGGCCCCCAAGTGTTCCGTCTACCCATTTGCACTTGCAAGGCTTGGGTCAACACGTGGTTGCGTTTTTCAGGAACTTGCTCAAGGTGCCGAACGCTGGGGTCGACCCCTCCATTTCGATAAGATCAGGATGTCTCCTTCCTAACAAATCGATCATAGTGAGATTCGAACCAGAGTCTCATGGTCAAAACGCGAACGTTCTAACATAAATTAAGAAGTACTAGCCTCCCGTTTATATTAAGTTTTGAGAAATATTTGTTTCCGTTTTATTTATTTTGATACTTTCTTGCCAATAGACTTTTGGATTACATCGAAATTGTTTGTATTTCTGGAAACTAATCAGAAGTATCGATGGTGTTCATCAATCTGTGTACAGTATTACATATTAAATTAATTTGATGAAAAGGCATCACAATTGAAAAAAGAAGTTCTGCCTTAAATAATCACATGGGAGAAGCGAAGTAGAAACTTTGTATCATTTACGGCATAGGCTTCGTTAGAATTCATAATGTTATCTTAATTATAAAAGTTTATATAGAATTCTGGTCGTTAAAAAAGTTATGAAGAAAGGAATATTACAAATATTGAGCAAAATTCCATTCTCTGACATTTTTTGCCTGATAGATTCACATATTGCAGTTCACGCTGTCAACGATTTCCACGGTTCATCCGTCTATATATTTACGCAGAAAAAGAATATGAACTCAAAGAAAATTATAGTCTAAAGGGAGAACTTTTTTTTTTAAAGCAAATTACCCCAAACAAGGCGGGAGTGCCAGTAACACGCAAGGGGTTACAGAGAGTAAATCGGAGTGTTTGGGAAGAGGATAAAGAGATAGACAGGGATCAAGCTTAAGGCATGAGATGTCCATTGACATTACATTTGAATATTTGAAGGTTATGGCTATCAGGGAAGCAAGTGATTAGAAGGAAGTTCCACTGGCAGGAGGTGCGAGATAAGAGGATGTTGGAGTAGAAGAGATGGCTACATTTAGTCGTTTCGACATTAAAAGGGTGGGACCGATATGCCAATCTAGTAGCACGTGCAAATTAATGCAGTTTGGGAACCAGTGAAAGTAGCTCGTCGGAACAGTTGCCATCAATATATTTGTAGAAAAGACAGAGGGAAGCCACAGTGATATTGATAGTAGATAGTGATGTCATATCAGGACCAATCACGTTACAAATCCGTCTCTGGATTTTGTCGCTGGAATGTTATATCGATGTTCCACAATGTTATAGCACCTAAACAGTGAAAAGGTTTAAAGAGATTTACAAACCTGATGCTTTAAAATTTATTTCTACAAGTAAAGAAATATAACGAATAGAGTTATTTTGAAAATATGTAAACTTTACCAGATGCAACTCAAAATATCCACGATCGTAAGGCGTGGTTGAGAATAATAAAAACATTAAAGTGAATATCCGGGTAGAGTGATATCGACTTAGGTATTAAATGTCCCGCGAAAGACACACAGGCCATCTTGACGATTTTCTGGATGAAGAGATCGATTTATTCCTTGAATCTTCAGTATCGCATCGTCATTTACATATATTTTAAACAGTAAGAAGTCGATCGGACACCGCATTTGTACGATTTCACCGATGCAGTGAAAACGGTGATTTTCCACGTCGCCGCGCCTTTTACGTCTTCAACCTTTGGATTCTATTGATGGTTGAATCACGTGACATTTGGCTCATTGTATTCAACTAGATAAATTTCGAGACTGAAAACTCCAGATGTCTGCACCAGTTTTACGATCTTTTCTACATTGAAATCCGAAATGGTTTCCCGATTTTATAAACAGTTCCCGTAGTTATGGCTGAGAAACAGAGAAGCTTGCTCCTTCCTACTTGACCTCGACGTATTTTCAAATTCATTTCTACAACTCAAAATTTTTCCGGCATACATTGATATTAAGAAGACGTTAGGAGTAACTATTCCTGTATTACGCTTCTTTATTTAATCAGCAGTATGATGGTTGTACTTACCATACATTCCTCTCTATCCAAAGCTTGGATGTGCGAGTGGCATAATGGACAGAAGCTTGGAATGAGAATTCCCGTCGAGTCCTTTACATTCACTTGTACCCAAATCCTTTGTAAAAGTATGAATCCATCTTCTTTTCCCAAGTAAGGGTTAAATAGTCGAATATGTATCTGGAAAAAAATCAATGTTATTTCCCCAAAGAAAGTAATGTCATATTCTTTCACAGAATAAGGAATTATTCGTACAATCCAAAATATGCTTCGGCATTAATTAACCCCCAAAATGTTGATAAGCCGTAAACAAAAGCCGACAGTTGTGCAGCTGCTTTGTCTGTGATGATCTCCTCTATGCGTTTACATAGATCATTATTGGGAATCACTTCCTGCATCTGTTATTCTCTCGTTGACAAAGGGCGATCCTTCATCTATTGTTGTTGATTGCCATAAGAGTCGTAGTCTCGGTTATAATGGTTGTTCATCAATGGTACGCAGATAACCCTTCGTAGAATATCAGGATGGTGATCTATTATCAAACAGAGTATATCTGTAACAGATGATTTCAAAGGAATTCAACCTCTTCGCACATTAAGGTACTCTACAAGATTCCACACCCTGCAAAAATACAGAAGAACCGGGAAATCGTATTAGCTGAATGTTTAACTTCAGAGTTGAATGGTTGGTGATTTCTGTATGTTTTTCGTTGCCAGACCTTGCGAAGCGCTCTTGTTCGTAATGTAAGTTGATGTTCAATGAATAATATAGATTTTAGTTGAAACGATGAAAATAAATTATTAAGTGTTTTTGAATTTGTTGTGTATTCCGGAATGAATCCGATATCAATGAATAACAAACGCCAGGAATGGATAAGGAAAATAAATGTATTAGCGTAATAATACAAACTGGTAATACGGGTTAGTAGATCCAGGAATGCGGGTTAGTAGCAATAATATATATACAGTCTTGGTATTGAAGTATCGCGGTATGACTCCTTACTGCGTCTACGTGCTCGCTGTGACGCTTGCCGCCGTCTCTGGGTGTTACTTACTCTACTACTACTGAACTCGACTACTCTTCTGTCGTTCCGTCTCGACTCCTTGACTTAACGTACTATTACAGACAGTATTTACTGCCCCCCCCACGAGGGATAGATGTGGCACAAGGCCGGGTTTAAAGTGGCTCGGCCAAAAAATGCCCGTAGATCCCGTATAAACGGGATCGGGTTGGTCAACCTCCCCGAACGAAATTCTGCCCTTCGGCGGAGCCTCGTCCGGGTTCCTCTCTGCTCAGAGGCAGAGAATTCGACCGTCTAGCGCTTAACGTACTACAGACTGTCCGGGTATTCACTGGTAGTAGTATATGTATACCTTGGGTGAGTCCATTTGTGTGAAAAGGGGAGACCCCTTAACAGAAATTGTATGCAAATTGAAGTTTTATCACCCTTTTGTAAGCAGCTATGCATAATAGTATAATTATAACCTACCTATTTAGTTTCAATCCCAGCTGCTTACTTTTAAAAATGGTTATAGAATGGAGAACGTTAAAGAAAACACAAGATAAAAACGTTAGAGCAAAATAAGTAGCTAAATAAAATAATTGAAACGCTAAACAGAAGGAATACAAAACATTTAAACCCTTTCCTTCTAATTCGCGTGTCACTTCCTGACATTAGTGATCATGCCTCTTCTCAACCTCCTCTCCTTCGTAGATCTTCGTACAGTCAATCTTTTCGTTATCTCTCACAATCTCTGTTTTACCAGCCATTTACACAAGCTCGTTACGTATGTTACTCGCTGCTTTCCTGTGTTCCTATTACCTTCAATATGTTCTGCGAGTCCCAAGTTTCTCCAAGCCCTATTTTCAATTTCTTTCTAATTCCAATTATAATCGTCATTTTTGTTTCCTCTTCCCTTAAAACTTCCTTGTTTCCCACATGTTCTCGGCGTGCTTCTATTGAACTACATTTCTGTTGCTTCAAAGTCTTCGTAATCTGCGAGCTGATTGTCCAACATTGACTCCCATAAAGGAGGATTGATATTAAGTAACAGCTCATCACATTTTGCTTTGTCTCTAATGAAATATTCCTGTTTCTTTGCTTACCTTTTGAAAGGCAACATTCGCTATTCCAATGTGTCTTCGGATTTCGATTTTACATTTTACATCTTTTAGCAGAACAGTTTCGCACCTGCTTCATTTCGACATCACCAATTCGTAGGTTGTATCTTGGGCTGTTCCTCTTGCTGACAACTACACATCTTGTCTTCTTACATTTCATGGTTAGTCCTTTGCTCACTTAAAAATAGGTTCAAATGCACCAATGTGACGTTGTGCAGTATTCAAATATACAAACAATGCTTTCATAAGCTAAGCAAAGTATTAAAAAAAGGAAAGATTTCTTTAGAATCAAAGAAATAAATACTAAAGTCTTATAAAATATCAGTCCACTGGTATGCCAGTGAATGCTTCACAATCTAATCATGCATGGATAACAAACTTGTGGTAACAGTAAAGTGTTTCTACAGAAGGATGCTGAAAATGCCACGGACTGAATAGGAGCAGCGACGCAGTTTCAGAAAACATCGAAGCAAAATGACACATATGTTTATTTGTTTTTTTTTAACATTTCACCCCAAGCAAGGCGAGAGTGCCACTAGCACGCAAGCTGTTACAGGGAGTGGGAGCAAGAGTAAAGAGGCGTGATAGAAGAAAGGGTGTAGAGAAGTCCTCTGGAGATGTCGATTGACATTGCATTTGAATATTTGGAAATTATAGCTATGTGGGAAGCAAGAAAGAGGAAGGGAGATTCACCGGCAGGGAAGTGCGGGACATGAAGCTATTGGAATAGAAGACACGGTGATATTAACCGTTTCGACAGTGAAAGGGTAG
>OZ038476.1:7387245-7394745 GCA_964036315.1 Acanthosepion esculentum
TAAAAAATAAGAAACAGAATCAATAAAGTAAATAATAAACAAATTAGCAAACTATTATGACCAAAATATTAGACTATAAAAATAAAATAAAAATCGAACGAAAAATAGCTATAACTGTTATATAACGATAACAAATGAATAAATATAAAAAATAATATACTGCGTTACTTAAAAATCGAAAACCAAAAAGAGAAAATATACAGTGTAACAAATAAATAACAACAAGTAAAATAAATTGTTCTAAATACATCCAAATATATAAATAAACTAACAACCGATACCGATAAACTAGCCGTTTAGAAAAAAACAAATAAAGATAATCAATCCAAATAAATAAATTAAAAACTGTTCCCGCCAAAATAATAGATAGAACAAACTACAACATCAAGCACAAAATTGAACAAATAGCTTTAATTATCTTCCTAAACAAAAACAAAATTTTTATTATGTTAATAAAACCAGCGATCAAAATAAAAATAATAAATAAATAAATATAAAAGATAAAAAATAAAAATAAAAACAAGCAAAATTATTTGACCCAAATAAATCAATAAACAAATAAACGATTTCCGGTAAAATAAGCGCCAAAATAGACTACCCACAGTAAGCTATATAAACAAATTTTTACGACGTTAATAAAAACACCGATCAAAATAAAAATAAATAAATAAATAAATATATAAGATATAAAATAAAAATTAAAATAAATAAAAACAAGCAAATAAATGACCCAAATAAATAAATGAACATATAAACGAATTCCGGTAAAATAACCCCCAAAATAGACTCCCAACAATGCACCACTGACCCGATAGCCGAGAAAAATGAGAGCACTCGTGGCCTGGAGATTGCATCTCGCTTGAAACAGGCTGTCGCCTCTAAGTGTTGACTTCTATGTTCACTTTTATATTTACACACACTCTATCTCTGATATTGAGCACTTTATCTCGTAAATATAGCACATTTTAAGACTATATTTCTTCATATATATATATATATATATATATATATATATATATATATATATGTATGTATGTATGTATATATATATATATATATATATATAAATTATATGTATTCATTTTCAATGAGAATATATCTATATTCCTTATATAAAATATTTTTATTATCTATTCATTTTCATTCATTACACGAATTATTTTTGACATCATGGGGAAATTACTCTTGAAAAAACTCTGATATGTGAAACATTGAGCAACATGACTGCAAATCAATAACCGAGACTCTCGATAGATTTCCTTTGGCTTTCGGTGAAAATTCTTTGAAATTCTTTAAATTGTGGAATTTATGTTTACAGGCCGAACTAGTGTCGGTCCATCATTGTAAGCATTTGAGGCGATCAATCCCCAGCAAAACACGTGAAAGTGATGAAAATTTTATGTCTAAATTAATAGAATGAGGACAATCGTATGTCAAATCAACTCGTTCTTATTTGGCTAGAAGCACTCATGAAATCTGCCAGGTTTTTATTAGTTGGGGCTTTAAATGACATACCAAACTTTGTTAGGTTATTTAATGTCGAATTCAGTATGTAACACTCATTGAGGGTCGAATTCACTACTCAGTAGCACTATAGTAAATACCTACGCCACGAATATTCCGATACCAGTTATAACTTGTATTAAACACAAAATATTTTTGTATATATATGTATCTTCTCCAGTGTGTCGTATCTCTTCAGGACATGGGAGATTATGGCCCTCGGCAACTTCCTGGATTTGTAGCTCTTAGAAGTTTGTTTTTTTAATTTTAAATTTCTCTGCAATAATCATTTTGTCAACCACTTAGAAAAGATCGTTCGGCAGTTTATTCACTGATTTCTCCTGTTTCTCTCGCATCCAATGTCTTATGATGTTCAATGTCTGCAGAAACTTTCTTCAGTATGTCCCCCATAAATTTCGACTATCACTTTCTGATTCTACGCATAAGTTTCTTTTCGTTTCCATTCTCGCTAAAACTTTGTGGTTTTCTCCATTGAAATGATAGCTTCCTACAGTAGAATTTCTATAGCTTCATGTGTCCTCTTCATCTGTGAGGAGATTGTTGAAGATTCACTGCTTTTACATAAACGTTCAGAACACTTTCCGTTATTTCTTACGAATATTTCCTATTTTTAAAATTAGGTTTTGAAAGGCATATTTCACAATTCCCATGTGTCATCGAATTTTGCTGTCAGATATTCTGTCCACAGTCAAAATATTTCCTAGATATTTAACTAGTTGATTTATTTTGTTATCTCAAATTCGAGTTTGTAACTTAGTTTGTTCTTTTTATCACCATCCATACATTTACTCTTACAATTCAGAAACAAAAGGATCAGCGGAAACTCAAGGATTAGCGGAAACTAAAGGGTTAGCGGAAACTAAAGGATCAGCGAAAACTAAAGGATTAGCGGAAACTAAAGAATTAGCGGAACTTAAGGATTAGCGGAATCTAAATGATTAGCGGAAACTCACGCATTAGCGAAAACTAAAGGATTGGCGGAAACTCAAGGATTAGCGGAAACTAAAGGATTAGCGGAAACTAAAGGATTAACGGAAACTCAAGGATTAGCGGAAACTAAAGGATTAGCGGAAACTAAAGGATTAACGGAAACTCAAGGATTATTGTGGCTATCAGTAAATGAATCGCAGTAGGCCTTTTGATTCTCTTAGTAATGCCTGTAAATGCTGAGTTATTCAACATTTACGGTGTGAAAACTCACGTTGTCAGGCCTCTTTCTATTTTTGTGTATTTACTGCATTTCTTTTCTGTCCGTATGCAAACGATTTACTCCCATTGTAAATCCAGTATTATTTTAATATCTTTCCTAAATGAATCAAGGCTTCATATTAGTTCCAATACGGTTTTGTGATGTAATTTATCAAATGCGTTCGCATCTTCTATAAACCATAGATATACAACCGTCTGTCTTTAGATTTCTCTTCCTGTTATCATTCTAAGCTTCCAGTGTCTTTAGCTAAAGGAAACTGCTTTTTGTCGTATTTTTATCTACTTCTTTTACGCGCTGTATTCTTTCAAAATCAGATGATAAATTTTCTTATGCAATTCATTAGTCTAATTATACGATAAGGATTGCATTTCTTTGCATCTGGATTCTAAGGCAGTGCTATGAGAATGAATCCTATGTCTTCCGGTATTTCGCCTCTGTCGTATATTTTATACATTGTTTCTATTATTTTGTCAATGCTGTCACAATCTCCATTACAAATGCATCAGATCCTACTGTTGTTTTCCTGTTCAATTTGTCCAGTGTTGCTTTCTCTTCAGATTTTTAGTGAACTGCCATATTTTTTATTATGGCGTCTTTTCCTCTTTCGTCGTGAAAGAATTCTCTGATGTAATCGTTTCCTCTTTTAAGTACATTTCTTTCCCTGCTATATCTTTTGAATTTATGTCTCCAGTTGACGAGCACGTCTTCTGTCATATCATTGTTCTTAATCATTTATGCATAACTCTGCCTTAGCTGATATGTTCTATATCTGTACACTTGAATCCTTTCACTTCTCCCTGCGGGGTTTTCTTTCTAATTTATTTGCGTAACGTCGAATATTATATAACATACCTTGGAATTGTAAGCTGTGTCCTTTTTATCATGTCAGCTTTTTCATTTGGAATCTATTATTCTTTTTCCTTCATTTGGGACAATTTCGCTTGCTGATGCTATTAACGCTTCTCTTAATATGTACCACTTCAAATTTCCATTCTCATTTAGTTCATTGGATCTGCTTTTAACGCTGTCAGTATACATCGCATTCAAATTCGGGTCATTCTGTCGTATAGCAATTTGGCCTTTGGACAACTTCAACTTCTATAGTTTCATTCTAAGCTTACCTTTTATCTGGAAGGCTATTTCACTCGCACTCTACACTTTGTGTTGGTTTTTCCGTTACACTTCCTGATCCTCAACTTGTCCAAATACATCTTTGGTGTTTTTTTTAAAAACAGATGTTGTTAACTAAATGATCGTTTGGCAGACAATACTAGACCTATTTTTCTCAACTTTTATTACTAGTTCTTAGATATATTTCATAATATCCCTCCTTCCTTATTTTGCCATTTAAATATCCCATGACGATTTCATAAGATTTGCACCGAGGCTTGGCGTTGACACTCTTCCAATGTTGAAATTTTACACTTCAGTTCTACTTTCTCACAATACGCCTTTCTCAGAACACACACACACGCACACACACACACACACACACACACACACATATATATATATATATATATATATATATATATATAGTTGTATATTTAGGAAGCAATCCTTCTTTTATGCAAGTTTCATTAAAAACGACAGACAAGGTACTACGGTTAAGTTTTTTATTTAATTTTTCTTGTGTACGAACAAGAGCTTTCTTTGCTGGACTAAGGGTGTGTAAGAACTGTCCAAATGTTTTATTTTTCCGAAGCGCCCGGAAAAATAAAACATTTGGACAGTTCTGGGATAAAGTGCTCAATATCACAGATAGAGCGCGTGTAAATATAAAATTGACCATAGAAGTCAACACTTAGGGGTGACAGTCTGTTTCATGCTAGATGCAATCATCGGGACCGATGATTGCATCTAGCATGAAACATGGTCACTTTTATATATATATATATATATATATATATATGTATATATATATATATATATATATATATATATATATATATATATATATATTTTAAAAACAAAAGTAATAATCCGTGCCTGATGAGTTGGTAAAACAACGAAACTGAAGCTGCACTTTGAGCGTAGGTATATGTATATTTATTAATATATATTTCTTAGCTCTGTTTAACCAAATTTAGCACTGTATTGTTTACACCTTAAATTAAATTGAGTAAATATTTATTTGCTTACATGTGTATGCACGTTTACGCTAATATCTAGTTATTTGATTTAAACATCTCAATGCATATATATATATATATATATATATATATATATATATATATATATATATATGTGTGTGTGTGTGTGTGTGTGTGTGTATGACAGGTTTGTATCATTTTAGAAGTAATTTTATAATAGATAATCATATTTGATTAGGCGCTACGTTTATTTATTTAACTTCGGTAGGAATTGAACCTGCGTTTGTCAGAGCAGAGAAAACTACGACGTACCGCTTGGTCTCGGATGAAAAGACGGTTTGGCGTTAATCTCATGCTTTTTCATGACAGGATATTTTTTTATTATGGCTTTTACATTTCTTTTTCATATAAACAACATTATAGTTATTTTTTTCATTTATATTTCTTTATGAATTTATTTTCTATATTTTTCTTTCCTCTATTTCTGGGTTCTTTATGTTTTATATTTCTATAAAAACATAATAAATTTAACTTACAGAATATTATTTAGTCATTTTGGCTATAATGTATGTTTTAATTAGCTTCGGGGGAATTAGTTTAGGCTTGACCGCTAATGTGATTCTAGGAGTTGCAAAGGAGCATGAAACTGGCAATTATCATGCCACACTGATTGGCTGGCTCACACTGTGGGCTTACGGCCATGTCAGGTTGACACATCCGTTCTTGTACGATTACCGAAGTTAAGCAATGTAGAACCTGGTTACTACATAGATAGGTGACCACGTACGAATACCAGATAATGTAAGCTTGAATGGATAACGGCTCGAAATTGGAAATCAGAGAACCGTGTTCTAAACCCATTCGGTTTTGTTGCATTCCCTAACACACAAATGCCCTTGGAGAAGGCATGAATCCATCTCTTCTCTCAGTGGCTATCAGTCAGTCAGTTATGATGCACTCTTATGCGATCCTGTATCTTTCGATACATGAATGAAGAGGCAGATTTTTTCCCGCAGTAGGCTGTCATTTCTTTCTGCGGAGGACCAGTTGCTATCCAAGGCTATAGAACCCGGTCTGTCCTGCGATTTACCCGTAGATGGAGGGAGAAGAGGAGGATTCTTATCTTTCCCAAAGGTATTAGCACGTAAGTGAATGTGATATGTTAATTAGTAGCGCGTGTATCAGTAAATAATTATCATCACTAAAATAATACTTACAATTTAAAAACACACTTTGCGGCTATAAATAACATTCAAGATGTTGTCGTAGAAAATATTGCTTATACCTGATATAGTACGCTTTGCTTATATCTGATATAGTACGCTTTTCACCTATGTTAAAATAATAGAGACATAGATAGTGAAAATATATATATAGAAAATATAATATATATAGAAAATATATATAATATATATAGAAAAAATATTTATAATATATATAGAAAATATAATGAAGACAATTAAATCTTTATATGTAACTATTTTAGATGTATGTTGTAAAATACTTCAGCGGTGTGTTGAGGTTGGGGCAAACATCTAACCGGTTTTCTTTCCAAAGAAGTATTGCGGGTAATATTCAGTGAAGGGAAAGTGGCGACAAAATAACACTTCCTCGGAGACCACGGCACAATAACCTTTGGAACAAATTGCCAACCGAACCGACTTCATAAGACACCGATTGCTCATACATATATGAAAACTGATAGAAAAATGAGAAAGGTGTAGAATTCATATTAGACAAACTTTAAGAAATGTGTTCTGAGATACCATAAAATCTCTGACATAATTTATTGTGACCTATTTAGGAGCCAGAAAGAAAAACACGGAAGACGAATGTAGGTTGAACAAGTGTATTGAAATAACAGATATATACATAGCAACAGAGTTAGTAATAAGCAGAGAGAAGTGTCCGTCCGAACGATCAGGTTACACTACGTCTCCGGCTGCTCACGCACACGTTAGTATTTATGAATGAAGGAAGAGTTCATTCTACTGTAGGTAGTTTTCTACAACATAATTTTTGTTGTTACACTTAAAGTTAAGTATTTTACTAGATCCATCATACATGGGTATATGCGTCGGTAACACTAGATAGGGAAGAAGACGTTGAGAGATTTTACGGTACACAAGTCAACGATAATCGCACAAATGAGTTGATTATAGAGATAAAGATTTCTTCAGAACGAACTATACTTTATGGGAGAACTTAATAAAACGAAAGAAAGTGCGCCAGGTAGTCTTCAAACACTCCTGCCCAGGTTGTGAATTCAGAGCAGTCCAACTTCATTGGTTGCGAACAAAGGATCAGGATGCTAGTCTATTTAAACTTTTAGAGTTGGAGTTTTTGATATGTATTTGCATGTAAGTAACGAATTCGATTTGAATTCATATAATAACTAATTTCACATTTTAGTGCTCTATCGGTTGCACCATATATATATATATATATATATATATATATATATATATATATATATATATATATATATATATATGTATTTATGTATTTAGGCAGCAATCCTTCTTTCCTGTACATTTCATTGAAAACGACAGACAGGGTGCTTTTATTTTGTTTTTTTTATACAATTTCTCCTGCGATCTAATAATTTGTTTCTTTTACGGATGATAAATTATATGAAAACTGTCCGAATGGTATTTTTGTCCGAGCGATTTC
>OZ038476.1:7397245-7407245 GCA_964036315.1 Acanthosepion esculentum
TTACCTTTCGTTTATAAAGTAGCTGGTGAAATCTTATTTTTAGCAATTATCTATCTATCTATCTATCTATCTATCTATCTATCTATCTATCTATATATATATATATATATATATATATATATATATATATATATATATATATATATGACTCCAACTATTTGCCTCTACATGTAATTATTAATAAATCAATCTCTGGGAACTCGATGAATTTAATGTCAATACTCACCTCTTTTTATCATGAATAAAAACAATAATTTAATACCAATATCTTCATTTCTTATAATGCATTCCCGCACACTATAAAGAAAAATTAGTTTTCGCAAGGAACATTTCTTTCAAAGTCAATGGATGTACATGCTGAACAGCCTTCAGCTTTATATTTTGTCCAAAAAATCATCCATATATTGACTTGATTTATAGTTTAAGTGTTCGCCGTCTATTTTGTACATCGGAATATGTACCTTGCAAGAAATATATTTTTAAAATTAAATTTTTTTTTATATATATAAATTTTTAAATTAAAATTAAATTTGAAAACTAATGCTAATTTGAGTGTTCATCAAAATTGCACGCAAACTTCCGGATACAAAAAGAAACAGATGATATAAAAAGGAAACTACTCCCCTTGAACCATGAATCCAACGATAATGGAATATGTTGTATATATTTTTTAGCACCCATAATCTGGCACCTCTGAATCTGAGATCAACGAAAATCGTTCCCTGTTTCTAATTTTTCAAGGACTTTTGAATAATCTAAGAAACATTGAAATCGGACCATTGGGAGCGGCGGAGTTGCATCGGCACACACACGCACAAACATACACAGTACTTTATATATAAGATACAATTTTGTAATTTCTCTTGCGTTCTCATGTTTTTATTTTACCTAACGTTTTATTATACATTTAAGAAAACGTTATTTGTTATCTTCTAAAACAAGAAATGTATATAATAGTTTTATATGTATATTATATATGTTTCAAAGTTTGTCTTACCTCTCAGTGAATTGAATGGTTACGTCCTACTCCAAACCGAAGAATGGACAAAGGTGAAAAACTATGGAATTAAATCCAGGCAGAAAGCCTGCAATGAAGCCTGTCTACACTGAAAAATCCCTCGCAACTACTGCAGCCAACTAGTTCTCAAATGAATTCCAAAATAATGTACCGTATTTCTTTCTTGTCGATATGGTCCTGAAGGGTTGGGCAGCGCACGACCTCTATATACCATCGGCCAGGTAACCCCAGTATGACTGAACTTTGGCCAATAAGTGTGCTACTTTTATCTCGCCAAATAAACGGGAGCTTACTTATATATATATATATATATATATATATATATATATATATATATATATATATATATATATATATATATATATATATGCCATTCCTTTGAAAATTTATCCTATGTTTGAATTGTCCTTTGCTATACCCAATGAGATAACTGGGCCAGTATTCAAACCTTCAAGCGCTTTTTTCCTGTCAGTGATTGTAAATATTACGAAAGTTTAATGATATTTTAGACATGATTATTACACAGGGAATAAATCTATTTTGACTTTCTTTAACTCCAAGTCAAAGTTTATGTTGATTTTAATAAATCCTAATTTGTTGAGAAAGTTCTCTCTAGTTTAGTAGTTCTCAGTGAATATATGTGTATTTAATGTTTACAATTTGTTATCTTAAAGAATCACCAGAACGGAAAGGTGGTATAGGATATAAACTCCTATATTTTAAGACCAATACGTGAAGCACAAGTAAGGGTCGCCTAAAATAAATCGTATTAAATTCATGAGTTACGAAAAGCTTCGTTTTTTTGCTTTAAAATTTACTGGTTTTGTTATCCATCAGGGATATAATCAAGGTTAAGTATGCATGGCATCCGAATTGGTCTTTGGGACATCATTAACACTACCAGGAGAGTTTTGTGATAAAACCCGTCACCTCGACCCAACTACATTTTTTGTACAAAACTGCAAACAAAGAATAAGTGATCTAGTTTTACACCCACTCAAACACAAGCAACAACCTTACTCACCAACTCACTGTGAGGCACGGAGATGTAATGGATAGCGGCTCGGATTGAGGAATCAGAGGACCGAGTTCGAATTCCAGTCGAATCCCTCACATTCACTTACGTGCTAATACCATTGGCAAAGGTACGAATCCTCTTTTTCTCTCTCCAGCCATGGGTAAATAGCAGGGCAGACCGGGTTCTATAGCCTTAGATAGCAACTGGTCTACCGCAGAAAGAAATGGCGACCTACATCAGCAAAAATCTGACTCGTCAGTCAGATATCGAAAGATACATGATCGCTTAAACGTGTATCACGCATGGTACATAACTGACTGACCCACCAAAGGAACTTCTCAAATTTGAATGTTTTTTAACGAAATGATGCCTCTTCCCTACTTAATCAGGGCCTTTTCAGCAATGTGACCGAAAACCCAAATATTGTGCCATTACAAAAAAGAGTAAACAAAATACTGTCTCTATAGACAGACTAAAACCAACGTACTTGGATTCGCCCACAAAGAATAGTATGACGGAACACACTATACCACCACCGAATGCTAAGCTGTGTGAACCATTTTCCACATTATCAAACATCCCACCAAACGACGCTACAAAATCAGGTAATTAAGTAAATTGGCCAACTCAGTTTGAACGATATTTTGAATATTGAAAAATATTTTCAATATATATTATTCTGGGGGGGGGGGTACAGGATATAAACTCTTATATTTTTCGGACAATAAGTGAAGTAGAAACAAGAGATGCCTACAAATGAATCTTACTAAATTCTGTTAATACGAAAAACAACACGGTTCAAAATTCAATAAGTGCTTTCTGGAACCTGTTTGAATATCACAAGTTACGTGATGTGCTCTCTCCTATATCCGCGCTGTTGAACTCCAAATGAGCTGGAAATAGGTCAAGGCTCATGTCAAACGTAAAACGTAAATAGAATACGAGAACCAAGCATCGGCTCTCAAATAGCGATAAAAACGGCTCGTAAGCGATAGTCAGCGAGCGGATCTACAGCAACACAGTCAGGGAAGGACAGTCAGCGAAAGACAGTCAGCGAAGAGGGCCATGCCTTGAACAACAACATAGACACAGATTAGCATGATAATGCCGCAGTGAGCGATTATTTTTTTCTATATAATACGCTACGAGGAAAGAAAATATTGTCTCCCCTGTCTTTCTTCAGTGAGTTTAAAAATTAATACTAGTGCACGCAATCAGTCAGCGGTCGCACACGTTTCATTAGTATGTTTCCCCTCTCTATCTCTCTCACGCAATTACACACACACGCGCGCGTGTACGCACGCACACATATTGCTGTTCCATACTACTTGATTTCCTCACTTGTAAGGAAAACACTTCGAGACATTGTAGACTCACTTGCAACAAATCATTTCGAACAATCGAACTATTGGTTTCTTCATGGCCACAACATAGAACATTGATTTTAATATGTAAATACATGTATTTGACTACAAGTGTTATTTTCTCATAAAGCTTGGTTTTCTTCTTTTTTCGCGAATATGATTTCTTCGCTTTGCATAAAATAGTGTGATGTATTTGTGGACATGACACTAGGATATCTTTGCTCTTAAAATCAGGTTTGACTGACACCACTCTGTTCTGTAGTGAAAATCGACTAGACAAAATTGCTTATTTTCACTCTTATGATTGTAAAAACTTCCTATTAATCATGATTTATCTTCACTATGAAATCCATCTATATTTCCGGAACTATGTGTATGGACGTATCAGAACACATACAGGTTCGCGAAAACACAAAACAGATGTATGCTGTCTAATGTTTATTATATTCTTAGTCGAAAATGTGATTTAGTCGAAATTCATATTAGATATATATATTTTATGAATTGATGTATACATTGTGGACATAAGATTCAACATTGCATCGTGACTATCAGTTTCATATTTCAATGTTTTCTTCATGCCATGGGCTTAAAACACACTATCGTCTTATGATGTAGATATCTGTCTACAATTTCTAGGCATATTTATATATATATATGATATACCTATAAAAACTATATATATATTGTTGAGTCTTGACTCATTGTTGAATCTCGACTAATGCATGGAATAATAATGCAACACAAAATGTACTTAGAACAAGAATGTATTATAACAAGAAAGTGTACACAATATTTACATCTAGTATTTCTGTATATTTCTGAGAAGACGTTCCTGGAGAATGTTTTGACTAAGTCGTAGTCGGGCAGAGTCTCTAGTTGGATCTCGTGATTCCCCCCTCCTGTCTTCCGGTACCAACCATATTTATATAGTCGGTAGTCACCTATGCAGATTAGGTGGATCCTACCACAACATATATACCTAGACATCTTCCTGACACTTTCACTTTCTATCCATGTTTGTATGTATCTGTATATATATATATATATATATATATATATATATATATATATATATATATATATATATATATATTAAGATTATAGACTATTCCTTAGAGATTGAAATGGCTACGTATGATGAACAGCAACGAGTAAAACTCATTGAGATATTCTATTCCAGTGAAAGATCAATTAGTCAAACTGAGAAAAAATGTCAGAAACATTTTAATATCAGAGTATAACATGATTCGGTACCTAATCGCCTCTTTTCAAAGAACTGGATCAGTCAGCGATCACCAGTGAAAAGGCACATAGCTCACTGACGTAGCGGTGGAAGCAGTACTGCAGACTTTTCTTGAGGAACCATCATCTTCTACAATTCTGCTCAACAAGGCATCGCCAGAAAATCGTTTGAAAAGATTCTGAAAGTGAATTTGTTTCCATCCAAATAAAATTATGAATAATGAAAAAACGTGTTTGCCGAAGTTATTTTTATTTTATATCATTCAGCATTTCAGTGGCCACCCTCTTTCTCTTTGCCTGTCTTTCTTTCTCTCTCTCTCCATATATATATATATATATATATATATATATATATATATATATATATATATATATATATATATATATATATATATAGAATAGTGTACGCACTCTCTGTCACAACACATCCACAAATGCAGCGAAGGTAAACTTTAAATTATTCCAATATATCAAACTGACGATTAATCTTACCTACAAATGCAAGAAAAATAAACATCATAGACAAATTTAATCCAACACTAAACAAATCATGACCTAAACTATATCAACATACTCCATAGACACATAGTGGCAACACACACTAGTCGAACCACACGTACACACACACACACACACACACACACACACACACACACACACACACACACACACACACACACACTCCTGCCAGATTTGAACAGTGTTTGTAACATTTCATATATATATATATATATATATATATATATATATATATATATATATATGTATGCGCTAATAATATTTTGTTCCTCACCCTTTAGTACTCCTGTAAGTCGGCAAACTTCAATTGCTGTGTTTGGTGATTGGATGGACTATCTATACACTTTGCATTATCGAATATATTATTACTATTATAGTGAGTGCGATATTTACCTTTATATAAATTTCATTAATCTTAGGCGGTAGACGTCTACTTCACTGTTAGTAAACATACTATTATTATCTATAGGATGTAAGCCTAAAAATGCAGCGACGTATTTAAATAGTACGGCAATGCAATATTTTAGTAGGTTGGTGACTTAAATAACAGGGTTTTTCTTGCATTGAAAAAATAAAAAATTGAAAAGCGTCACTAAAAATGTATTTTGCAACTTTTATTCGCAGTCTTACGTGATAGAATAAATCTGTCCCGATTCTAATAAATGAAGCATCTTGTAAATTAAACTGTGCATAGAATTATATTTCTATTTAGGAAAACGTTTCACAGAGCCTTATGCTGTCATATAGATCCATAGGCAGAAATAGCGAGGGTTACAACCTGAAATATGATGGTGATTTGTATTCGCTTTTCTGATGGTAAAGGGATCGTATGTCGTGCGTTTATCGTACTCATGAGATGGACAAGAAATCTTTTACTTTTCCTGAGGAGGAAATGGCTTGATGCATGTCCGAATAAAACATTCAAACATACCATGTAAAGACATTTTATGTTTATAGGTTCTTTTTTATATATACCAACAGGAATCGAACCTGTATCCTATAAGGAAACATAATATAACCTAACGTGCTTTACCGATTTAGCCACAGAGGAGCCTTTCGGTTAGCAAGATCGATTTTACTGTTTTTTAAACTACAAGCATACAGGGTCGATTCCTGTCGGAGGACGCATAATTTCTATGAAAATTTCTTGGACATCAGGCCGGTAAATGTTTTTAATACTGTTTATTATAAACAGAGCATTTACTTAAATATTGGTATCTATAAAAAGAACTTATAAACATAAAGAATGTCTTAAAATAATTGTCGGACTTTGTCCATTATATATATATATATATATATATATATATATATATATATATATATATATATATATATATATATATATATATATATATATGTGTGTGTGTGTGTGTGTGTGGTGTGGAAAATAATTCTTCAGTAATTTTACAACTCCACATATATACGGTATATCAATTTTTATTTTTATACATGATAAACCGTTGCCTAATAAAAATTCAGTAAAAAACGCAGGTTGTTTTATAGGTGTTGTCGAAACATAAATGTCACTGAGCAAGCGTCTGCAACCGGGATTATTTAACCGCCCTGACAAGGTTATTATATGTGCATAAGCCGACACGGTTGTGTCAATGAGCGAATATATATATATGACATATGTATAGAAGGCTACATATATTCTGTTTAATACAAATTCACACGAGGAAGTAAATATTGCGGTTCTGAACGAATCAATGCAAATGATAATGAAAAGTATTTCGATTTGGAAGTTGTAAGTCTGTTTGTCAAATCAGAGCATTTACAAGATCACTACAATCTTAAATTCTGTTACTCAAACGTTTACTCAACAGCGAACATGCCCTTGTAATTAGCCTGAACAACGAAGGCGTTTTCTTCCGGATTTAGATGTTTTTATATATTTATTAATTAGATTCTTTTGTATACATTTAATTGTTTATATTTTCTTTCCTGGGTTGCAATTCGTGAAAAAGCTGCTAACTCACGACCTAAAGTTGTTTTTTGTAATATTTATAGGGCATAATATGAATCTGCCGTAAACGAAGATTCTTTTTAGAAAATCTATTATAAAAGGTATTATCACTAAATAAAATATGAAATAGAACTCAATGTGTTTTTCTTTTCCATAAGCAACGCCTACATATGACACGAGGCCGAATGTATGGGAAACCACTGAGAAATGAACTCACACAAAGCCATAATGCCCCCAAAAGATTTTCTAACCATATCTTAGATATAGCTCAGTCGTAATTCATCTATCGAGGCAAGCCTGCTAACCCGTCTACCACGTCGAAGTGCCCAAGAGCAGTTATTCCGTCTCGATACTATTTCAAAATTAACAAAGGAAGAGTAAAATCAAACTTTTATCTTTATCTATATTCATACAAGCAAGGTACTTCAACGTGAGAAGTGGTTAGCAAACTTGCCTCGTTAGATCAATTACTCTTGAGTAGTGAATTCGGTCCTCAGTGGGTGCTCCGCGATTTCGGCCTTGTGGCATACCTGACCGTGGATTAATAAATCACTGTAATCATACAAAGAAAGCTTTAATAATCTGGAATGCACGCAAATACTTATTTTCAGTTTTAGCTATATATATCCTCATATGATATAAGCTTACTTAAATATAAACCGGTGCAACAAGGAAGACGGGAAATATAGATACTACAAATACCATTTTCGGAGTTTACCCCTATACACAAAATGATATACTCATAATATACAGCATCATATAATTGGTAATGAAATATATTGCAAACGATATGACATATTGAAACTTAATCAGTAAGATCGAATTAAAGGAATGACACTTTATCGTATTTATCATTAGACATATAAAGAGATCCCTTTGCGAGAAATCATTTGTTTCCTTATCAGCTAAATACGTTTCGTTTAAATTATTATAAAGCTAAATAACAGCCACCAGTTCAGCCCTAATATAGAGTTTTTTTTTAATAATCCTTTTTTCCCCTTTCAGCATACAAGAAAGCAAAGAAAGGTTAAAGTTACATGAAACTGACATTGATGAAGACTTCCGTTACATGTCTTCGAAGGAAGTAGGGTTATACAATGCAATAAAATAAAAGATTAAGTAAAAATCTATCCCAAAGCAATGAATACGGAATCTAACATGATTATTTTCAGAAAGGGAAAAGAAAGTCGATGTTTGAAACTTGAAAGAACTACAAAGAATCTTTGAAGATGGAGCGTTTGAATTTGTGAATATTCCGTTTTAATAATGTACGTTAAAGAGAGTTCCAAATAAAACCAGGAAAAACCATACAAATGAGGATGCTTCTGAGGGGAAATCATAAAGGAATGACTGTTTTTAATTTTAAACGAATGCGAGTGCTACCAAAAAGATGGCGGCATATGTCAATTCTCTGAGCGAATGTCTGCTAGTTCGAGAGATTTTTTTTTATTTCATATAATATAATACAAATATCTGGTAACACATGTTTGGTAGTTTCTGATTTATTTTACGTCGTTTAATACAATACCAAATAGCCACTCCGTCAGTCAGTTATGTGTCATGAGTGACACACGATACCGATTTTTCCCACAGGAGGTTGCCATTTCTTTCTGCTGTAGACCAGTTTCCATCCAAGGCTATAGACCCGGTCTGTCTCTGCTATCCTGGTGCGAGAAGAGGATTCCCACCTTCCCCATGATATTAGCATGTAAGTGAATGTGATGGATTTGACTTGAAGTCGAACTCGGCTCCCCGATTCCACAATCCGAGCCGCTATCCATTACTCCACCTTCTAGAGCGTTACTGTGTTAGAATGTTCTCAGGAAGAAGGAAGCAGGAAGTAACAGTTGTATATTACGAGGATATGTCGTATAGATAAAAGTCGCGCCTAGACATGATGATTGCAGGGGTGAAAGAAGCATGCACTCGGGAGATCGTCACAGGAAATAACAGTTCTCATGAAGTTGTTTTTTTTTCTGAGCGAAATTTACACCTTACAAAAGGAACACAAAGGGAATAGGGATTATGTTCCGCCGAGGGTCCTAGCTCTAAACGTCTGAGCTGTTGAGACCAAAGAATGTGGCTCATTAAAAGATGTCCTATAGTAAAAGCGATAGAGTAGCGAGAGGTGAGGAAGGTTTCGTTTGTAAGATAATGATGGTACGCTGGGAAATAATTCCTCACCCACAAGTCAGGGTAAACGATTTGATCTCTCTCGAAGCTGGACAATGAGAGGACAGGGCTGCACCAGCAAATAACTAGCGGTAATACTTCATTTTGTGGTCTGAAACCGACACTTGTAATAGCATGATCGATAGCAGCGGGAGTTAGTTATTTCCTAAATCGATGCAAGGTACCGACAATTTTCCCAGCTTCTTTAGCAATCGAATAAATACACAAATTATATTTGAGGTCTGACGTGAGCTTCACACGTAACAGTTCTTCCTGAGAATTTGCCACATTGATATTAAGTCTTCTGATCGGAAATGGAGCAAATCATCTACTTGGTGGTGATATAAATTTACTAGCTTAATTTTGAAAGTATTGAATGACTCAAACTAGTCTTTCCCCCATGAACTGTTAGGGTTATGGCAGGAGAGAGATCAGAGGCTTCGTAATAGTTGTGCAAACGTTTAGACCAATGTGTTGTGGTATCATTAGCATTCATATAGGCATCTGAGAATGTTCTTATTATGATCGTTAATATAAAGAAGATAAGTTTAGGAGAGAGTAAAGTGTCATGAAGGACTCCAACATTGATATCATATTTCTCAGAAGACTGATCATTAACAAAGATATAAGCGTTCTGAAAGCAAAGGAAGTATTTGTCGCAGATTACTTCCACAACACAAAGAACAAATCTCTGTAAG
>OZ038476.1:7412245-7424745 GCA_964036315.1 Acanthosepion esculentum
TTAGCTAGTTCTTTAAACCGGAAAAAATATTGTTTTTATCAATTGATACATGCAATCTAACCGTCATGTTGGGGCAATATTAACGAATTCTGAGAATGTTTTTGAAAGGTAATGTATTGCTTGTGCAGTTAAATAATGTGCATAAATTGTAATGTATACATCATTTTGAATTATACGAAAATTCGAATGCTAAAGAATATATCACAACCTAAAGTCTAGGTTTGCCCAGAAAGTATAGTGAAAATAATAAAAATAAATCAGGTGTGTGTTTATGGAACTTTATTTCACCTGAGGTTTGATACAGTAAGAAACTCCTTTTTTCAACAAGAGAATCCATAGCATTCAAAACTGAATCTATTATGAAATGACGAATTTGAATAATTATGTCGTCAATTATGGAAAATGCGCCAAATTTCTCGCCTAATTTTAATCTACTGAGAAAAGAAAAGGTTTTCTTCGTAAGTGAAATATAATTGTAAAGGACGACATGCAGGAACATGAAGAAAATGTTATAATGCAGAAGCCTAATGAGAAATCGTCTCGAATCAATGACATACTCGTAAGAAATGAAGCTGAATATGGCAACATGTCACTTTGCTGCTAGTTGACAACCAGAAAGATGCCCAAATTATTGCATCGAAGTCATGGGTTAATTCCACCAGCCTATTTCAGATTTTCAGTTGTTTCTATCAGCCAATAAATACATTAATTTAGGGAGAATATCATGGCATTCGTCAGTTTAACAAGTTAAGCAAATTATACTTTGAACTGGAAGATGAAAAATTTCACAGAAAATAATGAGGCAATAAAAATGTATGACGAAATAGCTTCACAAAGAATGGCTCTAAACGTAGGCAATAAGCAACAGCCTTTTAGAACAAAGCAATTAATTTATATTCTAACACTTTAACATAATGAAATTGTAATTGATACACATACATATATATGTGCTTGTGTGTGTAAGATTATATATATATATATATATATATATATATATATATATAAATATATATATATATATATATATATATATATATATATATATATATAATATTACATACACACACACACACACACACATATATATATATATATATATATATATATATATATACATATATTATTGTATACAGGGCTTTTTGATAAAAGTGACTCACCTGGTTTTTTACTTAAAATTTTTTTCGCCTAATGTTTTTGGGGTATAACTAATTTTTAATCCTACTAATATAAAGACCCCTTCCTTATCACCTAGTAAAAAAGGTTCCTCACCCTAAAATATTCTATTGATAATTATAATTTTGGATATAAATGAGATTTACGGAAAAAAACACTGTGCAAAAAAAGTGACTCACTTATTTCCTGCAACTAGTAATCAATAGAAACATAACCGAACAGATTTAAATAAAGAATAATAGAGGTATAATTTATTTATAATAGATAATATAGTTCGAAATATTTAATAATCTATGGGTCCTCCTTTATTTTGAATAACCTTTTCAACCCGTTTTGGCATTGACTTGATTAGGTTCTGGCAAATCTCATCTCCAAGCATTAAATGCCATTCGGATATGAAATTCACAATCAAATCCTCTTTGTTGCTCAACTGCTTTCTCGAGAGCCTGTTCTTTATAATGCTCCATAAGTTTTCTATGTGGTTGAGGTCAGGAGATTGGGGTGGCCGTGTCATAACACTCACCTGCTTCTCATCAAAGTATTCCTTCATTAATTTTGATTTGTCACAGGAAGCATTATCCTTCATAAAAATGAGCTTGGTGGAGTCGATTTGCACCCTTTCAGCAGAATGAAGCAGACAAGACTCTAAAATTCTCTTGTACTGCTCGCACCTGAGGGTATTTTCAATAGGTTTTAAGAAACCAGTTCCATGAAAAGAAAAGCAACCCCAGAACTTTATATTGAAAGGATGCCTGACAGTACTTACTGCTAAATTCAAAGAGCTTTCAAAGCTTCTTCTTCGGATTTTAGATCGCTTATCCTTTCGTTTCATCGGAGAAGAGAACATTTAGTAAAAAAAATCAGGTGAGTCACTTTTATCGAACAACACTGTATATATAAAATTATTCTATATACATATGTAATATTATACATATATATATATATATATATATATATATATATATATGTAATATTATATATATACATATGTAATATCATATCTATATATATACATATGTAATATTATATATATATATATATATACAAATGTAAAAGAACGAAGAATAATATATATATATATATATATGTATGTATATATATATATATATATATATATATATATATATATATATATATGTATATGTATATATATATATCCAAATGTAAAAGAACGATGAATAATATGTATATATATATATATATATATATATATATATATATATATATATATATATATATATATGTAAAAGAACGTAGAATAAAATTTCAACGTTCAAAACTTTCCAAAGAGTGAGAATGAAACAGTGTTTTATTAACCGCAATTCTGAATATAATCGTTTAGTAATATCATTGTTTTCCACCCGAAGAAACGTTAATGTAACGTTGAAAGAAAATGTACAATTTTGTAATGGATATTTACATGTTCTAATGTAACAGCTCATAATATATATATATATATATATATATATATATATATATATATATATATATATATATATATATATATATATATATATATAATGTTAGGATATTATATCGAAAATAATTTCAAAATCGCTACGCAATTGCAGTAGTGTTTCGATGCGTATCAACGCATCTTATCAGACGATTGTAAATGTTGGATTTTAATAGTCCTGCCTGAGAAGTTCGGGGCACACCATTGCGAACTATATCGGGTATCGGCACTAAAGAAACACAAAACGTAATTTATCATCCGAATCCTGAGGAACAAAGCGCACTGCAGAATTAGACCGCACATCGGATATAAGATACTGGTAGAAAAGTGTGATATTTATGCTCAGAATGAATGGAAGTGCAATAGAAATTCAAAAATGTATACCTATATTTATAGATGTACACACCCGCAAGGTGAGCTTAAATTATTTGGCAAGAATATTAGAATAATGCAAAACACATGCAGGGAGCAAACTACCTTTATAGGTATGGATAGAAAATGAATTCAGTAAATAAACACAAATAAAAATGAGCCTAATCCAGTGATGTGTCTTGACAGCGAATTTATTCAACTGTTATAATGAAGAAATCATCAGTGAATCAGAATATCGATCAGGATTCATTAGTGGCGGTCACATTCTTAACAATATTTTAAATGCAGAGGATGAAATGCTGACAGCATGCACTGAATGGAAACTCTAGGAACTCTGACTCTAGGTAGGAAATGAAAGCGATGAGAATTAACTAAACAGTAATAGTCAAATTAGTGAATGTATTGGTGGACGTCAAAAAGAGTAGCGAAATACAAATTGAAGATACCAAAATTAAACAAAAAAAATGTAAATACTAAGGAATTTTTAACAGGGACAGAAAATGCGGCACCAAATTTCCAATGCTCATTTAAATTGAGGAAAATGTCTTTGAAATACTTAGCAAACAATTAGGAAAAAAAGGATCATTTCTTTAGGAACAATTCTAGAGAAAATGGAAACGAAAAGGACATATGTTTAGCATGAGAAGTCGACCGTATTAATTTCTAGGACATAGGATTTGGAAAGATTACATGGAAAATTTGACACAGTGAATGTAAGAGGAAAAGAGGAAGGAAGCGCATGATCTTGTTGACCATGTTCACCATAGTCTATGAGTCTAGAATACAGCGCAGGACGTCATATGTTCAATGAAACAACGTTAAAGATTAACACTTACGAGTTAGACGCTCTACTGAATCTGACTATATCGCCAATACCACCAGCAGCTGTTCCGGTAATTCTTCAGTCTTCGATATCAAAGGCTGGCTGTAATATTTAGCCACCCACCACGAGAGTTACATGTGGCACAATGCCGGGTTTAACGTGGGATTTCCGAGCCCGGAGGCTCGGCCAAAAATATTCCCTATTGGAACCCGTAAGGCAGAGAGTTCGATGCTCAGCTATCAAAGGCTGGTTGTGCATAACCTAAAAAAGTAAACATCACAAAATCAATGAAATTCTCTTTAGGATTATATTACACTTACTTCGAGGATTACAATTGTTAAGGGGTCCCGCCTTTTTACACAAATGGACTCACACGAGATACACATATACTACTACCAGTGAATACCAGGAAAGTCTGCAACAGAGTAGACGTCGACGTCTTCTCGGTTGGATGGTCGAATTCTCTGCCTCTGAGCAGTGAGGAACCCGGAAGAGTCTCCGCCGAAGGGCAGAGTCTCGTTAGGGGAGGTTGACCAACCCGATCCCGTTTATACGGGATCTACGGGCATTTTTTGGCCAAGTCTAAGGGGTCGGGAATACCCCACTTTGAACCCGGCCTTGTACCACATCTATCCCTCGTAGTGAGGGGACAGTAAATTCTGTCTTTAATAGAGGAGGGTTATACAAGAGTCACAGTTAGCGAGCACGTAGTCGCAGTAAGGAGTCATAGCGCGATACACCAATACCAAGACTGTATATATATTATTGCTACTAACCCGTATTCCTGGATCTACTAACCCGTATTGGCAGTTTGTATTATTACGTTAATACATTTATTTTCCTTATGCATTCCTGGCGTTTGTTATTCGTTGATATCGGAATCATCCCGGAATCCCCAACAACAATAAAAAAAATGACACGATATATCAATTTCAAGCGTCACTATGCGAACTCTTGAAAATAAGCAAAAAGAAACTCAGCAAATTAACACACTGAGTAAAATGTTCACTTTTGACCATGAGTCGATTTGTGAGGAATGTTATTCTTGATGTTATCGATCTGTTGGAGTCGCTCCTAGTATACGGCCCCCTTGAAAAGTCACTGAGGAACTATACCACGAATTAGTTAAAAACTTGTGAGTAAAATTCAGTAGACGGGACTATTTGGGAGCCGTTGAAGATTATGCTAGCAATTAACTCACAATTCATCGTTACCGAGGTATTAAGCTTACTGGCCATGTTCAGGCTATGTTGACACCAGATAATGCGATTCCAAAGCATCTGAAGTCCGCTCAGCATAGTTGCAGTGTAAACACATATGGCCTCTATGGGTGTTGAAGAAATACAAATTTAACAGAGATTGGCTAGCCACCATAGTAGATAGGCATTCTCGGATAGGCATTATTATATATATATTTCGGTCAGCTTCCTTATATTGAAACACTTGTTTTGAAAAAGATTCCATTAATACAATTGATAAATTAAGAATTTTGAAATAACTATAACAGTGCGAGATCATGCATGGGTTTAAATATATATCTTTGTTAAATATATATATATATATATATATATATATATATATATATATATATATATATATAATGTTTTTTTAAATATATATGTTTTAAATATATATAAATATATACACAATGAAACATATATATATATATATATATATATATATATATATAAATATAAAATTGAACATAGAAGTCAGCAGTTAGAGGCGACAGTCTGTTTCATGCTAGATGCAATCATCGCGCCCGATGATTGCATCTAGCATGAAACAGACCGTCGCCTCTAAATGTTGACTTCTATGTTCACTTTTATATTGACATACGCTCTATCTCTGATATTGAGAATATCCCATAAATATAGCACACTTTAAGACTATATTTCTTCATATATATATATATATATATATGTACAGAAGATTATATATATATATATATATATATATATATATATATATATATATATATATATATATATGTGTGTGTGTGCGTGTGTGTATGTATGTATTTAAAATCACCATCCAACAAAATGCAGATTTTATCGCAGTTACTATGATTTTGTCTTTGTAATTTACCCCTGAGAATGATGTTAGAAAAGGTCGAAAGTACTTGGGTAAAAAAAAAAAACTACGGTGCCTTCCTTGATTAATTTCATCTTAACATCAATAAAGTGATTAGACGACTCGAAAGGATTAGTATAAAACTAAGTAGAGACAATGCGTCTACATTATGAAATAAAACATGTTTGAATTAAGATATGCTGGCGATATATATATATATATATATATATATATATATATATATATATGTATTAATAAAAATTCCCATAATACCCCATATCTAACTGCACTGTCCTCAGATTAACGCCCATACTATCTGAAATGACATTCATAGTTTCCAGCTTAGTTTGCCTCAACATGTATTTATTACTAATTATGTAGTTGACAACTTTTATTTCTTTACAATATTTAGTAATTTTAAAAAGTTTGCAATTTTCTACGGTTGATATGTATTTTTTATCATGCACATTCTTGATGTTTATATGTTTAGAATTTTATACGTTTGCTTAAGTTCTACTGTAATTTTAGCCTTGCTCTCGTTTAGTTTCTATCAAAAAATATTGGTTATCGATTTTGTCGTTGGTGAAATTATTGTTAAATAATGTTTGATTTATATGCTTAATATATAAATATATATATATATATATATATATATATATATATATATATATATATATATATATATATATATATTTATATATATATATATATATTTCATTCATGAGCTTTGTTGATTTCTTTCGACTGACTAATATGGTAGGGTCAGTTGGGCATCGTCTGCGTGAACGAATGCACAATAATGTAATTTACTTTGACATATATTTGGGCACGGGATGCTGTACAGCATGGCATTCGCACCGGAAGTTCTATTACAAACTTTCTATTCGTTTTAATTTAAGATTTTTCTAAGTCGGCTTTACGTTTTTATTTTCTTAGTATAACTCTTCAGCTTCACTTACTTTTTATTTTTACCATCGAAATTTCGTCTTCTTTCTCCGCTTCTTATTTTCATACATTCTTCTTTGACTTAGGACAATTTTATTTCATTTCCTGGTATAATCACCATTTTTATTTTAATTTTGTTCTTCATTTCAGTTCATTTTTATATTATTCGATTATTGCTCATTTAAAAAAACGCTTAATATATATCTTTTTCTTTCTTTTTTGCTTCGTGTTTGGCTAAGTTCAAACTTATTTATTTGTTTATTATAGCCTGCATTTGATTTTGATTTTTGTATTTTTATTTTCTATTGATTTGTTGTTTATTTAATGTGGGTTGTCTTACATTTTTTTTCAAATTTTATTTTGTAAATAATTTCTGATTTTTCTATATATTTTGGTTGAATTTTTTTTTCAATTTTTCTTTTATTTTTCTTCATTTAAATAGATTTACGTTCTTGGTTGGAATAAGAAGGACTCTCATTAAAAACACGGAGAAATGTCCATCATTGGCGACAATGGTCGACTGGTAAAGTAAAACCTCTTTGGAACTGTGTCGTGAGCGAAAACAACTGATAAAATATCAAGGGTGTTAGATCTTCAAAACAAGACTAGTGTTGCAGATGTGGTGGCTCAAAATAGACGAAATAAAAATGAAGAAATCAAAACGAAACCGATGATGGCCAAAATGACAAAAAAGTATGGTGACCTAAAACGGACAAAGTAATGAATTATATCAGGAGAAGTTCTCGGCCAATAATGGAGGACAAGAGAATAGTCAACTTAAGGAGAATGTTGCGACCGGGGAATCGATCACTTCTCGGAAATCTCCGCTGATGAATTCCAGGAGTTATACATATCTTATCAAAGAAAATGGGTTTTTGGTGGAGCCCCTGGAAATTTAAGAATTGAATTTTACCCGTCTTTTTGGTCGACAAGCGTACGCGTAAAATTTGTTACACCACGAAAGACACAGTCATAACGTTGACGTCTCAGTAGGGTAAGTCACAGAGAGTGATAAAGGGCAAATGTTCTTTTACATGGGACGTAGTTCTACCCACCCCAGTTGATTGTGTAAGAAGCTTCCACTCGTGATCTGATTTACAAAGCCATCATAATAAGAGCCGACTATGAGGGCAGGAGACTGACTAAAATTGTCGTATTCGACGTCCCACCTCTTTGTTGTCTTAGGGGAGGACTTAACCGCCTTTATAGACCAATATAGATCCATACACAGTGCTACTTCCGACGACATGAACGGGTGATAGAGCTTCAAAATGATATTAGGCCATAAATCGTACAGCTCTATCCTCAACGTTTTGGATCTGGCTGACTAGAAAAAGCTGGTCATTGGTATCGTTAAAACACCGACTTCCTGGTAGTGTGGCCAGTCAGGTCACCTCTCCTCTTCCTGTCCAGAGAAGAAAGATTTTGGTGTTCTAGCGCCAAACGACCCCACCCCCGGCTAAGTCTGTAATGAACATGTCAGCCACTTGGACGGCTGTGGTTGAAAATGGGAGACCCTCATTTCCCAAAAAGCATTTGCCTGCCACTCGTGCTGTTGTGGCGAAGGAAAAAGCGGAATGGCTGGTTGTTGGTAAGGTCAGGCGGAAGTACCGGACAGTGGGACCTCAGTTCCTGGAAGCCTCGAAATGAAAATTAAAAACACGTTGAGCCCCACTCTCCCTACCAGTTCCAAGGGAGATGCTCCGACAAGCTAAGCCGAAAGATTCGACAACGATTCAAATAAAAGCCGAGTTTTGAGAAATTTCAAAAGCTCAACCAATTCAAGGAATCCATAAAAGCAAAAGGATCAGATATATCAGAGAAAAAAATTCACCCATCTT
The DNA here is from genome assembly GCA_964036315.1 of Acanthosepion esculentum. Classification (NCBI taxonomy): domain Eukaryota; kingdom Metazoa; phylum Mollusca; class Cephalopoda; order Sepiida; family Sepiidae; genus Acanthosepion; species Acanthosepion esculentum. The sequence goes on from OZ038476.1 coordinate 7,420,929, forward strand.
CCTCAGCACCGTCTTCTCCATCATTCAAAAAGCAGACCATGGCGCCACCACTCATGACTAAATCACTTACTCCCACCCAATCAAATATGACCACCATCAAAAGAGTTCCCACTACAAAATCACCTACAAAAAAAAATGAGCACACCAGTATCTACTCCCAATCAATCCCCTTCACACACACTCATGGACTGGCCCAAGAAAAATGAAAAACGACAACACAGCCCATCAGACGAATAAAATAATTCTGAAAAAAGATTAAATCAAGACCAATGTACAACAGCGGGTAAGACTTCTGTCAATTATCACCAGATTTAGCTGAAAAGGCGATAACACAATGTAGAAGAATTGACGATTTAAAAATCTTGTTAAATTTAAAAGAAATATATGGGAAAGATTAGGAAGAAAAAGAATGTTCAATGCAGAAAAGCAACCCTAATCCGTGAATACCCGTTCCCTGAGGTCGGGGTCTCACAGGGTGAAGCTCACTCGCGCTCTTCAACCTCTCGGGGTGAATGTATGTTGTGTACAAGAGATCCGTTTTCAACTCTCGTCTGTGGAAGCATTCTGTCTAGGGGGTTTGCCCTCTATACAGCATGCTTTGATGGACGCTCGAGTAGAGTTTCCTGGCTGCTGAGCAAAAAGTTGATTGGGCTATTAAATCTCGTGATAGTGGTGACGTAGCCTTAACTAGAGCAGAGTTTGCATTCAAGATCTGGGAGTTAGGACGAGATTAAAAAGTGTCTTCCGAGGCGAAGAATATGGCCACTGCATTGGGTGCAGACCAAGTTAGGAATGTGTCTCACCTACATGTCGCGTGCCTCACTTTTCCGGATAATCGGATCGTGACTACAAATGCGGGCGTATGTCAGGTTTTTCTGAGCTACTTTCAGGTTCTGTTCATCAGGGAGCACGGTCTAATCACTTTTGGGGGCCGACTTTCGCCGCCTCGAGGCGATTGAATACCAGGGTATCATTTTATAGTCAGAAATCTGGTTGGCTGGGACAAATCTCCGAGATCAGATGGTCTACACTACGAACTGTATTTGTGGCAGCCAAACGTCTTTGTTCCTTTGCTGGTACTGATTTACAACTACTTAATGTAGCAGGGGTCTATACCTCAACGTTTAACCGGGGTTCTGATCATGGATATGAACGCTGGGGATGGTATAGGTAACGTTCGGCCTTTAATGATGTTAAACACAGATTTCAAGACTTAGGCAAGATCTTATCCAGCTGTTTTCAGACTGTTCTCTCTAGTCTGATTGAGTCCGAAGAGATTTCTGCTGTGATGGGCAAAAGACCTTGTTCAAAGGGCTTGGAAAAATCGCCAAACTGCCTTCGCTCTAATCGGACGGAGGAGAACCTGAATCACACATTCTTTCATTGCAAGGTCGTAGTTATACCGTTTGAGAAATTTATTGAATATATAATGTTTCGCATGTTGCGCGGAATTCTTTTTTCGTCTTCGAATCTAGTTGTGTCTGTAGTAGAGTGATATACTCTTTGACGAAGGATGATTACTAGGTGTTCTGTTGCTTGCTTGGGGTTGTGAGAATCGTGATATGGTCGACATGTCAAAAGGAATTATATGGAGGCAAGAAGTTCTTCCCAACTGATCTTGTTCTTTAAGCATCAGCTTACAGTCAAGATTAGGACGGAAAGGCGGTTGCTCACCCCGCATCAGAATTTGGCAAACAGTGCGTGAGTCTAGCGCCTATATGTCGAGTAAGATAGACCGATTTAAAGTGTGCTATATTTATGAGACAAAGTGCTCAATATCAGAGATAGAGCGTGTGTAAATATAAAAGTGAACATAGAATTCAACACTTAGAAGCGACAGTCTGTTTCATGCTAGATGCAATAGTCAGGCCACTTCGATTCAGATTATTCTATTTATAGAGTTTTGGTCAAGAAAAATAGGCTCCAGAGCGCTGGATTTCGTAAAAAGCTAAGTATTTGACTATCTGCAAAAATTCGAATTAATAATTGGAGATGCAAAAATTAATCAATTGAAACATGTTAAATATCTTGAAAGTGTTTCAACAGAGGAAGAAATGTGCGGCACAAAAATGCGAAAGTGTACTGGAATAGCGAAATATGCCTTCTAAAAGATAAGCAAGGTATTAAGAAAGAGAAAATATCGTTAAAACAAGAAGTACTTAACTTTGAAGTCATGCCATATATATATATATATATATATATATATATATATATATATATATATATATATATATATATATATATATATAAGAGTTCATATATGAAAGAAAGATATGAAAGAATTGTGTTTCTACAAAAGTGTACTCGCAATACCATATGAGCTAGCACAAAGTTTTAGAGAAAATGGAAAGAAGAAGAAGTTTATACTTAACATAAGAAAGAGACGGTCAAATTTCTTAGGGCTTATAATGAGGAAAGTGGGCTTGGAGAATTTGAAAAACAGGAGAGAGGAAAGCAGAGCGTAACCAACCTGACGAGCTTCTATAAAAGGTTGATGAAACGGATTAGGTGAGGTAGCGGAAACAGAAAATTTACTAAGAGCTACAAAGGATAAATATATATATATATATATATATATATATATATATATATATATATATATATATATATATATATATATATATATAGATAGATAGATATTCTAAAATTAATATATCCTCGTGTAAAGAACAATTGTGTCTGGCATTATTCGACTCTATAATAGAGAGGTGGAGTATATTTCAAAATGTTGGAATAGATTCCTCTTTTACCAGGATATATCAATAAAAGTATAATATAGATAAGGACATCCAATGATCATTATATATTTAGGCAGAAATTTCTTGGACAATGAAACGCAAAAAAAATACCTGTAAAAAACAGACAATGATGGGAATTTTAGCTTAATTCAAAGGAGAAAACATTTAGTTAATATGCACTGAGGAAATATATTTTCACGGTTCGTAATTTCAATAAAATAATATCTATTTTTAATTATTAGCCTGTATAATTGACTTCCAATTATAAGCGCAAGTACAACTGACAGAAATAAATATAAACAAACTTTAGAAAAACAATATAGAAATTTGTTGCATGTTAATAAATATTTGGTTTCAGGCATAGATGTTGTATCTCGAGTATTTTTTGGACAAGAATTTCCTGTCTATATTATATAATAGCAGCATGGCCCGCCGTTGCCCGTGCTTGATGCAAAAATCGTACGACTCATACAGCAATAGCTATCACTTGACTTAAAATATTCCTTGCCTTTAAAGGAGTACCCTTTGTCGTGCTGATGTTGCTACATGCCTTACTTCTTGCCTATCTCACACTGCGGATTTTTTCTAATCTCTATACTAAACATTAAATCTGTTACAAAAAAAGAACTAAACAAAATGAACACAAAAGGATCAGCTTTAAAAAGGACTCGTAACTGAAAAAAACGAATAACAACAAATACTTTTGCACACCCAACACAGTTCTGCGGATGAGCCAATTGGAGTAAAGTGCCATGCAGATTTAAATTTTTCCCACTTGTAACAAGCTATCGATTTTTTTGCATGCTAGTTAGCATTCGTGTCAGTCAGCTGTTGGCTCTCACACTCACCAGTAAGAAATGGACGCAAACTACATGAAAACTGCCGTAGAAGCATGACAAAATCGATTATTCCCACTATCGATGCTGGGAAAGTTGGGAAATGCAATGTCGGTATTGGCCTTCACTCTAACTTGGAGCATGTGCATGTAAATTCTGGTGCAAATCTGTCGAAAATTGCGGCCGTGCATTCGTTACACACACACACACACACACACATCCTGTCTTTTATAGAGAGAGATT
>OZ038476.1:7429745-7469745 GCA_964036315.1 Acanthosepion esculentum
TTCGACCCAAATGTTATTTGGCAATGGACATATATTTATAGGCTGTTTTTTCACGATGAATCTGAAAATCAACATTTTTCCTATCACATAACGTTTTCTCAGTACAGATAATTTCTAATGTTCTTAGAATAGGCCGAAATGCCCATTTAATAATGATATGCCAGGTTAGGGTAGAACCATCTTTAAACGTTTTCAGGTTGGAATAAGTTCCCATAAAGAAAAAAAGTATCCCAATAACTTAAAAAAATATTTTCCAATTTAGAAGAATCCCACACAAAATTAAATTAAGGCAAATGTGTCATCAATTTTTGAATCAAAACAAATAAAATACAAAGGAATAACAAATACATTCATTTTTTCTATCCAAATGTATAAATCTTCTCTTCTTGGACACTCTACATCGCTTTTGAAATGATTGATCCGTTTCGATATTCCAGCTTAACACAGCCATCATGTTAGGATCCCAAATGTCTTTTTATCTTTCTTCCCTTACTTTGAAATCCAGATGGAACCTCTCTCTCACTGATCGAGGTGACTAAACAGAAAGTGAATACTGATATTCATGTTGCACCCGAGTAGTTTAAAGTATCTGAGAAGCCTTTCCACTCTCCCTCTGTAAAGTTATATGAAGGGTCCAGGCTTAAAGTGAAAATAACTGATAAAAAGTAAAATCGCTGTTTTTGAATAACGTCTAAAGCGCTTCTTCTATGAAAAGTAGAGAAGAACCACAAATTGCAAAGTTTTAACAAAGCTAAGAACATTGATGGCACAAGGACATTTTCCAGTGAGATATCTCTCGTAAAGTCAAGCTTAGAATTCATTTTCAAAGTTATTTGGATATTTTGTCTTCAATGATAAATCATTTTAACATGAAATGAAATGGTTCAACTATATCACTCGCATATTAAAGACCTGGCATATCCCTGTGAATTCTGGTCTATTTTAAGCAAAATAGAAATTATCTGTACTTAGAACACGTGAGGTGATGGGGCAAAATGAACTTGTTGCTTCGATGCAGAGTGAAAAATTAGCCCAGAAAAATGTGCTCAATATTTGTGTCGAAAAGAAACATCGACCGGTGTTTTAAGAACAATGATCAGCCAAAAATAGTGACACGTTGTTAGAAACTGGACGTAAATTTATGGAGGATGAAGTAGCGATTTAAACATTTTGCAGACTTATCTTTTGGGAACCTAATTTTCTTTTAATTAGAACAGCATTTTCATATTCACAATTGTAGTCACATAACTGTGACCAATTAATACATTTAATGCCTTGTTTTTGCAAAAAGGATCCTTTTGGTTACATATTAAATTTAATTTAAATTCTTTCAGGTTTCTCCAATGTATTCCTTGTGATAATTATTACGGATAACAGAGTAAATTCCTCCTAAATTTTTTTGCGTGTAGATTCGTTTTCAATTAATTAATTCTTTTATTGCTTTAGACATAGTTGAGACAAATATATACTGACAACACATACAAATCAGCTTCGTCCGAATGTGTAATAGCATCAACGTAAAAATAAACAGAGTCCGAAGAAGTCTTAAGGCACGAAACGCATCACACGAAAACATTTTCTATCATAATTCGTTCTCCTAGAATTATCTTATGTATAAACTTTTAATACCGTTATCGCATAGATTGACAGATAGAGAGAGACAGAGAGAAATTCATCTTCTCAATATATACATATATATATATATATATATATATATATATATATATATATATATATATATATATATATATATATATATATATATATATATATATATATATATATTTATATATATATATATATATAGATTATATACCAAATATCTAAATAATAAAAACCAATCAGGAAATTACAAATGTAACAAAACTCGTTGACTAGTTTGCAAACACTTAATAACCGATAGTGTATTTTCTGTACACCAATATCAAGATACACCCACATCACTTCACCTGTGATAGCCATAACATAATCCACTATTTATTCTGCACAATATGTCCCAATAGTGGATATATTGGCGAATCTGGAATTAATTTTAGATTTCGTTTCAACAATCATAAACTATCCATACGTCAAAACAATCCTTATTCCCCCATAGCTGAACACTTTAATCAATCAAGACACTCATTAGACAACTGTAAAGGTTTATTGATAGATTACGATTCTAGTTCCAAATACACACGCAGAACAAAAGAGAAATACTGGATTTTAAAATTAGACACATATAAACTAGGGTTAAACAAAGACATGGGAATTTTAAATCTGTATAAATATTTCAATAGTTAAAAAATTTATTTAGATATAGTTTAGAAAAACACATTTAAACAACATCTAAAAAATTATCGTTAGATTTACGTTAGAAATATTCAAACACAGTTGCATTCCGCATCACGTGACTTGAAAACAAACTTCTGAATACAGTTATTTAATTAATTTCTGACGTAAGATCGGGGCGATCTGAAATATCAAATATATATATATATAAAAAATCTAAATAAGTACTTTCACAAAAAAAACATCCAATTTTCTTCTTTTAATTTGCAACTTTTCAGTTGTTTTCTCCATATTATATATATATATATATATATATATATATATATATATATATACACGCACATATTCACAGAAAAACACGAAAAACTTACACACGCGAGCGAGCATACACACAAAAACACACGCACACACATATACACACACACACTCACACATACACAAACACATATATATATATATATATGAAATTGGGTTAAAAACGTCTCGAATGTTTTTTTGATATATTACGTTTTCGCACTTTAGCTTTGTCTTCTTCGTTAATAAAAATGGACATGTCTACCTGGTAAAAAGTTCTGTAATCGATAACAGCCAAACCAACCAACAGTTTACAATAAAAGCTACTTCTTATCATCGTAATTTAAAGCCTCCTTTGTAATTTGCTTCGAAAACGCGCATATATATATATATATATATTTATATATATATATATATATATATATATATATATATTTATATATGTATATATATATAAATTTTTATATATGTATATATATTTATATATATATATATGTATGTATATATATATATATATATATATATATATATATATATATATATATAATCATATCTGCAAACTAGTGAAGATGTCTTCAAATAAGTTTGTAGTGGTAAACTCATTATTTAAAAAGAAAATAAAGAGTTCGGTCGTTAGAATATTTTGAAAAATATAATCAAAAAATAAGAAAACACTCTTACAAATGATGAATAAACAGAAACATAAATTTCAGTCTTTCCAATTAAGGCTTGAAACTCTTCCATTTTTAGAATTGCCATATTCATACAAAGTGGATAATGTAAACAATAACAATATTTTCATATTGCAATAGAGTTATGTAAAAACATACTAAAATTGTTAAAACATACGCAGTCATATAAGCTTTAATGCAAATGTGAAGATGAGAGAAAATGCGAGAGTGTGACACATATTTATCGGCCGGTCACAAAAATGCAGTCATATACACTGTCTTTCATGCATACACAACCACGTCACTCTCCATCTGACTCCCGCTCTCTCTTTGTTTCTCTGCCTCCGTCTCTCTCTCTCTATCTATGTGTGTGTGTGTGTGTGTGTGTGTGTGTGTGTTTGTATGTTTCTGTCAGTGTGTGCTTTGATGTGACCAATTTGCCTGTCGTACTAGTACGTTAAACATGGAAAAATTCCAAACAAGGAATGAAATAACAAAGACCAAAAGTCAAACCTAAGCATTAAGTAATGTTGCCCTCACCCAGTCTGCCTAGACAGAGCAAAAAAGGCTACACAAACTTAGCACTCAACGAAGAACCGATGGAGTCGTTTCTCAAGTTTCACGCTATATATATATATATATATATATATATATATATATATATATATATATATAAGTGAGCATAGAAGTCAGCACTTAGAGGCAACAGTCTGTTTCATGCTAGATGCAATCGTCAGACCACGAGTGCTGTTATTTTTCTCGGCTATTTATATATACGGGTCAGTGGTGCATTGTGGGTAGTCTATTTTGGCAGTTATTTTACCGGAAGTCATTTATTTGTTTATTTATTTGGGTTTAATTATTTAGCTTCTTTTTATTTATTTTAATTTTTTAATTTTATTTTTATTTCTTATCTTATATATTTATTTATTTATATGATTTTTTAAAATCTTAATCGGTGTTTTCATTAACCTATTAAAAAATTATATGTCGCTTATTTAATAGTTTTCGTTTGGGGGGATAATTAAAGCTATTTATTCACTTTTGGGGTTGTTTGCCGTAGTTTATTCTAATTATTATTTGGGCGGCAACAGTTTTTAATTTGTTTATTACTTCATGTATTTATTTGGGTCGATTATCTTTATTTGTTTTTTTTCTAACGGTTAGTTTATCGGGATCCGTTTGTTAGTTTATTTATTTATTTGGATGAATTAAGATCAATTTATTTTACTTGTTATTACTTATTTGTTGTACTTTTCGGTTTTCTATGTTCACTTTTATATTTACGCAAGCTCTATCTCTGATATTGAGCAATTTATCCCATAAATATAGCACATCTTAAGACTATATTTCTTCATCTATACATACATACATACATATATATATATATATATATATATATATATATATATATATATATATATATATATATATATATATATGTATATTAATACACAATAAAATCCGAAATCACTTCATTTAAAAGTCTAATTCAGACACGAACAATCTATAACGGGTTTGAATAAGACTGACAATTGAGATGATTTTAGATTTTATTGTGTATTAAATATTTATTGTGTATTAATAAATAGTTTAATAAATCAGTTTTAATATTTTATATTACTAGGATCCAGTTAAATTACATATATATATATATATATATATATATATATATATATATATATATATATATGTGTGTGTGTGTGTGTTTGTGTGTGTGTGTGTGTGTGTTTTTAGGCAGCAATCATTTTTTCATGTACGTTTTATTGAATGCCACAGAGGGACTGCTTTGATTTAGTTTTCTAATGTGATCTTTTTTTTTTCTTTTCGGAGGATAAATTATATAAAATATGTCCAATTATTCTGTCTTTTCGGGCGCTTTCGGCTAGTCATTTAGCCATTTTCAAGAATCAAATATATTAATGTTCAGAAGATATAGATTGCTCTATGTATGTATTAATATAATGTTTTCATTTTCAAAACACGGTCAAGATATTTTGTCCATGATCATAGTTGATATTACTAAGAGTATAATTTTTTTGGTATTATCTAAATTGCTACCACTATTTTTAGCCTTTTCTTTTTTACAAATATAAATATCATCGTCTATATATAAATCAAGGCTAAAAATAATGGAAGCCTTATTAATAAAAACAAGTAAATACAACGCTCCATAATATCAACTATGAACATGGACAAAAATATCCTGACCATATTGTGAAAATGAAACATTATATAAATACATACATACAACAATCTATTTCTTGTTAAGTGTTAATATATTTCAACCTTATAATGGCTAAATTTATAACCGAAAGCGCTCGGATAAAAAGAACAACTGAAAAGTTTTTATACAATTTACATCCGAAAAGAAAAAAAATAAGATCACATTAGAAATTGTATGAGAAAATACATTAATGTAACTTTTCTGTACTTGTATGTAGTATTCAATGAAACATGCATATATATATATATATATATGTGAAACAGCGAAACAGTCTGTCTGTGGATGACAAAAATATTAGCTCCTGAAAAATTAATTTCGGTTGAGCCCTCTGGTTTGAGGTGTGAATTTGTAAACAGTGACTATTTAAGCTAATACTGCACGACTCTTCGACATAATTGAGTCACTGTCAGTCTCTGTGTGTTTATCCGAATCTAAAACTAAACACGCTAAATTTCACCTTCATCCCGTACTGTACGCTGACGGCTTAGTGGGAGAAGTTCGGACTGACGCAAATTCAGTCGGGTTTCGATCCTAGCTAGAGGCAACCGGACGTTTAGTCACACTGATGAGCTGCGAAACAGTCTGTCTGTGGATGATAAAAATTTATATATATATATATGAAAATAGCGTTCTCTAAATTCTTCCAGTTGCTAAAGATACTTTGTTTTGTTATTATGAGTTACTTTGTTTAATAAATTCAATTCGTTTCGCCTTGAAAAAGAACCACATGGGACGAAACGCGTCGGCAACTATTACAGTTTTCCTATTGTCTTTTACATTTAGGGAAAACTATAACAAAATGGGGAAAAAAGGTTTCGTCCGTTCAAACTTCATCTGACTAAAGTTATATAACGTTAATACGACTACATATTCGCACGAAGGAAATGAGTCGTTGACAATATAATTTTTTAAAATTTTCATTTCATACATATATATTTAGTTTCAACATACTAAATGCATTAGTTGCTCAGCGTAATGAGTCTGACCATAATATTGAATATAATAATGCTACTATAATTAAAAGAGAATGCAATTGACTAAGAAGAAAATCTACGGAAAATGATTTAATTACTAAATCCTCTACAAAGGATTTACGTCCAGCTTCTTGCCTTTGAGATATTTTGACCAGAAATTCTAATTCATCTGAATTTCGGTCAACACATATTTTCCAGTATGTGTGCTTGGTAATTTCTATTTAGCAAGCATTCTCTGCTAGAAGAATAACGACTTCAGTTTCCGTCAGTCCATACTAAGCATCTACTCATGGAGTCATGCTAGCGGTGTGTCCAGAAGAATAGGAGTCTATGTGCGCCTCTACATATGTATATATATGTGTGAGAAAGTGAAAATATTCTCTGACTATGCAGGCGGCAGATCTGAAAAGCGTCAAGAACCCTCCTACGCGCTCCTTGTTGAAAGGAACATCACCATATATATAAAAGCTACGGCCTCGATTACAACTGCGTATTTATGGATGTTCGGACGCATGGATGTGTATCTGCGCCTGGCCTCGGATTGATTATATAGATGTGTTTGTATGAACCAAAATGCGTACACCTCTATGTATGGGTGTCTGTGCGTATGAGAGTGTCACCCAAAACAAATACAGCAGTAGATTCCCCTTCCACTATCAAGCATCGTCAAACAAACATAAATAGATCCAATTTAAAAAAAAATGTGTTTGTCTGATGATCGCAAAAGCGTGAAACCCAAGGTCACAAACGTATATCCATACAACTGAGTAGATACACATACGCACACGCACGCACTCACACACAGACACACAGACACACAGACACACACACACACACACACACACACATATATATATATATATATTGTGTGTATTTAGGCAGCATTTTTTCATTAATACATGTCTCATTAAATAATATAGATAAGCGTTGTCTATATATTTTATGCAAGTTTTTTTCATATAGTCTGATAATCTTAATAACATTATCATTAAATAATGAAAGAAAATCACAATATTGATACATACTTTTTTTTATTTAATCCGATCTGAGCTTTCGGCTTACATAAGCCATTATCAAAGATGACAATTACACAATATATTTATGCAATACACGAACAAGAAATTGATGATAGTATTATTTGTTTACATGGATGATATCCAAGCAACGATAAACACGTGCATATAAAACGCTGAAAACGAAAATCGCACGACAGCTCATGACGTCACACATGACCACGCGAGAGTGAATCCGATGAGTATTGAGTATGGAAAGCCGTTGGTATGAACCAATGACTTTTGTTACTAATTATAGGCATTTAAGGATATTTTTGGAGATTTCATAGTTTATTTTGTTCAGGTTAGGTTTCAACTGTTTTATGTATATAGCTTCAAGAATTTTTAGTTTTTGTTTATTGTTTTCATGTTTAAGTATAATTGTGTTTTCGACGAGGATTTTCCGGAATTGTGTATGCGGCCAGGCATGTTGTTTTAAATGTCTAAAAATGTTAGAGTTATCATTCAAATGTAGTGTCAAGCGTCGTGAAAGCGAGTTTGTGCACACCAACATAGATATTATTTAGTTCGTTGGAGATACAATCTCCCAAAGGGCACCTGAATTTGTAAACTATGTTGGTTTTTTTCAAATCGCTAACCGGGGGAGAAGAATCATTTCGAATAATTGAGTTGGATATTTTAGATTTAGTGTAGTATATAATTAACTTAATTCTTTTGCTAGGATCTGTTGGGGATATGTTAGTATTTACTAATTTTTTTAGTATATTTTCATCTTGTTTATAATTAGTATGCATTTGATTACGATATAGGAGATTAATATGTTTGAGATTAGTAGAAGCAGTATTATGTACTATTTGCTTAGTATTGAGATTTCTAAGAAAGCATCTTATTTGTTCATCAATTATATAGTTTGGAAAACTATTATTAACAAGTGTTTGTTTTATATTCTTTAGTTCACTGTAAAAAATCTGTTTTGTGGATGAATTAGTTTCTGCACGGTGTATTAGATTTTTTATAATTGCTATTTTGTAGTAATATGGGCATTCGCTCTTGTAGTTAAGTGTACATGAATTTATGCTAGTAGGTTTTTTATATGGCGAAATAGTAAATTTGTTATTATTTGTGTTTATCAATATGTCAAGGAAAGGAATTTTATTATTAGTATTGAGTTCATACGTGAATTTGAGGACAGAATTATTTTGGAAACATTTTTGTAGTTGAAGTATTTCATCTGTATTTTCAACTAACATAAGAATATCATCAACGTATCTTACATAGATGGATGGTTTTTTAAAGTCTGTAAATATCTTATTTTCCAGGTTCGACATATAGAAATTGCTAAATGTCGGACCCAGTACTGAACCCATAGAGACACCATCACATTGTATATATATATTATTATTATGATCTAAGAAAGGGACTTCAGTAGTACAAGCTAATAGTAGTTTCCGTAATATATTAGGATTAATTTTAAGTGGGGGTAAAGATGAGTTACTGTATATATTTCTTATAATTATGTCAATAGTTTCACTAACAGGGACATTGGTAAATAAGTTTTCAACATCAAGTGAAGCTATGATTTCATTGTCGGGTTTTTCGCTTTTTAGGATTTGGATTACTTCTAATGTTGACTTAACACTATATTTACTAGAAAGATAAGGAGTAATGAGTTGGTTGATGTATTTTGTTAGTTGATATACAGGAGTTGGAATTTGTGATATGATAGGACGGAGAGGATAGTTAGGTTTATGTGTTTTTATATTGCCGTATATGTAACCAGGCCTATAATCACCAACAATCTTAGGGAGTTTTAATGAGTTCTGTTCGGCATTATTAGCATTAATGAGTTCTGTTCGGCATTATTAGCATTAATGAGTTTATTAAGCTTTGATTTTAGTTGGTTGGTCGGATTATTGTTGAGTTTTTTAAATTTTATGTGATCATGGAGTATGTGGTCAAGTTTTTTGTTATAATCTAATTTGTTTAGAAGGACGAAAATGTTGGTCTTGTCAGCTTTTTTTACGATTATGTCAGGGTGGTTGCGTAGTTCTTGTGCGGCAATTTTCAGTTGTTTAGTAAGTATTTTTGAGGAGTTTCGGCTTTTATCATGCCGATCCTTGAGCGCCTCAGCCTTAAGTAAGTCTTTGAATTCTGGTGTAGTTTTTATTAGCTGTTCATCCTGGAGTTTAACAATGTTTTGGTATAGGGTTTCGATTTCTATTTTTTTGAAAAGTCGATTGTACTTACGATATATATGGCAGTTAGGTCCAAGATTAAGTAATTCTTTTTGGTGCTTGGTTAGTTCATAGTTAGAAAGGTTAATGTATTTATCCGTTTTGTCAGGAAGTGTGATATTACCTTTGTATAATGTATTCAGTTTTTTAACAATTTTAAACCGGTGTTGTGCTTCAGATTTGTTGATAATTTCCGTGAGTCTATGCGTAATTTCCTCCAGTTGGTCCGGGGTAGTTATATCCTTTAGTTTATCGTATAATTCTTGTTTGTTGCTGTTAAGTGTGTTCAATTTTTCCTTGGATATTTCAATTTGCCTTTTCACAAGGCTACATTTATAATTCCAAGTATTGATAGTATTATGAGCTGCTGGATCATGTAATTTAAATTGTGTGTATTTAGGCAGCATTTTTTCATTAATACATGTCTCATTAAATAATATAGATAAGCGTTGTCTATATATTTTATGCAAGTTTTTTTCATATAGTCTGATAATCTTAATAACATTATCATTAAATAATGAAAGAAAATCACAATATTGATACATACTTTTTTTTATTTAATCCGATCTGAGCTTTCGGCTTACATAAGCCATTATCAAAGATGACAATTACACAATATATTTATGCAATACACGAACAAGAAATTGATGATAGTATTATTTGTTTACATGGATGATATCCAAGCAACGATAAACACGTGCATATAAAACGCTGAAAACGAAAATCGCACGACAGCTCATGACGTCACACATGACCACGCGAGAGTGAATCCGATGAGTATTGAGTATGGAAAGCCGTTGGTATGAACCAATGACTTTTGTTACTAATTATAGGCATTTAAGGATATTTTTGGAGATTTCATAGTTTATTTTGTTCAGGTTAGGTTTCAACTGTTTTATGTATATAGCTTCAAGAATTTTTAGTTTTTGTTTATTGTTTTCATGTTTAAGTATAATTGTGTTTTCGACGAGGATTTTCCGGAATTGTGTATGCGGCCAGGCATGTTGTTTTAAATGTCTAAAAATGTTAGAGTTATCATTCAAATGTAGTGTCAAGCGTCGTGAAAGCGAGTTTGTGGTGTGACCAACATAGATATTATTTAGTTCGTTGGAGATACAATCTCCCAAAGGGCACCTGAATTTGTAAACTATGTTGGTTTTTTTCAAATCGCTAACCGGGGGAGAAGAATCATTTCGAATAATTGAGTTGGATATTTTAGATTTAGTGTAGTATATAATTAACTTAATTCTTTTGCTAGGATCTGTTGTGGATATATATATATATAAAAGGCAGGATGTGTGTGTGTGTGTGTGTGTGTGTGTGTGGAATTTTCGACGGATTTGCACCAACATTTACATGCACATGCTCCAAGTTAGAAAAAATACCAAGAACGACTTTCCATTTCCCAACTCCCATTGATAGTTGAAATAATCGATTGTTTCGTGCTTCTACGGCAGTTTTCATGTAGTTTGCGGCCATTTTCTACTGGCCAGAGTGAGAGCATACAGCTGGCTGCCACGAATAGGCAGGAAGATTCTATTGGCCAGCGTGAGAGCCAACAGCTGACTGACACGAATGTTAACTAGCATGCTAGCATGCAAAAAAATCGATAGCTGCATTCGTTACAAGTGGGAAAAATTTAAATCTGCATGGCAGTTTAGTCCAATTGACTCATTCGTTTGCTTAAACCCAACGTTGATTCTGATTCCGCAGAACTGGGTTGGGTGTGAAAAAGTATTTGTTGTTAACATTCTTTTTTCATTCGTTTTTTCCAGTTACGAGACCTTTTCTAAAGCTGATAGTTTTGTGCTCATTTTGTTTAGTTCTTTTTTCGTAATATATTTAACGTTTAGTTACAGCTTAGAAAAATTCGCGTTGTGAGATATCCCAGAAGTAAGGTATGTAGCAACATCAGCACGGCAAAGGGCCCTCCTTTAAAGGCAAGGAAGGGCAAAAATATTTAAAGTCAAGTGATAGCGATTGTTGTATGAGTCGTACCATTTTTTTAATCAAGCATGGGCAACGCCGGGCCATGCTTCTACTACACACACACACACACACACACACACACACACACACACACACACACACACACACACACACACATATATATATATATATATATATATATATATATATATATATATATATATATTAATTTCTTCGAGGAAGAGTATTCGAGCACCTTAACTTTAAAAGCGAATGCCCACTTAATTTTAAAATAGCAGTAATACAAATTCCTGAAAAGAGCACACCAGAATTCATCCTCTCGACTACTCTTCCTCAAAGAACTTAATTATGTTAAACAAACACTAATCAACAACGGGTTGCCTAACCACCTTATAGACCACTAAATTAGACTATTTTTCCCCAAAGTAAGTAATAACGATAGTAAACACACAGCCAAAAATTACATATACATTTAATAGAAAAACCAAATGCACATTAACTACAAACATAACGAATATTCACTATGACATATAAAGAAATCCACTACCCCAATTGACCCCAATAAAAAAAATCAAATTAATTTTCAATTATAAAAAAATTAAGACAGCTAACCGTATACTAAAAAATAACAACATGCCAGCTAAATGAAAATTATATTGAACGAACATTATCTGAGTTCAAATGCCCCTTAAGGAACTGTGTTTCTGATCAAACCGGACTAATAAATAATTACATCGGTTACACAACCACATGCTTATCCAGACGTCTTACGTTACACCTATCCGATCACAGCTCCATTAGAACCCATTTAAGCACACACAAAAATTTACCAGACTCCATTAGAAATATACTAGTAGAAAACATAAATATATTAATTCCTTCCACCTGTAAAATAAGGATAAAAATAATGGAGGCTTTAATAATAAAAAAGAAAAAGCCAACTCTTAACAATATTAACCACGAACACGGCCATAATGTGCTAACTGTATTCGGAAATTAAAACATTCCTACAAGACACTAAAACTTACATATAATGCACGCACTCAATTAAGCTGAAAAATCGATTTATCCTTGATAATGGCTAAAGGTATAGCCGAAAGCTCTCCGAACTATAAAACATTTGGACAGATTTTACACACTCTTTGTCCAGAAAAGCAAGCTCTTGTTCGAACACAAGAAAAATTAAATAAAAGCTTAACCGTAGTACCTTGTCTGTGGTTTTTAATGAAACATGCATATATATATATATATATATATATATATATATATATATATATATATATATATATATATATATATATATATATGTGTGTGTGTGTGAGTGTGTGTGTGTGTGTGTGGGTGTGTGTGTGTGTGTATGATGAACTCTCCCTTCGTATTCGACGTATGAGGGTCAAGCAGCTCAGTTCCTAGGAACCGACAGCCAGACAGGGACCACATATGATTTGATTATAGTGTTGAAGTTTTTGTGTAGAACAAAGCGAATAGACAGACCTGATACACTACGTACCACAAGGTCCCCACACGACCCTCCAACTTTTCTAAATTCAGAGTTGTTCTTCTCCTAGATCAGTTGCAATCCAAGGCTATATAGTTTCTATCCCAGTCTGTTTTCCATCGGGGGGAGAAGAGGATTAATGCCTTTCCCAAGAGACATTAGCAGGTAATGAATGTAATGGATTCGACTGAATTTCGAACTCGGCTCTCCGATTCCCCAATCCGAGCCGCTATCTTCTACAAAAATCCAAAGACTGATATGCAATGTGATAGATCCTGATCTGACATCTCGTCTACAGTCAATTTCTCACAGACGTGCTACGGCTTCTGACTGTTTTTTCTACAAGTATTTCTGTGGCAACTGATTTATATATTGGTTTGCATGTGCGTGTTATCAAATGTGAGTGGCTTAAAGTATATCGACTTGATGAGAGGTAGTTCTAAACCGTATATATGTGTGTGTAGATATTTATAAGTATTATTTCTTATATTCTATGTATACGCATGTTTTAGTGTGTGTATATTTTTGACTGTACCTGCATATTTTAGGTGGTGGAATTTTGCGCGTCTGTCTCTGTGTGTCCTTTCTGTCCGCGTGCATTTGTATATTTGCGTCTCTATATTTTGCATTATTTACGTAGACTTCTGACTTTGCACATATCCCTGGTGCATGTGTCTTTGGTGATACGCTCGAATTAGTTGTATATTTTTATGCGTAAATATGTCGTTACTCTCTGTATGTATTTGCAGGCGATTGTGAGTTTGTGTGCGCGTGTGTTCGCTTTATCGTGGAACTGGGCAAATTCTGGTTCAGCTGATAAGCATTTCAACATTGTTGATACTGACCCACGAATATCGGGAAACATTGCCTCCAGTTTCATTTTTATCGAGATTTCGATCCACACAAGGGAGATCACCTGTCCTCTTTCTTTACCGTTAGGATTTCATAGACACGTACCGATTCGCAAAAACGATCAAACACGCCAACAGACAGAGTTAGAATGCACATTTAAACTCACAAATAAATACACCATAAGTTCGAAGTGCTTCACTCAAAGAAATATTGACTGCCTTTTTGTTGATTCTGTTTATTGGGTCTTATGTTGCTTTCTTCATGCATATATATTTTTAAGCATTTCACCCTAAGAAAGTCGAGACTGTCACTATCACGCATAGGGTTACAGAAAATGACAGAAAGAGTAGCGAGTAATGAAGGGGTGTTTGAGGCAAGGATATGGAGAAGGACGAGGATCAGGATCAAGGCATCAGAAGTTGTCGATTGATATTACATTTGAATATTTGAAGTTTATAGCTACCAGGGAATCAAGTAGGAGAAATGGAGTTCTAGTGGAGTAAAGTGGGAGAGGAGAAACTGTTGGAGTAGAAAAGACGGTTACTTTTAACTGTTCAGACAGTGAAACGGTGGAACGTAGATGCCACCCTATTAAGCACGCTTAAATTCATTCAGTTGGGGTACCAGTGAAAGTAGATTGTCAGAGCCGTTGCCATGAAAATATTTGTAGAAAAGAACCCACAACACTCTGTGAGAAAGTGACTGTAGACGAGATGCCAGATCAGGACTTATCTCATTGCATATCCGTGTTTGGATTTTGTCAAGGGCCTCGTGATGAACAGCGGCGGCACTAGACGATATATGACAGAAGAATTCAATGCAAGGATGAAAGGTAGATTTGTAGATTTGAAGGATGAACTCAGGCGGGAAAAACCTTCTGGCGCAGCACAAAGAACCCACTTTCCTTGCGGTAGACGAAGCTATTGATTCATTGTAATTGTTCAACCTCAGGCCAGTGCAAAGCGTGAGAACAAGCAAGCGCAGAGAGACGCTCTCGTGAAGTTGGACATCAGCCATTCTGATAGGAGGCCCTGAGGGTTCACTATGGTGTGCAAATGAGAGCAGTTTCGTTTTTCGTTCGCATATTATTTACACGTTGCATACATAACAATGAAGAGGCAGTTCTCTTCATGCTCGCATGCAGGGAAGTATAAAGACTCTTAGATGGCGTAACGCTGGTCATAAAATATTATAGTAATTCTTGCATGTTTATATTATTAATTACCCAATTTATAATATGACTACTATTCCCATCTTTGTTGTTGATATCAAAAACCTTTCCACCACTGTCCTCAGATGTAAATCGATCTGGGTAGCCTTTTTGATCATTGTCTTCAGGTGTATATCGATCTGGGTAGCCTTTTCGACCACTGTCCTCTGGTGTGTATCGATCTGGGTAGCCTTTTCGACCACTGTCCTCTGGTGTATATCGATCTGGGTAGCCTTTTCGACCACTGTCCTCTGGTGTGTATCGATTTGGGTAGCCTTTTCGACCACTGTCCTCTGGTGTGTATCGATCTGGGTAGCCTTTTCGACCACTGACCTCTGGTGTGTATCGATCTGGGTAGATTTTCAACCACTGTCCTCTGGAGTATATCGATCTGGGTAGCCTTTTCGACCACTGTCCTCTGGTGTGTATCGATCTGGATAGCCTTTTCGACCACTGTCCTCTGGTGTATATCGATCTGGGTAGCCTTTTCAACCACTGTCCTCTGGAGTATATCGATCTGGGTAGCCTTTTCGACCACTGTCCTCTGGTGTATATCGATCTGGGTAGACTTTTCGACCACTGTCCTCTGGTGTATATCGATCTAGGTAGCCTTTTCGACCACTGCCCTCTGGTGTATATCGATCTGGTAAGACTTTTGGACCACTGTCCTCTGGAGTATATCGATCTGGGTAGCCTTTTCGACCACTGTCCTCTGGTGTATATCGATATGGGTAGCCTTTTCGACCACTGCCCTCTGGTGTGTATCGATCTGGGTAGCCTTTTCGACCACTGTCCTCTGGTGTATATCGATCTGGGTAGCCTTTTCGACCACTGTCCTCTGGTGTATATCGATCTAGGTAGCCTTTTCGACCACTGCCCTCTGGTGTATATCGATCTGGGTAGCCTTTTCGACAACTGACCTCTGGTGTATATCGATCTGGGTAGCCATTTCGATCACTGTCCTCTGGAGTATATCGATCTGGGTAGCCTTTTCGACCACTGTCCTCTGGTGTGTATCGATCTGGGTAGCCTTTTCGACCACTGCCCTCTGGTGTATATCGATCTGGATAGCCTTTTCGACCACTGTCCTCTGGTGTATATCGATCTGGATAGACTTTTCGACCACTGTCCTCTGGTGTATATCGATCTGGGTAGCCTTTTCGACCACTGACCTCTGGTGTGTATCGATGTGGGTAGCCTTTTCGACCACTGTCCTCAATGTATATCGATCTGGATAGATTTTTGACCACTGTCCTCTGGTGTATATCGATCTGGGTAGCCTTTTCGACCACTGTCCTCTGGAGTATATCGATCTGGGTAGCCTTTTCGACCACTGTCCTCTGGTGTATATCGATCTGGGTAGACTTTTCGACCACTGTCCTCTGGTGTATATCGATCTAGGTAGCCTTTTCGACCACTGCCCTCTGGTGTATATCGATCTGGGTAGCCTTTTCGACCACTGTCCTCTGGTGTATATCGATCTGGATAGACTTTTCGACCACTGTCCTCTGGTGTATATCGATCTGGGTAGCCTTTTCGACCACTGACCTCTGGTGTGTATCGATGTGGGTAGCCTTTCCGACCACTGTCCTCAATGTATATCGATCTGGATAGATTTTTGACCACTGTCCTCTGGTGTATATCGATCTGGGTAGCCTTTTCGACCACTGTCCTCTGGAGTATATCGATCTGGGTAGCCTTTTCGATCACTGTCCTCTGGTGTATATCGATCTGGGTAGACTTTTCGACCACTGTTCTCTGGTGTATATCGATCTAGGTAGCCTTTTCGACCACTGACCTCTGGTGTATATCGATCTGGGGAGACTTTTGGACCACTGTCCTCTGGTGTGTATCGATCTGGGTAGACTTTTCGACCACTGTCCTCTGGTGTATATCGATATGGGTAGCCTTTTCGACCACTGCCCTCTGGTGTATATCGATCTGGGTAGCCTTTTCGACCACTGTCCTCTGGTGTATATCGATCTGGGTAGCCTTTTCGACCACTGTCCTCTGGAGTATATCGATCTGGGTAGCCTTTTCGACCACTGTCCTCTGGTGTATATCGATCTGGGTAGACTTTTCGACCACTGTCCTCTGGTGTATATCGATCTAGGTAGCCTTTTCGACCACTGCCCTCTGGTGTATATCGATCTGGTAAGACTTTTGGACCACTGTCCTCTGGAGTATATCGATCTGGGTAGCCTTTTCGACCACTGTCCTCTGGTGTATATCGATATGGGTAGCCTTTTCGACCACTGCCCTCTGGTGTGTATCGATCTGGGTAGCCTTTTCGACCACTGTCCTCTGGTGTATATCGATCTGGGTAGCCTTTTCGACCACTGTCCTCTGGTGTATATCGATCTAGGTAGCCTTTTCGACCACTGCCCTCTGGTGTATATCGATCTGGGTAGCCTTTTCGACAACTGACCTCTGGTGTATATCGATCTGGGTAGCCATTTCGATCACTGTCCTCTGGAGTATATCGATCTGGGTAGCCTTTTCGACCACTGTCCTCTGGTGTGTATCGATCTGGGTAGCCTTTTCGACCACTGCCCTCTGGTGTATATCGATCTGGATAGCCTTTTCGACCACTGTCCTCTGGTGTATATCGATCTGGATAGACTTTTCGACCACTGTCCTCTGGTGTATATCGATCTGGGTAGCCTTTTCGACCACTGACCTCTGGTGTGTATCGATGTGGGTAGCCTTTTCGACCACTGTCCTCAATGTATATCGATCTGGATAGATTTTTGACCACTGTCCTCTGGTGTATATCGATCTGGGTAGCCTTTTCGACCACTGTCCTCTGGAGTATATCGATCTGGGTAGCCTTTTCGACCACTGTCCTCTGGTGTATATCGATCTGGGTAGACTTTTCGACCACTGTCCTCTGGTGTATATCGATCTAGGTAGCCTTTTCGACCACTGCCCTCTGGTGTATATCGATCTGGGTAGCCTTTTCGACCACTGTCCTCTGGTGTATATCGATCTGGATAGACTTTTCGACCACTGTCCTCTGGTGTATATCGATCTGGGTAGCCTTTTCGACCACTGACCTCTGGTGTGTATCGATGTGGGTAGCCTTTCCGACCACTGTCCTCAATGTATATCGATCTGGATAGATTTTTGACCACTGTCCTCTGGTGTATATCGATCTGGGTAGCCTTTTCGACCACTGTCCTCTGGAGTATATCGATCTGGGTAGCCTTTTCGATCACTGTCCTCTGGTGTATATCGATCTGGGTAGACTTTTCGACCACTGTTCTCTGGTGTATATCGATCTAGGTAGCCTTTTCGACCACTGACCTCTGGTGTATATCGATCTGGGGAGACTTTTGGACCACTGTCCTCTGGTGTGTATCGATCTGGGTAGACTTTTCGACCACTGTCCTCTGGTGTATATCGATATGGGTAGCCTTTTCGACCACTGCCCTCTGGTGTATATCGATCTGGGTAGCCTTTTCGACCACTGTCCTCTGGTGTATATCGATCTGGGTAGCCTTTTCGACCACTGTCCTCTGGAGTATATCGATCTGGGTAGCCTTTTCGACCACTGTCCTCTGGTGTATACCGATCTGGGTATACTTTTCGACCACTGTCCTCTGGTGTATATCGATCTGGGTAGTCTTTTCGTCCACTACTCTCTGGTGTATATCGATCTGGGTAGACTTTTCGACCACTGCCCTCTGGTGTATATCGATCTGGGTAGACTTTTCGACCACTGTCCTCTGGTGTGTATCGATCTGGGTAGCCTTTTCGACCACTGTCCTCTGGTGTATATCGATATGGGTAGCCTTTTCGACCACTGACCTCTGGTGTGTATCGATCTGGGTAGATTTTCAACCACTGTCCTCTGGAGTATATCGATCTGGGTAGCCTTTTCGACCACTGTCCTCTGGTGTGTATCGATCTGGATAGCCTTTTCGACCACTGTCCTCTGGTGTATATCGATCTGGGTAGCCTTTTCGACCACTGTCCTCTGGAGTATATCGATCTGGGTAGCCTTTTCGACCACTGTCCTCTGGTGTATATCGATCTGGGTAGACTTTTCGACCACTGTCCTCTGGTGTATATCGATCTAGGTAGCCTTTTCGACCACTGCCCTCTGGTGTATATCGATCTGGTTAGACTTTTGGACCACTGTCCTCTGGAGTATATCGATCTGGGTAGCCTTTTCGACCACTGTCCTCTGGTGTATATCGATATGGGTAGCCTTTTCGACCACTGCCCTCTGGTGTGTATCGATCTGGGTAGCCTTTTCGATCACTGTCCTCTGGAGTATATCGATCTGGGTAGCCTTTTCGACCACTGTCCTCTGGTGTGTATCGATCTGGGTAGCCTTTTCGACCACTGCCCTCTGGTGTATATCGATCTGGGTAGCCTTTTCGACCACTGTCCTCTGGTGTATATCGATCTGGATAGACTTTTCGACCACTGTCCTCTGGTGTATATCGATCTGGGTAGCCTTTTCGACCACTGACCTCTGGTGTGTATCGATGTGGGTAGCCTTTTCGACAACTGTCCTCAATGTATATCGATCTGGATAGATTTTTGACCACTGTCCTCTGGTGTATATCGATCTGGGTAGCCTTTTCGACCACTGTCCTCTGGTGTATATCGATATGGGTAGCCTTTTCGACCACTGACCTCTGGTGTGTATCGATCTGGGTAGATTTTCAACCACTGTCCTCTGGAGTATATCGATCTGGGTAGCCTTTTCGACCACTGTCCTCTGGTGTGTATCGATCTGGATAGCCTTTTCGACCACTGTCCTCTGGTGTATATCGATCTGGGTAGCCTTTTCGACCACTGTCCTCTGGAGTATATCGATCTGGGTAGCCTTTTCGACCACTGTCCTCTGGTGTATATCGATCTGGGTAGACTTTTCGACCACTGTCCTCTGGTGTATATCGATCTAGGTAGCCTTTTCGACCACTGCCCTCTGGTGTATATCGATCTGGTTAGACTTTTGGACCACTGTCCTCTGGAGTATATCGATCTCGGTAGCCTTTTCGACCACTGTCCTCTGGTGTATATCGATATGGGTAGCCTTTTCGACCACTGCCCTCTGGTGTGTATCGATCTGGGTAGCCTTTTCGACCACTGTCCTCTGGTGTATATCGATCTGGGTAGCCTTTTCGACCACTGTCCTCTGGTGTATATCGATCTAGGTAGCCTTTTCGACCACTGCCCTCTGGTGTATATCGATCTGGGTAGCCTTTTCGACCACTGACCTCTGGTGTATATCGATCTGTGTAGCCTTTTCGATCACTGTCCTCTGGAGTATATCGATCTGGGTAGCCTTTTCGACCACTGTCCTCTGGTGTGTATCGATCTGGGTAGCCTTTTCGACCACTGCCCTCTGGTGTATATCGATCTGGGTAGCCTTTTCGACCACTGTCCTCTGGTGTATATCGATCTGGATAGACTTTTCGACCACTGTCCTCTGGTGTATATCGATCTGGGTAGCCTTTTCGACCACTGACCTCTGGTGTGTATCGATGTGGGTAGCCTTTTCGACCACTGTCCTCAATGTATATCGATCTGGATAGATTTTTGACCACTGTCCTCTGGTGTATATCGATCTGGGTAGCCTTTTCGACCACTGTCCTCTGGAGTATATCGATCTGGGTAGCCTTTTCGATCACTGTCCTCTGGTGTATATCGATCTGGGTAGACTTTTCGACCACTGTTCTCTGGTGTATATCGATCTAGGTAGCCTTTTCGACCACTGACCTCTGGTGTATATCGATCTGGGGAGACTTTTGGACCACTGTCCTCTGGTGTGTATCGATCTGGGTAGACTTTTCGACCACTGTCCTTTGGTGTATATCGATATGGGTAGCCTTTTCGACCACTGCCCTCTGGTGTATATCGATCTGGGTAGCCTTTTCGACCACTGTCCTCTGGTGTATATCGATCTGGGTAGCCTTTTCGACCACTGTCCTCTGGAGTATATCGATCTGGGTAGCCTTTTCGACCACTGTCCTCTGGTGTATACCGATCTGGGTATACTTTTCGACCACTGTCCTCTGGTGTATATCGATCTGGGTAGTCTTTTCGTCCACTGCCCTCTGGTGTATATCGATTTGGGTAGACTTTTCGAGCACTGCCCTCTGGTGTATATCGATCTGGGTAGACTTTTCGACCACTGTCCTCTGGTGTGTATCGATCTGGGTAGCCTTTTCGACCACTGTCCTCTGGTGTATATCGATATGGGTAGCCTTTTCGACCACTGCCCTCTGGTGTGTATCGATCTGGGTAGCCTTTTCGACCACTGTCCTCTGGAGTATATCGATCTGGGTAGCCTTTTCGACCACTGTCCTCTGGTGTATATCGATCTGGGTAGACTTTTCGACCACTGTCCTCTGGTGTGTATCGATCTGGGTAGCCTTTTCGACCACTGTCCTCTGGTGTATATCGATATGGGTAGCCTTTTCGACCACTGCCCTCTGGTGTGTATCGATCTGGGTAGCTTTTTCGACCACTGTCCTCTGGAGTATATCGATCTGGGTAGCCTTTTCGACCACTGTCCTCTGGTGTATATCGATCTGGGTAGCCTTTTCGACCACTGCCCTCTGGTGTGTATCGATCTGGGTAGCCTTTTCGACCACTGACCTCTGGTGTGTATCGATCTGTGTAGACTTTTCGACCACTGTCCTCTGGTGTATATCGATCTGGGTGGCATTTTCAACCGCTGTTCTATGGTGTATATCGATCTGGGTATCCTTAATTGAATTCTTTATTTATTCTGCGGGTAGACTATCCTAGTTCCGTTACTCGCGTATTGTGATATCGTCTAGGTCTTATTTTATTTTAGTCAATCAGTTATGTGACATGCGTGATAGACGCTTGGGCGATCATGTATATTTCGATACATGACTGAAGAGGCAGGTTTTTTTTCCGAAGTAGGTAGTCATTTTTTTCTGCGGTAGACCAGTTGCCATCCCAGGCTATAGAACCCGGTCTGTTCTGCTATTTACCCATAGGGAGAGAAGGGGAGTTTTCATATATTTCCCAAGGATATTAGCACGTAAGTGAATGTAATGGATTCAGTTGGAATTCGAACTCGACTCTATGGGGTAGACTCTTTTCGTTCCACTGCCCATATCTATGAATATCTATCAGGTCATCCCATAAGTTCTCTCCGAATTTTGAATAAAGAAAACAAGTGACGAAATGTTACATTTAATTACAGATTCAATCAACAATGTATTTTCCCTGATTATCTATGATTCCTTCCATCTATTAACAAGCTTACTAATTCCATTACTGTAAAATTCTTTTGGCTTTGATTCGAAGAACTCACAAATGTCAGTTTTAACCTCTTCCTGTTTTACAAAAGCTGTTTCTTCCAAATGATTCTGTAAGCTACGAAACAAATTGTAGTCTGAAGGAGCAAGGTTGGGAGAATAAGGTGGATGAGGAATTTTGTCCCAACCAAGTTCTTCGATCTTTTGTGACATGATTCTTGCTGTGTGTGGTCACGCATTGAAACATCACCCGTTTTAGATTCACTAAAGCAGGTCTTTTTTTCTTCAAAGCTTGGATCAAACGCTCTAATTGCTGACAGTATATTTGAGCATTAATTGTTGCATTAGGTGGTAAGAAATCAAAGTGGATTATTTCTTGGCAATCCCACCAGATTGAAAGAAGAACCTTTTGCCCATGAAGTTCCCTTCTCGGCTGTGGCTGGGGTCCTTCTCCTTTACCAAGCCACTGTCAACAAAAGGTGAAACAAGTTGCAGAGAATGGAGAGAAGAGCAGATGTCAACTCGGGATTTGCGGTTGTTTTCAGACAATTTATGGGGCACCCATTTTCCAAGTTGTTGAAGATGACGATGAACAGTTATATGGTTTGAATTGAGAACTACTGCCAATTCCTCAACTGATAAAGCAGGGTTTTCTTCAAGGGCTGTTTCAAGAAGCTTTTCATCAAACTCAACTGGACGTCCGGTTCGATCTTCATCTTCAAGGGTGAAATCTCCACCTCCGAATTTTGCAAACCATCTTCTGCAAGTTCTTTCATTCACACATTCCTCTCCATAAACTGAGTGAATGTTTCTAGCCGCTTCGGCTGCTGAGTTTCCTTTCTTGAACTCATAAAGCATTATGTGCCTCAAATGATTCTTGGGTACTTCCATGTTAGCAGGGTTTTAATCAAACAAAATTTAATTCTATTGTCCTCTGAAATAAAATTTGATCAGTTTAAATGCATCTAAACATAAAAATAATGTTCAGCTCCATTAGACATTATAAAATACTCTTTAAATTTCGTTCATTTTAACAAAAAGTTAAAATTTGGACATAACTTATGGGATGACCTAATAGATTTATTTTTATTTTATTTAGTATAATTCAGTTAATATTCACCCGTTCCCACTGATTGCAAACATACACTACCCGAACCAGAGATTAAATAACGATAATAACAATAAGGATGAGTACAATAGTCTTAATATAAATAGTGTAAATAAGTGTTATGGTCCAGGTTAGGACCAAGGAAGAACAACACGAACACAAGAGTAGAAATAACGAAGATATATTACACGGAATAGGTGTGAGTATGACTGTCAGTCTGGTTTGGAGTGAACTACTACCGGCTAGACTCGATTCGTCCCTCTCTCTTGAGAGGCGTAGTATACATAGTGTTAGAAAGAGTTTAAATGTCGCTCCAGGAATAACCCGACTCCGCTGCCGTGATTCATCTTTACAAAAGCCAAATTAAACCAAATATGCAGTATGGCTGTCATATCTGGTCTGGAGCGACACAACCTTCACTTCCGAGTCTAAGTAGAGCTGCAATCGTTTACGCGGTGCTGAGGGGAGATACTTATCTCTGTAACCTTTTTCACAAAAATCGCAACACTATCGTTATTCTGTTGCAATATTCAGATGAGATTCATTTTTTTTAGTTCCAGTAATTCGTTTATTTAAATCAACTATACGTTATACTTATACTTATACTGAAAAATTCACCTTATTTATTGACTGACCCTCGTAATAGTAAGTGTTGTAATCTAGAAAGAGGAATAACTAGAACGGAGGTTGGAAATCAAATGGTAATCATTATAACATTAAGAAAATACAATACTCGCCAGCGGCATGAAGTAGGTAAACCACTCCAAGTGGTGGACTACTTAGACAGCATATTATTCCCACTTAAAAAAGTTTCCAACGTATTTATGTGGATTGGAACATACCCATTAGTGTTCATACGTACGGTATATAACAGTAAGCAAACAATATATATATACATGTGAAAAAGAAGTAAAACAAAGAATATAAAAAGAGTAAGCTTCTATCTGTATTAGAAGTCCTTACAGCGAAAAATTCACCTGATTTATTGAATGACCCTTGTATATTAAAGTATTCATTAAAGCGCATTTTTCTGATTC
The DNA here is from genome assembly GCA_964036315.1 of Acanthosepion esculentum. Taxonomy (NCBI): domain Eukaryota; kingdom Metazoa; phylum Mollusca; class Cephalopoda; order Sepiida; family Sepiidae; genus Acanthosepion; species Acanthosepion esculentum. Next base: position 7,454,338 of record OZ038476.1, read on the forward strand.
AAATATTAAAAAAAAGATCGGTAAGATAAAAGAAGCTGCATATGTGAGTTTTCAGAGAAAGCATAATTATTGTAGATTTTACTAGTACAGAAAGTGGTGCAAGATTAAGTAATTTTAGCAGATTAGGCTAACCATTGCGTGAATTGAAACTCTTAAGGTTATTCAGCTATGGAAGTGTTACTGGTAGTTATGGGGATCGCAATGGCTCACTCCAGAGCCCAATCTCGCACGTCTTCCCACTTTCAAAAAGGAATTTTAAAACATTTTACCTTGTTTACAAATCATTGTAACATATCTGCACATCTCAGAACTGGAGACAACCTGAGGGAACATGTCGTCTATTCCTTTGTCTCCACTACGAACAGTAGAGATTAAAATCAAGTGAGAATCTTCTGTTCAATGACCTGAAATAAGAAGACAGAAAATCACCCAAAAATGTAGAAAGGAATTCCACAGAGCAGATGAATTATACATGAATGACAGCAAAGAAAAAAAAACTTTTAAAAATACGACAATGTTTTTCAGTATTTATGTTATTTTAAAAATATTTATTCCCATCACCTCTAACCGATATAATCGGCAGGGTTAGCGCAAGAATACAACTTCAGCAGTTTTACTCGTTTTATGCTGAAGAAAAAGACAAATAGGGAATTGACAGATGTAACCTTTAATGAATACAGTAATCCGGAAAGTGAGTGAAAATCTCTCCGCTAGAACATGAAAGCATTAAGAATAATCTGTTCCTTTTGTTCTTATCCTCACCGCGGTAAGTTGCGCAGAAGGCTGGTAGTGAATTCTCTTCATAAAACATCCAACATCAAAATGTAGAACCGGGAAACTGTAGAAATGAACTTTCCTTAAAATCAGTTAACAAAATATACAAGAGATATGGTGGTGTCGATTATAGAACTGACCGTATTCAGGATGTCATACAATTTTCTAACACTGTATATTAAAGAATATTCATATATATATATATATATATATATATATATATATATATATATATATATATATATATATATATATATGCACATATATATATATATATATATATATATATGCACACATATATATATATATATATATATATATATATATATATATATATATATAACCTGGTGGCCTGATGATAACGTCTAGCATAAAACAGTCTGTCGCTGGATTCAATGCTCACTATATTTACATACGCACTATCCCTGATATTGGGCACCTAATCCCTTAAATATAGCAAACCTTAAAACATACATACATATATATATATATATATATATATATATATATATATATATATATACATATATATATATATATATATATATATATATATATATACATATATATATATATATATATATATATATACATATATATATATATATATATATATATATACATATATATATATATATATATATATATATATATATATAGACACTACAGTTCAAATGTTGAGGACATCCCTGGTAATTCTTTTTATTTGGCCCAGAAATGAGCTGTTTTGTACTTTAAATACGAAATAATTGCGTGACATGAATTTTTATTAGAAATTTTATTATTACAAAGAAAAACAAACTAATGGAAAAGCGCACTTCGAATCATTAAAAAAAAATGAAATCGATTATTAAACTAATACTTGAGAAATGATTGCAACGAATGGCAATGATTTGTGCGGCAGTAATCCAGGCTAAAGAAGGATATTTTGAGTTGTGCAAAATTTGCTATTTTTCCAAAAAGATTTTGATGCAAAGATTTGCTTTTTTACTCTTTCCGGATCTCGAAAAAAAAGACAAAATTTTAAACGTTGATCCTTGTTCTTTTCAATCGTTTCACTTGCATTAATTCATAAAATGTAATACGATCACTGGTCCTGTTTTCGTGACAATCTCTGATCGTTTTGAAAAAGCTGACAACTTAATCTATTTTTGCATTGGTTTCTATATTTCGACGGTTATATATTGTTTTTTGTTTTCAGCCATATATCCACATAGCAGTATGGCCAAGTGTTGCCCGTGCTTGATTCAAAAATCGTACGACTCATACAGCAATCGCTATCACTTGACTTAAAATATTTTTGCCCTATCTTACCTGTAAAGGAGTGCCCTTTGCCGGGCTGATGTTGCGACATACCTTACTTGTTGTTATCTAACACTGCGAATTTTTTCTAAGCTCTATACTAAACATTAAATCAGTTAGGAAGGAAGGACTAAACAAAATGAACACAAAACGATCAGCTTTAAAAAAAGGACTCGTAACTGGAAAAACTGAATGAAAAAGTAATGTAGTAGAAATGGATTTGAATTGAATTTCAAGTTGGTATTCCTGTCTAGAAGAACTCGACGGCTTGAATTTGAATTCAGTCCTTCCAATCTTTTGCAACGCTGGTATCTTTAAATTACATGCACATTCAAAATAAGGAATAGTAAAATTTAAATAGAAAAATGTCCATATATATATATATATATATATATATATATATATATATATATATAAATATAAACGTGGACATGGAAGTCAGCACTTAGAGGCGACAGTCTGTTTCATGCTAGTGCAATCGTCAGGCTTGAAACAGACTGTCGCCTCTAAGTGCTGACTTCCATGTCCACTTTTATATTTACACACGCTCTATCTCTGATATTGAGCACTTTACCCCATAAATATAGCACACTTTAAGACTATATTTCTGCATATATATATATATATATATATATATATATATATATATATATATATATATATATATATATATCAAGAGTGTAAGAGAGAGAGAGAGAGAGAGCAAGAGAGAGAAACGGACAGATATATAAACACAGAGAGAGACAAATATATATGTGTGTGCGTGTATGTATGTGTTTGTGGACGTATATGCATATATATAATATTTATATGAGAAAATTAACAATATATAAAATACAAAATAATTCTTTCAAATTGATTTGAAATTATAACAACATATATGTTCCAGTTTTATATGAAGTGGAAACATTGTTAACGAGAGTTTAAAAATGAATATGAAAAAATAATATCGATTCGAAAATTGCTAGAACCACGTAATTAGACGATCTCAAAAATTTCAAGAAAATGAGAAGTGATATGAAATATAATTAGTTGCTTAATAATCTTTAAAAGCTACAAAAGCCAATACGAAGATTGTCTACAGGGTTTCTCCTGAATTGGAGGAAAACCGAAGCTAAAGTGAACATTTGGATTTCACCATTCTAATTAATGCTATGTGCATAAATGGGAAATACCTCTTTATAATCGGTAATCTTTGACATTAAGAGATTATCATGGCTCAAATAATTATTATAAGGAGAAGTCGAGGTATATATTGAAAATATTGTTGAAAAAAGCTAGGTTATTTATTTGCAGAAAAAATAATTTGAAAGCAGAAATGTGTCGATACAAATATGTATAAACACCTGCGGACCGGTAGATAAAGATCTTGAAGAAGAAGACTAATGAATGAACAAGGAAACAGTTCAACGGATCATTCCACTGAAATAATTCATAATTCTTGTTATATAAAGGTAATTAGAGGATTACGTGTTAGCCTTGCTACAAAATGTTAATAGACGAATACCGTTAATAATCAATAACTATAGACATAATTGATAAGCTTCCAGAACTATAAAGAAAACCAATTGAAAACATCTACCAAGAAATTTTCAAAATATCTTATCGTCAGAGTAAACAGGTTTCACAGTATGTCTGAGAATTGGTGTTGTGATCTAGTGAAAGACACTGATTATAATTGACTACAGACATATTATTTTCTCTTGTAAGCTCATTTTCCAATCATATCCGCTAATTATGTACAATAGAAAATGTCCTGACCGTCAATTTAAAATATTCACATAGATTCAAAGGCCGATTTATAGAATTAATTCCGCAAATCACATTGCATGTTTTCAGATCGAGATAGTTTAAACGTTAGCCAGTGTTTTTCATTTGCTCTTTTTTATAAATAATAATAATAATGATGATAATTATCATTATTATTATTGTTATTATTATGTAAATAATTATTTGATTAGATTTGCTAACTTCTCCGATTTTGCTGGGGGGGGGGTATAACAATGATAACTCAGTTCCTAACCGCAGTTTATATGAACACTATTTTCTTGATCTCATGAACAGTGCTACCACCTGCGTACTCTTAATGATGCCACGTATCTCCGAGTCATCCTCCTTGGTCAAAACATTACTAGATATAGTCCCGAGTACACCTCCCACAAAAGGGCTCAAAAGGGGGTATCTGTTTGGTATATTTCCTGCCAGGTGCTGGTACCTCTGTATTTTCGCTAGTGCCGCCTTCATCGTATATCAGGATCCATTCAGGTATGCATTTATGCACAAGTGTGATATCAGGATGATTTCTCTCCAAGCGCTTGTCAGTCCTTATAGTCGTATCCCACCAGAGATTCACTGGTTCATACTCGAGAAAATATTTTTTGTGATTGTATTACACCAGTCATTAAGTTCAGATGAAGGCTTGTCGTCTTCATGGTCTAGATGATTTATTCGTTTGAAGATCTTTTCATCACTGAGAAGAGAGTAAAGGTGCTTTATTGATAATTTTGAAATAGGTCTGAACAATTTGGGTGATATCCCTGTGGGAATCTCGATCAGACGAGATTGCGAATGGTAAAACTGGTAAACCGTCATATTTACACGATGAAGTTGCACGGTCTGCACATGGGTTTGTCTATTTCGGCAATACGCCACGTCGTGGACTGAACTCACAGCTTCCAGTGGTGAATTTAGACTAACAGTTTTACCTACAATTTGGCTTTTAACAGACACTAAATAATTCGTATAAATGAACGAATATCGGATTATAACCATTCAAGAAACGTGAACGATTTCCTCTATCATGTTTATATAGTAAGTCAAAAACATTTCTCATATTTTTGTTTCTAAATTTAACACAGAAACAGAGAAATAGTTTCTTATTACAAAACCTTCAATGTGAGACAGACGCTACAGACATCATACTTTTACCAGGATCCAGGAGTAACGAATGCATACTTCATTGGCTGATTTGTATTTCGGCTTTTTTGCTAAACTTGTATTCCCCAAATAATATTTGTAATATTTCAACCGCACGGACGAAAGATGTGCCTTAGCAAATAAAATTTTATTATTTTTAAAGGTGAACAGAAAATTACTTAAGATACTTATGAAGCAATGACATTTTATTTACATAAGTTCATTTTAAACATTCATTTTTCATATCTATTCTATATATAATATACTTTACATGCATTGAAACATCTTGCTATAGTTTAATGAATTTATGAAAATGAAAACTTTGCTGATATATATAAAGACATTTCCGTCTGTCCTTACACGAACATCTAGATGCATTGTATAAAATCTGCCATATTTATAGGGAATAGGCCCGAGTACTTGAAATATATGGTTTATAGATGAAGACATTGTGGGCAGAAGAATCCACTCTGCTTGTTGATTATCAGATTCACGCATCAGTGCCATATTCAAACCAAGACCTTGTCTGATGATCACATTGCATTCAAGCATGAAGTGTTATTTCCTGAGTCCCCACAGTCTGTCTATGTCTCACTCAGTTTTTCCCGCTCCTCCTTCCTCTCCTCCTACTCTCACTCTATAAATATACATACATAGTCATTTTTCAGTCGCAATAGGTATCTCAAATATGTTTGGTTAAATTATAATGATTAAGTTTTGTTTATCATTTTTTTTTTAAATTTAAGTCTTCAAATTTCTGAATTAGTTCTTTTGTGTTATTGGCAAATTTATGCAAAATTCATATTTAATTTAATTGTATGTTATTTTCATTAAGAGTACTTTCGAATATGGCAAAATACGTTTTCAAGGATAGTTCTCTGTCTATTTACGCAAGTTGTTTTCTTATTTCCGGTGTTCTCACGTTTGATGGAAACAAATTTCAAGTCGCCCAAGTTGACATCATATAAATTGTCAAATGTTGTCTGCTTCTATTTCGTTACAACAAATTCGAGAATTTGGAATCTTTGTCCTATATCTTATATAAAATGTAGGTGTTATCTAAAAACATTTACTCATGTTAATATTAATTTGGTCTTTTGCCAGATGATCTTCCATATATGTGTGAATATATATATATATATATATATATATATATATACGTATTAATTATTTTGCACGAAGAAAGTGATAATCCCAGAGTCACTTTAGTGAGAAGAAATATTGTAGGTGATGTGGAAGCATCAAACCAGGAGAATGATGTAAAGGCAAAAAATATGAGAAAAGAATAGAAAGTGTGGTTACATCTAAATAGTTCAACAGTGGTACACTGCAGTGATATCGGGTTGCCAATTTATTTGCAAACTTAAATTCAACGAGTTGAGGAATCAAGGAAGAAAGAAAATCAAAATAACATCGATGAAAATAGTATATATATATCTATATATATATCTATATATATATCTATATATATATATATATATATATATATATATATATATATATATATATATATATATATTAGAAGCACCAGACCAGATGTAGCGACATCAATGAATATATATATATATAAGTAGTAATCCAAATCAATTTTATTAATATAAAGTATTAAACTGAACCACAAAAGAGATAATTTTTATTAGGGAGAATATAAGTGAATTAAGCCCAAACAAATTACCCTCATTAACATGTCGCCCTCAGGAAACAATTCCATGGATTTGTCAATGCAAATACATTTATTTCCCTGGGTTTGTCAATACAAAAAAAAATAACAATGTATTTGCATTGAAAAATCCAGTATTTTTTCCCCGGGGACGAAATGTATAGGGTAATGTGTTTGGGTTTAATTGATTGTAATTCATTCATATATATACAAGTAGCATGGCCTGGCGTTGCCCGTGCTTGATTAAAAAATCGTACGACTCATACAGCAATCGCTATCACTTAAAATATTTTTGCCTTTCTTTGCCTTTAAAGGAGTGACCTTTGCCGTGCTGATGTTGCTACATGCCTTATTTCTTGCCTATCTAACACTGCGAATTTTTTCTAAGCTCTATACTAAACATTAAATCTGTTACGAAAAAAGAACTAAACAAATTGAACACAAAACGACCAACTTTAAAAAAGGACTCGTAACTGGAAAAACCGAATGAATAAAGAATGTTAACAACAACTATTTTTTCACACCCAACCCAGTTCTGCTGAATCAGAATCAACATTGACTTTAAGCAAGCGAGTGAGCCAATTGGAGTAAAGTGTCTTGCAGATTTAAATTCTTCCCACTTGTGACGAATGCAGCTTTCGATTTTTTTGCATGCTAGTTAACATTTGTATCAGTCAGCGTTTAGCTCTCACTCTGGCCAGTAGAATCTTCCTGCCTATACGTGGCAACCAGCTATTGACTCTCACTCTGGCCAGTAGAAAATGGCCGCAAACTACATGAAAACTACCGTAGAAGCATGAAAACATCTATTATTTCCACTATCGATGGGAGTTGGGACATAGTCGATGCAAAGTCGGTCTTGGCCTTCTCGCTAACTTGGCGCATGTGCATGTAAATTTTGGTTACACACAAAAACACATCCTTCCTTATATATATATATATATATATATATATATATATATATATATATATATATAAAGTTTTAAGTTAGGCTATATTTATGGAATAAAGTGTTCAATAGGATGGATAGAGCGTATGTACATATAAAAGTGAACACTGAAAAAAAAAACACTCACGGGAGACAGACTGTTTCCTGCTTATAATTATATTCCAAGACCAAAACAAACTATTAAATAACCGATCAAATCTAATCTTAAAAATGTATTTACTACGTAACCAAAATATCAAAAACCGAAAAGTATAAATAAATTAAAATAAATTAATACAAATAAATAAATATATAAATCACCCCATCCAAAATAACCGTTAGAGTGTACTACCCACAATGCACCACTTACCAATATATATAAATAGTCTAGAAAGACAAAAAACATGTAGCCTGATGATTGCATCTAGCATAAAACAGTCTTTCGCCTCTGAGTGTTGAGCTCAATTTTCATTCATATATATATATATATATATATATATATATATATATATATATATATATATATATTGCAGAATGTATGAAAAAGTGTAAAAATATTTCTTGAGAAGCATTTTTTCCTTTAGTGGCTTACCGGAGTAAAATTGTTATGTTGGTGCTACTGCACTTGCACACAATAAAGAGAGGTTGGTGATTTTGAATTATTTCATTTTTACTTTTCTCTAGTCGATTTCATTTAGATTCATTTTCTTTCCATTAATTTTGTCATTAGATATCCCACACTGTGATAAGAGAATTTCTCCCAGGAATGATGAAATATTATAGGAGCCAGGGCGAAAATTTACTGTAGATGTCTTTGCGATCAAGGAACTCTCTAGGCATTTTCGTCGGAGTGAATTGTTTCTCCTTTGACCAGAGACGCATTTTTAATGTCAGAACTGTGATCAATTTCTTTACGGTGGACAACCAACGCATTTGATATATTGTATTAATTTAAACGATCGTCTGTAATAATAATTAATTGGGCCTTCGGCTTGTTCAGAAGTTTTTGAGTCCCGAAGTCTCTGTATATTTTTATCATTGGATGCTCTCCTGGCCGCAGTTTCATGTGGGTTCTCATTTGCACGGGGCTTTCTTTTCTTTGCTGCAGTCTTGGCTCTTTTAATTGCAATCAGGTCCTCGGTTGGTGGAGATTTCTTTTTGCGTGGCATACTGTTCCCGTATGCATTAAACAACAATAAACTACAGATGAACTGAAATTTATTATTGCAATATTTAATCTAACATTTTAAGAGTTCAACGATAATTCTTCGGCTGCAACTTAATTTCAAGATACTTTGATATATGTAGGTCCTTACTTTCCGTACAGGCAATTATTGGGTGGCATTCGGTGGATTTCAGAACTAAATGCAAATATCCTCGAATTTATTTCCACGTTATAAAAACTGTTATTGTACAAAAATTTAATCTCCTAAAACACTCGCAATAAGGAACACTTAGGAATACAAATTTTCAGGATTGCAGGTTCGGATCTCGCCCGGGTTGACATTGACATTCGCATATATATACATATATACATATATATATATATATATATATATATATATATATATATATATATATATATATATATATATAGTCCTAAAGTGTATATAGTCCTAAAGTGTGATATATTTATGGGATAAAGTGCTCAATATCAGAGATAGAGAGTGTGTAAATATAAAAGTGAACATAGAAGTCAACATTTAGAGGCGAAAGTCTGTTTCATGCTAGATGCAATCGTCAGGCCACTGATGGCCTGGCGATTGCATCTAGTATGAAACAGACTGTCGCCTCTAAGTGTGAGCACTTTATCCCATAAATATATCTATGTTCACTTTTATATATATATATATATTTATATATATATATATATATATATATATATATATATATATATATATATGAATGCATATTTGGGCAACAACATATCTTATAAAACCTGTTTCGTTGAATATGAATAAGACGGACAATTAAATTTATTTTATATTTAGTTTTTCCAACATGCTTAGATTTTTCGTTTCGTTGGTGTAAGGGCGTCCAAAAATTGCTCGTATTGTCTATTTTCCTTAGGGATTTCGGACATTTCTTTAAGCCTTTTTAAAATGATTTTTCGTAATTATTCATAATTCCATTTCATTTTTAACTGTTGCATTTGTTATGTTGTTTCGATTACTAGTAGGAGCGTTTATTCCGAGCTTTGCCTGTTGAGAGCAGCTCGAATTAGTAGAAACATTTTTTTAAATTTTTTTACAAATTACCAATGCTGTTGAATAAGGTGAGATTTATACTTGGGGAGAGATGTTTTATGTAAATTTGTCACTCACAGCGATATGTTTCGTTAATATTATTTATATAAAATATTTTAGTGTTTTTGACCGATATAGGTAGATAATTTATGACAAGAAACAGAGTCAAATAAATTTTGAATTAATCAGAAATTTTGTCATAGTCGAAGAAACATCTATACTTATATATATATATATATATATATATATATATATATATATATATATATATATATATATATATATATATATATGTATGTTTGTTTGTGTGTATGTTTGTGTGTGTTTTGTGTGTATATAAAGAGGTGAATGAAATGTATATATTCTATATTCATAATAATGCTCAAGCAGAGGACTAATTTAATAACATCTAAATTCAATAAACGAACCTTGATGTATCTTAACGCCATGCTCTACATTAGCTAATATTTGCTTTTCTTTCTGATCTTCCAGAAAGGAAATCCAGCGATATTAACATTCCCCAACCCTTTCTCATCACTGGATAAAAAGGATAATGCAGGTATGTTATGAATTATTTATTAGCTCTCGTCTTGCGTACACAATGTCGCTAGCTAGTTTTAGAGTATACTGGTCCTGTTCAAACTGTTGATCTCACCGAATTATGCGTTATCTCCCAGAAATTTTAACCGGGTTTTGCTCAGCTTAGTTGCAATTTCAATAACGCATGAGCGCTGACTAGGTATCTGCAACGAGGTTTCTCAGGTCTATCAGATTGATAGACTTGAACTGGATAATTGCTTTGATTTTACGCATTATCAAACTATTCATGTTATTTAAAGACATTTTTCTAGATTATAAGTGTTATTGATTATAGATATAATGACTATTTTCTGACACAATTCTCTAATTCACCTATTTCTGTGCGACCTCATGTGTTATTCATTATTTATCTAGTCTATAAAATACAACTGTTAAAAAGAACGTTATTCCTTCTTTGTGAATTCTACACAGGGATATTTTCAATGGCTTAAATAGCAATACGATTACGTCAATCAGACTGCATTTTTTGCATTCTTTTCTGAAAATTGTTGTACAGCGTCGCTTCTCTTTGGTTCATTAAACCAAAATATTTTATTATTTAGAATGTATTTTTCACATTCAAGCTGTATTAACACTATATCTAATATAACCAAAGTTTTCTGTGGTGATGTTGTTTATTCGGTCATTGTCAAGGCCATCTTTTCTTCAGATATTATGAACAGTAGAAATATTGCAATTTTTCTGGTTATCAAAAGAAATCCTTACAAAAATGATTCGTTTTCTTCCAATGTCCAGATGCTACCTGCAATCATGTATCCATTCGATAAACTTACTTTTCATTATGTTAAAATATTACGATGCATTTCACTACTAATATTTTAGTTGCTTTAAATCGTCTTGCATTTCGAGTAACCATTGTATATAATTTGAATCTTCTTAACATTATTCGAAAAGAAATATTTTGTGGATTACAAGTCGGGGCAGGTTTTTATAGTGTCATGCATGTTCCCTTGAGAATAATCGCACTAACAAGCATATTTTTATTTTGACAATGAACCTCTACGCTAAACTTTTTTTTCATGGTTTATTTTAAATTTGAAAAGTCTCGTTGCAAGAATATCAAGTGTGAATGACGCTGGTGATAGCATCATATGTATGCTCAGATGCAGAAAGATACATCTTTTAATAATATCCGAATAACCTTTTCCTAATTTAATTTCGTTTATCTTTTATTCGGCATTGAATGTTCGATAATATATACGTTGGACCTATTATTTCTTAAATGGATTCAAAATCAGATCATCATCATCATCATCATCATCATCATCATCATCATCATCATCATCAATCCCATGACTGGGTTAGGGTTGTGGGGTCGCTACGCAACTGACCACTCCCATTTATATAACTGGGTTGAAAACTGAAGCTGTATCCATTCATTCTTGGAAACCATCCATCTTTAGGTCAGACCAAATTCGATGTCTTCTCTTCCAGCATGGAATTTGATTTTGCCACGGCCATTGATTTCATGGGTAAATTGCCATTCAATTCTAGAAAGGCCTCCACCCAGCGATACCGTGTCATCCCCCGCACTAACCGCATACATATTTTTATAGGCTTGTTTCTTGTCCCCCATCTATAGGTTAAACAGAAAGGTAGATTGAGTTTTGTTGCCTTTGCTGGTAACTTTCTAAGAGAAGGAAAATTACGAATTAGAAAACGTGGAAAAATCAACGGGTAACTGCTCCTTTTTTCCAGAAAAATGCAAAGTAATTCACAAATCAGATTATGATAAACTGGAATCTCTGGAAAGTCTTGGTCAACCTACGCTGTTGAGAGGCATACGACTTTAATTAATTATGTATGCAATTTCAGATCACTTAATTATGATTAATAAGAATATTCCTCATCTTCACCAAGATTTTAAAATCTAAACCATTTCACCTATCAGAAAGTCAAGCTTTGTTTTTCTGCACATCAGTATTGGTGATCGGATTTGGGAATTCTTACAAAATGACGAGATTTAAAAAATAAAACATATTTAATAAAAATTATTGTATGCGGTATAAATATGGGACCAATATCCTTCGATAGATTAACATGAATATAAAAACAAGGATTCAAGTGTAATTAATTCATGGGAAATGATTCATTATTGAACTTTAGAAAAAGTTGGTAGACTTCGAAGATTGCAAATCTTTACTAATCATTTTTTTCTGTTTATTACACCAAATCGCACATGCGCACACATACTCTGCACATCATATAAATATACCACCGTGGAGTAATGGATAACGGCTTGGATTGAGGAATCGGAGAGCCGAGTTCGAATTCCAGTCGAGTCCATTACATTCACTTACGGGCTAATACCCTTGGGAAAGGTGTGAATCCTCTGCTTCTCCCTCCAACTATGGGTAAATAGCAGGACAGACTGGGTTCTATAGCCTTGGATGGCAACTGGTCTAGGAGAAGGACAACTCTGAATTCAAAACCTGCGGAGGGTCGTTTGGGGACCTTGTGGCTTTCGTTGCACCAGGTCCCTGTATTCGTCCCTCCAAAAAGTGTGGATGGCCCTGCACAAAGCCTTCCCCACTATAATCAAATCCTGTGTGGGTGTCGGGCTTTCGGTTTCTAGGAACTGATCTGTCTGGCCCTCATACGTCGAGTTCGACGGGAGAGTCCATCATCATCATCATCATATATATATATGTGTGTGTGTATATATATATATATATATATATATATATATATATATATATATATATATATATGTGTGTGTGTGTGTGTGTGTGTGTGTGTGTGTGTGTGTTCATAGACTCAGTTATATGTATACACAGCTTTATGCACACAGGCATATAGATGCCTACAGTTACGCAGAAATATCCTGAAATCGTTATTAGGAGAATTATCATCTAAATGTATCATGTTTAAAGTATGGGAATAATAGAGATGTAATAGTTTAAGAGGCTTGAGAGTGAAGGAAAATAAAAGTATAAAGTAAGTCAATAACATCGATCTGCCCCATATATATATATATATATATATATATATATATATATATGGGGTATATTTTATATTTACACACGCTCTATCTCTGATATTGAGCACTTTACCCCATAAATATAGCACACTTTAAGACTATATTTCTGCATATATATATATATATATATATATATATATATTAGGATATTACATAGAAAACGTCAAAGTCGCTACACAATTGCAAACGTGTTTCGATGCGTATCAACGCATCTCATCAGGCGATTTAGAATTACTGGCGAGTGAACGATTTATTTGTAAAGAGAGATAGACAGACAGAGACAGAGGGAAAGAGGAGAGGGTTATAGTGGATGATTGGCCAGGGTGTAAGCTAGTCCCTCTCCATAAAATAAAAATGCAATAAAGAAACAAAGACATACAACATTTTTAAATTAGAAATTCATTAAGTCATAAAGGTAAACAATCAGTTACTTAAAACCAATGTGAGATGGCATTTTCAAAACTAAAGTTCATAAGTACAAGGTTAAGAATTTCGCTATCCGAAGAGAACTTTGAAGAATACGCGTTGTTAAATATGGAATAGGGATGTTTTGATTAATTGGATACGGAGCCAAGCATTAGCAGATTCGAACAATCAATGATTCCGGTTAATACAACGGCCAGCATGCGATGCTTTATTTTGATTTGGAACTTTTCATGCGCAAATGGTAAAGTAAACAATTTTAAAATATCAAACAAATTTAAATTAAAGAAAAATAATTATATTATAAATGTTTGTATTAATATTTCATTTATTATATGCTGTCAACAACATGTAGATTATATGTACACTGTAATTAATAAGAAATTCACATTTCCCCCAAAAATGTAATTGTGGCATTGTTTAATATATGTATTTTGAAAATGTTATTTATTTTTATGAAACTTAAAAGATACGATTTTAACGGAGACTTTCGAAACCCATGGTATTATTTTAATTCGCAAAACCGATACTTCGGTTTCATCTCATCAGACAATAAATGGATTTAGAATTTTACCAGGAACAAAATGAAATATAAATAATTAGAATAACTCATCTCAGAAATATAGACAAATAAACATTTTCATATTAAAGAAAATTATCAGAAATGCGTTTTATATAAAACAATTATTAAATTTAAAAATTAAAACAAAATGAACCAGCAATACACTTTTGATTAGAATTACCAACATTTTATAGCAAAATTACAAACAATATGTTTTCCCATTCTTGAAGACATACAATTCCAAAAAAATATTTAGATTTCGACATTAAATAACCCATAGATGTTGATAAGCCGCTAAACAAAACAAAGCCAGCCAATAATAGAAAACAGTATCGACTTTTTGGTAAATTGGTTACTATTAAATAGTGGAATTATATTTCAGGTTATATCTCATCTCATTGTCATCCAATGGGGGGGGGGCAGCTCAAACACAGAGAGATTCCGTGTGAAATTGGCTGATCAAAGTTTCATATTTTTACACATATCAAAGACATAATTCTTCAGTTCACATATTTGAAATCCAAGATGAAGTAATCCTTTTCTTACGAAATTCCACGCAAAACAAAATTCACCATTTAGATAAATTCTCATCCACACTCTTGAACGACAAGTTTACAAATTAACATAAACAACGAGTAAAACAGATTTGACGATGAGGAATATTAGTTTTTTCTCATCGACAGTAAGTATTATCTATATGTCACCCTTACTATTGTATGAAAAAGCGTATAAATTAATAACGAAATTGTTTAAAATATTCAATTTGATAATTAAATTTTGATTTAGTTCAATTGTTTCTCTGTCAAAGAGAAAACATCTTGAAAGTTTCATCTGTTTTGACATAATGTCTGGCAAGTGTTTAACGCTCAATATAGAGTAAAAAATATGTATAACATCTTTCTTTAACCGTAGAGAATCAGTCGATACGAACTTGGGATGAATTTGTAAAATTTAGTTTAGGTTCCGTTGAATATATTCAAGAAAGTAAGAGAGAAGGCGTGACATAACTGGCGATGC
>OZ038476.1:7472245-7494745 GCA_964036315.1 Acanthosepion esculentum
CATTCGGTTTTTCCAGTTACAAATCCTTTTTTAAAGCTGATCGTTTTGTGTTCATTTTGTTTAGTTCTTTTTTCCTAAAAGATTTAATGTTTAGTATAGAGCTTAGAAAAAATTCGCAGTGTGAGATAGGCAAGAAGTAAGGCATGTAGCAATATCAATACGGCAAAGGGCACTACTTTAAAGGCAAGGAAGGGCAAAAATATTTTAAGTCAAGAGATACCAATTGCTGTATGAGTCGTACGATTTTTGCATCAAGCACGGGCAACGCCGGGCCATGCTGCTAGTATATATATATATATATATATATATATATATATATACTATATATTTAATGAAATGTGCTTGAAAGAAGGATTGCTGCCTAAATACACAAATATATATATATATATATATATATATATATATATATATATATATATATATATATATATATATATACACATAGGATGTCCCAAAATAATGTATACACACTTTGAATCGTTATAACTTATTCAATTTATGTATTTGAATTGGAAATAAACAAAGGAGAAAGAATACACATTTAATTATTTGTAAATAAATACAAGAAAAACAATACACATTTAAAGAATTTGAGAGTAAAATATACAAAAATCATAGAAAATTAACTGTAATAAGACAAAAGCTACTTGGGGCAATGTCAGAATGTTCATATAATGATGAGCTCATATCGAGTTTTGTTCTGTGCTGTTCTGTTCAATACACTTGTCATATCTTGAAGAATTATATCTACAAACTTCCAGTATCATTTCTTCTGGTATTTGAGCACTTTCTTCTTCCATTGATACTCTCATGTCAGCAATTGTTTCTAGGTTTCCTGCTGTAAAATTTGTCTTTTAGAAACCCCCACAAATGAAATTCAGTGGTGTCAAATCGGGTGATCTAGGTGGGTATTCAACTGCCCCTCTTCTTCCAATCAATATGTTTTGTATATTTTCATCCATAAAAGTTCTCACATCACGGTAATGTATTATTAACTATTAATATTTAAAGAGTGTATACATTATTTGGAGATACCCTGTATATATATATATATGTTTATATATATATATATATATATATATATATATATATATATATATATATATATATATATATATATATATATATATATATGTATATATATGTATATATATATATATATATATATATATATATATATATATGTATATATATATATATATGTATATATATATATATATATATATATGTGTGTGTGTGTGTGTGTAATATTAGTGGTAAATATACACATACATATGAAATCATATATTTAAAATGTAACTATATATACATACATACATACACATACATATATGTATAAAAAATAATTCCAAGAGGATAGAATCCAGGTAGAACTCAATGTCCAGGACAGAGTAAGGATATAATAAAAAGACTTAAACACTAATATTCCATGGTCATAATTTATTCCATTGGAATCGTAAATAAGTTTCAATTCATCAGACCTACAAATTCAAAAAGAAAACAGAAAAAACATCTCCGGGAATAAAAAATAAAATTAAGTGAGAGTGTATGTATGAGAGTGAGAGTGTAAGTATGAGAGTGTGGAGTGTATGTATGAGAGTGAGAGTGTAGAACCAAAAAGAAAAGTTACCTGATAATATGCATACTCATATTTGATGGGAATAAATAATTTTAAATAAGTAAAAGTTTACTGAATTAGTGAAATAATTTAGCCACCTTTGCCGTCATTGTCATAAAGTTTACATAAAAAAAAAAAATCTGGCAATATACATATTTGGTTATACTCGATAAGAATAAATAATTTTAAATACTGTAAGTAATTCTAATACATTTACTTGGTTTTAAAAAGAAATATACTATATTAAATATTAAAAATCATTTTTTAGAAAGGTGGATAAAACATATTCTAGCCTAAACAGTCCCTCAAAATCTTTAAATATACAAATAGAAAAAATACCATAAGAATTTTTGCCGTTAGAAAAAAAACCAGATGACATGAATTTAGCGGATGTCAGAATTTGTTAAAAGATACATCCCTACCCATCCCTAAACATAACCCCGCTTTCAAATGTAACTATTAACTGATACAACGAAAATTTAAAAATTGAAATAAAATGTCCAGATCTGTTACTTTACCTCTTATCTTGTTCATTTTGCAAATGTTATTCATTTTAGACCTTAATCTATAACTTTGAAACTGCATGCTTGTACTTGGCTTCTCTCGTGGCAGACTTTGCACCAGAAAGCATATTATGGAATTGGACCAGAGAGTGGGACGGGGAATGCACAAACCTTTCGCACTTAATTAATCTCAGGTGCAGGTCGTCCTACGACACTAAATGAAATGGACTCTACTCTCACGAATGGACTCAACGCAAATACTCATGCGTCGTCTCATAACTACAGAATCCATACATACAAATCTATAACTTTTATCATTATGGGTATATTTATGCTTACTTCAGCAGCAGTTAAGTGCTTTTTCCCAGACAGTGTCTCCATGAGAATATCTACAAAACTTTTAAAATATTAATTTTATTTTAATATATTCTGTCACTAATAGACAAAAAAATGTAAAAGTGTTGGGTATATATCTCATTGCGCGAAAGCAATGCAGAAATTATTAGAATAACATAAAAACATGAAACAGACACACACGGACGCATGCAAGCACACATAGACACACAAAAGAAAGTATTTAAATCCTAGGGGAGGTAATTTGCACGTGTGAAGAAATATATCCAAAGTCATTAACATTTCAAAAGTTGACTACATCCTCCGGTAAAAGACGTCTGTTCCGAATGAGAAAGTACAATTCAGTAAGTGGTAAAATGATTTATACTTGGAAAAATTGGCAGAAATATAGCAGCACCTGTGTTTTGTTTGTAACAGGAAGGAAACTTCATAAAATAAAAATTGTTTTTAAACATTTTACCCCAAGCAAGGCGATAATGCCGCAAGGGTTCACCGAGAGCGAAAGAAAATGAGGAACCGTTATTAAGGAGAAGAGGCAATGAGGAAAGAGAGGAACCGTTAAGAAGAAGAGGCAATGAGGAAAGAGAGGAACCGTTAAGGAGAAGGAACAATGGGGAAAGTTAGGAACCGTTATTAAAGAGAGGGGGTAATGAGGAAAGTGAGGAACCGTTATTAAGCGGAAGGGGCAATGAGGAAAGTGAGGAACCATTATTAAAGAGAGGGGCAGTCAGGAAAGTGAGGAACAGTTATTAAGTGGAAGGGGCAATGAGGAAAGCGAGGAACCATTTTTAATGTGAGGGGGCAATGAGGAAAGTGAGGAACCATTATTAAAGAGAGGGGCAATGAAGAAAGTGAGGAACCGTTATTAAGGGGAAGGGGCGATGAGGAAAGTGAGGAACCGTTATTAAGGGGAAGGGGCAACGAGGAGAGTGAGGAACCCTTATTAAAGAGAGGGGCAGTGAGGAAAGTGAGGAACAGTTATTAAGCGGAAGGCGCAATGAGGAAAGTGAGGAACCATTATTAAAGAGAGGGGGTGTCAGGAAAGTGAGGAACAGTTATTAAATGGAAGGGGCAATGAGGAAAGCGAGGAACCATTTTTAATGTGAGGGGGCAATGAGGAAAGTGAGGAACCATTATTAAAGAGAGGGGAAATGAGGAAAGTGAGGAAGAGTTATTAAGGGGAAGGGGCAACGAGGAAAGTGAGGAACCATTATTAAAGAGAGGGGCAGTGAGGAAAGTGAGGAAGAGTTATTAAGTGGAAGGGGCAATGAGGAAAGCGAGGAACCATTTTTAATGTGAGGGGGCAATGAGGAAATTGAGGAACCATTATTAAAGAGAGGGGCAATGAGGAAAGTGAGGAAGAGTTATTAAGGGGAAGGGGCAATGAGGAAAGTGAGGAGCCATTATTAAAGAGAGGGGCAGTGAGGAAAGCGAGGAAAAGTTATTAAGTGGAAGGGGCAATGAGGAAAGCGAGGAACAATTTTTAATGTGAGGGGGCAATGAGGAAAGTGAGGAACCGTTATTAAAGTGAGGGGCAATGAGGAAAGTGAGGAACATTTATTAAGTGGAAGGGGCAATGAGGAAAGCGAGGAACCATTATTAAAGAGAGGGGCAGTCAGGAAAGTGAGGAAGAGTTATTAAGGGGAAGGGGTAATGAGGAAAGCGAGGAACCATTATTAAAGAGAGGGGCAGTGAGGAAAGTGAGGAACAGTTATTAAATGGAAGGGGTAATGAGGAAAGTGAGGAACAATTTTTAATGTGAGGGGCAATGAGGAAAATGAGGAACCATTATTAAAGAGAGGGGCAGTGAGGAAAGTGAGGAACAGTTATTAAATGGAAGGGGTAATGAGGAAAGTGAGGAACAATTTTTAATGTGAGGGGGCAATGAGGAAAGTGAGGAACCATTATTAAAGTGAGGGGCAATGAGGAAAGTGAGGAAGAGTTATTAAGGGGAAGGGGCAATGAGGAAAGTGAGGAGCCATTATTAAAGAGAGGGGCAGTGAGGAAAGTGAGGAACAGTTATTAAGTGGAAGGGGCAATGAGGAAAGCGAGGAACCATTATTAAAGAGAGGGGCAGTCAGGAAAGTGAGGAAGAGTTATTAAGGGGAAGGGGCAATGAGGAAAGCGAGGAACCATTATTAAAGAGAGGGGCAGTCAGGAAAGTGAGGAAGAGTTATTAAGGGGAAGGGGCAATGAGGAAAGTGAGGAGCCATTATTAAAGAGAGGGGCAGTGAGGAAAGTGAGGAACAGTTATTAAGCGGAAGGCGCAATGAGGAAAGCGAGGAACCATTTTTAATATGAGGGGCAATGAGGAAATTGAGGAACCATTATTAAAGTGAGGGGCAATGAGGAAAGTGAGGAAGAGTTATTAAGGGGAAGGGGCAATGAGGAAAGTGAGGAGCCATTATTAAAGAGAGGGGCAGTCAGGAAAGTGAGGAAGAGTTATTAAGGGGAAGGGGCAATGAGGAAAGTGCGGAAGAGTTATTAAGGGGAAGGGACAATGAGGAAAGTGAGGAAAAGTTATTAAGGGGAAGGGACCATGAGGGAAGTGAGGAACAGTTATTAAGAGGAAGGGGCAATGAGGAAAGTGAGGAACCGTTATCAAAGAGAGGGGGCAATGAGGAAAGTGAAAAACCGTTATGGCGAGTGTCAATGAAGAACACAAGTAATGGAGAAAGAAGATGAGGAATGATGTTGCTTTTCCATTTTTGATGAAAGCATTTAACAGAAAATCAAAAAAAATAAACATTCAATAAGTTTGTCAAAATGTGCAATGTAAAATTTAAATGTTCATTTCAATTACTTTTAAGCAATAAATTACTAAAGTAGTAAGAAATAAAAATTATTTTGTAAAAACTTTTTGCATAGCAATAAGCAAATTTGAGGGTTCCTATTAGTAAATTGTGGCTACCACAGGTAGGAGCAGGTTGACAAGCGCAGCGATATAAGTATTTCCCTATACTTATTTCAAAATCGAAAATTCTCATTTGCAAAATCAAATTGTATATATATATATATATATATATATATATATATATATATATATATATATATCATTAATGCGTGTTTCATTCAATAATATAGACACGTTTTGTCTATTTATTTTAAGTAAGTTCCTTTCGTATTGTCTGATAAGTTTAATCACATTATCGTTGAAAGACGAAAGGAAAACACCATATTGACACATGTTTGAATCCAATCTAAGCTTTCGGCTTACATAAGCCATTATCAAAGATGATAGTTTTAATAAATCAAACAACACATATACGAAACCACGATAATGGCCCGCCGTTATTGTTTGAATAAGCTCAAAAGTAACAACAAACTCTTATTTACGAGCCAAGGAAGCGAAAAACGCGTCGTAGCTCGTGACCTCACACATGACCACGCGAGAGTGAAAACGAGAAGTATTAAGTATGGGAAGCCATTGGTATAAACCAATGGCTTCTGCTATAGATTATAGGCATTTAAGAATGTTTGTGGAGATTTCATATTTTATTTTGTTCAGGTTGGGTTTCAACTGTTTTATGTATATAGCTTCAAGGATTTTTAATTTTTGTTTATTATATTCATGTTTAAGTATAATTGTGTTGTCAACAAGGATATTCCGGTATTGAGTACGCGGGCATGTCTAAAAATGTTAGATTTATCAGTTCAATGTAGAGTTAAGCGTCTTGAAAGCGAGTTTGTGATGTGACCAACACAAATATTATTTAATCCATTCTCCCAAAGGTCAACTGAATTTGTACACTATGTTAGTTGTTTGCAAATCGCTAACGGGGAGGGGGGAGAATCATTCCGAATAGTTAATTTGGATATGCCAGATTTAGTGTAGTATATGATTAACCTGATCTGTTGTAGTTATATTAGAATTAACTATTTTTATAAAAATATATTTTCGTCTTGTTTATAATTGGTATGCATTTGACTACGATAATAGAGATTAATACATTTGTAATTAGTTGAAGTAGTCTTATGATCTATTATGTTGCTGCCGAAATATACACAATATATATATATGTATATATATATATATATATATATATATATATATATATATATATATATATATATATATATATATATATATATATGCGTGTGTGAACGTGTGTGCGATGTGTGTGCGTGTATTTGTATGTCTGTACGTTGTATGCACACACATACACTCACAGACGCTAAACCAGTCAAACACACACACACACACAAATATATATATATATATATATATATATATATATATATATATATATATATGGAGAGAGAGATAGAGAGATAGAGAGATGGGGATGATGATGAAGAAACAGAAAGCGTGATAAAAATGATAAAATATATATTTAATTTGCTGAAAAAATCAAAATGGAATTTAAATGCAACATTAATATTATTTTTCAACTTAAGCTATAAAAATAACTTTTCGGTAGTTTCTGTCGTTTTGATCCAATGTTAATGCACCTGGAAGAAGATCAGAGATTATACGAATTCGAATGTAACAAAATTTATTCTATTCTTAGAATCTATTATTTTGAGTGGAAATTGAAAACTTAGTGAAATTAAATTGTGTATATTTCTTCCTGTAGGTATCTATTGTTTTTCATAGAGATTTTACCAACCGGAATTTATTTCAGAGCTTAAGCTGGACAATGTTGTATACCAGGCTTATTTAAATGTTATTAGTTCTATATAAGGCTTAACAACGGCAAATGTCATTACAAAAATGTCACATGATCAAAATCACAATATACTATTATTCTGTGAGGCATAAAATAGGAAACTGATAAGGTTACAATTTTGCGTGTTTGGTAATGATAAAGTCGAAAATGTAATATAAATTGGTTTTCGTAAATTAATTCATGTTTTGTTTAGTAAAGGAAAATCATATTTTGCTAAAATACTGTTTTAAAATGCAAATTACTATGAATTAACTTTTTTAAAAAATCAATGAAAATGTGTTTTTGAATACCTTGTTAGTGTCATCTAACTAAGCGATAATGTCTGTCGCTTAATGCAATCACAATGCTGAATCTCTAATATTAAACATTAAATATTATTCAACACCTGACTCCCGGGCCTCCTTAGTCGAACCGTGGCCGTCAGGATGTCAGCGACAGGCTGCTGCCCTTAGAGATGGGACACGTTTTTTATATATCTATCTCTGGCAAAAGGATATTTGTCACACGTCAATCACAACGTCAGATTAACTGATCCCTTGCGATTGAACCAGGAGCACATCTTCGTTCAACCATATACCTAGTTTCTAACAAGAACTTCTTCTGTGACGCTTTCTTTGAGCAGATCATGGCTCTCCACAACTACCTTTATTTGTAACTCTTATTAAGTTTTGTGTTTTTGCTATTTCTTCTGATCTCTTTTGCATGCAAGGCTCCTGATCAGGAGGTTTTGAGGAGCATGAAATCACATATTAATTATTGATGTTCCCAGATCTATCTATTTCTGGGTATATTTTTCCTTGAAGAAATCTATAGTTGGAAATCTATAGCTGGTGTGCCCAGCTATGGGCAAATAGTTAATACGCAAACTTGTGTAAAAATAGGTTTTAATAACAGAAATACTTTGTAATAAAAAAAAACATTATAACCATGAATAATTTTTGAAGGAAAAATTATTATCAGCAACACTTTAAAAATATACCAGCAATACAAGCAGTTATATATGTTAGATTATTTTGTGTACTTTTCTACTAGTGAGCTAACCAAAATGAGCTGACTCATTTTATATTACACCCATAGAAGATTAACCAATCAGAAGACTAGAAATATTCGACCAGATGTGTATAAAGGCGGCCATTTTGTTTTCTTTTTCGGAAGATCTACTGCTAACCTGTCAGATGAGGTGACCTGCAAAAGTACATTTTCCTATTCTTTCCAAATATCCACTGCCAAACTCTGATATGGGAGACCTTAAGAATTCCTGAATAGGTGCTACGAGACATTGTTGCTATTACATTGGACAAATTACTTCCGACGTCGGATTGCTACATTCAAACTACATTAAACATGTATTACAATATATTCTTTGAAAAATAAGACCAGCTATAGATTTCTTCAAGAAAAAATATTCACAGAAATAGATTTTTAAAGAAAAACATATTACCAGCAATAAAAACTTTGTCGGCATTAAATAACCCGTTGAGGTTGATATGCCGTAAAAGAAATAACAAACCAAATCAAACCAAACCTAATCTATTTTCTGAGAAACATTTGCCCAAGCTCGTTATGTAGGCTGATCACTGCATCCAGATGTTCCTCCTTTTTAAATATATACTGAGAGAGTCGAATTCTCCAAGACATTCTGTGCCTTATAAATTCCATTTACTTTCTACTTAATCTAAGTACAATTGCTCCTTATTCTCATTTTCTCTAATACTTCATCGTTACTCACATGTTCAGTCCATGGAATTTCAGTATTTTTCTCTTGAACCTACATTTCAGACCGGAGGCGCGCAACATATTACACACAGAAATTACAGGCTTGCACACTCAAACGCAGAATACGCGTCCAAATGTATTTCCTTATATAAACAAATAGAAAAACATTGTCTTTGTAGTAACTTACATATCGACCTAATCATGTAAAAAAATTTAAAACATGAATTGCTAAATATCCCTAAAAATAGTTTCTGTAAACGGATTTTTTGATAAAAAAAAGTATTTTTTTCATTATTTAGGTTTCATTACAGAATCTACGCCGGCCAAATTTACTCAGATAAATCTCTTTAAAAAACAAGTTCGATTAATATCGACTTCAGCGTGAATACTTAAAAAAAAGGGTGTACTTCGCAAACGTTATTACGTTTGTTTCTACTTATACTGCTGATATAATATTACCGAAATTCCAGACGCGGAAATGAATTCTGCTTTCACTATTCTCTTTTGATTCCGAAATAGAAATTCATTCTGCACGACAAAAGTAGAACTAATGTAGGTCATATATATGCGTAAATCTGCGTTTGCATTTATTTAATGCATAGAAATGCACAAATACATATACAATTTGAATGAGTTGGAAACAAGCGATTGGAATTATACATCTCTTTCCTTCCAAGTTTGAATAAACACTTATCTTGGCTTAGTTTACACAAGGAATATTTATCTCCCATCATAATCTCCATTTTCATTACTGCGCATATACATAATTCAGTATCAAACTCTACACACGCACATATTTATATATATATATATGAAGAAATATAGTCTTAAAGTGTGCTATATTTATGGGATAAAGTGCTCAATATCAGAGATAGAGCGTGTGTAAATATAAAAGTGAACATAGAAGTCAACACTTAGAGGCGACAGTCTGTTTCATGCTAGATGCAATCGTCAGGCCTGACTATTGCATCTAGCATGTAAAAGACTGTCGCCGCTAAGTGTTGACTTCTATGTTCACTTATATATATATATATATATATATATATATATATATATATATATATATATATATATATATATATATATATATATATATATATATATTTTAAAGACATTTTTATGTTTATACATTCTTTTTATAGATACAAATATTTAAGTAAATGCTCTGTTTATAATAAACAGTATTAAACAACATTTACCGGTCTGATATTTTTTATAGAACATATTCGTTCTCTGACAGGATTCGAACCTGTATCCCATACGGAACAGACATTTAGCCTAAGGTGCTGTTAACCGATTGAGCCAGAGTGAATCGTTTGAGTAGCAAGGTCGAATTCACTGCCTTTAAACTTCAATCTTCCATGTTTGTCTCACGTACTTTCATATCTTCTCAAAGCGTATCCAAATGTAAACAAATTACGTCAAACATTATGTTTGGGTAAGGATACAGAGAAAAATGGGGGACAAGCTCAGGGTGTCAAGGGGAATGGAGTTCAATGGACGGAAAGTGCGGGAGAAGAAGCTGTTTGAGTAGAAGCGACGGTTATATTTAACTATTTTGACAGTAAAAGAGTGGGTGACTGGTAGCTCGCTTAAATTCATGCAGTTCGGGAACCAGCGAAAGTCGTTCGTCGGAACAGTTGCGCTGCAAATACTTGTAGAAGAGAAAAAGGGAATCCACGGCACGTCTGTGGGATAGCGATTGTAGACTAGATGCCAGATCAGGACCTAACATCTTGTATATTCCTCTCTGGATATTGTCGAGGACCTCAAGACATATATGACAGCAATATTCCATGCAAGGACGAATGGATGATTGATAGATCTGAAGGATGGACTCAGACGAGAAAAACTTTCTGGAACGACAGATTGAATTAATTTTCCTTGCAGTAGATGAAGCTATCGATTCAATGTATTTATTCTACCCCATGTCAGTGGATAGCGTGAGACCAAGCAGGCGTAAAGAGCCGCTCTCGAGGAGTTGGGAATCAGCCATTTTGATGGGAGGCAGGGAGGCTTCTCTGTAGTGGGTAAAGGAGGGCAGTTTTGTTTTGGAGGCATTAAGTTTTACAAGCTATTTCCTACCCCAGTCGACCACAGATTAGAGGTCCTTTTGGTGATCAGCAGCCAGGTTAGTTTTGTCAACGATACCAGATTTACTATTGAGGCAGGAGTAAATAGTGTCGCCCGCGTAGATGCCAACTTGGGAACTGATGACATCAGATAGGTCATTGATGAAGATCCGTAACAGTGTACTGCCCAAGATATATATATGAAGAAATATAGTCATAACATGTGCTATATTTATGGGATAAATTGCTCAATATCAGAGATAGAGCGTGTGTAAATATAAAAGTGAACATAGAAGTCAACACTTAGAAGTGACAGTCTGTTTCATGCTTGATGCAATGGTCAGGCCACGAGTGCTGTTATTTTTCTCGGCTATTTATATATACGGTTCAGCGGTGCATTGTGGGTAGCCTATTTTGGCGGTTATTTTACCGGAAATCGTTCATTTGTTTATTTATTTATTTGGCTTAAATTATTTTGTTCGTTTTTATTTTTTTAATTTTATTTCTTATCTTATATATTTATTTATTTTTTATTCTGATCAGTGTTTTTATTAACGTAGTAAAATTTTGTTTATATAGCTTATTTAATAGTTTTGTTTTTGTTTGGGAAGATAATTAAAGCTATTTGTTCAATTTTGGGGTTGATTGTTGTAGTTTGTTCTAACTATTATTTTGGCGGGAACAGTTTTTAATTTGTTTATTACTTCATGTATTTATTCGGATTGATTATCTTTATTTGTTTTTTCTAACGGCTAGTTTATCGGTATCGGTTGTTAGTTTATTTATATATTTGGATGTATTTAGATCAATTTAATTTAATTGTTATTATTTATTTGTTATACTGTATATTTTCTTTTTGGTTTTCGATTTTTACGTAACGTAGTATATATATATATATATATATATATATATATATATATATATATATATATATATAAGAAATATAGTCTTAAAGTGTTCTATATTTATGGGATAAAGTGCTCAATATCAGAGATAGAGCGTGTGTAAATATGAAAGTGAACATAGAAGTCAACACTTAGAGGCGACAGTCTGCTGTTTCATGCTAGATGCAATCATCGGGCCGATGATTGCATCTAGCATGAAACAGACTGTCGCCTCTAAGTGTTGACTTCTATGTTCACTTGTATATATATATATATATATATATATATATATATATATATATATATATATATATATAGAAAGAGAGTGAGTGGGACGTAGAAAACTGTCAAAAACTCAAAGAGTATTAGGTTCAAATACCCTCAAATCTACTCGCCCACTGACTTCCTCGCTTCTTTTTCACTGCCACTCACTATATACGCGCTCGAATTAAGGTAAACACTTCTGTGGCCAGCATATCCTGGTTATTCTTGAAATGTTTTTTTTTTAAGAAACGGCGGAATGTGTCGCCACGTTTTTTTTCTCTATATTGATGTGCCAATGGCATCGGTAGATGCACTTCCTCGGCTTTTTTGAAGGTAAATGTATTTCTTCGGCACATGAGAGAGAGATGGGGAAATAGTGAAAGCCAGTGCAGGACGATAGTCGAGTTTCAAACTACCACGAAATCCTCAGACAGTAAAGTTAAAGACGAGTAGCATTTTGAACTTTGTCTCTTTTTAGTTTCTGATTAATCATTTCACCCCATGCAAGACAGTAAAGCTACTATGGCACAAGCTTACGGAGTCTGAAAGAAAAAAATCAAGTGAAAAGAGCGAATTGAGATAATAAAACAAGAGAAATGAAGAAAAACATAGATAAGGATTGACACTGGATATAATCTTTTTGAAAATCAAACTATTTCTAATATACTTTCGGTTACATCTAGTCATTTCAAATATAAAATCTATGTATTACAGAGGAAAGTTCATGAGAAAAATTACCATGAAGGTATTTACAGTCAAAGCACATGGAAGCTATAAAACTGCGGTGGAAATATGATTGATGCTAAGTTAAGACCAATAAAATCAATATCTTATCAATAATTTCTAAATATATAGCAGGATGAAGTGGCCATATGTGGCAGTAATATTCAATGCATGAACGAATTTTAGACTTATAAATATGTAAGACAGATTTTAACGAGAAAAGTTGCTGTGAATCTTAGTAGCCGTTCGAGAGATTGTTTCAATATAATCTTTCCATTTCATGTCAGCGGGGGAAAGTAGCCTAGGAAGGCGCAATGATTTACGCTCCTGAAGGATAGCATTATCCATGCTGTTGGAAGGTAGGATGCAGTCTCTCGGTTGATTAAGGGAGAACAGATTTGTTCTTGAGGCGTTAGAATCAACATGCAATCGTCTGCCTCAGTTAACAATAGATTTTATGTCACTTTTGAGATCTGCTGCCAATTTAACATTATCAGACCGGTCGGACATGATTATGATAAAGGTAAATAGTTGTGTCATCACCATTCATAGTGAGCTGAGTGCTGACATCATAAGGAATGTCATTGATAACAAAATATGAATAACGCAGGTCTCAGGATGCAGATTTGGGAAGCATCTGCACCAATGCAAAATATCTAGAAGAGTGGATGTTCCAGACTATTTTTATCTCGTAATTTGAAAAGAAAGATTCAATCATCTGTTTACTTTTCTGAGATGAGGTCTTTTAACTATTTACACTATTTCAATCATTCGTACTGTTGTCCTCGTATTTATTGCTATATTCACAACATTTCGTTTTGCGTCCGGCCTTCTTCGGGTGATATGCGTCGAAATTTCGAGCCGAACCCATTATCTTGTTCACCTGGTGAGATTGTTCTAATTCCACGTGTCCTGCCTTTTTTTTTATAGATATCTCAGTTTCAGGTAGTTCCCTTTATTAAATTAAATCTTTCATGCTCGATAAAGATGAAGACAACAGCCCGTATGATATAAATAGTGCAAAGACTGAATCAGTTCAAAACTCCTCCAGAAATATCGTAAAATTTTAATTTTTTAAGATGACCGGTATGCCAAACCTTATAAATTGACTTCGAGATGTCTAAATCTTTAGCTGTCTTATCCTAACTTGATAATTTCCAACAATTCATCAGCATTTCACCGATAGATGTGAAAGCAATATTGCTTATCTGAAGGAAGACTCTGCGATGTGAGATGATTGACCAATTCAGAGTCGATAAGGGTCTCCATTACTTTGAAATAAAGAAAAAAGAAACAGAAATCGAATGGTAATAAGCTGAGAGTGTTGATTAAAGAAAAAGTTCCTTGGATATTTTTAATTTACTCCTTCAATAATTATAATAAATATTTTGATTAATAATTGGTACTGGCAAATACAACCCGTGACTAACTAGCCACATTTAAAGACGATTTTGTTAGTTAAGACATCAGCATTTCACCGATAGATGTGGAGAGGAAGAGACGAAATCCTCCGTAACTCCTCGAAACATGATGAAAGCCAACAACAGAAACGTATATTTCAAAGAGATAAATTAATGACATAACAAATAACAAAGGTCTTTCAAAATAGTTAGTGTTATCCGAAAGTACCACACGAACCAGAAATGGAACAAAACATATGAATACTAGCCGAATTACCAGCGCCTTGACGCGTATCACACATTCTTTTGTAAGAAAATGATGATTCATTTTAAAACATTATTATAATTTTTAGAGAGAAATGATGCGTCTCAATATTACTGAATCATCTTGCCGCTGTGGCCTCCATCTTCTAGCTTTCTCCTTTTATATTTTAGATAGGAGTTATTCCATTGCTCACATTGAAATTTAATTTAAATCAAAGCGGAAAAAATGGGGGTACTTTTGATCCTCACGGGGATCTCCTTTAATCAAAATGAAATATACTTATCTAATTAGTATAGGGTTCATTCCCTTCTTCAATTTTTAATTAAATTTATATGTAAGAAAAACATATTCATTGTAGGTTTTTGTCTCCCTGTGACCATCTTTGATCAAAATGAAATATACTTATCCAAGTACCCTGGGTAATGTAGTTTCTGATAATATATGGTTAATGGGGGTCTATCTCCAAAACCCTAGGAGGAGTTCAATAACTAACAGACAAAAATAGGCTACAAATTTATGTATATACTTGGAAAAACAAATAATAATAACCATCAAGATACCTTCAATTGTTTTTTTAATCAAACGATATATCTATCTATCTATCTATCTATCTATCTATATATATATATATATATATATATATATATATATATATATATATATGCATATATATATATATATATGTATGTATATATATAATATTACTATGCATATATATATATATACGTGCGTGTGCATGCGTGTGTATGTGTGGTATACAGTGCACAAGTTCTTTGTATTCGGCTCTTCCAAAGACGTGTGGCTGGTTCAAGCCTTCACCACTATAATCACATGATATTTGCGGTTAGTGTGGCTGTTGGTTGCAAACAGTTAGATGCTTATCACTCAGGCGACGGGAGGAGCCAATATATTAAGAAACGCCTCATTTTTGGCACGGCCTCTATCCAATTAACCGTTCCACATTCCCTGACTCGCGTTTTTCAGACTATTTTGACTACGACCTACAGCAAAAGCCACATTTTACATTACGACTAAATATACCTACTTGTAGTGAGTAAAAGGCAAACTCTGTTCACTTGGTTCATTTATTTAACATCGGCAATTTGTCTGTATATTTCCCGACACATTGGAATTACATGTATCTATTTGTATTATCCATTTGTATGAATATGATATTATTACTTTCAGAAAAAATATGTAAAAAAACTTTAGACAGAAATATAAAGAAATGTAAAGTAAATAATATTTGAAAAACATGTCATTTAATGAGATGCATGTGCATTTTAGTTCATAAGAAGCTGATTGCAATTGCGAACACAGGAAAAGAATACTGCATGCACATCAGGTGCAGTGTTGAACCTGTTTCTAACCTTTGTCTTAAACTGAGGTAATTTGAAAAATCCCAGTTCACACAAGTAAGTAGTTGTAAGATGTAATAAAATAGACTTTCTACTCAGTACTGGAAATTCAATTTTGTTCTTAACCCAAAATAAGCACAAATTTAATTTCTCAAAATCATTCTTAAGTGTGAAAGAACAACTACTTTGTAGCAATTCAGCTTCCTCTTCAGGTAACAAGTTTAAAATAATTAATGATACAGGACTTTGAAAAACAAATGCATTTTTATCCAAAGGATTTTCTACACTGGGTAAATCGTTGATTTGGGATGCGACCTGTGCAGATACATTTTCGGCCGGTAATTTGATCAGGTCCGCTGGTGAACCGGGGTTCGTCGCCCCTAGACGCAGATATTAAAAAAATATCTAAATATTCTTCTCTTTCTGATAGATTTTTTTTTACTCCTGTGGCAGTGGAGACTTCAGGGGTTATTGGCCCTCGTTCGATTAAGGAACGAGCCTCGCGAAACGGAGTGGCTCTTGCAGCGTGTCTCACTGGCGATGGTTCGAGGTAATGCTTTCTCCATCATAGCGGCTGGCAGAGGATAGAAAAAAATTGTTTATAGTTACGTTGTTCTGGAATTGTCATCATTGGTCGATTGAACTTGCTTTGTTTCAATGACTTTTGTTTTGTTATTATTAGTTACTTTTTGAAATGCTATAACAATCGGAACATTAAATATTTTAGATATAATCTAATAACATTTATCAAATAATAATCAATTACGTCTTTTGTAAATTAAAATGACACCCTTTCAATTTTATTTTTTTTAATCTTTTCTACACTTGTTCCAATTTTTCTCCCCAGGGAAATAGTTATTACAGCTTTGACATAGAAAAGTGAGATATGAAAAGATCTCGAGTTTTAATAATCTTATTATGTCATCACTGACAACGTCCTCAGCAGTGTTTTGCCATAATCTCAACATTTTCTGAAACCCTTCAAATTATTCAACATGTTCAAAAACATTGCTGATTTTTACTTCAAGTTTCATGTTTAAATCATTAATCATAATTATCTTGCAACCTACTGATTCACAGTTTGAAAAAACGCTGCCCTAGACTATTTCAAAATTTCAAGTTTGCTAATAATAGCAAGATGTTGACAATACAATTCTGCCTATCACACAGAAACACACACAAATCTTTGAGACGGTCGTTGAACAAAGCAAAAATACAAATAAGAAAGTCGGACATTTTGTACACCTTTTTATCCCAATATAACACCTTAATCGAAAATTGGAAAACTATAATAAAACAAACTATCCCAGGCCTTATGGGTTCTTTTTAATCAAATATACGTAGATAAATCCTTGTTGAGTATTTCTTATTCACGCTAAAACATGCACGAATGCAACTAGGTTTACACTAGTACACTCCCAAAAGGATAAACACTTCCCTTCAACTTTTGCATATTTTCGTTAAATGGACAGAATAAGATAGGGACGGTACATTTGGGTAGAAACAAGCCTAAGCGAATGGCTATATTTCAAAATGTGCAGAAGGTAAATGAAAAAGAGTTTCCTATATTTCTCAAAAATAAGAGTAATTCACTGATAATAAAATTAATCTGGTTACAGCCATGATACTTTCTTTTGAAGAAACATGTAATCCAACACACAGACACACATACACGCACAATCTCCATTAGACTCACCCAACTCTTTCAGAATCCTCTGCCCTGTCCTCAAATGGACACCTAAACACTCTGAGATGCACATATTGAAGCTTCCTGCGCGAATGCCAAACAGTACAGGATGCCGTTTACTAATTTCTGACGGAATGATTTGCATCATTTTTTCACAGACGGTAACTAACTGACCTTAGTATACGGTGCAGTCAATAAAATGAAAAACAACCAACGCGCATGCGTAAAAACAAAAATATAAATACGGCGACAATCTACCCATCGCAGTCTATGTTTCTTTGGGCTTATATATCTATCTATCTATCTATCTATCTATCTATCTATCTATCTATCTATATATATATATATATATATATATATATATATATATATATAACTGGAAGAATTTAGAGAACGCTATTTTCATACTGTTGACTGAAATTACATCATCTACTGTCACGTGTGGAGATATTGTTTTTATTGTTAACATTATGAAAATAGCGTTCTCTAAATTCTCCCAGTTGCTAACGACATTTGGTTTTGTTATTGTTAGTTACTTCGTTTAATAAATTCCTTTCGTTTTGGCTTGAGAAAATCCACAGCGGGCGAAACGCGTCGGCAATTATTACAGTTTTCCTATTGCCATTTACATTTATAAATATTGTATTTTTCTACTGGTTAACTCTGTGTAATATTTCATATATATATATATATATATATATATGTTGCTGAGAAATAATATTTTACTACATTAGGTGACATAGTGACATAATTGTAAACTTTTAGCTGTACATCAATGACAGACCGATATAGGTTTGGTACACATTTGAAATCAGAATTTCTGTCTCCTTTCACATTTTCGACTCTTTTCTTGTCCTAAGCTAAAGACTGTAAATATTAATGTAATTATGAATTCATGCCAATAAATGATACATTATCCAGGCTTCATATTTACACCCAATGTTACTTACATTTCTGCGAGTAGAAGACTAGAACGATATCCAGTAATATTATATACTGGAACCTTCGTTATGGCTCTAAGGAATTTGATATGTCGAATTACATTTCCATGACTTTGTCAATTTTAAATTGATTCGTTAATTTCCATTGATATAAATCCATCATAAATTTTTTTCTAATGAATTTATTTTTGCTTTTGTTTAGAACGTCAAACTCAGATCCCAGGGATCTGTTCAGAGTACAAAATGAAGAATTCATTATATCTTCTATTTAAACTCAGGGACATTTTCTTATGATAGGTTTCTAATTCGTCTTTTTTCTTGCTTTTCTTATCAATCAACCTCTTTCTTACTTCGTTGCGGAATTGTTATACTGGCAAACACGATAATATCATTTCTCAGTTATCTTACACAACAGAAAGCTTCATTGCCTTATCTTAATTTAATTATAACACATTTGCTTCTGATTATAACTCCGATAATCCTGTTCTAAGATAGCAACGTAACAGTCATGGTATTATCACGAATAAATTGTCCGTCGTAAAACTATGTATTTTCTCTTTTTTTAAACTTTTTAAAACTTTTGTTTACAAATAACTAAGTCGTTTTCAGTAATCCACCATTTAGGTATTTCCTTTTTAAATTATTATTTTTAAGCTTTTCTACAAATAGTAGCTATTCACAGATATCATACAGACTACAAGATAGATAGATAGATAGATAGATAGATAGATAGATAGATAGATAATGACACATTTTGATAGATAGATA
Organism: Acanthosepion esculentum; assembly: GCA_964036315.1. Lineage (NCBI taxonomy): Eukaryota > Metazoa > Mollusca > Cephalopoda > Sepiida > Sepiidae > Acanthosepion > Acanthosepion esculentum. The sequence continues at coordinate 7,491,469 of OZ038476.1, forward strand.
GATAGATAGATAGATAGATAGATAATGACACATTCTGATAGATAGATAGATAGGTAATGACACAATCTGATAGATAGATCGATAGATCGATAATGACACATTCTGATCGATAGATAGATAGATAGATAATGACACATTCTGACAGATATATATATATATATATATATATATATATATATATATATATATATATATATATATATAGATAGATAGATAGATAGATAGATAGATACAGATTTGTGGTAATGGTAATTAACTCTTTCCTTATAAGGAATACTTTGACAATCCGTAATCGAACAACCAGTTCTACATTCGTTTAAAACCTTTATATTATTTCAAATCTTGAGGAAAATAGTGTTCTCAAGTAACTTTTTACAGATTCAGTCGTTATATTTCGCAACAGTATTTATATCGGAACAGTATTTTCACGGCAACTGTTCCAACGAGCTATTTTCGCTGGTTCCCGGACTTCATGAATTTAAGCGAGCTACCATGCTGGCATCCCGTTCCCACACTTTCATTGTTTAAAAGGTTAAATGAAACCGTCTCTTTTACTCAAAGAGCTTCTTCTCCCGCACTTCTTGTCTGTGGAACTCTCTTCCTCTTACTTGCTTCTCCGATGACTATAATATTTAAATATTCAAGTGTAATGTCAATCGACATCTGACACACTAAGCTTGTTGCCGTCCTTCTCTGTAACAATTTCCCCAAACATCCCCTTTTAATCTTGTTTTCAATCATCTATAATCCCTTGCGTGCTGGTGGCAGTCCCGCCTTGTTTGGGGTGAATCGCCTTAAAGAAATTATATGAGTTAGTTAAGTTTCATATGATCACCCAGTGTAAATGATACCCGCCTGGGTGATCATCTTTTGATTCATGACTGAGAAGGAATAAAAATACCGCATTTCTTTCTGGTTCAACCCCGGGTTTATTGCTATTCATCGCATATCTGGAGGAGAAGAGATAGATTCATACCTTTCCAAAGTGTATTTGCACGTATATGAATATGCGAGGCCGACTGCAATTCGAAATCGGCTCTCCGATTATCTCATCCTGAACAGACATCCATTACACCAGATCGCGTATACGCTGTATATGTGTGCAAAACATTTTAAATCGTCGATATTCATTAACTTTTACAAGCTTATACTTTGCATATAGCGCGAGATAACGATGGGATCCAGTATGGCCAAAATTTAGTCCTGTTGTAAGTAGGAATTGGATTGGCTTCTCACTCTGATCGTAGTATGAGGGAGACTTCTACTGATGTGGCAGACAAAGATGGAGGGTGGAAATAGTTTGAGATATATCTCTCGTCTTCTTCTAGTCTCCAGCTATCTGTTTCACTTTTGCGCGCCCTTCATGACCCAGTCGTCTGCTAGCTGTTCCTACCTACCTAGCCGATGCCTATGAATTTCAGGTGTTTCTGACACAATTCATTCAGTGAAATCGCTCTTCCTCACAAAAAAGGCCAACTTATTGATATCCGCAGGGAAAGTGGTGATCTAAATTCTTGTAATGTAAAAAGCATTGTGATTATTAAGTATCTTCAAAAGATCAACTTCATCAATGGAGAGTAATACGCCGTTTTGCTGATGCAGGTACAAAAGGATATCAAGACCAAAGGCGCAGAAAAACTGACGAAAGGTGTTCTGTTTCGTTATAGCAATTCTCCGGTACTGTGCGTGACTGTGGTTGATAACTCTTCGCATTCTGCTGATTTGGCTGCATCTTACTATCATCTGTTACCCAACATGAAAGAGCCAGTATCGAAATTATTATGACATCATATCTACTCTTGATGACTTTTTGAGGATGAAATCTTCTTCACCAATGAAATCCAAGCATTGCATCGCCTATGTTTATGATCGGCAACGGGGACTATGTTGAAAAAAATAAGCCTCATTTAGTCATATTCAATGAGAGTATTTTGGTCAGCCTATGAACTTTTCAGCCGGCGCTCGTATCTCTAGTAATGAATAATGAAGATCTGTTGTCTCTCGGTCTATTGATGATAATCTCTGAACAGATATATTATCTCTGCATATTGAATGTTTATTGAGTTTTGTCTGTAATGACTAAGTTACTAATATTTTGACAATTAACACAGCAGGTATATTGACTAACCCTCATAAACTCTTGATATACATTATAATTTCGCCTAGTGACGATGAAAATTGAAGTGCTAAAATCACTCCACATTCCGTAGAGTGTCACTAACATATATTCTTTCTGAATATTATCGATGATATCTGAAGAGTAAAACTCTGTATGATATCGAAGAATACGATATTTCCATTCAACGTATTGTCTATCAAGACAGAGAAGATATAGTTTCTGTGAATTTCGGCCAGCCACAGGCGATATCACATTTTCTCACAGAATATAGTCGATGGAGTCTGATAAGATGAGACAATTTAACGAGAAATGAAGAAATAATGTCTCTTTTCATATTTTTGACGAACTCAGATAAAATATAGACATGTTGATGATGAACGTACAAGTGATATTATTTTTCTGTTTTATTTTTCTTACAGAAAATTTCATCATTTACAAGGGCAGGGTCTACTCGGGGTAGAGGGTTACATTCGGAGGTCATTTCTGTGTACACAAGCTGAACATAACGGTTAACCCTATCCTTGAACAGGTTAAGATTGTTGTGATAGGGGAAACACCAAGATGGGTGTCGGTTCCACTGAGCTGTGGTTAGCAGGAATAAGCTACTCGAATAGAACTTACTTCTCATCGATGAAAAACGGAGGGAACGTAGGTGGATTGCTACTATCTAATTGGCATGGCCTGTTCTTGTCGTAAAGGCTCGACGTGGCGGAACAAGGAAATATAGTTCATCCGAGAACTTTCTGTAGAAGTTATGGTAGAGCAAAGCAACGCTTGCCACATCCCGCATGTGGAAAAGAAGTTGAAAGGTGGAGAATAATTCGTCACCCACAAGGATTGGGAGAGAGTAACGACTGTTTAGCTACCGCCCAAATATTACAGCAGTAATCCATTTTTATCCTGATCTGGTTCTTGTAAAAGTAGAGGGCAACAAGGAAGTCAGTTAATTATGGAGCGATACTGAGAGACGTCCATTTTCCCTGCATCCGTGCCAATGGGTCGTATGTACGAGTTCCACTTGAAGTCAGGGGTGAGATGTTCAAGCCTATATGCATATGAACGTTGAACACTCGTATTTTGTGTATATATTTTAACGATGGGTGTTGATAATATTATCGGGTTAGTGTAACAAATGCGACATCCCTACTCACCGAAATC
>OZ038476.1:7499745-7504745 GCA_964036315.1 Acanthosepion esculentum
CCCCCTTCCGAAGCTTTTGCGTAGCAGGGGATTTTATTACTATTTTTACTTTGGATCTATTTCCAAACGTTCTGGGAACTTTATTTTTCTGGACGATTTTCATGATTCTGGCATTTTTTGTGGTCTTTTTATATCAAATGTATCGAAAATCGTGTCCATTACCTCTTCCTGAGGGGACCGTTAGCATCGTGTAACGTTCTCTTCCATATTTGGTTTACGTGTCTTCTATGTGGGAATTTTTGTCCCTGAACTATGTAAACCTTATTGCCGATTCTTTTCTCAATTGTGCCTTGCTCCCAGTAAGATGTATTATTTTTATATACTTAATAAAAAACTTTTTCTCCTGGGAGGAATTTTCTTTTTGGTGCGTAGGACTGTGTTACTTGTTTCGTTTGACGTGGTAGCTATTTATCAAAAGCTGATCTGATTTTTCTAGCAAACATCACTTCCGCCGGTGATAATGTTGATGGTGTAGCGTTATTTGAAATCGATATACCTGAAGAAATTGCTGTAATGCTTTTTTCCGTAGGCACATCATAGGCTTTTCGTAACGCTCTTTTGAGTGTATAAACAAATCTCTCCGCTTGCCCATTCGATCTTGGGTGATAAAGCGGGGATTTTATATGTTCGACTTGCTAAATTTCGCAAAACTCTTGGAAGTCTGCTGACGTGAATTGCGTTTTCATTATCTGTGACTAGGCAATCCATTACACCAAACCGAGCGAATAGCTCGTGGAGGCAATTTATAGTAGTTTCCGTATTAGGATTTTTGCAACGAAACACCTCCGGCCATTTACTATAGCTATCCACTATGATTAAATAGTAGAACCCGTCAATTGGTCCGGCATAATCTGATTCATTCTTGACCACGGAAAATCAGTCTCTGGCCATGGCTTATGTATGATTGGCGGTGCTTTGGCTGCTAAATTACAACCCTTGCACATTTCCACACTCTGAGTAATATCCTGGTCCATGTTCTTACAATATACATAGCTTCGCATTAGCGACTTCATTTAATTTTTACCTGGATGACCCCTTTGGAAATCCTTTAGGATTCGCTTTTGTAATGTTTTGGGAATTACAACCATTTCGTTGTAAAGTAGCACATTATCGCATAGAGAAAAGCTGTCCGAAATGTGTTCATTTTTTTCTGCTATTTTTTCTTTTGTTTCATTAATAAATTCGTCATTTTGGCTTGATTTTTTATGTCTTGTAGTGTGACTGCGAGGTTTCTAACTGTACAACATAGTACTGTCCTGATATCTTCTTCATTTCTTAGGGCTGCGATTACCGTATCTTCCAATGGTTCTGTTTTGGTTGGTATAAGTCTCGACAGACCATCCGCATGCCCGATCTTTTTCGTTGGTAAATACTCCAATGTGTAGTTGTAGTTCAGAAGAATTGTTCCCCATCTAAGTAACCTATTTGCAGTGTACACCGGTAGATTTTTTTCGAACCAAAAATTGTTAGTAACGGTTTGTGATCCGTTTGTAGAGTAAAATATTTGCCATATATGTACCTATGAAACCTTGTGACTGCGAAGATAATTCCAGAACTTCTTCCTCTATTTGTGAATAATTTTTCTCCGCTGGTAACAGCGTTCGAGAAGCATGTGCGATGGGTTTTATTGTCCCATCTGGCATTTTATGTAATATACACGTGCCGGAAGTGCTCGCGTCACTTGCTACAATAATTTCTAGTTTAGGATCGTAGTGTGCCAAAAATAAATCTGAAGTTAACGTCTTAATTATTTCGTCAAATGTTTCCTGTCATTGATCTGTCCACTGCCAAACTTTTTCTTTCTTTAGCAGCTCGTTCAGTTGTGTGCGTAGTTTATGCATTTTAGGTATGAATTCCTGATAGTAACTCACTAAGACTAGAAAGATTTGTAGTTCTGTTATGTTCTTAGGAACTGGCATTTTTTTTTATTGCTGTTGACCTTTCAGGGTCTTGTCGTCTACCTTCTTGATCTATGATATGGCCAAGGTATTTAATTTCCTTCATGAAAAAATCCCAATTTTTTTCTTTAACTTTGAATCCATAGCTTTGTATTCACTTAAACACTTCTTGTACATGTTGCCAGTGTTGTTCCACGCTTTCGCTATTAATCAATACGTCATCCAGGTATGCAATCGTGTACTCTAGTCCGGAAAGCATCGTATCCATTGTCTGTTGGAATATAGCCGTCTCGACCTTAATTCCAAATGGTAGTCTTTGATATCTGTACAATCCTTTGTGTGTGTTTATGCATAGTAGTTTTGAACTTTTCTCATCGACTGGAATTTGCCGGTACGCTTCACGTAAATGAATTTTTGAAAACGAAAATTCCGCCATTTAATTTAGTGAACACTTCTTCTGGACTGGGTAGAAGATAGTTTTAGTCCTTTATTGCTGCGTTCAAACCTGTAGAAAAATCAGCGCAAACTCGAATTTCTCCTGATTTCTTTTTGACGTAGACCGTTGGTGAAGCCCATTTACTGTATTCTACTTATGTCAATATGCCAGTGTTTTCGAGTCTATTCAATTCATGATCAATTTTTCTATTGACGCAAAATGTACGCTCCTTTTTTCTTGAAGATAGGTTGAACGTTTTCTTTTATCTCCATATTAGCTGCCATTTTCTTACATCTTCCGGGATCTACTGAAAATACTTCGGGGAAACTCGTTTTTAGTTTCTCTTTTAATTTGTCTGCCTCGGTTGATAAGCTTTTTACATTTTGGCAGTACGTACTTATAGGTAAATCCCATAGTTCGATTTTTTGCATCCAGTCCGCTGCGAATATTTTTCTGTATTTTTTAAGACGTACATTTTTAGCTTTTTCGTCATTCCATTAAATGTTATATTTGTAATTACTTCACCCTCGAATTTTATCTTTCTCCCTGTAACTGATCTAGCAATTTTATCCGTTTTTAACCTGGCAGGTTTGTTCAGTTTTCTCCATGTTTGTATGTTTATAATAGTTATGTCTGAGCCAGAATCCATTTTTGCATTTCAACCTTTACGTATTTCCTTATGTTAGTCTCATCAGCTTGGTCAGTCCTCGTAATTCTTATTCTGCTTTTGCTTTCTCTTCTATTCCAACAATGAGAACTTTTATGGCCTATTTTTTTACATGATAGACAAGTTTTAAAACGATATGTACAGTCTTTAAACCAACGCCAAGTTCCACAGCGATAGCATGGACTGGGTGGTCTTTTTTTCTGATATTTATTTTTACAGTTAGAAAATTATGTTTTACCTGTTCTTGAGGGGGGGGGGATCGGTTTGGTTTGTTTGTGAGGAGGGAAAGTTAGCTTGTCTTCGTACTTTACGTATGTGCGCAATGCCAGCTTCTTCTATGTCTTTTGAGTCTTTCTTCACACGATGCATCTCTGGCAGTATTCGACCAGTTTTTGAAGTGTCAAATCTTGGTCACTCTCCAATTTAGTAAGGATTCTGTGTCTCATTTCCGCGTCTTTGGTTGAAACCAGGCCTTGGACGTAAATTAAGCATTTGAAATTGTCCGCGCTGAGTTCCGATAATTTGAAGTCGTCACAATAAGTGATATAATCCTCGTTGTCCTTTTTTGATAGTTTCATGCATTTCCATCTTTTGTGGAGTAGTGAGGTATTATGGCTGAAAAGTTTCGTTAGCATTTTTATGGCTTCTTTGAAAGTTAACTCACTTGTTTTTCTGGGAAGGATATAATCTACGAATTTGGTATATTCGCATGTGCCTACAGCAGCAAAAGTACGATCAGTTCGTACTTTTCTGCTGTTCAAATTGGGTTTTGATAAGTTCCACAATGGTTGACTTAAAATTTTCCATGTTGACGTAATTTTGTGTAGATATTTTACTTTAGTGTAACCTGATATTCTGAAAACTGTGTACGCAAAAAAAAAAATCCTTTGTTGTCTGTGAAATTGATATCCAAAAAGAAAATTCTTTTTTTTTTTTTTTTTAGAAATCTCCACGTAGAACTTGTTTTTTTAGAGTTTAATCGTCGACCACTGTTATATGCGACGGATAGCACAAAAGGTATGTCCTCCGCGTAGAGAGTTCTTTTTTCTTTTGAGGGTTTCCAGGTCGACACTTGTTATGTGAGACGTATACCACGGTGATGGTCCAAAGTAGAACCAATGAAGAATAACTCGAACACAGGTATGGAATAACTCAGATATATTACAAACAGAAATATGTACAAAGAAGTAGAAGTATTAGTAATGAATATCAGATTTGGTTAGAGAGAACTATGTTGTCTCGACAAGTATCACTATTCCAATGTCTTACAGAAATCGTCTGACTCGACTCTGTCTTTGAGTAACTCTGACTCTGAACTGACTCTGACTCTGAACTGTTGCTCCCTCTTGAGGCGCAGTATTTATGATGTACTGAATAGTCCATTATTATTATGGGTAAGTTCCCATAAGAATTAGAAACAGTTGACAACTTGATAGTTGTTCATCTACAACATTCTTCTCATCATTAAACTTCTGTGCTGCTTTCTTCGGTTTCCATATTGTCTATTATTACAGCCAATATCTACAATAATTTAACCTCGCATTTGTCTTCCGTATATTGACAACGACATTAAAATTAATTCCAGTGTCTCAAATTCTGTTTAAATATGACTTAAAATTATATTTTTAAATAAATATATATATGTGTATTTTATTTGAATTTGGACGATAGTTTTTGCCTCAATGTCATGTTAATGTTTTCCTCGGTATTGTTTTTTTTCAACTACAAGCCGAAATACCCAAGATTTTTCCAATATATATATATATATATATATATATATATATATATATATATATATATATATATATATATATATATATATATATATATATATATATATATATATATATATATATATATAGGTCATCAAAAGACAGACTGTTTCGCAGCTCATCAGTGTGGCTAGACGTCCGGTTGCCTCTAGCTAGGATCGAAACCTGACTGGATTGGCGTCAGTCGGAACTTCTACCACTAAGCCGTCGGCCCACGGCAGGGATGA
>OZ038476.1:7509745-7567245 GCA_964036315.1 Acanthosepion esculentum
TTCTAATTGCTAAAATTCCTACTAATACCGAATACTGTCACTTCGAATCGAGTGACGTTAAATACCACCTCTGGGATGACTGCTCAAATAAATAAAGTTCTCTTCTTTCTCTTTTCATGCCCTTTTAATTTCAGTTTTACCTTCATCAGTATACTTAGCCAATCTATCTTAAGCATCAAAATGCAGGGTGCATATAGACTGATCGACCTCAACTTAACAATCTGATTTATCTCTAAGATCATACCTATCTCCATCCCACAATATATATTTATATGATTTTACAAGTTGAAAGAATAAAAATAATTGTAAAGAAAGAAACTCTATGAAAAAAAATATTATGAAATTTTACATTGGATGTCAGTAAATTTTCACAGCCGTTTCAATATAATTTGGTTTACAGGAAAAAAGCATTTCTTCACTCTATGCTTATCTAAACAAATAATATTTAAGTGCTTTTAATATATGAATTGTGCAATTATCTAATTTTCAAAGTCTTTTTATTTAAGCATACAGTATGATAAATATATGAGGCCTGACCCTTTAATTTCCGAAATGGCTTAATACATGTTTCGGCAAACCCACACGTGCCACAGGTGAAACGCCAATCAATTTCCAGTGGCAAATGACATCATGATGTGCAAAACAATAACTACTACAAGGCAAAGAAGATATTTAGCAGTTTCAAAACTGCTCATTCGTTGGACTCCCCTTAAAAATATAAACTTAAAAATAAAACAATTTTACAAACAATTTATTTCTATTAATGTGGTATACATATCGTTGTATATATTACGATATAAATTATACTGTAGAACAAGTATATTGACCTTGACTTGTATAAAAAATATGTGTGCTGTTGGTACACTAAATGATTTTAAATCCATAAGTCGGCACATAGTTAGGAAAAGGTTGGTGACTCCTGGCCTAGTGTATGCAATATTAGCTTACATAGTGAATATCAACTACTGCTCCCTTCACATTACCCGCTTTTTGAAGCTATACACTACGTGTGAGACAAATGGTACCATTATTAGAAGCATAACAGGGACTCTTTTTTTCTGGAATACCTTTCTGAAATGCAGTCACATGTTGCTGAGCATGAAGAATATCAGAAAATATTTTTTCTTTCATGTCATTTCTCAGGTTTAAAACACCTAAATCATTGATAAAATTAGCCTATATATATATATATATATATATATATATATATATATATATATATATATATATATATATATATATTCAATTCGACACTCCCGTTGAATTCGACGCATGAGAGTCAGGCAGATCTGCTTTTGTTTCTCTCATTCAGAAACGGTCTGCTACAATCTTTACAACTGCTTCCCCATTTTTCCATCTGAGCGCGCGATGGTTCACACGTTCTTCACATTTCCCTCTGTTTTTTTTTTTGTTATTTAGACTTCCAACTTCTTGCATTATTATGCCTTTAATCTCTCGCTTTTTGAATTGCATGTTCTTCTCAAAAACACCCACATTCTTCAAAGTATTTTCAACAAATCTTTTGTAAAAGGTACAAAATTTCACGGGTATAATATACATCATTCTAGAAAATGGATGCATCTCTAGATTCGTTTCAATTGTTTTACGCCAAACTCATAACATGAGCAAATACAACTTCATCTACTGCTCGTCAACGAATAACACATCTGGTCTTAATCTCAACAAAGCTTTAATTAAATCACCTCTGGACAATATCGGGTACAAATATTTGCCTAACTTATTCTCCACCCAGCGGCATTTCAAGGAATTTCCATATCATATCATATTATATATATATATATATATATATATATATATATATATATATATATATATATATATATGAGTCCTGATTCCTGTTGGAGTTATATAGGTAATTATTAAAGCTTCTCTTAGACTCACTCAGGACTCCAAATATTGCCTAAAACGAGAATCAAGCTGACTAGAGATATAATTTTCGGAAGGCTAAGACGTCTGGCGATTACTTACAATATACAGGGAATTATATTGGAATTATGCGAAGACATGCATATCTGACAATGTGTGCATTTTCCTGTAATATCAGGGTGCAAAATTGCTTTTTGTCTCCTGTGATAAATTCAATGATTTAGCAGACATTTCAGCAGTTTCATGAAATTGCATAAAAAAAGCAAGAGTATCATGATGTTTATCAACTTCATCGCGTTCAACACACATCTAAGCAAGTAGGTGACCGAAACCGTGTTTTATGGACTGAAGATATAATAATGTTGCTGGACTTTTTTCCGGAATCAATACGGGTGAGCAAGTTACCCATTATTTTGATGTGCAACTGATATTTATTCGTTACATTTGTGAGTTGACTGCTGATTGTTAATGCACACACGTTATGGCTGAAGTGAAAATCTTGACGCATGCGCAGGGGAATAACTGCTTACAACTCGCACGTGAGCTGAAATAAAAATAAAAATGAAATTTCTTTTCACACTGTTTGACATTCGCCCAAAGATGAATTCGCTAGATACGTAAATAGACGAAGCTGCAGAAAAATGATGGTATCATCCATGTTTGATCCCAAAATGGAATATATAAAAATATCGAGGAGAATAAAGACTGTGATAATGATATAAATTAAGAACTTGTAAATGCCATTGGAAACACGCATTTAAAAATAAACGTTACTAAAAAAAAAGTTTAAAATATGGGAATATAAATTGTCATTGTTTTTTATCAAACCGGGACTTACATCTACACACTCATTTTTATTTAATAGACAAAGTATACATATTTCTTCATGCTCAAGCACACGTACGCACACATACAAACAAACACGAGCCGACATATGCATATATGAGTCAACTTGAAGAATTTCTATTTTGGCATGTATTACCAATGATCCGTGACATCAGAAAATATTTCAACAAAATCTTGCGTTAGCGAAAATAAATTATGTCATACATATTGTAGTGGTACAATTATAGATAACCTCCATTCTGGTAAGATGAATTAACGAGTGTCATCTGGCGGCCGGTAGGTTACGTTAGTTCGGCGTAAAGAAGGCGAGTAGCTGATATCGGCCTAAAGCAGTAGGTCTAACAGTGGAATCCACAAGAACACATAGGGCACCACAGTCTTCGGTAAATATTACAATAAATATACTCTCGCTTTTCGTCTTTTCAGACTAATTGTTGTATTCATATGTTATAATATGTCTGTATTGGATAAAATAGTCACACACACACACACACACACACACACACACACATATATATATATATATATATATATATATATATATATAGTTTGTAGCCTCTATCTGTTTGTTATCGAACTCCTCCTAGTGTTTTGGCGATAGACCCCAATAACCGCATATATTCTGAAACAACATTACCCAGAGTACTTGCTAAGTATATTTCATTTTGATGGACGAGCGTCCCCGGAGGGAACAAACCCTTCACTGATTTTTTTTCATTGATATAAATTAAATTTAAATTGGAACAAAGGAATGACTCCAAACTAAAATATACAAGGAGAAAGCCAGAAGATGCATATCACATCGGCAAGATCATTGAGTAATACTGAAATGCATCATTTTTTCTTTTCAAATTATAACAATAATTTAAAATCAATCATCATTTTCTTACAAAAAACATGCCCTCTTATATATATATATGTATATATATATATATATATATATATATATATATATAAGAGGGCATTGAAGTTAATACCTAGAGGCGACGCTCTGTTTCATGCTAAACGCAATCGTCAGGCCATACGCTCTATTCCTGTTATATAGCATATCTTAATATATATATATATATATATATATATATATATATATATATATATATATTCTTGAATGGCATAGCGGTATGAAATAACTATTTGAGAATAGTTGTTTCATTCTATCAACTCTTCTTCCTTACTTTGTATTTAAACGTTATTAAATTTGCGATATATTTATGCCTACAACGTTGTAAGTGATTACACCTTTCTTCCCTACATTCCTTCATTACTATGAGTATTTCTGTTTTACGTTAACGGTAATGGATTAGAAATTAAATATTAACTAATTTAGAATTTGTTTTTAATTTCAATTTATCTTTCCATATGTCCATCTACCTGAAAACCTAGGTATCCACTACTACTAATTTCGTAAGAAGAGGAGATGAGAATATATAACCCGGTCGTATGTTAATTGCAGGTGACTAGCGGACAGGTGTGATACAGTGAGCTGACAATACGTTGATGGGAATTTTCTGCCGAGTAGAATGTGGGCAGTGCACATGCAACTGCTTCAGCGAAGCGGCACACATTTTCCAAAGAAAAGCGTGCAACATGGAGGTTATTTAGGGTTAAAAAAACATGTTATGATCTATTGTGTGCTACCAGAAATTTCGTGGTCACAATATTGACCGGTCAAGTTCTGTTGATGCAGAAAGCGAATATGATATCCTCGAACGAGTATACATTGACGTTGGCAAGATCGACTCATCCTGGCACTTAAGAAAAGAAAGAAGGAGAGGATAAATTTGAGCAGCATATTTATTGAGAGGATTTTAACTCTTATATTGCATTACTTGATGCAAAGCGGCATAAGCATCTTTTTGAACGAGACAGAGAATGTCATGAATTCAGTGTTCTTTGAGAATTTAGCATTCATAATGACTGATCAGGATCTAAAGGCAAGAAACTAAAAATAACTCCTTAAACGAGCGTCAGATACAAATATATTTGTAAAAGAATATGACATAATAAGTAAATATAAGTATCAGAAAAATTTACTGGCAAATACATTACGAAAATCTCTTATAGCCCCTGTTGTCACTACATTAAAATGATCACTATTAAAATTGCTCATCTACTTTTGCAAGTGTTATCAATGTAATAATATATATATATATATATATATATATATATATATATATATATATATATATATATATATATAGGTAACTACACTCGTTTCGGAAAACCTACGGTTTCTTGATTTGCCAAGGATCAAATAAAAATCGAAGGAAAAAAAAGGTTTTAAAAAAAGAAAGAGCTATGAACATGAACATCTGTCGAAAATAATCGTATAAAATACAGGTCCAAAGCCCAAAGAAAAAAAACCCGATGTGAGTGAACAAATAACTAAAAAAGTGCTCAATACAAGAGTAGAGCTAACCTAGTCAAACCTAGAGAGCCAGACAAATCTACCAAGGTAAGTTTGTCTGGCTCTCTAGGTTTGACTATATATATATATATATATATATATATATATATATATATATATATATATATATGTATATATATATATATATATATATAGATAGATAGATAGATATACTTTAAAATTCAGGGAGTTAGTTGAATCCGCTACCTTGGTTTCAACCTTACGTTTTCTTCAGGCGATTTTTATCAAATGACCTCTTAACGCTTTATTTTATTTTATTTTTTTTTAAATAATGAACGCTATATTATTTAGAAGAATAAGTAAACGTACGACGTTGGTTGTAATAGAAAGAGAGGACAAGGATTTGTGTCTTTCAAGAGGATATTAATTTCGAAGTGGATTAATGATTCGAAAATAGGACTTGCAATTATACAATGTTTTACTTCAAGGTGTGGTTAAATACATTGAGAAACAAATAATATTTAAAATTTTAAATGTAACCGGACGTTGTCTTAAGTATAGCTGGGGAATTAGCAACTCGTCCTAATAGAAGAGAGAAAGAAAAACATTATATGTATTCTGCAAAATTTCCTTTAATTTTCATCTCTATCATAATGAGTAGTTAAAACGATCAATTTAGAACATCAGTTCCCGATAAATCAGTGACTATAAAAAAGCGAGGGACTTGTGTCATATTTAGATTGATAACCGCTTAAGTCCTGTTGTTAATACAAGCCATATGCTTTTCAGAATTAGATAGAGTTATTAAATAACAAAATGTTTTGTTCGTTTCGACGTAGTCTCTCGTTATTTAATACGCTGAATCTTATAGAATATTCATTCTGCCACCAGAGGCTCTCCGTTGCAATTTTAGAGAATTAATTTCCACATTTAAATTTACTATTTTTCACCTCAGGTAATTGAGCAAGACGATTTGTTCGTCCAAGTCGTCATTAAGTTTGTATTTCACAAACGAGCATTACAATTCTTTAATATATCATACTTGTCTTAAGTGTCACATGACAAAATCTACAAGATAATTTATCGTATCCAATCCGGAGGCAAAGCTCAAAATATGGCAAAAATGAACAATAAACATAATGGTGTACAATTAATATTGTATTTCAAGATCGATTACGTGACAATTCAGTGACTAAACTTTAATCAGTTAAAATGTCGAGTTAAATCGATTATGTTGAAGATACTCGTTAAAAATTATATTGATATTATTAACGAATATTTCATTGCATTTCGTATAAAATTAATTGTCTCGTTATGAATAAAGGGTGTCTATAAAGTTCGTGCGCACTTAAAAAAAAATATAACTTTATTTGTATTTGAGATAGAAATAATCTATAAAAAATGATATAAAGTTTAATGTAGCTAGTTTTAAGTATAGCTAAAATAACTAATGTGATTTCAGGCATTACTGTAAATCAGTTGGCAAATGTTTTCCGTGAACTGAAAAATCGTATTACCCTTTGTATTGCTAATGATGGAGGACATGTTGAAACTTAAGTAAAATTTCAATAAAACCTTACAAAATATAGATTTACTTCTTTCTAATCTTTTATACAAATGATTTCTATCACAAATACAAATAAAGTTATAATTTTTTTAAAGTGCACACGAATTTTATGGACACCCTGTATGTGTTCATTAATAACGTCATTCAAACAGAATATAAATTTATTATTTTTATGATTTTAAATATTGTTTTTTAATTATAGTTTTTTAAAACTTTTATTTGATATGTTAATATAAATTATTTTTTAAGCTGTCCTCTCACGATACTGCAATTTTCGATTTCTAAATAAGGATATTTAAAATAAAGTTACTACTCGGTTATTTTTATTATTACCGATAAGTCATATAAAGACAATGGAATATGTCACTGCAAGGTCCACATCGAAACAGAGTAAAGCCAGCGTGTATCAGCATTGTAATGACAAAGTCATTCATACAATTATAATTAAGAAACAAACATCTTTCCATTTTTTCTCTAAATAACTTTTCTTGCTAAGCTCTGTATAAAAACGAACCTGGTATACATTTATCACTTCCGCGAGGATGTCTTTCAGATAGTCCTTTTGTTGTAAACACTTGACAAGACAGCGCTGAATATAGTAACTCAAGTGCTAGTCTGAAAGTGACATGGGAACAAGTGTTGTCCTTCAGTAGAATCACCGATTATCTTCAATGAAGAAAAGAGAATTTCTTACTTTTAAAATGCATTAGAATTAAGTAATATTCTGCAAACGATTATAATTGCTTATATTATTAATGGCCAGTAATAATATTAATAATAATAAGAAGAAAAATACATATGAATAAAAGAATATGTCAAATTTGGACTGGGAACTTGAATTACAATTGAATCTGTTCTGTATTTAGCCTTTAACTTTGTCAAGGAATCGAACGCATTCAGCAGTAACATCAGTCCAGTTGGATGAACACACTGGGTATTACTCAACTCCAAATCAATCAGATTATCTTTGTCATATTCTAAACTAGCTTAAAAGCCGCACTCCGTGCGTACATTAAGAGATCTCCTTCTGGAAGCCAATTGGGTCCTTGTCCAGCTTAGAAAACAGCAATGATAATTTTGATGAAATGACTTAGAATTCCTCAGTCCATTCCATAGAATATCAATGCCTCAATTTTACTCTGATTCGTACTATAATTCCAATTCCGGCAAAAAGACCGATTTCTGCCGAAAGTTCGATTTGGTCTAAAAATCCAATCCAGGCCGAAAATTGAGTCCTTCAAATCACACACTCGGTGGAACTGCAATTGAGTTCAGTTCTTCAAAAGACAAACTCTGCGCAACTTCAAAACCTCACTTCACGAAATCTCTCACATTAAACCTTGGCTATTTGAAGAAATAAAATTGATTTCTTCAATTCACAAAATTTTGGAGATATTTATATTGAATTTAAATCCTTTAAATTCACAAAGTTTTTGTGTTACTTTAATCTCAATATAAAACAATTCTTTAAATCACTAATGTCGGATGTTAAAGCACCAGATGAAGAGAGGAATTTCAATTTTGGGATCAACCCGATTCCAAAAAGGTATAATATGTCTATGTAGTGCAATTGTGGCCAAAGAAACAGTGGGTTTCAGGTACAAGTATGGACAGACAGTATTTACCGTGTATTTAATTAGAAATTCTAGATAGACAGTCATTATTGAATTTATGGATAATGTGAGACAAACCTGTGAATAAAACTGTCTGGCAACTGAATCTCATTATATTTACTCCTCAATAATCAGGTTGTAAATACATAACAAAACGAAAAGAATTGTTCCTTTTTTGGTGAAGTAAATGTCCTCGCTTCACAAAACATTCATTTCCGAAGCTCAGAAAACATAGAGGAGAAAATAATTCCTTCAATTATATTCATTTTACATTGCGATGTTTAAGACAAAAGTATTTTCTTGGAGATTTGGCACTCTCTCTCTCTCTCTCTCTCTCTCGCACTCTCTCAATCTCCCACTGTCTCTCTCACACTCTCTCTCTCACTCTCTCTCTCACTCTTTCTCTCACTCTCTCTTTCTCGGACTCACTCTCTCTCACTCACCTTCACTCTCTCTCTCACTCTCTCTCACACTCTCTCTCTCAATCATCCTCACTCTCTCTCTTACTATATCTCTCACACTCTCTCTCTATAACACTCTTTCTGACACTCTCTCTCTCAATCTCTCTCACTGTCTCTCTCACTCTCTCTCACTCACTCTCTCTCACTCTATCTCACTCTCTCACTCTCTCTCTCTCTAAATCTCTCACACACTCTCTCTCACACTCTCTCTCACACTCTCTCTCACACTCTCTCTCACTGTCTCTTTCACACATTCTCTCACTCTCTCTCTCACACACTCACTCTCTCTCTCTCTCTCTCACTTTCTCTCTCTCTCTCACTGTCTCTCTCACCCTCACTCCCTGCTATAATCTTTCAGGGTATGGACAACCATGATTCACTACAAATCTCTGTCTTGTGTTACTCGAAGTAATTGTTAATCTATTTGTTTTTGATGTGTCATTCATCTGATATCCATTCATTCATCGAGTCAGTTACTGTTTTTTCCCCTGCTTTTCTTGTGTTTTGTGAATGTGAAATGACCATAATTATTAATAATTATTAATGTTACCTATCTCTTTCTGGTTCTAGGGAGAAATATACCTTGAGCAGAAATGAATATTGCGTTACCATTTAAAGGGTAAAAACTGGAGTTTATACCTTAACTCATTTTCTTTTATAAAAGTTCATGCGGAACCAATTTTCACAACTTCAAAACATTTACCAGCGTTGGAAACGACGTAGAATATTTGTCTATAAAATCTGATTAAACATTACCAATATTTCTATTATTTCCTTATCATTGTATAAATGTGCTAACTGCTAAATTTTGCATCAAGGATATACAAGCAAAACCATGATTTGTTTTACTGTGTTAAGCTCATTAGCAATGCGAATACACCAAAATGCCTACAGGTTTGTTTCTGTAGACTGTAGACATTTTCCATTCAGTTGGTTTTCAGATTGTGTGGCTAAAATCACTCGGCCCGCCATAGCACATTCTTTCATTGTGTACAAGTTTCAGAATCAGAAATACAATTTGTGGCAAAACGACTGTCAGATAAAAAGCCACATCAATTTCTTAGTCAACAGAAAGAGGACCTTGTATCAAACATATTTTAGATAATACAACTCAGTTCAACTGAGTCTGTACAGTGGCTTTGTTGAGAAAAGAGGTCAAAACAAAGTTTTTTGAATACGCCAGCTCAGTAAATGAACTTGAACTTCTGTTAATAAATAAAAATAAAAGCAAAATATAATAATAATAATAATAATAATAATAATAATAATAATAATAATAATAATAATAATTATAATAATAATAATAATAATAATAATAATAATAATAATAATAATATCAAAGCCAACCGCCCAGACATTGTTATTAAAGACCACAAACAAAATAAGTGCCTCCTTATTGATATGGCAGTCTCTGCAGACTGCAATGTATCTTTGAAGATATTCGAAAAGCTGTCAAAATACAAGGACCTTGAAATAGAAATCTCAAAAATGTGGCACAAGGGAACATCAACATTGCCTGTTGTTGTTGGAGCCCTTGGACTGGTTGGAAAAGATTCCAGTAAACTAATTGAAGGGATCCCTGGAAGTCCATGCCTCAAAGAGATACAAGAAATTGTCCTGACAAATACAGCCCACACTTTACGAAGGGCTTTTTCTATGTAATTATTATTATTAATATTTTTTTGCAGTGGAAAGTGTCATGATGCCATTTATAACCTTAGGTCCCTGGGCAGGACACGGAAAGAAATGTGTAAACGCCAGATATCAAAGAAAATAAAAATAATAATAAGAAGAAGGTTTTATCCTTTCGGCACAGGACCAATTTTTGTTAACTAGGAATTATCAAGCACATATACTAAAATATTCTGTCAGCCCCAAATGCAGATTCTGTGATAAATATCCAGAAACAATTGATCATCTGGTATCACGCTGCAAAATATTGGCATCCATTGATTATAAATCCCGTCATCACAGAATGAGCCAATATCTGCACTGGAAAATATGCAATTTCTACGGGAAGGAAACTGAAAGAAACTGGTATAAACACCACCCAGACCCGGTTACGCAGATAGGACCTGTTACAATTCTATGGAACTACACAATACACACTGACAAAATAATCAAAGCCAACCGCTCAGACATTGTTTTTAGAAACCACAAACAAAAAAGTGCCTCCTTATTGATATGGCAGTCCCTGCAGATTGCAATGTATCTTTGAATATATCCAAAAAGCTGTCAAAATACAAGGACCTTGAAATAGAAATCTCAAAAATGTGATACATGGGAACATCAACAATCCCTGTTGTAGTTGGAGCCTTAGGATTGGTTGGAAAAGATTCCAATAGACTAATTGAAGGGATTCCAGGAAGTCCATGCCTCAAAGAGATACAAAAATTGTTCTCACGAGTACAGCCCACACTTTACGAAGGGCTTTATCTATGTAAAAAAATTCTTTTCCGTGTAAAGTGTCATGATGCCATTTCTAACCTTAGGTCTCTGGGCGGGACCCGGAAAGAAATGTGTAAACGCTAGAAATCAAAGGAAATAATAATAATAAAAATAATAATAATAATAATAATGATAGTAGTAGTAATAATAATAATAATAATAATAATAATAATAATAATAATAATAATAATAATATGAATTTAAAAATTATAGAGGAATATACCCAGTTGATTGGTGGTTCATGTACGAGCTGCTGATTAATTTGACTAGCATACTCTTACCGTTTCCTTAATGAGGTTGATGTATATATACTGAAATAGACGCTCTTAACTCAGGATCAATGCAATTGAGTTTCAGAGCCAAATTTATCGTATAATATTATGTGAAGAAGCAGATGAACCCTTTCTAACGGCGATCTACTGCTGGATAGTGATTTTAGATATTTAGGAGGCTTGGATTAAGCTTGCGCAATGTCAACTAACTGTAATATGAGATCAGTTAATTTTATTCCTGTTAGGACAAAAGCGTATATTTGAAGTAATATGTCAAGATAATATTTGTAATTATGTCCGGAGATGTTGCGATATCTGCTTTCTTTAGACTTAGACAATATTTGTCATTCGTTGACGAGCAGCCGATGAATTTGACCGTGTTCATGTTATACTGTCGGCGGAAATTTGTGTAATAGGAATCTGGAATTCTTTATTAACAACAGATTTAGTATTAAGCTTTTTAATATTGCTAGTGGAAATTTAGCTGTATTAAAAACGGCTTATAGTGAATGTGCTTTGAAGAATTACCATATTTGTAAGTTGTTCGGTTTATTCAAAGAAGGGTGAAAATTTCGTCCGATGTCGCAAAAGTAAACAGAGCGTGAACATTGGTATGCACTGATCACAAAGTGTGATTGAGGACAGGGAATCTAAACATCACTAGAGAAATGTCAGATATCGTGAATTGTCAGAAGATAGCGCGTTCCTGGTAAGTGAAACAATTACAAAAATGGCTCAGCCTTTTTATTTACTTTTCTTACCCCACTGTGAGTTTTGTTAATCGTAAATATAAAAAAAAAAAATTGGACACAATTTAAAAAAAAGATAGAAAATCGTAATCATAACCCCGAAATTTAGTACTAATGACTAAATTGTTGAAAGGTTCTCCTGAAAATCTCGTTGCAAGAATATTTCTAGCAAATGTCACCAGCGTCTCACGAAAAGAACTGTTTGAAAGTGACAACAACCAAAAGTGACCAGATAACTATATTCTCTTTTCAAAGAGCCATACTATAAATTAAGAGAAATTATTATATATCGTATAATTACAACTGCTAATAACATTTCGCAGAAATTAGCTTTATTAACACTGTTACAGGATAATGTGTAAAAAATCAGAATGAAAAAGTGCATATTATTTACATTATTCGGACTATTGTCCTCATCTTTGTCGCCATATTTATTACAACGTTTCGGCCTTTCAGTATCTGTCTATATTTCTGAAATGAGGTATTATGTACACTCTTTACATTCATCGGACTATTGTACTCATCTTTGTCGCCATATTTACTACAACTTTTCGGTCTTTCAGTATCTGTCTATATTTCTGAGATGAGGTAATATGTACACTATTTACATTATTCGGACTATTGTCCTCATCTTTGTCGCCATATTTATTACAACGTTTCGGCCGTTGTACGCTCCGGCCTTCTTCAGGTGGTTGGAATGTCGAACTGAGCCGTTTATTTCGCTCACTGGGGTATACTGTTCTATTTCCACGTGCCATATTTAATGGGTGTCAGTTATCAGTTATCTCCTGTTAATTCCTCTCTGAAAGTTCTCCACCGCCTTAATCGGGTATTGAACTCACACTCTTCGGGCCCTGTCACTGGATCTAACTAACGCCTTTATACAAGGACACATGGCACAGTGGATAAAGGCGTTAGTTAGATCCAGTGACAAGACCCAAAGAGTTCAATAGTCCAAATGATGTAAATAATGCACATAATACATCATCTCAGAAATATAGACAGATACTGGAAAAGTGCACGTGTTCACTACGTAGAATATATTTACAATACGTAGTAAATATAGGAAAAGAAGACATGACTTGAAAAGTCAAATAAGAGTTTTCATGGACATGATTACACAAATGGTAACTGAATAGACAAACGAGGCCTCTTCTAATTATAAAAGTAAACAAAAGAATTATGACAAAAATATCAATGCAGATTAAGAACATGAAAAATCGTAAATGATACCTTCGTTTGGAAAATGATTAGTAAATCAACCGCTTAATAATTACTTAAATACAGTCAACTGTCAGAAGACCAATCCAAACACACATATATATATATATATATATATATATATATATATATATATATATATATATATATATATATGTGTGTGTCTGTGTGTGTGTGTCTGTGTGTGTGTGTGTGTGTGTGTGTGTGAGAGAGAGAGAGAGAGAGAGAATAGGTGCAACAATCTGAACTGTAGAAGATTAATAGTATCAACACTAACCAAATCTTAAATGATAAAAAAAACAAGCAAGATATTATGTCCGTGTGAGTAGCAGACTAATGAATACATCCAGTCATGAATATATTATCTGATCGTCAAAAACAAAGACAATCAATTATAAGAGACTGTAATAAAGGTTGAACCAGCAGGTACAACCACAAGTCAATGGGAAAATACAAGGACCACACGCTGAATAAAAGAATTCTCTAGAATCCGAGAATACATATTTTATTATTTGTGTATTTAGGCAGCTAATCCTCTTTTCGGCATGCCTGGTTAAATAAATTACAAACATTATGTCTGCTTATTTTTAGCATAATCCCTTCATATTCACGGATATTTTGCCGTGTATTACAATCAAATAATGCAAGAAATGCACTGTATCACGTTTATTTCCCAGCTACTTTCCATCTCTTTCTGAGATCATCATAAGTGATGCAACTAGTAAGGCAAAACTAGGTGTAGCTATCTATTAATGAATCTGTGGTTTTGCGTTTAAATGCAACGGCTGAAAGTTCTGCTATAGCGTTAATCAGAATATGAAAATAAATATCCACTATGGAATCTTTTCTTTAATTTAGAATATCTCGGTCAAGCAAGCATTAAAGCGTGAAACCTCTTCTTTTCATATGCATTTTAAAAAGTAATTACAGTAGTCGTAGCTGATTCTATTCAGTGTCGGATTCAATGTTTTTAAATGTAGATTGCTTCGAGGATCTGTAGTTTTAATTTGTTATTTTCTTGGTGTAAAATTGATGCGTTGTCAATCAGTATTTTCTATACTGTGCATGCGAACATAGATGCTGGTGTAAATGTATCGCAATGGCCGAATGGTCAAACAGGTGTAGAGTAAGACGTCTTGATAATGTAGTTGTCGTATATCCAACATATATATTTGTTTTTCTGTAGACATTTGAGTTGATATATAATTATTTGGATATTCGATGACGATATGGGGTTAAGGCAATGCAATGATGACAAAGAAGTTGCCGAATGTTTGAGATTTTGTCAAGTAATATGTGTATATATGATAAATATATTTCACACTATACGAAACCATACGAAATGGACTGATTAATGAATTAACTAATCAATTAAATTAAACACATTAATGTATCGCAGATGGTGGTAATAATTTCGTCGTAATTTCTATAAAGTTGAGAATTAAGTTCGTATCTTAGGTGAATACGATTATACTTTTCGTACACACACAAACATATGCGAGCGCGCGTGTGCGTCTCTGTGCGTGTGTGTATTTATAGAGTCATTCGGTATAGGCCAAAAATTCTAACTTAATTCCTCCTGGCATATATAACGAGAAAGATATGAAATGAATAAAATCAAAATAATGCCGTTGTGTCCAACGTCTGAAACGTCGTATATGTAACAGTAAAGACGAGGACAACAATCTGAAAAAGGTAAATAATGTAAATAGTTACAAAATACCACATTTCAGAAATATAGACAGATTAATCATTCATGTTTAAAAAAGGGTTCAATGCCCACATTGTTTTTATCAACAAACACCTTATCCACGATATCGAGCACTCTTCTGACATTAAATATCTATTTCGGAACATTATTATTATTATTATTATTATTATTATTATTATTATTAGTAGTAGTAGTAGTAGTAGTAGTAGTAGTAGCAGTATTAGCAGCAGTAGCAGAAGTAGCAACAGAAGTAGAACTAGTAGTATTAATATTATTATTTTAAACGTTATATGTAATGGATGCTCTTGTTTGAATAGACACCTTTTGTGTGAAAAAAAAAACCTGTCTTCTCAAACACGCGTATCTGTAAAATTGTAATATATATATAAATAGTTATAGTTGTCTGAAAAAAACCTTAGGTGTTTTGGTTTGTAATTGAACAAACCAATGCCCAAGGAAAAATAAGGGACAAAAAAACAAAGAACTAACAACATGTAATTGAGGCGAAAACAATCGTCCAGAATCCAAGCTCAGATTACAAAGAAAGAAAAAACCTGCGACACGAGTAAAGCAAAAGTAACTAAGTGCTCAATCAACTAAGTAGAGCAAATCTATGAACCTAAAGAACCAGGTAAACCTACCTAGGTTTCACCGCATCGTCAGGGTAATCTGGCCAGCTTACCCTGACGATCCATTTAGGTGAAACCTAGGTAGGTTTACCTGGCTCTTTAGGTTCATATATATATATATATATATATATATATATATATATATATATATATATATATATACTTTAGGATATTACATCGAAAAACATATCAAACTCGCTATACAATTAAATTCGTGTTTCGATGCGTGTCATCGCATCTCATCAGGCGTTTGAAAATTACTGGCGAGTGAACGATTTATTCCGATTTAAAGGCAACATACAGCCTTCTTACGAAAAGAAGATATCGTTCACTCGCCAGTAATTTACAGTCACCTAATGAGACGCGTTGTTTCGGTTCAAAACACGACTGCAATTTTGCAGCGATTTTGACATGTTTCTCCATCTAATATCTATAAAGAAGGTAGATAGATAGATAGATAGATATATAGATAGATAGATAGATAGATAGATAGATAGATTGTGCAAAACGAAGTGAATAAGATTATGTTTGAGTTTGTTTTTCTATTAGTATTTGTTCTTTTTTGTGTATTGTACGAAAGTTGCACAAATTGTTATTTTAACTTTTTTTACAAGATTATTGTAATTCTGTCGATATCAGTAAGACGTTTTTTTTCATGTCCCTAATGAGCCGGATAATTATAATATATCTGATGTCCTCATGTACCTTCCTAATATTTTTATGCTGATATAAACACCTATACATACTTAAACATTTACTTTCTTCCCCTCAAATCCCTTAAGGATACAATGGAAATATGTACTTTGTCTGACCCCTATGTACACGAACGACTGTAATGATAAATATAAAAGAATCTTTATTGATGAAAAAATCCGAGCATTGTCAATTAAATCTCGCCTCGCAGTAATCAGATACGACGCTTGTTATTCAATTGTGCGTTATTCAAGGTTCAATGCTAAATATATTTTTTTTCCTTTTCATTTCTTTGTAGATTCTATAAATCTTGCTTTATATTCACTATTTAAAGTCACTTTTTTTACGTCTACGTAAATCAGTTCATATAAAAATTCATACAACGCTCAATATCAAAACACGTTTTCTTGTTAAACCTTGTGAATATTGCTAATATTGCTAACATCTTGCACTTTCACTCGTCAAAAAAGGTAGTTATGATAAAGTACTTATCAGCCTATTCTACTGTCAATTAGTGTTCATTCGTAACGAGGCTACACATCAGGGCATCTGAAAAAGATGTCCTGATCATGCATTCTTAAGTACATTATATTCACAATAAAAACATTACCTCGTGAAGTTATTCTTAGGCAGCTTGTCTTACAAAGCTTTTCGTCCATAATAACTTCATTGGTTATCACACAAGAATGGAATAGTAAAACATTTAATCTGATTCATTCACTAGCGTGTTATATCTAGTGAGATAATTTATTAATATTAATATTGCATAGTGAGTTAGATGTATTATGGGTGATCAATAATATTTACCTTGTTCCTAACTAAGAAGGAATCATGTAAAGTTGTATGTTAAATCAGTTTTCCGTTCAGAAATGACTTATTTAATTCAACAATCGCCCCGTAAAATAAACTTGACAGCTATCCAACAATTTCCTTTCTAACGAGAAATTTTTTTTGCAGGTTTTGTTCATTCTGAACGTGAAAATTCTCCACAACCTTCTATCCTTCTTAACGATAATTAATATTTGTCAGTCTGCTCTCCCACACAGTCTATGTTCACTTTTGTCAGATAGTTTTCCCGATGGTATTATCCACTCGTTTAGATTTCAATATTACCTCTGCGTTCATGATTGATATTATCTTAAATTTGTCAAGCCTTCAAATAAGATATAATAAAGGAGTTAAAAGGGGAGGAAGAGAAAGAAAAGTAAGTCGTAAGACGAGCCAATATAATAAATCGTTTTTATTTTATTAATGTATATATATATATTTATTGGTTTGTATTCTTCTCTTCTTCCAAAAAACACCCTGTCATGGCCGCATGTAGCAAGATCAGTACAACCAAGCATACCCGATCTATAACATCGAATAGCCCAAGTGAAGTCTTGATTAGTTGCTGTTTTCTGGGGGAACTTATATAATGCACGTCCTAAATCTAGTAGCAAATTTTATTCTGGGTGCGGGCCGAATACTGATCATATTCGGTCGAGTCGCCCATCGAATAAGTCTGTTGTTTATTTAGACCCGAAACTTCTAGTGACATAGGAGCAACAACACTGACGAGGCACCTATATTTGGTACTTAAATGTGTATTTTTAATAATGTCCGAATAATTCTTACTATCTTTACGATTTACCTTGACTTTACAAATTGTTTACTGTCCCTATTTTTGAATTTTTAAAAATTATTCTCCACCTCACGTTTTCTTTTATTTCTCCTTAAATTCCTTACTTACCATTCTTCATTTTTCTTTTGGATTTATGTTAACTTTCACTGCACATCTATGTGAATTCGGTACACCAAGCCTTCTAAAATGTTAAGTTTTTCCAAATGTTCTTTCTGGCTTGTGTCTGGAATATTTCTTCTTTTTCTCGAATCTCACAGAGTTTCTCATATTTAATTTTTAAATGGCTTGAATACTGTTTCTAAAATCTTCTCAACTCTTATGTAATATCAACTTTCTTATATGGTAGTGAATTCTGGCCAAATCTTACATGAATAAAGAGGAGATTTGAGACAAAAGAGTTGTGATTCTCCAGAAGGAGGCTGGGAATATGCTCTGGTCAGAATCTGTTAGCGACGAGAAAATGTTAAGGTAAATGCTTTCATAAATGCCATCTTTACTGAGAATCGGAAATAGTCAGTTGAAATGTGTCAGTCACATATTGCATAAAGAGGGTTTGGAAAATCTGACATTCACTGGATATACGGTAGATAAGACAGACAAAAAGAAGTACCGATAAAAATATTAATGAGCTTCAATGACATCAAATAAATGCTAACGGAGCTTGTGTACAGGGACAACAGGACAGCGACGGAGATATAGAGTGAAGAGAATAATTTGTGGAGTAATCGCCCATGTCCTTGAAGCACACAGTGCATAAAAATGATGCAGTTTATAGTGTTCAGTTTATTATAGGAATGACTTTCACATTTATACGTATGCAATATTTGCCGAATATTAATGCAGTGTAACCCGGATATAAGAGACCTGGATATAAGAGAAAACCGGATATAAGAGAGATTTTCTCTGGTCCCAGATTAGTGCCTGTGTTAATGTATATAAAATAGACCAAACCCGGATATAAGATAAACCCGGATATAAGAGACTTATTTTCCGGTCCCCCACAACTCTCTTATATCCGGGTTACACTGTAATATAAACGACCTTCTTATTTAAATAGAATCGCTAGCACCAACAAAATCCTGATTCGGACATATTTCACGAGGGTTGCTAAATTGTCGCGGTCAGACCTAATTCACAAAATCTGAGCAAATGAGGAAAAATCTGACATTAGTTAATTTTATTAAAATATTTTAGATGAAAATGTCTCAATAATGAAAATTATTTTCATTCGTATTTTCATCTTTGATTGTTAAAAGTTTCTTTGTGAAGCCGATGAAATTTTATATTCCCATCGTATATATAGATATATAAATCGAATATATATTTATTAATTACACTATTCATATTCAGACTGATGTCTTCATCTTTGTTGTTAATTTTGCGATGATAGCAACAAAGTTACAAACATTAGTCTAAATGCAAATTATATAAATGTCTATATCGCCTCATCACAGAAATTCAGACAGAACATAATCTTATATATGTTAATGAAGTCGTAATTAAGTGAAAATATATTTAATAGCCTTTAACTGTTTATCGAATTTAGATTCCTTGGAATATATTTCCTGAGAATTTAATGAATCTCATAATGGCACGCATTATCAATTAAACAGTACAACTTATAAAATCCATCTTTTGTCATTGTAAACATTGGAAACTCCGTGGAGTAATGACAAGTTATCATCTCATTCTATATGCCCAAATCTGGCTATAATAAAGAAATATCGCAAAGTTTCTGTTATCTTTCTTTGGTCGGGTCGGATAGATTTCAGAACACACTTATAATATCGATCAAGAACATTGACAACGAAGAAGATTATATTACAAAATAAACATAAGTTTTGCAAAATGATTTTTCATTATTAGTCTGTAGACTTGACGTATCTACAATGCACATTAATATATAAATAAACATATACATGTACACCTATAAACATATGCCACCGTATGTATGTATTTACATAGGTGCGAATGTATACTCTAGATTTTAGACAAATATAAACTGCTCGAGGTTGTACTAGTTTGTAATGAACAAGAAATTCTTAACCGAAAGTTAAACAAGCATTTGCCGTAAATAATCTGTTTCCCTTCTTCCCTATTTACAGCTCATCGCAATTCTTAGTTGCTTAACGAGCTACGAGCTGGGAGTCTACACATATAACATAAAAATGGACGTATATGTGTTTCCAGGCTGTACAGCGTTGACTAATGAATATAAAAACTCAAGTTAAGTAGATCGCTAGAACACTGTGTAAATTACAAACTATTTCTTATTACTTTTAGATGATTTTTCTTGCCAATATATGACAAGGTAGACATTGAGTAGTAAAGCATTTTGGTCTGGGAAATTATTCTTCAGGCAAATAAGCATTTTATGAATATAATCAATCCTACATTTTATAAGGAATGACAGATTCAATATTACATATTTATATGTTCGTCCGTACTTTGAATATTATCGCTATATCTTGTCTGATTCTCCTGCTATCTTTCTTGGGGTTATGCGCAATATAAAAAGAAGGGTCTGTAATTCTATTGACCTGGCATATCGACTTCAGTCGCATTCTACTGACCTGGCATCTAGACTTCAGTCGCATTCTACTGACCTGGCATCTAGACTTCAGTCGCATTCTACTGACCTGGCATCTCGACTTCAGTCGCATTCTACTGACCTGGCATCTCGACTTCAGTCGCATTCTACTGACCTGGCATCTAGACTTCATTCGCATTCTACTGACCTGGCATCTCGACTTCAGTCGCATTCTACTGACCTGGTAACTCGACTTCAGTCGCATTCTACTGACCTGGCATCTCGACTTCAGTCGCATTCTACTGACCTGGCATCTAGACTTCAGTCGCATTCTACTGACCTGGCATCTAGACTTCAGTCGCATTCTACTGACCTGGCATCTAGACTTCAGTCGCATTCTACTGACCTGGCATCTCGACTTCAGTCGCATTCTACTGACCTGGCATCTCGACTTCAGTCGCATTCTACTGACCTGGCATCTAGACTTCATTCGCATTCTACTGACCTGGCATCTCGACTTCAGTCGCATTCTACTGACCTGGCAACTCGACTTCAGTCGCATTCTACTGACCTGGCATCTCGACTTCAGTCGCATTCTACTGACCTGGCATCTAGACTTCAGTCGCATTCTACTGACCTGGCATCTAGACTTCAGTCGCATTCTACTGACCTGGCATCTCGACTTCATTTACATTCTATTGACCTGGCATCTAGACTTCAGTCACATTCCCATCTTAGTGACCTTTTTTCTCTTCTCTAGATTTTTAATGGCAGTTGTTTTACTGAGCTCTCCTCTATGATTTACAGCATACTAGTAGATTGTCCACAAGGTCTAATTGTTTTTTCTATTGCTGAAGTACGTGTGGATGTATCCTTAAGTCCTATTCTAATAGTTTCTTTCACTCGCACTTCTTACCTGTGAAACTCTCTTCAGGTTTTTTGATTTCCTGTCGCCTACAATCTTCCAAATTAAATGCAACGTCGCTAGCTATGTTCTGTCTCTCTGAATCCTGTTATTTTTTTTTACCTTTCTCCTCACTAATGTTTTCCCATTCTCCTTCACTCTCAGGAGGCCATTACGTCTTAGTGGCATTCTCACCTTGAATAGGGTGAAATAATTAAAATAAGAAAATTAGAGAGAAATAGGACAAAGGCTGGATATAGATTTCATTGAAATGTTCAAGTTATATAGAGGCTAAACATTTATGTTAGAAATTTGACAGTCAATGTAACCTGGACGCTTTTACTTTTGTTTTCATAATCATTATCTATGCCACATTAGTAGTAGTTTTGTCAGGAAAAGGGATATTTTCATGCTCTAGGACGTAGCTTTCGTATAGAAGATTCCAAAATTAGTAGCCGTTAAATATTATTCTTATGAATTTCTCTCTCTCTCTCTCTATCTCTCTCTCTCTCTTACTCTCTCGTTTCCTCAAAATTCCATTGGTTGACGCAAAGTCATAATCAAACCAATTACAATAAACAACTTGTAAGACTATTGTCTTGTAAAATATTCCTTTAATATTTATATAGTCTTTTATTTAAATCACTCGATACCTCATCAAGGGAGTTATTGCGGTATTTATTTTGCTCTATACATTCCATCTTCAGGTTTAATGCTGTTGTTTTTCTTTCATATGTCTTGTTGCTCTCACCAAGATTTTCATTTCCAGCTCTAAGTAATTCTTCGCTATTAACTGTCTCTCTTTCTCCACTTTGCAACCAACCACATCATTTCGCTAGGTAGGATTGTTTTATCTTCCTCGTCTTCCTTCAACATATTATTTGACTTTAAAATTCTCTAGAACCACTTTTCCCGTTATATATCCCAGAAAATTTATTATGTCTTTATGATCTCGAGTAAAATCTACATGTAATTCTTTAATAAAGGGGAAAAGATTTCCCGTTCTTCACAGGCTCAATCCATGTTATACTCAGTAACTTTCTATACAGCTATTTCCCTCCTACTTCAAGTCGCCTCTTAGTCTGCGTGTATATTACCCAACATTCACCGCCACTTAAGAGGGTTTCTATTGTAGTGGTATGTTAATATATATATGACCATTTGATAGTTGTATATTTAGGCAGAAATCCTTCGTTTATGCATGTTTCATTAAAAACGACAGACAAGGTACTACGATTGAGCTTTTTATTTAATTTTTCTTGCGTATGAACAAGAGCTTTCTTTACAGGACAAAGGGTGTGTAAGAACTGTCCAAATGTTTTACGTTTCCGAGCGCTTTCGGCTATACCTTTAGCCTTTATCAAGGATGATTCGATTTTTCAGCTTAATTATTGTTAACAATATTAACTACGAACAAGTCCACAATGGGCTAACCGTATTCGGAAATTAAAAACATTCCTACTACACACTAAGACATACATATAATGCACACACTCAGTTAAGCTGAAAAATCGAATCATCCTTAATAATGTCTAAAGGTATACCCGAAATCGCTCGGTTACATAAAACATTTGGACAGTTCTTACACACCCTTTGTCCTGTAAAGAAAGCTCTTGTTCGAACACAAGACAAATTAAATAAAAAGCTCAATCGTAGGACCTTGTCTGTCGTTTTTAATGAAATATGCATCTGACCATTTGTAGATGTCTATTTAACATGGCCACACAATTTATATTTAACGCAAAATACCATAAAATATGAAAGACAAGAAGGAACAAAATGTTTCATAACAACATTTATTTTTATTTTTGTGTAATGACGTACATGCATAGAGGTTACGATTTTGTTGGGGTTATGTCCCTTTGACTGAATTAAAGTTTTACTAATGAGATTGAAATATTTTTTTATCTGAGCTCCCAAATGTTGAATGAATTATAAAGCTGATAAATGCTGAATAAACTTTTAGCTTTAGAAGAGTATTTCAAATTTAACTTTCGGTTAAGAATTTCTTGTTGCTTGTTTGGAAATGTTTTGTATGTTTGTAATATAGTTTGTAAAAGTTCGTACACAGGTGCGTGCATATATTTTTAACGTCTGACTGCACATGGTTACATCTTCACAGAAAAAGAGAAGAGAAGAAGAATGAGAAAATTCGTGTCTGCTATTTATAATTAATTTACTCACGTGGTAGGCTCCCAGGAACATTGGCGGGAAAACTTGACTTGGTCACGTGCTGGAAAAATATTTGTACATGGGCAGATTACAGCGCCTACTTGTGCGTTTATTGAACAAATTAGAAGCTGATATTTCCTGAAAATCTCTATGAAGCTGGGTAAGTTTTTGATCCTCCTTTTGCACGGATTTGTACAAAATTCAGCATTGATAAGAAAGTTGTAGCGGGATGCTAAAATATTACTTGGCGTCTGTTTCGAATTAAATTTTCCCTACTTAATACTTACATTGGTTTCTGGAAGCCATACTTCGATATTCCCATGAGCCTTAAGATGTTTAGGTCAAAGTGTTTTTCGGCCTCGAGTCCATTAACCAGCTAGTTAGTTTATTTTTCCTACTTGCTTAATTATAATGCATAATTTAATTCGAGGCTGTTGTATATGTCAGTCCCTCAAAACACTGAATAAATATTCTGATTCAAATCCATTTAGAAGATGTATATTTTTATTATTCCACATATGTTTTGTATAATTTTTCAACGCGTTCTCTATTTGCCTGAAATCTTTTAGCTCCCAGTATATGTGCTGGATTATTCATATATATTAACAGGTTTTCTTGCAGTTCAAGTAATTATTTGCTTTAATTTGTCATTGTTTTATAAGCAGTTGTGTCAAATTTTATATTAAGAATAATTAAATTATTTTCTTTGATAGATTTTATGGCGTCGCTAAGCCGTAATATGTGTCAAACTTAGTCACGGTTACTTATAATGTTTTATTTTGATTTTGTTCTTTTGAGAATTTGGTAATCGCTCTTCTTCAAGCTATATTTAAAATACTTAAAGCATTGAAGTGGATTAAAATAGTTTTCCGTGTTTATTTTTATCAAGTGGATATTTAAATTAAATTACTCCTCATAGAAATTAAGGCATTATAGTCTGACAGATATTATGTACATTAAATCATTGGAAATAAATATATATGTACTCCAGATGTTTATACCGACGTTTCAACCATTTGATGAACATTTATGAATGTTCTCAAATTTAAAAGCCTTCATACGAGCTGCTTTCTCTGATTCCCAGCCTTCAGGAATTCAAGCGTACTACGAGGCTGGCATCCCGCTCCCACCCTTTCACTGTTGAAACTGTTAAATGTAGCCGCCTCTTCTACTCCAATAGCTTCATATCTCTCACCTCTCGCCTGTCGAACCTGTATCCTACACGGAAGCTTCACATATCATTGGTTTACGTAGAGATATCCTTCGAGTAGATATGACCATTCGATAGAAATCATGGGAAATTTGTAGTTTAAAAACAGTAATTTAACCTTGCTAACCATACTCTTCTTCTGTATTTAAAAGGTAGATGTCAATTCCGTGTAGGATACAGGGTCGTTCCTTTAGGAGGACACATATTTTCTATGATAAACAGCGCATTTACTTAAATATTCGTATCTATAAAAATAATATATATATATATATATATATATATATATATATATATATATATATATATATATATATATATATATAATATATATAGCTGTGTGTGTTTGTGAGTGTTCTCTATTAAATAGAAAGGAGAAGATGGAGTATCTCTTAAAACTTTTTGGAAGATTCTCCTCCTGTCGATGAAACCGAGTGAAAGACTTTCTGAAATTATGCGTTAGATTCTTAATACTTTCAAACTTATTTGTCGTTTATAAGGGAAGATATTAAAAGTTGCGAGACATCCAGAACAGAGATTCTGTTATTCACGGTCCAAAGGTTGCTTACAAAATGGTATCATTGTAGAAAATTAACTTCGCAGTTAAAAGGCATTTTAACACCTGTGTGTCTAGACTGAAACATTTTATTGAAATTGGTGTGCTTACATTTCACACACACACAAACACAAATACACACACACACACCCATACATATATATATATATATATATATATATATATATATATATATATATATATATATATATTTAATTTTACTGTAAGCTATATTTATAAGGTAAAAGTGCTCAATATCCATGATAAAGCGCGGGTATATGTAAGAATTGTGAACACTGATGTCAACACAGTGTAGCGACAGAAAATGACTAACTGACTTCTAACTAAATGACTTATATATAATATAAATTGTCGAGTTATAATCCAAGCTACATAGCTTTAAGATCGCACTCGAGAAGGACAGTCTGTCCAACATCATTATATGCACTTTAAAGTTTTCCTTTGGCATTTATGAAATCGTTCTCTTAAAACACATTTTTAGGAAAGCAGGTTTCTCAAGTCCGGTTCATGTTATCATTCTTTCTCGTATATACGAGGGTTTCCTTCCTATCTTTCCATTTCAAGTAGTGTAGCATGTTAACATCTTGACTGAGCCATTATTTTCCCTCCGAGATTCCTGGTTTATCAAATAACACATGATAGAGGATGCTGATTTTCTGATGAAGATCATTCTTATCTATGAA
Organism: Acanthosepion esculentum; assembly: GCA_964036315.1. NCBI lineage: Eukaryota > Metazoa > Mollusca > Cephalopoda > Sepiida > Sepiidae > Acanthosepion > Acanthosepion esculentum. The sequence continues at coordinate 7,535,908 of OZ038476.1, forward strand.
CACCTATATACTCCCCGCCACACCCACATCATCAGTGCATTGGCCTCGGGCTGCTCCTCTTGCTGACAACAATGCATTCTATCTTACTGACGTTTCTCTCGCTTTCCTTTACTACGTTCTGTAGGAGGTCATGTAGTTTCCTTTCTGTGCCTGCTATCAACACTGTGTCTCTTGAATATTTTATGTTGTTAAGATTGTGTTCACCAATAATAAATTCTGGTAGAACTTCCAGATCTCTCAGGATTCTCTCTCTAACAATGTTAATGATGAAAATTCATGCCTATATCAATTTTTATTATTTCTAGAAACGACTATTTCTTGTTTTTTTTTGTATTTGCATAATTAATTTTTTGTCAGTATGCAGACGGTTTGCTCACAGTATATCTTCTGTATTATAATATTTCACAAAGAGAATTTTTTTTTATTATTCCACTCCAAGTAAGGCGAGTATGCCACTAAAACGCAATGCGTTAATGGAAGTGAAATGGAATGAGAGGATTTTAGGAGATTGTTATGTTCCAAGTTCCTTGTACCACGGTGATGGTCCAAGGTAGCACTAATGAGGAATAACTCGAACACAGGTATGGAATAACACAGATATATTACAAGCAGAAATATGTACAAAGAAGTAGAAGTATTAGTAATGACTATCAGATTTGGTTAGAGTGAACTATGTTGTCTCGACAAGTATCACTATTCCAATGTCTTACAGTAATCTGTCTCTGACTCTGAGTGACTCTGACTCTGAGTAACTCTGAACTCTGACGATATTCAACAACACGCCCACGTGTGTCGAATGTGGCACAAGGCCGGTTTAATGTGGGCTCACCGAGCCCGTAGGCTCGGCCAAAAAATGCCCGTAGAACCCGTATAAACGGGATCGGGTTTGTCAACCTCCCCGAACGAGTTTCTGCCCTTCGGCGGAGCCTCGTCCGGGTTCCTCCCTGCTCAGAGGCTGAGAGTTCGACCGTCTAGCCGAGTCGTCCAAAAAGACTGAGTCGAACTGACAATGTTCATTAACACGCCCACGTGTGTCAAATGTGGCACAAGGCCGGATTAATGTGGGCTTTCCGAGCCCGTAGGCTCGGGCAAAATTGCCCGTAGAACCCGTATAAACGGGATCGGGTTGGTCAACCTCCCCGAACAAGGCTCTGCCCTTCGGCGGAGCCTCGTCCGGGTTCCTCCCTGCCCAAAGGCAGAGAGTCCCCCTCTGCCTCAGAGGCAGAGAGTTCGACCGTCTAGCCGAGTCGTCCAAAAAGGACTCTCTGAACTGACTGCTGCTCCCTCTTGAGGCGCAGTATTTATGATGTCCGGAATAGTCCATTATTATTATGGGTGAGTTCCAATAACAAACCCGTTCCGAAGCTTTTGCGTAGCAGGATTTTTAATATCTTTTTTTCTTTGGGTCTATTTCCAAAGGTTCTGTAAACATCATTTTTCTGAACGATTTTTGTTGTTCTAGCTTTGTTTGCGGCCTTTTTATATCAAATGTATCGAAAACCGTGTCCATCACCTCTTCCTGAGGTAGACCGTTAGCATCCTGTAACAGTCTCTTCCTAATTTGGTTTACGTGTCTTCTATGTGATATTTTTTCTCCCTGTACTATGTAAACCATATTGCTGATTCTTTTCTCAATTGTCCCTTGCTCCCAGTAAGATGTATTATTTTATATGCTTTAAAAAAAACTTTTTCTCCTGGGAGGAATTTTCTTTTTGGTGCGTACAGCTTTGTTACTTGTTTCGTTTTACTTGGTAGCAATTTATCAAATGCAGATCTGATTTTTCTAGCGAACATTACTTCTGCAGGTGTTAATGTTGATGGTGTAGCGTTATTTGGCGGAATTCGATATACCTGAAGAAATTGCTGTAATGCTTTCTCCGTAGGCACATCGTTGCTTTTCGTAACGCTCTTTTGAGTGTATCAACAAATCTCTCCGCTTGCCCATTTGATCTTGGGTGGCAAGGCGGGGATTTTATATGTTAAATTTCACAAAACTCTTGGAAGTCTGTGAATTGCGTTCCATTATCTGTGACTAGGCGCTCCACTACACCAAACCGAGCGAATAGTTCGTAGAGGAAATTTATGGTATATTCCGCAGTAGGATTTTTGAAACGAAAGACCTCCGGCCATTTACTATAACTATCCACTATGATTAAATAGTAGAACCCGTCAATTGGTCCTGCATAATCTGCGTGCATTCTAGACCACGGACGATCAGTCTCTGGCCATGGCTTATGGATGATTGGCGGTGCCTTGGCTGCTAAGTTACAACCCTTGGACATTTCCACCATCTAAGTAATATTCTGGTCCATATTTTTCCAATATACATAACTTCACATTAGCGACTTCATTCTATTTTTTCCAGGATGGCGTCTGTGGAAATCCTTTAGGATTCGCTTTTGTAATGTTTTGGGAATTACAACCCTTTCGTTGTAAAGTAGCATATTATCGCATAGAGAAAAGCTGTCCGATATTTGCTTATCTTCTTCTGCTATTTTTGCTTTTGTTTCATTTATAATTTCATCATTTTTGGCTTCATCTTTTATGTCTTGTAGTGTGACTTGGAGGTTTCTCACTGTACAACATAGTACTGTCCTGATATCTTAATTTCTTAAGGCTGCGATTAACGTATCTTCCAGTGGCTCTGTCTTTGTTGGTATAAGTCTCGATAAACAATCCGCATACCCGATCTTTTTTGTTGATAAGTATTCCAATCTGAAATTGTAATTCAGAAGAATTGTTCCCCATCTAATTAATCTATTTGCAGTGTAAACCGGTAGACCTTTTTTCGAACCAAAAATTGTTAGTAACGGTTTTGTGATCCCTCTATAGAGTAAAATATCTACCATAGATATACATATGAAACCTTGTGACTGCGAAGATAATTTTCAGAGCTTCTTTCTCTATTTGTGAGTAATTTTTCTCCGCTGGTATTAGATTTGGAGAAGCATATGCGATGGGTTTTATTGTTCCATCTGGCATTTTATGTAATATACACGCTCCGACTGCGTAGGCGCTCGCGTCACTTGTTACAATAATTTCAAGTTTAGGATCGTAGTGTGCCATAAATAAATCTGAAGTTAACATTTTAATTATTTCGTCAAATGTTTTCTGGCATTCGTCTGTCCTCTGCCAAACTTTTTCTTTCTTTAGCAGCTCGTTCAGTTGTGCGCGAAGTTTATGCATGTGAGGTATGAATTCCTGGTAGTAACTCACTAAGCCTAGAAAACTTTATAGTTCTTTTATGTTCTTAGGAACAGGCATTTTTTTATGCTGCTGTCCTTTCAGGGTCTGGTCGTCTACCTTCTTGATCTATGATATGGCCAATGTATTTAATTTCCTTCATGAAAGAATCGCACCTGTTTTCTCCTTATTTTGAATCCATAGCTTTGTATTCTCTTCTTGTACATGTTCCCAATGTTGTTCAACGCATTCGCTATTTATCAATACGTCATCCAGGTATGCAATCGTGTACTCTAGTCCGGCAAGCATCGTATCCATTGTCTGTTGGAATATAGCCGGCGCCACCTTAATCCCAAAAGGTAATCTTTGGTATATGTACAATACTTTGTGTGTGTTTATGCATAGTAGTGTTGAACTTTCTTCATCGATTAGAATTTGCAAGTACGATTCACTTAAATCAATCTTTGAAAAAATTTCCGCCATTTTATTTAGTGAATACTTCTTCGTGACTGGGTAGAAGATAGTGGTAGTCCTTTATTGCTGCGTTCAAGCCTGTAGAAAAATCAGCGCACACTCGAATTTCTCCTGATTTCTTTTTGACTTAGACTGTCGGTGCGGTCCATTTACTGTATTCTACGTTTGTCAATATGCCAGTGTTTTCAAGTCTAGCCAATTATTTTATTTCGATATTTGCTGCCATTTTCTTACATCTTCCGAGACTTGCTGAAAATACTTCGGTGAAACTCGTTTTTAGTTTCTCTTTTAATTTCTCTGCCTCGGTTGATAAGTCTTTTACATTTTGGCAGTACGTACTTATATTTTAATCCCACAATTCGAATTTTTGCATCCTGTCCGTTCCGAATAGGTTTTCTGTATTTCTTCAGACGTACATTTTTAGATTTTTCGTCATTCCATTAAATGTTACATTTGTTATTACTTCATCCTCAAATTTTATCTTTCTCCCCGTAACTGATCTAGCAATTTTATCCGTTTTTAACATGGCAGTTTTGTTCAGTTTTCTCCATGTTTGTAGGTTTATAATAGTTAAGGCTGAGCCAGAATCCAGCTGTAGCCTGACTTTTCTGTTTTGCATTTCAACTTTCGTACGTATTTTCTAATGTTAGTCTCATCTGCTTGGTCAGTCCTTGCGATTCTTATTCTGCTTTTTCTTTCTCTTCTATTCCAACAATGAGAACTTTTATGGCCTATTTTTTACATGATAGACAAGTTTTAAAAAGATAAGTACAGTCTTTAAACCAATGCCTAGTCCCACAGCGATATCATGGACTGGGTGCTAGTTTTTTCTGATATTGACTTTTAGAGTTAGAAAACTTTGTTTTACCTGTTCTTGAGGGGGGAAAATTGGTTTGGTTTGTTTGTGACGTGGGGAAAGTTGGTTTGTCTTCGTTCTTTATGTATGTGCGCGGTGACAGCTTCTTCTATGTCTTTTGAGTCTTTCTTCACACTGATGCATCTCTGGCAGTCTTCGGCTAGATTTTGAAGAGTCAAATCTTGTTCACTCTCCAATTTTGAAAGGATCTTGCGTCTCATTTCCGCGTCTTTGGTTGAAAGCAGGCCTTGGACGTAAATTAAGCATTCCGATAATGTAAAATCATCTGAATATTTATTAACAATAGACGCGAAAGTTATGTAATCTTCGCTGTCCTTTTTTGTAAGGTTCAGACATTTCCATCTTTTAGTGAGGTATTATTGCTGAAAAGTTCTGTTAGCAGTTTTATGGCTTCTTCGAAAGTTAACTCATTTGTTTTTCTTGGAAGGATATAATCTACGAATTTGGTATATTCGTATGTGCCTAATTTTCTTAGTAATAGGCGTACTTTTCTTGCGTCTGACCAATCTTTGCAGTCAAAATCATATAGATCTTCGTACCTTTGGAAGTAAGTTGCAAAAGTTTTATCTTCGACGGGTGCGTACGTGAAATCTTCGATAGTACTCCAAATAGCGTCTTGTGAGAGAACTGTTTCGTTCTCGAATTTTTGCTCTTTGTTTGACATTACAAGTAGCAATAATTCTTGAAATTCAAGATGTTTCTATTCATACCTTTGTTGTTGTTCAAATTGGAATTTTATAAGTTCCACAATGGTTGACTTAAAATCTTCCATGTTGACGTAATTTTGTGTACGTATTTTATTTTAGTGTAACATGATATTCTGAAACTGTGTACGCAAAAAAATTGCCATTGTTGCCAGTAAAATTGATATCCAAAAAGAACTTTTTTTATGTGTTCGCGTAGAACTTGTTTTTTTAGAAATTTCGCGTAGAACTTGTTTTGTTTTTGTTTTGTTTTTTTAGAAATCTCCACGTAGAACTTGTTTTTTTTACTCGTCGACCACTGTTATGTGCGACGGAGAGCAAAAAATGTATGTCCTCCGCCTAGAGAGTTCGTTCTTTCTTGGGTTACCTCGTCACCACTTGTTATGGTCCAAGTTCCTTGTACTACGGTGATGGTCCAAGGTAGAACCAATGAAGAATAACTCGAACACAGGTATGGAATAACACAGATACATTACAAACATAAATATATACAAAGAAGTAGAAGTATTAATAATGAATATGAGATTTGGTTAGAGAGAACTATGTTGTCTCGACAAGTATCACTATTCCAATGTCTTACAATAATCGGATGACTCTGTCTCTGACTCTGAGTGACTCCCACTCTAACGATGTTCATTAACACGCCCACGTGTGTCAAATGTGGCACAAGGTCGGTTCAATGTGGGCTTTCCGAGCCTGTAGGCTCGTGCAAAAAATTGCCCGTAGAACCCGTATAAACGGGATCGGTGTTGTTAAGCTCCTCGAACGAGGCTCTGCCCTTCGGCGGAACCTCGTCCGGGTTCCTCTCTGCCCAGAGGCTGAGAGTTCGACCGTCTAGCTGAGTCGTCCAAAAACGACTGACTCGAACTCTGACTGCTGCTCCCTCTTGAGGCGCAGTATTTATGATGTCCGGAATGAAAACTGATTGCTGGATAAAGATGAAGAAACTTCAAGAAAGATAAATTAGGTTCAACAGAATGATGCTGAGAATAACATGAACCGAACATGTGAAGTTTTAGAGAAAATGATATAAAAAAGATACTAATAGTCAAGTTCAGAAAGGATCTAGGGCCCATAAAACTTGCCACACTCTCATCATATTGATGGCAAGTGTAACAACGGAAAATCTACCTAGTGAGCATTTGTAAATGGATAAGAGAACCTTAGATGATGTATTATGTACACTATTTACATTATTTGGACTATTGTCTTTATCTGTCCTCATTTGTCGCCATATATATCACAACGTTTCGGCCTTTCAATAGCTATCTTTATTTCTGAGATGAGGTATTATGTACACTATTTACATTATTCGGAATATTGTCCTCATCTGTGTTGCCATATTTATTACAACGTTTCGGCCCTATCGGTAACTCTGATTATGCTGTAGTGTCTGTTAGCATCTCCTTCAGCCCCACCCACTGCGAGGAGCCTCCTACCACCAGAACCACATTCTGCTACCAACGGGCTGACTGGGACTCGTTTCGTGACTTCCTCCGCGATGTCCCCTGGGATGCTGTATTTAAGCTCCCCATTCAAGATTGTCCTTCAGAGGTCTCTTCCGGGTTAAAGCTGGAATCGACGCTTTCATCCCCTCCAGGAAATTCAAGGTCAAACCGCGCTCCTCCACTTGGTTCACAGCTGCTTGCTCAGCCGCCATTGCCCATAGGAACCACTTCTTCCACCGTTTTCGTAGTGATATGTCTGGCTTCAATAGACGTTCTGCCCGTAACGAGTAAGCGTATCCTCAACGAAGCTAAGCCATTATTTGCTGTTCGGATGAAGGAACGTATTGCATCTCGCAAATTCGTCTCCAAAGATTATTGGCGCCTCTGCAAGAGCGTTCTGAACAATAGTAAACCCTCCATTCCTCAAATGTTCAATCAGTTTGAGGTCCTAACCACCTCTGCCGACAAGGCTGAATGCTTTGCTCGGAAGTTTTCTCCCAATTCAACATTAGACTCTTCCGGGATACCCATGCCCGATTTCCCTCCCAGAACCGAGGCCCTTCTGAGCGGATTGCACATATCCCCGTCGCTGGTATTGGGCATTATTTCTAACTTAGATCACCAAAAGGCTACCGGTGGTGACGGGATACCAGCCACTGTCCTGAGGAAACGTGTGCCAGAACTAGCGCCTTCCCTCTCTAAATTATACAACCGCTGCCTCAAGAAGTCTTGCTTTCCTGACTGCTGGAAGTCCTCAACCATTGTTCCTGTCTTTAAGAACTCTGGTAACCCCTGCGACCCATCTAATTACCGTCCTATCAGTCTCCTACCCCTCTTCGGCAAAGTCTTCGAAGCCATTATCAACACCGATGTGATTAATCACCTGTTATCCCACCTGCTCTCAGACAAGGAATATGGTTTCCGCTTTGCCCGATCTACGGCTGATGTGCTTACGGCCATCACTGAATTTGTCTTCCAAGCTATTCATAATAACGGTGAAACTCTTGCCGTGGCCCTTGACATCTCCAAAGCGTTTGATAGAGTTTGGCATACCGGCCTTCTTCGCAAGATCCAGGGTTATGGCGTCACAGGTCGATTGTTTGACTTAATACAATCATTCCTGTCAAACCGTGAATTGAAGGTCGTCCTCAATGGATTCATCTCCAGCTCCTATAACACTAATGCAGGTGTTCCTCAAGGCTCCATCCTAGGCCCTACTCTGTTCCTCATATTCATAAACGACCTTCCTGACGCCATAGATTCCCAAGTCGACATCTATGCGGACGACACGACAATTTACTCCTGCCTCAAACACAAATCCAGTGATGCTGACAAAATTAACCTGGCATCTCGGATAGAAAAGGACCTCCAATCGGTTGTGAACTGGGGACGGTTAACTTTAACGCCTCTAAAACTAAACTGCTGTCTATTAACCACCACAAGGATCCATCCCTGCATCCCATTAGAATGTCTGATGACCAACTTCTTGAGAGCTCCTCGGCTGCTCGGTCTCACGCTGTCCGCTGATCTGTGATGGAACTAATACATCGAGTCAATTGCATCATCCACCGCAAGGAAAGTTGGCTCCCTGTGCCGAGCCAGGAAATTTTTCTCCCCGGAATCTATCCTCCAAATCTATAAATCGACCATTCGCCCTTGCATGGAGTATTGCTGCCATATATGGTCTGGATCCCCTGCTGTTTGCCTCAGGGTTCTTGATAAGATCCAGAGACGGATATGCAATGTAATTGGCCCCGATCTGTCATCTTGTCTGCAGTCTCTCTCTCACCGACGCGACGTTGCCTCCCTCTGTCTTTTTTATAAATACTTTCACGGTAATTGCTCCGAGGAGCTGCTTTCGCTGGTTCCTAGGCCTCATGAATTTAAACCTCCCACGAGGCTGGCATTCCGTTCCCACCCCTCCACCGTTGAAACTGTTAGATGTAGACGTCTCTTCTACTCCAATGGCTTCATGTCTCGCACATCTCGTCTGTGGAACTCCCTTCCTTATTCCTGTTTCCCTGACAAATACAATCTCCAACTATTTAAGTGTAACGTCAATCGACATCTCCAGCTGCCTTGATCTATCCTCTTCCCTTCTCCACATCCTTTCACCTTTCATTCCCATCTGCTCTCGCTCCAAATCTTCTATAACCCCCTAGCCTTGATCGATCCACTATCTTTCTCCACATCCTCTCCTTTACCACTCCTATCTGCTCTTCCTCCAAACATTCTGTACCCCCCTGCGTACTAGTGGCTTCCAGCCTTGCTTGGGGGGATATGCTTAAAAACAAAAAAAAAATCTGTCTATATTTCTGAAATGAGGTATTATGCACACTATTTACATTATTCGGACTATTGTCCTCATCTTTGTTGCCATATTTATTATAACGTTTCGGCCCTTCAGTATCTGTCTATATTTCTGAGATGAGGTATTATGTACACTATTTACATTATTCGGACTATTGTCCTCATCTTTGTTGCCATATTTATTACAACGTTTCGGCCTTTCTGTATCTGTCTATATTTCTGAGATGAGGTATTATGTACACTATTTACATTATTCGGACTATTGTCCTCATCTTTGTCGCATACATTTATTACAACGTTTCGGCCGTTGTGAGCTCCGGCTTTCTTCAGGTGCTTGGAATGTCGAACTAAACCCTTTATTTCGATCACTGCGGTAGACGTTTCTAGTTCCACGTCCCATGTTTAATGGATGTCAGTTATTAGTTACCAACATGTAAATAGTGGATAAGAGAACATCGTTTAGGAGAGATAGCAAAAAGAAAAGAAATACTAAGAGTTATAAAAGATAGGAAACTGTGAAGAACCATGATCACCAACATCCTGAAGGAGCATAGCAAACAGACGAAGAGGAAATGTAAATTAAAACATCTGTCTAATTAACAACTATAAATACTTGTGGCTGACGAAGTATCATAAATAAATAATGCCAGACTCATTTTAAAACATCGTGATACCCTTCGGAGTGGTAAAAATCATTAATTTGAATTATGTAGGAAAGAACGTCCAATATTTTCCTGTTATTACTTTACGATAAAGGAAAAAAATATCATCATGTGGAGATGCAGATGATATCGTCACACATGTTAAGAGTCTTCGACCATCACCCTCACTTTCTACATTTTACTCTTCCACCTAGTATTGGCGAGACACGCGCGAATGCACAAGGAGATAATTTTCATGCTTTCAATACAAGAGAAAGCACGCAGTTAATGAAAAATGCATATTTATCAGAACTAAGAATATTCCCTGCGGTGATGGGTTTAAATCAAATCATAACCCAGTAGCTATTAATATAATGACAAATGCTTTCAACAACTTTGTATTAGTTCGTGATTTAAAATGATGGGAAAAAATCTCATATCTAATTACTGCATCATCACGATATCAAGGACGATACTTTTTGTACGCACGGCTCGAATTTTCTGAGAAAAATAGGATATATATATATATATATATATATATATATATATATATATATATATATATATATATATATATATATATATATGCAGAAATATAGTCTTAAAGTGTGCTATATTTATGGGGTAAAGTGCTCAATATCAGAGATAGAGCGTGTGTAAATATAAAAGTGGACATGGAAGTCAGCACTTAGAGGCGACAGTCTGTTTCATGCTAGTGCAATCGTCAGGCGACTAGTGCTGTTATTTTTCTCGGCTGTTTATATAAGGGTCAGTGGTGCATTATGGGTAGTATATTTTGGCGGGTACTTTTACCGGAAGTCGCTTATTTGTTTATTTATTTATGTCAAATTATTTTGCTTGTTTTTTTGTTTGTTACAAAAAAAAAAAAAAAAAAAATAACAAACAAAAAAACAAGCAAAATAATTTGACATAAATAAATAAACAAATAAGCGATTTCCGGTAAAAGTACCCGCCAAAATATACTACCCATAATGCACCACTGACCCTTATATAAACAGCCGAGAAAAATAACAGCACTAGTCGCCTGACGATTGCACTAGCATGAAACAGACTGTCGCCTCTAAGTGCTGACTTCCATGTCCACTTTTATATTTATATATATATATATATATATATATATGTATATATATGAAAACACATGTGTAGGTAACAGTGTGCGCCTGTGTTTACTGAATGATAATAAGTACCTACATAATAACGTGTAGACGTTCGGGTATGAATATATTTGGGTACGCGACGTGGATGGAATCTAAGACAATTTCTAAGGTCATTTACGATTTAGCTTGTCTCCAGGTAATTAAATATTTGTTTCAAAATGTTTCATACACTGATAAACAGTCTATCGACCTGGAGAGCGCATTATAAACTGAATATTTGGAATTCAATAGGTTTTTACTGGTGTAATTTTGCCAGGGTTATTACTAATATAGACTAAATAAATATTTTAAAATGAGTTCAACATAGGTGTATCTGTAGAGATGTTAAGTTTAGGAGTTACGCATGTTTAACGTTCCTATCAATACCCGTGCGAGATTTAAGTTTGATAATTGTTTTTGGAATTATTAGACATTTCTGAATGTTGTCAAATAAGCCTATAGTATTATCTGCTATATACTATTCAATCTGCATTCAGGGTTATGCTGGCGAGTGACTAACTGTCTTAGACCAGAAAGGAATTCTTATAAGGTAGACTTGTGATTATGAAGCAGAAAAGGGATTCTGCGTTCATCTCTTCATATACTGTCTATCTAACTCTACATTGAAGTCGTTAGAAGTGTTCTTTATCAAAGAAACACATTATTCCCAAACCGGTTTCCTGTCATACGGTTGTGATTATGTATTACATGAAAGCCTGTGAAAAAAGCACCACTGAATGAAAATAGTATTAACATAAAGATCTTATAACAAATGTTTTGATATAAACTTTCTCTACATTAACAATTAACTACCATTAAAAGTAAGGACAATACAACAGAAATTCAATGATTAACCAACAGATGGAAACAAAACACAACCCTCATGATTATAAAATTGTGTTCTAGCAGGAAACAGAGTGTCCCGACTCATGGTTTACCTCACAGGCTTCTATTATTACATACACTCTATCCCTGGTATATAACATTGTTCAAAATTGTATTCTTATCATATGATGAGTTTTGATGTATTACTCTGTCTCTCCAAATACATGCATATATATATTTGTAGGTCTGATGAATTGGATCGTTCTTACGATTCCAATGGAATAAATTATGACCATGGAATATTAGTGTTTAAGTCTTTTTATTATATTTTATTATATATATATATATATATATATATATATATATATATATATATATATAAACTGGTTTAAAATATGGTTTTTCGCTACACAGTAATAACCATGTTTCAAAAATGGAAGCTAAAAGCTTCGAATTTAATTTTGTTCCAATCCTTGGAAACACTCAATTATGTATCTTTGCTGTACCTTTAAAACTGTAAATTAAAAAAAAATAAGTTACTCCAAAATTCGCTTGACGAGGAACTAAATTCGAAGCTTTTAGCTTCCATTTTTGAAACATGGTTATTACTGAGTAGCGAAAAATATTTTAAATCAGTTAATTTATAATATTAATGCGCTGTAAATTTACATTGAGCACTATTGTGTAAAAATAAAAATATCTATAAGAACACCGGATTATATATCTGACTGTTCTTTCTTTATATATATATATATATATATATATATATATATATATATGAGTGAGAGAAAAATGTGTGTCTGTGTCTGTGTCTGTGAGTGATGGATAAATTGTTGTCTAAATGACGCAAATATGAATATAAAACTGATCTCATTTTAACAGATATATTTACCAAAGATACACCAAATATCTTGAAATACTAAAGAGTAAATTTATCCAATCCAATCGCCATTGGCCTATACCACGGACTTCAGACGACTTCGGAATCGCCTGCAACTCTTCCGGACGTACTCATCTTTTGTTAGCTTGTAAATGCTAACATATTTGGTGTTAGAAGGAGTTTTTTCTGGTCTCTTGCTCAACGGCGATCTGACAAATAATAATCAAGTGGTTGCAGAGGTTAGGTGGCCAGATTCAAAGTGTGATGTCGTCGCAGCTATTGCCTGATAGCCATGACTGCTTGTGTGGCGTGAAGCAGAGTCCTGATGCCTCATATAGGGACTTCCAGCAGCCAACCTCTTGACCCAGGGCAACACTACCTCCTCAAGACACTTCATGTCTGCCTCCGTGTTGAGACCGACGAATGGAGGCATAGCTTCGCCATCACCAATAATCACCATTAGACTCATTCAAATCTTTACAAATCCTCCGTACTCTCCTCAGACTCGAACCCAAAAACACTGAAATGTTCCTACAGCAGATTCTTGCACGAATGCCAAGTACTACAGCATGCCGTTTCCAAATTTCTAGCGGGGATTGCATTGAATCATCGTGCTCTTTTTCTCACAGACCGTGCCCATCGGGTGTGGGAAAAGTAACAGCCTTTTTCTAATTATTACGCTTGAATATATGTCTATATTTCTGAAATGAGGTATTATGTACATTATTTACATTATTCGGACTATTGTCCTCATCTTTGTCGCCATATTTATTACAACGTTTCGGCCGTTGTACGCTCCGGCCTTCTTCAGGTGGTTGGAATGTCGAACTGAACCATATATTTCGCTCACTGGGGTAGACTGTTCTAGTTCCATGTGCCATTTTTAATGGATGTCAGTTATCAGTTATCTCCTATTAATTTTTCCCTCTGAAATTTCTCCACTGCCTTAACCGGGTATTGAACTCACACTCTTTGGGTCTGTCACTGGATCTAACCAACGCCTTTATCGACTGTGCCATGTGTCCTTGAGGTGTATGAATTTCTGGGTATTATAAACCTAATGTCTTCAGCAACCATTTTTACCAGTGCTCATATTGCAATTTTTGCTGTTATCACTTAAAGTTTTTACCAGAGCTCATATTGCAACTTTTTTGTTATTATCGCTTTTCTCTGGCACTCCTTATTACTGGTTCCCATATTGTATTCATTTTTATGCTAGGTTGGCTCAGGAGATTTTTGTGGCCTAGCATATGTGCTGATTCCTTAAGTTTATGAATTTTCCAATGGTGTTCCTTTTCTATGTTCTCAACCTGATCCCACAGAGGGCGGTGATCTCCTTTCTCTTCGCAGATATCTCTCCCGAGTAAGACCCTCCAAAGAGGGGAACATGACTAAAGACTGTGTGTACGCTCTCCCGTACAGCTGCGGAAAGAAATATAAAGGAGAGACGGGCCGCCCGCTTAAGGTGAGGCTTCAAGAACACCAGAAAGCTGTAACACGAGGGGGAGTGGAAAAATCAGGCGTGGCTGACCACATCTGGAGAGAAAAGGGAGAATAAGTAAAGAAACGTGATGTCTGCTTATTTTTATCACAATCCGTTCATATCATTTCATTGCTTTTAAATGCAATGGCTGACAGTTATGCTTCAGCGTTCATTAAACGTGAATAGTTATTCGTTATAGAATGTTTTATTTTATGTTTAAATGTTATAGTCGAGCCTGGATTAAAGCGTGAAAAGTGTTTCATATATATATATATATATATATATATATATATATATATATGTATCCATGTAGTAGTTACACAAAAGTGCAAGATTCATTTGTATAGATGCTCCATCATATATATATATATATATATATAAATACTGGCTGACCTTTCGCCTCTTTCTCTCTCTTTTTCTCTGCTTACGCGCACGTGTGAGCAACTACGGGCCGAAATCTCGCACGTGGGGCGAGGTAGGAAAAACTTTCTCTAAAAATTTCCAATATGTGAACTCTTATACACAACCAGCGTTTCCCATATTCTGGGAACACGCTAAAACAAATACACCCCGTACGGACATTCAATTCAAAACAACACACACTTACACAACCTTCCATACAGATACTGTAACGTTTTATTCATGTTTTAAATGATGTATTGTAACTCGTATTTTAACGTGTATTAATCTATTTGTAATTCACGTATTAAAATATATTTGTTTTGTACATATATATCGGTCTTGTTTGTTTCTTTATCTTCTTTGGACTCCATCAAAGTCCAACATTCTTATGTAGCTGGACCAGCCAGCGGAAGCCTTAAACTAGAGATATCCACTCTTCTCTTCTCACATTCATCCACCGCATGGTCCACTACATATATATATATATATATATATATATATATATAAATATAAAAGTGAACATAGAAGTCAACACTTAGAGGCGACAGGTTGTTTCATGCTAGATGCAATTGTCAGGCAAGTAACGTGCCTGAAGATATTGCTTAGAAAATGAAAAGACGCTGTTAATATCTTCGAGAGCCTGCCGTAAGTATATCTAGATACGTAATCAATTTAATTAGACATGCTTGAAAAAACTGTACAAACACACGCATTTTGTATCTAGTTGTAGCAAATACGTACGAGTGTAATAAATGTGCGCGTGAGAACGTGTGTATTTGCGCGTATGTTTTTGAACAGAAGAGTAATAACATCTAACAAGACTCTGTTAGCAGGCATGGGCTCAGTGGAGCTGGGAAAATGACGAGAATGCAAAGGAAAAGCAATTAACGTAGAAAATGACAGGAAATAATAGAAATCTTGTTTATGATAAAAATGGAAGAATTTCAAATGAGAGATTGTTTAATGCAAAATACTTCGAATAATATTGAGATTATTTTAATCTGCCTTTACTCTGATTCTCAATTTGAACTCAAATTCAAAATTTGATCTTCAAAATTCATATAACTTATTATTATGTCTCCGTTAATTGTTTTACCCGGCGAAAATTTATCTTGATTGATGGCAATTCTGTAATACGTCACCGTCAATCCACATCTTTGAAGTATTTATTAAAATGAATGTTTATCGACAAAAAAAAGAGAGATATACAGAAAGCAGCAAACGGCATCACATCAAGTGACTAGGATTTGACGTAATTGAACCAAAAAATGAGAAACTATTTGAAACAAATATGAAAGAAGAAAGAATAGTAAATGTTGTCAAAAACGTCGCTGGCAAAAAAGGAAAAAGATGGCCATTCAGAATTTTGAGTAGAATAATTACTTAGAGAAATATTGCACGAATTGAGGCTTTTTTCTGAAATGATTCCTGACAGTGATCGAATATACAATTATATACTTTGGTGCAGACAGATAGATTTTTATTCAGATCGTAGATATAGGATCCTAGTTGCCTTACTTAGGACACTGGGTACCAAGGACCGATACGCGAGCTTAGATTTCCTTTAAGCATATCATTAAAAAAATTCAGGTAACATGTGAAGGATCCATAATAAGGAGTGTAATTATATATTACATTCTAGCAAAATTAGGCAGTTTCGTATCAGATTATATATATATATATATATATATATATATATATATATATATATATATATAATCATTTATTTAAATATTATAACATAAATGTGTTATAAAATCACCAGTGATTTTATAACATATTTATGTTATAATATTTAAATAAATGATTATATCTGCTCTACTCTGTATTGAGCACTCTTTAAAGAATAATAATTGTTGGTTATTGGAATTTACTCCGTATATACCAATCCCACACTTGGGTATATATATATATATATATATATATATGTGTGTATATATATATATATATATATATATATATATATATATATATATATATATATATATTTTCTTTTGAATTTTCTCATATTTTTTAATGAGACTTTTTATTTGAGAATGATATCGAAAGAAAAATTGTCGGTACGATAACCTAGTACTTTCGAACATCATTGTTCATCTTCAGGGTCAACAATGATGTTCGAAAGTACTAGGTTATTTTATTTCGATATAATTTTTAAATAAAAAGTCTCATTAGAAAATATGAGAAAATTCAAAAGAAAATATGAAGGGCGATGTTGCCTTTAACATTCAGCACAACATGTTTAAAAGAAAAGTTGCTGCCTAATTACACACACACATACACACACACACACATATATATATATATATATATATATATATATATATATATATATATATATATGGGAAAGTGAACATTGAAGACAAGACTTCGAGGCAACAGGCTGTTTCATGCTAACGCAATCGTCAGGCAACCGATTGCGCCTGCCGCCTCTAAGAGTTGTCATCAATGTTCACGTTTATATTTAGACAACCTCTATCTCTGATATTGAGAACTTTAGCCCATAAATATGGCACACCTTAAGAGTATATTCCTTCATATATATATATATATATATATATATATTTCGCACACACACACACACACACACACACACACACACACACATATATATATATATATATATATATATATATATATACATATATAGAATCTGGATCTAAATAATTATATATTAAATATGGAAAATAACGTAATATATATATATATATATATATATATATATATATATATATATATATATATATATAAATTTGTCTTGCGGATGAAACATAGCTTGATACTTTAATCCCATTTAATTTTAATAATTATATTGAAGTTTTAGGCTCTACTATTGTATTGAGCACTGTTTTGTTTTGTTTTTAAAATAAAAACAAAAATACTAAAGAACTTCGGATTATGCACCTAACATGTTCTTGCCTATTTTACTATATATTTGCACACACACGCACATACACACGCGCACGCGCGCGCACACACACACTCACACACACACACATATATATATATATATATATATATATATATATATATATATATATATATATATATATATATATATATATATATGTCTGTGGGTGTATTTATATAAAATATCCACATTAGCGGTTTCTCTCTTCTTTTTAAAATATACGCTTTTCTCACTTTGGAACAATTATGAGCTCTTCTCTCTCTCTCTCTCACTCTCTCTCTCTCTCTCTCTCTCTCTATATATATATATATATATATATATATATATATATATATATATATATATATATATATACATACATATATGTACAGAATAAACAATTGTAAACAGCCGCTACAGTCAATTTGGTATTTATTTGTAATAGTATCAGAGTAAATATAAGTTTTCACGTCTTTGTTTTATTTTATTATTTTTTAGAATAACACATTGATGCAAAAATATATTGCCATGTTTGTAATCTAATATATATTTTCCATCTATACGTCGTGTACCTTCAGGTTTTAGTCGATCGCACCTGACTTCTTTGGGCTTAATGAATTTCTGCAAACTATTCTTTAACCCCTTCTTTAGCCTGCCTATCTTTGTTCCAAATTCCTTTGTGCAATTTGCGATATTCTCAGTCCTTGGTTGCCCTTGCTTGCTCTCTCCTTTTCATTATATCGAGTATTTCATTCGTCATCTTTTAGCTTTTTCCTTGTCTATTTCTCTCTATGTTATATTACTTAAGCATCTACATTACTAAACATTTTTCTTGTCATTAGTCGAAATTGAACGGTAGTATCAATTTTCGATGAATAATGAGCAAACTCTTTCGCCAGATTCGTTTCACGCCTCAAGATTATTTGGCGTTCAAAACCGGCTGCATCTGGACTAGAAACGAGCTGAACAGGTGCAGAAAAATGGAAAGTAATATAAGACAAGGAATCGTCTCCACTAGAAATTCTTTTAACCTTGATCTTATGATGATCCTACGAGAACTACCAGACAGACAGAATTTTAACGAAATAATTGCGCGGATGACAGTATAGTGATAGAAGCCACCAAAAAAAACTAGTAATATTCTTAGACAATTCTATACAAATATAAAAACAACGATAATGTATTATTAACCCAATTATTCATATATTCTACGTAGATATTCCTTTATCAAGCTAACATTAATTAGTTTCGCTTATTAGGATCAGTCAGACACTATTTTAATAAAAAAAATATATGGAATTCTTCAAAATGGAGATAAGACAACATGATCGTTATATGTAAAATGACATATTTTTTTACATTATAAAAATATTGACCTGTAAAAATGATAAAACAGTATAAATCTGAATACTAATTAGTAAGGATGTGATTTTTGCTTTCCAATTCGATACCTGTTAGCTGGGTTTACCAACAATAATTTAATGTTAAGAAACAATTATCTATGCATTTGTGTATCAGTTTAATTTTTAATAGTAATTAATTAAATTAGCAAATCCTCACTTTGTTGTTCATAAATTCCATTAATTTATCTACTCAAGTCGGAGGAGTATTTTATGGAAAAGTGATTCTTGTACAAAGCGAGAACGTTCAACGCTATAATTCTGGGCAGTGCTACCAGTTTTCCCTAGCTGCCTGCGCTCATTTGAATGTCCTGCTATTTTAGGCTTATTTTAAATTAAGTTGTGCTAACTTGGGCTACAAATCTGAAAGATGTCAATTCAAAATTTAATAATGTGTTTCCAAATGTAGCACAAATCACCACTAGTCGCTCGTTCTGGCAACACTGCCTCTTATAAAACACGGTATAAAGTTATTAACGAATTATTATTATTAATTTTCTTCCGATTAAATTCTAAATATTCATATATATATAGACACACAAACAAATTATGACATATTATATAAAAATTGTCAGAATGTTCTTTTTATATAATTTGTCATGCGGAAAGAAAAAAATTATTAGATCGCACGAGAAATTATATAAAAACTAAATAATAGCGCCTTGTCAGTAGTTTTGAATGAAATGTGAATGTAAGAAAGATTGCTGCCTAAATACCCATATATATATATATATATATATATATATATATATATATATATATATATATATATATACATATATATATATATATATATATATATATATATATATATATACATATATATATATATATATATATATATATATATATACATATATATATATATATATATATATATATATATATATATATATATATATATATGATGTAATCTGTGTGTGATTTATAATTTATGATTGTCTGCTAGGATTTTACCGTTTCCTTTTTTTAATCTTTGCTTTCTGTTCGATTTAGATATAAAGAGCCTGGATATACATCTGGTTAGGTGGTTTTGTTTGCTTTTTTTAAAAATATCTTTAGATTTACCTCCTTCCAGTGAGCCACATTTTTCTTCTTTTTGCTTTTCCTCTATATTCATACACAGGCAGATAAACCATTGCCATATCAGGAATATAGCCATCACGATTATGATCAGGGGTCCAGTAATCAATTAAAGTCGCTGAGGCACTACATACTGAAGCCGTAGCAAGAGTGGTGTGTCTTGGCCAAGGTAGACAGATGGGAGACCAACTCTCTCCAGAGTGGTTTGAATTTAGACTTTTCATACTCCTGGACTGGTTGTAAAGCAAGGTTATAGATTTTAGTCTCCTCTGCTATTATTCGATAACTGGGCGCAAAAGATAGATTAGTATATTTCTCATTTTCTCATTTGGCACGAACTGAGTGTAACGAATTTGACTGGAATTTGCACTCTGATACATGTTAGTATTTACTTTCAAAATGCCCGCTTTCAAATTCATAATAAACCTTTAACTCCACCAGCAAGATTATTTAATTAAATAAGTGCGATTTTCATCATAAAAATATAAACGTGATTACTGAATTTCTAACAGACGGAAGAAAACGGATGTCGACAGCGATAATTGTCATATTAGTCTCAGAGATAATTGTCCATGAGTTCCGCTACTATGCGGCATTTTAACAAGATACACTAATCATAGTCAATATCTCCAGAAGTTTAACCTAATAACATCATTAACATTAGCCTATCATACGTAAGAGTATTTTCATGTATGAACAAGATATGAAATCATCTTTGTTATAAAGGTTGCTGATTACAATATGGCTTTTACTTTATATTCGGAATCCTTATTTCCAGTTTGCTGCATCCGTTTAACACTTTCCAACAATTGCATTTATTAATCAGCAAAAATGAGTGGCACTTGGGTCTTGTATTGGTTGAACAATAGTAAAAGATATTATAAGGACAATAAACCTGATGTGGATTCCGGGATGAAATCCGGTATCAAATAATAACAGACGCCAAGAATGAATATAGGAAAATAAATGTATTAACGTTATAATACAAACTGGTAATAAAGGTTAGTAGTTCCAGGAATGTGGGGTTAGTAGACAAATATATATATAGTCTTTGGTATCGACGTATCGCTGTATGACTTCTTATTGAGTCTACGGGGTTGTTACTATGACTCTTGCCGCTACGTTATTCTACTCGACCGACTCTACCTTCTTTATTACTACTACTACTTGACTGTCCGGGTATTCAGTGGTATTAGTATATGTATATCTTGGGTGAGTCCATTTGTGTAAAAAGGGGAGGACCCCTCAACAATATATATATATATATATATATATATAATCTATATAAATCCATATATATATATATATATATATATATATATATATATATATATATATATATATCTGTGTGTGTGTGTGTGTGTGTGTGTGTGTGTGTGTGTGTGTGTGTGTGTTGTGGATTCCGGGATGAAATCCGGTATCAAATAACAAACGCCAAGAAGGAATATAGGAAAGTAACTGTATTAACGTAATGATACAAACTGGTAGTAAAGGTTAGTAGTTCCAGGAATGCGGGGTTAGTAGACAAAAATATATATATATATATAGATTTACTTTTGTTTCGACCTATCGCTGTATGACTTCTTACTGAGTCTCTTGCCGCTAAGTTATTCTACTGTTCTACTCGACCGACGACTACGTTCTACTGCTACTACTGTCCGACTCCTACTGTCTGGGTATTCACTGGCAGTAGTATATGTATACCCTGGGTAAGTCCATTATGTGTGAAAAGGGGAGATCCCTCAACAAAACCTTTCCTGAATTTATTTTTTTAACAACTTTCATGATATAACATCAAGCGCAAAAGCACTAACTATTCCCATCTCTTCATATCGAAGAGGTTAAATCCTGTATGAAGAACGTAAATTTATTCTTAAGTGATTCTAAGAGTCTGCAAATAAATAAAATATTATTCACCGTTGGTCACCCATTTTGCTGAGATTAATCTATTAACAAAACAGTAATTTGGTCAATTTCAGCATGAAGTTTTTAAAAATTTGTCCAATAGACATTTTTAGTTTCCCTTTATCTATGTATTTATCTATCTTATATTTCATAGTAATTTCCTAATATTAAATAATTAATTATAACTGTTTAAACATGGTTTCTATGATTATTGTAAATAGACTACGCTTCAAAACGGCCTCAAAAGAAAAGTATTATATAAACACACGGATATTTTCCTACATTTAGATTCCACCAAAAACATTGCTAAAGACTTTCCCATATCTGTCTTAATTAATTTTCATAGGAATTTAACATTACTGCTAAATTGATTTCATTCGAAATTGTTCTCGTGAAAACTGTTGCTAATGTAAAAGTGAGGTCGCTTCAAAAATATGAAAATTGTTGGACATTTCCGATTAGTAAATCTGACGCTATCAATTTGGCCAAGTGCTTGAAACTTTTGTGTCTGTGGGTCGCATCATGTCGTCTAAAACTTGTACAGTTTTGAACTGGAGAGGATCGGTCCATTAATTCTTAGCAATCATCACCAAATCGTCTTTTTCAAATTCCAATATGTCCAATGCAAACTGGCCAGAGGTCAACAGAGACGCTTTAAATATCTCTCATATTATATTGGGATGACGAACTAGTGATGATAATCAGCAATATATACACATCGTCTGTGTTAATAATATTTAATCTTTCTCAGGTCGTGGAAAGTTAGATCGTCTGCAGGAAGAAGTCGGATGTGCAGCAATCTTAAAGTGCAATAAAGGCGGAAAGTAATGGCCAAAGCCGACAATAGTTTTTCAAATATGAACATATTGCGTGAACGTAAATTCTTGAGAGACTGGTAAATGACTTCCTGTCATTAGTCGATATTTCAAGGGAATTGCATGAAAGCAAAGATGGTGTCTACGTATATATGAAGCTCGCTAAATAATTCAGCGCCTGATACATAGATATCACGTGAGTATTTTTTATGCATAATCATTGATCTGTGTGAGAAATATTTACTACTGAATTAGTTTAAGTGACAAAGAATATCAAGATAAAAATAAGTATATAAGTTTTCAAAATATACACACACATACACATATATATAGATACATATATATATATATATATATATATATATATATATATATATATATATATATATATATATTAGATCGCACGATAAATTATATAAAAAACTAAATAAAAGCACCTTGTCAGTCGTTTTTAATGAAATGTGCTTGAAAGAAGGATTGCTGCCTAAATACACAAATATATATATATATATATATATATATATATATATATATATATATATATATATATATATATATATATAAAGAAATAACAGTAAGATATATAATCCGGTGTTCTTGTTATATTTTATTCTTACCTTTACAAAACAGTGTACAATGTAAATTTACAGAACATAAACGTTACATGAGAAACTATATATTACTAAGTTTGTAAAAAATAAAAATTTACTGAATCAGAGAAATGAAATAGCTATTTTTTGCCGTCATTGTCAAAAATTATCCTTAAATAATATTTAACAATAAAATAAAAAAAATGGGAGCTGGTAATATACATACTTACATTTGAAATGAAAAAAATAATTTTAAATAATGTAAATAATTCTATTACATTTACTTGTTTTTTAAAAGAAATATAGTCTATCAGTAATTAAGAGTAAAAATATTTTAAAATTATAGTTTAATAAAACGTATTCTACAACAAACGCACCGCAAAAGAATCTTTGAGTATACAAGAAAAAAATGCCGAAAAACATTTTGCCGTTAATAAAAAAAAAACAGACGACCTGCATTTAACGGATATCAAAATTCGTTGAAAAATAAACCCCTACCCTCCCTAAACTTAAACTCTTTTTCGAACGTAACACAAAATTGATACAACAATAGTTAATAAAAATGAAAACGCTAGCGCCCCTGTCTGAATGATTGGATTTCTCTGTATCCTTGGAAACAGGAAATTATGAATTTATATGTGCGTTTAAAACTCAGTAAATTTAAAAATAAGTTATTTCAATATTCGCTTGAAGATTAAACGGAAGTAATGCGTTTAATTTCATTATATAATTAAATTTAGAGATTTTAGCTTCCATTTTTGAAACATGGTTATTAAAGTGTAGCGAAAAAACATTTTAAATCAGTTAATTTATAATATATATATATATATATATATATATATATATATATATATATATATATATACCATTAATTTATAGTTTTAATGTATTGTATATTATGGTGTAAAGTGCTAAATATCAGGAATACTTCGCATGCAAATATAAAAGTATATCTTATACGAAAGTCAAAACATAACACAAATGATCTGAAGACTGCGTTTAAGCATGAAGCAGGCTGTCCTTGCTTGGTGGTGACTCCACTGTCCATATATATATATATATATATATATATATATATATATAATCTTAGGGTGTGCTATATCTATGTGATAAAGTGCTCAATGTCAGAGATAGACTATATTTCTTCATGGTTTGGTTTGGTTATTTTGTTTAACGGCATTCCTACCTTAGTGGTCATTTTATGCCGAAAATGATTTTGAGTGACTTTCATTTGGTTTTCAAAAATGTATTGCTGGAAACATTTGGATTTCAAAAATGTATTGCTGAAAACATTTGGTTTTCAAAAATGTTTTGCTGGGAACATTTGGTTTTCAAAAATGTATTGCTGGAAACATTTGGTTTTCAAAAATGTATTGCTGGAAACATTTGGTTTTCAAAAATGTATTGTTCGAAAATGTATAGCTGGTAATACTATTTTTCCAAGAACTTATAGCCGACAATCTTATTTTTTCAAAAACAGCCTTTCTGTTGGACATAGTTTATTGCCATACCCAGTATACATATGCAGTTTACCGTCATACCCATGGATGCGGATGCAGTTTACCGTCATACCCATGGATGCGGATGCAGTTTACCGTCATACCCAGGACGGTATTTATTCATACATATATATATATATATATATATATATATATATATATATATATATATATATATATTATTTTCAGGTTACAACAGTGCTTGTAGATAAACATCCTCATTTGAAAATGTTATTTTTGAACTGTTATTTTTTTCATAATAAACGACTGCATTTTCCAACCTATTATGATCTTTCAGATAATATTGTACTACTTAAATTCGGAACAGTATTTTAGTTATTTTGTTCAGACTACAGCAGCTCAACTTTAAAGTCTGAAGGGTGATCTTTTCATACAGCAGGATTTAAACAGAAGTGAAATTTTAAAATTCTGTCCAAGTATATTCGTCCACTTCATTCTACTGAAGAAATTATCGCAAGAATTGCCATAAAGTTTGCATATGCTTCCTTGTAAATATTATATTAGTATTATACGTCCTTCGTAGCTGAATTCATATTTACGAGAATCAAGATATCAATTACATCAATTAAATCTTGCGTTAACGGCTTTGCTTACTTATAAAAACCAAATGAAATTGTAGAATGATTTGGCATTAGAGAGCAAAAATATTGAATTGGTCGCTGTCAGATTCCTGAAATGGAATGGACTGAAATAATGCATTTGTTCAGTCCGTCGGTGTTATATTTCGGAAAATAATTATATCTGAATTTACAAAGTGATTCTAGATTTCCAGTTGGCGCATTAATAAATTATTTTCTTGTCTTTATTGTTGTTTCTGGAGAGAATAAAAAGATATCTGATATTCTCACGGATCGCACAATATCCTGATAAATTTAAAGATCGTACACGAAGATGTTCAGTTGTTCAGACAAAATCAACTGTGCTGATAATATTGCCTATATTATAGAAAATATTGCAATTCCAAACCTGATGTAATGCGCACAATGAAATGTTTTAAAAATGTTATTAAAACGATATCTTTATATATTGTTTTATGACGTGTGAAACCCCCCAAAAAGAAGTTGAGCCACTCACTATTGTCTAATGTATTATATGACAGTGATTTCTCTATATTTCTCTTACTGATGAAGAAAATATTTGAAGCAGCAGGTTATATGTCAAAGGTGAATGTTTAATAATAATAAGAAGAAATGGAAAGGAATTATTCCTAACTGTATATTGAAAATATAAAAAACAAAAAAGAAAATGCGAAATCCTTTGCTGATTCACGGTTGCTGAACAACAGTGCTATTCTTATATTGGATTAGCCCAAATAATTGTTCTCTGTTTATTGAGATATTGCATTAGGGACTTTTATTTAAAACTTCAGTAAAAGCAGCCACTTTTGTTTGGAAATGATATCGGATACAGATGGTCATATTAGCGTAGCTTTTGTTTTATTCTGATTTGGTTTTCTTTAATATAAAGAACGATTTTTATTGGAAACACAATTGTTAATAAGTAGAAGTTTATTAAATTATCCCTAAACTAATATTACTAAAGTAACACGTCATGCATTGGAGGATTTATCTCAAGCATACAAATACTATGTAATTATAATACATAATTGCATTATTTGAGAAAACTCGAATAAGATATTAATTCTAATTAAAAGAAAATTTCGTATTTTATAGAGGGAACATTCTTTAAATACATGTTTGTCTACGGCATTTTAGTTCTTTGTGATGATGAATGTTCATGGTTAGAGATATTCAGTATTTATTAAGAAACGTTATAGCGTATATATTGAAAAGCACTTATAAAAGGCAATATTTCTAATTCAAATTTTGAAATTCAGTCGGCATATTGCTTTTTTAAGGTATATACAATATAATATTCCTATTTATATTAGGATGTGTTAATTTTTTTTTCTCTAGAGGGAATTTGGATATATAGATAGAATAATCTATGGAATAAACGCCTGTGAATAACAAGACGAAAACACCAAGGAAAATACTTTATACATAGCAAAATTTTCTCTCCATCATTTGAAATGTTTTTTTAACCTAATGCAGAGAGGATACAACCAAAGTATAGCCTTGCCAAATTGATAGGAAAGGAGAAAATGTGAGAACAAATATGAAGGAAAAAAGTGTCTTAACTTATAATATTTTCCCGAAAGTGTTTGCATATTTTGCATGTTTTTAAGAATTATTATTTTCTGGAATTACTAATATGAAGTCAGTAGAGAATTCCTCATTTTGATGAGGATTTATTCTTTTTTCGCAATATTTCTTCCTGGTTTGATTTTGTTGTTCTTCTTGGTATGATTATAGGATTGTGTGTATTCTGTTTTACGGCAGAGAAAATAGAAATGGGAGGAAAAATATTTGCAACTGAATGCAAATTAACAATTATAAGAAACAATCAAACAAGGAAGCAAAGAAAGAAATAAATAAAAAAGAAAGAAAGAATGAAAGAAAGAAGGACAGAAAGAATGAAAGAAATAAAGACAGAAATAAAGAAAGAAAGAATCAGAGAAATATAGAAAGAATGAAAGAAAAAAAGAATCAAAGAAAAGATGAAAGAAAGAATCAAAGAAAGAAAGAAAAAAAGAAAAAAGTAAGGAAGAATCAAAGAAAGAAAAAAGTAAGGAAGAATCAAAGAAATAAAGATAGAAAGAAAGAATCAAAGAAAGAAAAATCAAAGAACGACAGAAAAAAATAATCAAAGAAAGAAATATTCAAAATAAAAAAAGAAAGAATCAAAGAAAGAAAGAATCAAAGAAAGAAAGAAAGAAAGAAAGTAAGAATCAAATAAAGAAAAAAAAGAAAGAAAAAATCAAAGAAGGAAATAATCAAAGAACGACAGAAAGAAATATTCAAAAAAAGAAGGAAAGAATCAAAAAAGGAAATAAATAAAGAAAGAAAGAAAGGAAGGAAGAAAGAATCAGAGAAAGAATCAAAGAAAGAAAGAAAGAATCAAAGAAAGAAAAAAGAAAGAAAGAAAGGAAGAATCAAAGGAAGAATCTAAAAAAGAAAGAAAGAAATAATCAAAGAAATAAATAAAGAAATAATCAATCAGAGAAAGAAAGAAGAAAAATAAGAAAAAAGAAAGAAAAAAGAATCAAAGTAAAAAAGAAAGAATCAAAGAAAGAAAGTAAAATCAAATAAAGAAAGCATCAACGAAAGAAAGAAAGTATGAATGAATCAAAGATAAGCAAGAAAGAATTAAAGAAAGAAAGAAAAAAGAACGAAAGAAAGAATCAAAGAACGAAAGAATCAAATAACGAAAGAAAGAAATAATCAAAGAAAGAAAGAACGAATCAAAGAAAGAAAGCACGAACCAAAGAAATAAAAATAGAATGAATGAATCAAAGAAAGAAAGAAAGAATTTTTAGAAAGAATGAAAGAAAGAAAGAAAGAAGCAAAGAAAGAAATGATCAAAGGAAGAAAGAAAGAAAGAAAGAAAGAAATAAAGATTCTAGGAAGAAAGAAAGAAAGAAAGAAAGCAAGATAGAAATAAATAAATAAATAAATAAAGAAAGAAAGAAAGAAAGAAAGAAAGAAAGGCTATATATCATCTTGTTAGCCTTTTCATTAAATTATTGCTGTTGTGATAATTTTTGGTTTATGTATAATACCGGATCTCTTTGGTGTCATTCAACCTATGAAAAGGAAAACTCAGAAATCACATTTGTGGAGAATGCGGCGTGTAAAATCGCTACTATATTTCGCAAGTATATATGGTAGCACATATGTGATAACAAATGGAAAATGTAGAGATCTATCATAGCTACGTTAAGTGTCATGTCATTGAAAAAATGTTAATGTAGATGTAGATTCCTTGAGAATAAGAAAGGCTGTGAAAAATTCTTCAAGGAATACAGGATCTTATATATTAAAAATGCAATCTTAGATTCGTTTATCATACAAATGTTTTAGTCAGCTGGATTGACAGAAGCAAATATATAATAACTGAAAGGAAACAAGAAATAGAATGAATATACCAGACGGTCGGTTAATTTCAATTTAAAAAATCACAGCAATTATCTACATTATTTCAAGAACGATTGAGTATAGAACATGTAATGCAAAAAGAACAAATAAAATAATGCCTAATAATAATCTTAGCTTTAAATAATACAAATGAACTACAAAGGAGCAGCTCATGAAAATCATAAGTAGCAAATGTTTAGTACAAATTACAAAATAGTATGTTTTGTAGAAAAGCATTTAATAAAATAAGAAACGTTAGCTTAATGGGAGAGTCATGGAAAGAGCAGAGCTACAAGAGAAATAGGTGAAAAGACAACGTGAATTTGAACTGAAATCAGGCGAATGTTGAAATAAAGAAATGGCAGGAAAACGGAGGAGGTGAGTTCAAGTCTCAAAAAAGAAAAACACACCATCAGTGGATGATATAGAGAGAAAGTGAAACTACAGACAACAAAAAGGCGAATATGGCGGAGGGAAATGAAAAAAAGAATGATTTCTGTCCGGAATAGAAGCAAACAAATTATGAGATTACAAACGTATAAGATAAACATTGATACTTCGATCCCGTCTCTACTTCTCTCAAATAGATAGATAGATAGATTTGTACACACACGATAGATAGATTTGTACACACACGATAGATAGATGGGTTTTTACACATTGTGATAGATAGATAGATAGATTTCTACACACAATGTAGACAGATAGCTCTGTACACACTAAGTTAGATAGATAGCTTTGTACACATTAAGATAGATAGATAGACAGATAGATAGATAGATAGATAGATAGATAACTTTGCACACACTAAGTTAGATAGATAGATAGATTTGTACACACACGATAATTAAATAGATAGCTTTGTACACACGCGATAGATAGATAGCTTTGTACCCATTAATATATATATATATATATATATAGATAGATAGATAGATAGATAGATAGATAGATAGGTTTTCAACATTCTTTTGAAATGAAATTGTTGAAAATGTGTTTCGCTAATTGATCAGTACTATCTAAGAATAGTCAATGAATGTAAGGTACACTTGTATGTATACAGCTGGGAAAAACAAACAAAAAGGCAGATTGAAAAGTATTAAACGTAAGAGGGCAAAGGTTGTAATATCAAAATACGTATGTGTGGCCTTAATAGAAATTTTCAAAAATAAAATGCGGTGTATCATGCAGTAGTAAAGGGTGATGGCTATCAAGACAAAATATTAATTCGATAAACAATTGGACACTTAAAAAATAGATGTTATTATCCTAAAATGTCCATGGCGAGAGCTAAATACAAAAGTGGTACCGTTTTTTTCAATTTATATGAGAGGCAAAGAAAAAATAGAACATCAACAGACTAATTGAATATACTTAAGATCGGAAAAAATATTTTGCAGGTTATTTTTTGGGGTGGGGTAGAAATTAGTAATGTTTTAGTAAGATATTATCAAATGTCTTACTAAACAGCCGAGGTTACAACAAGGTATAAACACGAAAGAAAATTCCTACGAATAAAATGAAAGTCAGGAATTGAAAAGTAAAGGTAAAAGAAACCCTCTAAATGATAAAATTATATAAGAATATAAATGGAGGAATACGAAAAGAAAACTGAAACAGACTGTGGCATTACGTCTACGAATAACCTAGACCATCCTGAAGATCAGAAAGATTAAACTATATATATATATATATATATATATATATATATATATATATATATATATATATATATATATATATATATATATATATATGTGTATATATATATATATATATATATATATATATATATGTGTATATATATATATATATATATATATATATATATATATATATACAGGGTGACCCCAAAAAACGGGAATTTTTGAAGTGCGTATTGCCAGAGATGAGCAAGTGGCAACACTGCGAGACAGTGACCTTGAGCAAGCAAACATTTCAACATTTTAGTAACACGAATGAAAATCACAGTATCCCAGCTGAGATGTTGCAGCAGT
Organism: Acanthosepion esculentum; assembly: GCA_964036315.1. NCBI lineage: Eukaryota > Metazoa > Mollusca > Cephalopoda > Sepiida > Sepiidae > Acanthosepion > Acanthosepion esculentum. Next base: position 7,566,469 of record OZ038476.1, read on the forward strand.
CAATGAGGAATCTCAACAGCAGATTTCAAGAATGCATTCGTACAGGAAGACGCCATCTACTGGACTTAATTTTTAAAAAATGAAAATTCCATCATTGTTTCTTAAATGGCATGTCTTAAGGTTTCAATTACTATGAATTAAATATTTTTCTTCCATCGCTCTTGGTTTTATTGGATTGTTAAAAAGTTCCCGTTTTTTGGGGTCACCCTGTATATATATATATATATATATATATATATATATATATATATATATATATATATATATACATACTAGTACAGGATTTGTGATACGAAATAAATTCCAATAATTCTTATCATCGAGGTTCGTTTTGACGTTTTTTGAATTCTTGTTTACTTTTATTTTGATTGGTCATTCCAGCTTATGTAACAGCGTTTCCCATTAGAGAGGGGTGTTTGATTGATTTGAACCTTTTAAAACCCTTTATTATACATTCGACACTATCACTTGATAAGACACCAGAAGTGTTGAAACGGAATGCCTATTTTTATAGTGATTTTATAACATATTTAGTTATAATTTTCGAATAAATTATATATATATATATATATATATATATATATATGTGTGTGTGTGTGTGTGTGTTTGTATATTTATATATATATATGTACGTGAGTGTGTATGTGTTTGTATGTGTGTGAGTGTGTGTGAGAGTGTGTGTGTATGTGTAGATAGAAAGGTAGCAGAAGAAAGACAAACTTTGTGTAAGAAAATGAACATTTAAGGTTTAGTTTGGTTTGTTTTGTTTTAAGGTAT